>CM040238.1:67201059-67835401 GCA_022545495.1 Chrysanthemum lavandulifolium
GGCATCATCTTGATCAATCTTGGTCCAGAGATGGTGGCATATTGAACAAGAGTGCTTGATCCTTTTCGATTCCCTTTTTTACGCACAGTTCGTAAAGCCCTAAAAATCGTAACCGCGTTAAATGACTATTTTGCCCTCTATTTAATATTTATAAAATATGTAAAATTCGTCAAGCTCATTAAATGTAAAATTTAACCTAACTTGTAAAAGATTGTCAAACCTAATGTACAAATAAAATCTTCGACACTTTACGTCTATACATATTACACGCTTATATATTACATGAACCGAAAAATTCATAAATTACAAAACACATATAAACTTTAATGTAAAAGCCCATCTAAGTTATAGATTGGAATTTGGACTTGGCTTGGCCTTTGTTTTCCTTGGCTCATCAAAACCGGTACCCTCCCCTCCTTTTCATTATACGCCCACAAAATTGAAGCACACCAAAACCCTAATTCACTTTCACCCAAAAGTGGCGGCATCAAATCCCATCTCCTCTCCATTCGAAACCCTAGCAGCCTCCATTAACATTTTATTCAGCCTCAAGGTCAAGAAGAAGAAGAGTTTGGAGGTGTTTTGATCGTGGTGCTCTTGGGTCTTTGCATTTTGATCCGTGAGTCTCATCTCGTGCTCTTTTGGTCTCGTTAAATTCTGCCTAAAGGTATCCTCATGGTCTTCCTTTTGTTTGTGCTAGCCAATCGACACACACACACATTTATGGTTATATAAAACGAATATGAATGTTATCATACATAATAAATTGAAACCCTAATTGGAATGGAACCTAAATGTAATTAATGGTCTAAACATGTGTTATGATGGCTAATATGAACCCTAAACTGGACAGCATAATATGATGAATTGGCGTGTGTTATAGATCGAATTTTATAAGTTTAATATTCTGGGTTTTTGTTGGAAAAGTTTATTTTATGTCTTAGTTAAGTTTTCCAAGTGGTTTGGTCGAATTTGGAGTTGTCTAAGTCGTATTTTTATTTTTACAAGATCAAGTGTCAAAGCTGAGAAAGCGGGTCGAAATTTAGTTGGATTGTTTGATTTTCATTTGCAAACCATAATGAATTGGGAGCTCTCCTTTACAGGATTGACATTTAGGATATAAATGAATTTCGGGAATTTTGGGAATTTTTCCAAGGTGTCTAAACAGGTCCAATAAGTGTAAACTTTTAAGGTGTATTTTCGATTACTTTACGGGCAGTCGGACTTGTGATTTTCCATAGGCCATTTGGCATAGAGATAGAACTCACCAATTTTTGGAGAGTCTTTTAAATCATATGGGAACCCCTGGGATTTTGCTTGATTTCATTTGAGCTAAGTAAGTATTTTATAAAAATCGTTAAAGTCTGGTCCAAATATGAGTTTAAGAAAATGAAAGATAAAACATGATATCAATAAGTAACACACTTACAAAGGCATAAGAAGCTTATAAAAGGAGCTAATAAGTATTATACGAATCGTAATCCGTGTAGATTCATTGAAGAAGACGTGGCGTCGTATCTTCGTGTTCGTTCATTCATTTGCTTTTCCCTCATTTGCGTTAAGGTACAGATATTCTGACCTTTTCAGTAAAGGTTTCTCATGATTTTCTCTTCTTTGTCATTCTATTATGCTTATTAGGATTCCCTATGCCATTGCTATGATTCCCTTCTGTTTATGTGAATCGCTGTTTGTTTGAACCTCTGTATGTTGAATCTTGTTGTATCTGATTTGAACTTAAGGTTATGAACTTCTGATTATGAACATTTGATTATGAACTTCCGATTATGAATGTATGATATATGACTGTGATATGAACCTTTGACTTGAACATTTGATATGAACCCTTTACGATTTGTTTGATCCGTTGTTTATCCGAAACTTACATTTAGTGAACCATGAAACATCCGATTTGAACTTATGATATGAAAACTCGATTTGTAATCTGTTTGACCTTTATGATGAATTATGATCATGTCATTTATGAAAATCTGTTTGACCTAAGTTAGTTTGACACCGAGCCAATATTTCACTAGTCATGGGGTTCCATGTCCGTGTCGATGATGCACCTCGACATGACTCTAGGGCGAGAGAGTGATGTTCGCCACGTCCCTTTACATTATCTGTTTATTGATAGTATGGCCTACATCCGTCTGTTGGGGCGTATGGATGCATCCTAGATCGATCTGTTATCGATATGATTTGTCCGGTGAATGATGTCGTGTGCAATCTGCGTCTTCACAAATTCTAGAGCTAGCTACTCCATTTGTTATTGAGGTCTCCTCATATTATATAAGGTATTCCGAGGTCACCCTCCGAATAAGAAAGTTACTTGATATGATATGTTACGGGCTCGTGGTAGATAACTAAATCTGTATTTGTTATTTACGTGTTAGATATTACATTTATGATTCCGTATTTGTCAATGTTTCCGTTTACATACTGAATTATTATATGTTTATTGAATGTGTTTATGCTTTGACATGTTTATGTGACTATCGTTTTCCATGCTAGGATATGATTAATATGCTTAAATGTGATTCGCATGTTGTCATCGATTATATGTTAGTTTACCATTACGTGACCTTGTTGATCGTATGATGATTATGCTAGTGTATAATTGATTGTTCGTAAGTTCATTATGTATAATTGTTCGGATAATTCGTGAACTTTGATTATCCGTTGGTGTTCGTGTCGCTTATGTTTGATCGCCATGTTTAAATTCTGTCTAGACTAAAGTTTGATCCGGGAAATGGTTTAACTTATGATATCGACTTGATAACTTGCTAATTACTATGCTATGTCTTTTGCTTATTTAGTTATAGTTTTCCTCTGTGTTTTCTACTTGTATGTGTGACCGCTTACGTTTGAGCGCCATTGTTCATTGCTACAATATTGGATTAAGTATGTTAAATGTAGATTAATTGACTTGTATGAATGCCATGTTTACTTTCTAGAAATTGTTTCCGTTAGCCTTTAGACTTTTCGTTTGGCTTATATGTACTCTATTTTCTTGATGTGTTTGTGTTTGTGTTATTAATGTGCTATGTGTTGTTCTTATCTGCCATCTGTTCTTTCGGATTTCTGTATATTTGTGCTTCCGCAGAATCCTCAATGATTCATTGTTCTCATTCCGCTGTGACTTCGTTATTCGTTTCATTTATTTCATTTTGTATTTCTGTTTTTGTTTAGTTTTCGTTTTTGTTATATCTGTTCACTGGGCTTTGTAAGCTCAGCCGCATTTTCTTTTCCTGCGGCAGGTGTTAAGCATTCAAGATGAGCTTCGGGATAGGCGATCCGGGTTGAGAGTAAATCGAGAGCAAGATTTGAAAATAGGGATCTTAGATTTATTTTGATTATTAAGTTATTTATATTTTCTTTTGTAAATTTTGTAAAGGCTTCCGCTATTGTATAGTACTTAAGGTTCGATATGAAACCGTATTTGTGATATCTTTACCCTTGTCGGGTTGGGGTGTTCTGGTTCTTTACGAGCGGGTGACTTCTGCATTGGTTTTTTCTCGCACTTGTTTTTCTACATGGTGACTTACGCCGATGCACTCCTCCTTTCACCATCTTCCTTTCATATTGTGCATTTCTTCTAACGATGGTTCCAAAATAGGCTCTTGTAGGACAACGGTTCTTCTATTTCGACATGGATTCTCACATCCTCTGGTGTTATTCAAGTGACCAAGTGGTCTTGGTAAACCCATAGCATTCTACAATAAAAGTTACATTAATAAACTTAAGATCCTAAACTTAATAAACCTAAGAGTTAAAAATACAAGAGTGCGAAACAATACTTACTCCTAACATTGGCTCTCCATCCACTAGATCCCAAGAAACACCAAATCCTATAGGTTTAATACACGGGATACATACAAGCCTTTAATCCATCCCATTTTCCTCTACTTCCAAGTATTTTCCCATTGATTGAACTAAGTCTCCTACTTCCACTTCCAGCTTCAATACTTTTTGATCCTTTGGGTTGACTTACACTACCTCATAACCACCCTCATCCCGACATCCTAACACCACCACCCTCATCCCGACACCACCACCCTCATCCTTGTTGGAAATGTATATATTTACAAACATGTGAATGTCCGGATTCGAACTCGTGACCACGGATTGCACATTAGCGAATGAGAATTAAAGTTAATAATTAATGTTTATGTTTACGATTAATTATTGCACATTAAGTCCGGTTAACGATCGTTAAGTATTTAACGGAAAAATGACTAACGACCGTTAAATGAAAAGAGAAAGGACTAGAAATGGAAAACTTGGAAAAGTTATGGGTTTTCCATTGGGCTTTCTTCATGGCGGCCAAGGGGCTTCCAAGCCCTAAATCATATCTTGTTCCCAAAGTTTCCCTACTAGTATATAAAGAGGGTTAGGTTCTGGGTTTCATACACTTGTGCATTGAATTAACCCTAGATCTCTCCTTCTCTCTCTCTTGTCCCAATCGGCCAAACACCCCATTTGTAAGGAGTTTGGTTTCGTTTTCTTAAACAAGGACTTGTGTTAGATCTAGCAATCGCTTGATTCGTTGGTTAATTCGTGTGTACAAGAGCGTGGTTGTAAGACATTATTCTTACATCGGTTGGTTTGAGTTGTAGAGCGGTGAGGACAACTCTCTAAACCACTTCTTTGGTTTGCTCTAGTGATCGACATTCGCAAGAGGTACGTTACGCATACTTTCGAGTTAATTAATTTATTTGTTATGATTTTTAAGTCTTAGATGTGTACTCTTGATGTCTTTATGTTTTATTGTATTTTATATATCATAAACTCAACAGTGGCATCACGAGCCTTGTATAACAAGTAATTAATTACTAAAACACATAAATAAAATAAACATGTTGTGTTATTTTTTGTATGCATAGATCTAGGGTTTGCTAAACCTAAACCCTAATTTTTTAAAGGGGCGTTTATTTTGGTACCCTTATTAGGGTTTTGTAAACTAATGTTTTAATTGGATTAGAAACCCTAAGATGCATGCAACTTTATGTGTATATGCGTAACTCTGTTTTAATTGCATTAATTGTTAAGTGTAATTTTATGTCCATGATAATTATCTGCATGTTTTATCATAGATCTGCTTTTATTGTATGTCTTTCATGTTTAAGTGATATACACTAAATTATGATAGATCTAAAATTGGGAAGACCTCAATAATTATTATTTAATCAATTATGTGCTATGTGGTATGTGTTTAATTTTGACTTACATGAATCGATGAATCGATGCATGTGGCTCACTTTGTACATTATGTCAAGCGGGTGAAAGTCTTAATTAAACATGTACATATTGATGATCTAGAATTGATTATTAATAAGATTTATCAAAAGGTTTGCATGTGGCTATTTGCATGACTTATTTTTGTTATGCATTCATTGTTTATTTGTTTATTTTTCAAATACTTGCTTGTTTGTTATGTGTAACAAGGGTATTTTACAAGAAAAATAAACCGACCTAAACAATGGTGAAACATGTATTTTAAGTTTAGTAATCGTAATCGTTTAATTGATTGATTTTTGCACAAAATAGTTAGAACGGCTCACCCATTAATGACAAACGTGTGATGGGTATAAGGAGGGACCGCATTAAATTGTGACGCCCTAAAGATGAGGGCATGCTTTGGCGACCGATTCTCCGCTCGTTTGTGCGTCTTAATGGAGCTACCAAGTATTCCTATATGTGTGCATTAAATCTTAAGGCGAATTAGTTTTAATTCCATGCGCCACTTGGTGGTAATTATCCGAAACACTAAGTGTTTACACTTATGCAAAAGTAATGGTATAATGGATGATAATTAACACTAAATTCCTTGATTGGTGAAACCAATACCTCAATTAAAGTTTGATGATGAAAAACTTAAACATTAAAACAAGATATAAATGTTTTAATAAAACCTATGTTACGAAAATGAATGCATGACATCTTTGTACATATTTGATTTAACATCAAAACTATTACCCTTTAATTTAAGTTATATGCCATCCAACGAAGCGGAAACACCTAAGATTACCTTTTATTTGCGTGAGATCGTGACTTAGATCGTAATCAAAGGTAAAATGTCACGTGTCATGAGAGCGGGCATGGGCGATTTTGCGGTTCTTAAGTTGGACAACTTAATTGAGTTTTGTAGTGAGCGGCAACTCAAGGCATAAGATGGGATAAAACATGTTTACATGGCAATTGAAATTGGCTATATGTAAATCCCATAAATCTAGGAATTGCAATTGAAATTGGCAATTGAGCAAAAGCTCTACCACTTTGTATAAGGTTCATTACTAGCGGATCAACCGATGTGATGAGATTATGACAATTTGGATCCTAGTTTTCAGAAAATTAAATGGTTATATGCTTATGAACCACGGGTAATTAATTTTCTTAAAAAGGTTAATTATCGAAAATACTAAAATTGAATTTTGTAATTCTTTTGAATGTATAATTGCAACATTTAACAGTAAACAAAGTTTAGTCTTTGATCGATAAATTGCTCAATTACGCTTTCAAACAAATGTTTGATCGAGAATAATTTCTTGAAAAGACAAGCAAGTCTCTTTTCCATGGGAGAAGCATGAGACTCAATCCTATTCCTTTTCATGAATGAGAAAGGTATAATAGGAACATTTGAATTGTCTAAATTCTAATGTAACTCATAGCAATGAATTGCACATCTTATTTTCCATAAAGATTTCATTACCCTCATTTGGTGAATGAATCCTTTGTAACAACATGAATGTTGGTTAGCTGGAAAACATGTATATGAGTTACAAAATTAGAAGCTAGACAAATTACCGCGAAAATTGGTAAAAGGAAAACTAGCTTAATTTATCTAGTTGGTTTACTTTAACCTTTAAAGGTGCTACATACCGGTATGGGAAGGTAGACACATTAAGGAAGAAATTGCATACCCAATTTTCAAGTTAATAACATTGATGGATAACCCATCATTCACGAGTAGAATACACCTTTTAGTACCTTAGTAATGATTACGTATGGTTCTTCAAAGGTGTAGGAAAGTAAAAAGCAAGCAAGTTGTTTTCACTTGGTTATGCAACACTTACAATGTTGTCGATTCGGTGGGAGCATTTGTGTTGCGTTCTTGAATAAGTTGTTTTAATGATTTCTAATTCGATGGGAACTACAAACCTTATTTCACGTGTAGTAACCAAGATTATCTTCAAAGATAATTACTTTCCAATTGTAGACACTTATGTTTTTAAGGAAAGTCATGTGCGTTTCCTTACTAAACAATATAGTTCTACATCTACTTGTTATATCTATGACACAAATCATATTAATCGAATAAGCGAGCGTGTATCGTGTTGTTTATCTGCTACATGATGTTGTTCCAAGCACAAGTGGGAGAAATCTTTATTGTGTGCAAGGTACAACACATATAAATATGATTTAAATGGATTCTCTTGACCCAAGGTAAGAGAGTAACGTTCTAATAGGAATTATACATTTAAATGTGTATGATTGCCCTATTAAGAACATGTGTCAAGATGATAACAAAAACTACTTTATTTTAAATATTTATGTCTTTCAATATTTAAGAAACACTTGTAGTTACAATTTATGTTACGTGAGCGTGAACTAGATTGTAGCCAAGATAAAATATCCACGTGTCGTGAGAGCGAGCATGGATGATTCTGCGGTTTCTTACATTGAACATTTCATGGAATGACATAATTAAATGAAGTAATCGATACTACTTTGAATTTGAGTATTCGTTGAATGACTTAAATATATGTAGTAAATATTAACTTGAAATATTAATTGAAGCGAGGTGGTGTTCATAATTACTTTAATTATAAATGTTTATGATTTTGTAAAGTCACAAACATGAAGTCTGTTAATACAAGACTTACAATATAAAGTAAGGCGTTAACTTGCTATGTTTTAAGACATGTGCATAAAGTCAATGAGTTGATCAAGACTTATAACGTATAGTGGGATTATAAGCTGTTTTGTCTTTTGACTTGGTCAAAATACTTGTGTTATAATACATGCAATTGACTTGGTAATTCTATTGTACCATTAAGTTTTACTTTATTGGTAAATAGGTAAGTCAAATAGTAGATGTTATCTTAAATATTGTTAGATTATCTTACAATATTAATTCTAATGAAATACCATATACTTATGGTATGTTCAGTTAGAAGAATCAAAATCTATTGGCATGTTTGATTCAAGATAACTATAGTTTCTTCCACATGTTGTCAAGGTTAGTAGATTGAGTATAGATTGAATATACTCAATAAGACTCCAACCTAGAAGATTGATAAGACACCATTTGTTTATGGAATGTGATGAATCACATTAAGTCTTATAATGAAGTTACGAATTTGTTAAACTACTTGTAGAGGGTTGTAACAAACTAAAGTCGAGAAGCATCAATGTTTTTGTAATATCCCAAAAGAGAACAATGTATTGTTGCTCTACTTGCTAAACTATTTAGAGGTAATCTTTAAATTGTTAAAGGAAAGTGGGAGTTTTGGTTTGGATCTTGAAAGATTAAAGTTACAAAATACATAATCTTCTAAAATGCACTAGCAAATATCATGATGAGGCTAAACATGTATATGATAGACCTCAATATGATGGAATTGTCATTCATAGATCCGTAAGGATATCTCAGATATTTAATATGTTGAGGAATATGAGTTACAGGATCATGGTAAGCCTGTTAATCATAATGATAAATTTACCAAATGTTGAATTGTGGTAAATCAATCATACTATGAATGATGAGATCTTTGTCCATAAAGATAATCAACTTTAGATACTTGGTTTATCTTAATAATGAATATGAGTTTCTTGAAGGATGGAAACCCTAGTGGTTTAAATCTTTGTGTAGAAATCATATGGACAATATTATACACATATTTAATGCATGTCTAGTGATAATAATATTAATCATATTTAAGCAATTAACTATGATTGAATATTCTTTCTAGATACATTATATAAAAGTATAAAGATTATAATTGTCATACTTAGTTTCATTGATATGAAATTTTGACAATGAATATCAAAACTCTTTGTTGTGGAATTACTTTTGCGAGGACGATAAGTAATACAAAGTAGTTTTATGAATTCAAATAATCTTTGAATATGTACAAACTGCAAGAATCCATGAATGGATATATGCATGCATCTATGAGATGATTCTTATGTTTAATATTAAATCAATGTTTGATTTAATAAATTAAAATAAGATAGCTCATAAGTATTCCTGAAAGCTAGTGGGAGTATTATTTTCTTAAATCTTATATGTTGTATGGGCAACTACATTCCACCTAAATTAAGTTTTAATTGGGAATGAAATTTTGTTTGTAAGATTTGGAAATAAGACATACAACCTTGGAATATATGTTTATAAACATATGCGGTAAAATAAATGAGTCTAATAAAACATGATAAATACATATCTTTAACAAGATATAATATGAATGAGATCTTAAAGTTTAACTTGAAGATTCATCATGTACATCATGTTGTGTATAAGATTGTTGTGTCATGCTTGGTTACAAGATGATTTGACAACATTGAAAGTTGTTAGTGTAATAAATATTTTAAAAGGAATATGTTTGGATTTAGAATCACATTCCACGGTCTGGATATGCTCCTAGATTCTATGGACGAAAATATGGCAATTATTTCATAATTGTCATTGCCAACAAACTTGAGTTTGGTAGGCACCAACATTACACTATAAGCTGTTCGAAGTTTACGGATGTTTAAAGAGCATATTGTTGTACACAATGATCTTTGGTATAATTGAGATGACACTCAATTCTAGTCATGGTATCCTTGATAATGACCATGTTGACTAGTTATGCTCATCTAAGAGCATAGTAGCATTATACATTAAAGAATAAAGAATACTTTAAAACTTTAAAGTTTTGAAAGATAATTGTCATAAAAGGGTGGTTCAGGTTATCACGCACCTTATGGAATGATATGACAATATCAAGATATGTGTAAACATATACAAGAAATTCACTTATTGAATTCTTGAAATAAGTATTCTCAGAATTCCTATAGATCAAAGTTAATTGAAATTATGCCTTGTCAACAAGTATGATTCTCATGACTTGTGGCAAAATTCATTAACTAGTATTATCATGCATTGATCTATTTAGTATTTGGATAAAGGATGTTAAACAATTATTATTTATAATGAATTAAAGTACGGTATACGTTTAATTTCATTTATAATATTGTGTCTGTATTTTGCGTGTTTAAATCCTTGAATAACTTAAGTTATTCTAAATAGTCCATTGTCGATCAATAACATGGGAATGATATTGAATTAAGACAAATCGAGTATTAGTTAGAATATACTTGAAAGTATATTGATGCGTAGCATGACTAATTTCGGATGATATTCAATGGATTGAGTATAGGACTTATCCCACCCGCATGATAATACTTTATGGATCTTTGTCATTAAGTATATCATGAATATTTATCCTCGACTTGAGATACAAGAGATATGTCATGGATGTAGTGCATTTTGTGAAGCAATCTAACACTACGTGGCGGTAGTTATAAGGGTTGTTTTCGAAGTGTTGCGAAATTTATGAATCACCTTGTAGTCAAAATGGGATTTGTTTCCTTCAAATTTATTTTGAAGTATAATACTCTTGGGCCCTCGTATGATTGTTAAGATGTTTGTATGGCCATACCCAAGGTCTTGTTTAGAAGAATTGGTGATCTTAATAAATCATATAAAGCGAGAAAGCAGAATAGTTAATTAAGAAATGAGTAAGATCCATATTCTTATTAACATGGTATTATAAACAAAAGGATGAATATGATGATGAATCATCAAAACTTGGTTTTCTCCAGAAAACCATACACGAGTTGTCTGGGGCATTGGCGTGTTGCTAGACGCTAACCAATGTCATTTCACGTTTTGTAAACATATCCAGTGGGGCTGTTGGAAATGTATATATTTACAAACATGTGAATGTCGGATTCGAACTCGTGACCACGGATGCACACATTAGCGAATGAGAATTAAATTTAATAATTAATGTTTATGTTTACGATTAATTATTGCACATTAAGTCGGTTAACGATCGTTAAGTATTTAACGGAAAAATGACTAACGACCGTTAAATGAAAGAAAGGACTAGAAATGGAAAACTTGGAAAAGTTATGGGTTTTCCTTGGGCTTTCTTCATGGCGGCCAAGGGGCTTCCAAGCCCTAAATCATATCTTGTTCCCAAAGTTTCCCTACTAGTATATAAAGAGGTTAGGTTCTGGGTTTCATACACTGTGCATTGAATTAACCCTAGATCTCTCTCTCTCTCTTGTCCCAATCGGCCAAACACCCCATTTGTAAGGGAGTTTGGTTTCGTTTCTTAAACAAGGACTTGTGTTAGATCTAGCAATCGCTTGATTCATTGGTTAATCGTGTGTACAAGAACGTGGTTGTAAGACATTATTCTTACATCGGTTGGTTTGAGTTGTAGAGCGGTGAGGACAACTCTCTAAACCACTTCTTTGGTTTGCTCTAGTGATCGACATTCGCAAGAGGTGCGTTACGCATACTTTCGGTTAATTAATTTATTTGTTATGATTTTTAAGTCTTCCGCTGTGTACTCTTGATGTCTTTATGTTTTATTGTATTTTATATATCATAAACTCAACAATCCTGACACCAGATGGTGTAGCAATCTCATCTGGTGCACACATCTCAAAACCAACTGGAGGTGTAGATATCTCAACTGGTGCAGAGCAACCAGTTGGTATCTCAACTGGTTCAGATATTTGTGGTGTTGACTCAACTTGAAACGATTTCTCTTTCCCTACTTGCATCCAAGATGCCCATAATCTAAATGGGCATTTCTTTTCTTTGTTATCTCTTGAACATTTAGCTAATAGTCTCTTACTGTAAAACCTTAAAAATATAAGCATAATAAAGACCAAAATACCCTTGGAATCGAAAAGTATAAAATCGTAAAATCGTTTATAATCATTTAACAAAATTAAAACCTAACTACGAATAATTAGAATTTAACTAAAATATATGCGTGATCGATATTTTACTGACGAAGATTTAAGCGTTTCGCTAAAGTGTTGGGCCTTGTCATTCGTTATTTGGTGAACCATGTTGGGCGATTATTTTGTTCGTTTGGATCAATGGGCCGAGAGCCAAGAGAGCCCAAAGGCGTGGGTTGTTTGTTCGGTTGGACCCAATGCGAAGCCCATACCCACTCAAAAGCCCTAAACCGAAAATGACTAGCTATAAATACAACACATAAACACAAAATTGAAACCCTAGTTTTGTTGCCTCTCTCTTTCTTTCTTCTCTATTCGCCGAACCCTAGACCTCTTGGTGTCATGAGTTTTGTTCAACAAAGCTAAGGTATAACGTGTTTATTCATCTTCCTTTGTTACACCTTACGTATATATATTGTAATATGTTTCGTTTAGTCGAATCTTGTGTTTTCTTTTGTGGCGAACCGTATGAAACCAAGAACAAACCATAATGAATTGAACCTTGTTAAGAGAACATGTATGTATACGTATTATTGAATCGGATCATAGATATATGTTGAGCATAAGAACCGAATCACATATATATAAATGTTATCATGCCTAATAAATTCGAAACCCTAATTGGAATGGAACCCTAAGTGTAATTAATGGTCTAAACATGTGATTATAATGGTTTTAATAAACCCTAAACTGGACAGCATCATATGTCGAATTTGTGTGTTATAGATCCAATTTTATAAGGGCAATAATCTGGGTTTTGTGGGAAAAGTTTATTTTATGTCTTAGTTAAGTTTTCCAAGTGGTTTGGTCGGATTTGGAGTTGTCTAAGTCGTATTTTGAATTTTACAAAATCAAGTGTCAAAGCGAGAAAACAGTCGAAATTTAGTTGTATTGTTTGATTTTCATTTCAAACCATAAGGAATTGGGAGCTCTCCTTTTACGGGAGTGATAATTATGACATAAATGAATTTCTGGGAGTTTGGGAATTTTTCCAAGGTGTCTAAACAGGTCCAATAAGTGTAAACTTTTAAGGTGTATTTTCGATTACTTTACGGATAGGTGCGGACTTATGATTTTCCGTAGGCCATTTAGCATGGAAATAGAACCCACCAATTTTGTAGAGTCTCTTAACTCATATGGGAACCCCAGGATTTTGCTTGATTTCATTTGAGCTAAATAAGTATTTTATAAAATCGCTAAAGTCTGGTCCGAATATGAGTTTAAGAAACTGAAAGATAAAATATGATATCAATAGGTAACACACTTACAAATGCATAAGAAGCTTATAGAATGAGAATATAATTACAACTCTAAGAATGTTAATGCGATGAATCCGTTATAACTTAAATAAGCTAATGAGTATTAAATAAATCATGATCCGTGTAGATTCGTTGAAGGAGACGCGACGTTGTATCTTCGTGTTCATTCATTCGTTTGCTTTTCTCTCATTTGCTTTAAGGTACAGATATTCTGACCTTTTCAGTAAAGGTTCCTTATAACGTTTTCTTTTCGTTAGCTTTTATATTAGGATTTCCTAAGCCTTTGCTATGAACCCTATTTTGTTTATTTGAGTTGTTGCTTATCTGAACTTATGTTTTATTGAACCATGCGATATCTGATTTGAACTTTATGTTAGGAAGACTTTGATATGCATATTTGTTGAACCTTGTTATATTTGAATATGAACCTTATGATATGAGTTATCGATATGTTATTCTTGAACCTTGTTTTTGATTAAGACACGTGTCATAATTGAAATTTTGTTTGACCTAAGTTAGTTTGACACCGAGCCAAAATAATAACTAGTCATGGGGTTCCATGTCCGTGTCGATGATGCACCTCGACATGACTCTAGGGCGATGAGTGAAGTTACGCCCGTCCCTTATCTATTATTTGTTATGAGCTCAAGTTATATTATATTATCAATATATGTTTGTGGGGCGTATGGATGCATCCTAGATCGATTAGTTGTCCGATATGATTTGTCTAGGTGAATGATGTCGTGTGCAATGCGCGTCTTCATAAAACTCTGGGAGCTAGTTACTCCGGATTATTTTGAGACTGTTTCTATATAGTTATGATGTTTTTGATATGATATGTTCTGGGCTCGTGGTAGTTAACTAGATCTTTATCTGTTATTTCTATGTTAAGTATTCTGATTATGTTTCGGTATGTTCAAGTGTTATGATTATGTGCTAGACTTATTATATGTTAAAATGTGTGTTTATGCTTTTGTATGATTATGTAACTACCGTCTATTTCGCTAGGTTATGATTAACATGTTTAAATATGATTCATATGCTATCATCTGATGTTATGTTAGTTTATCGTTATGTGAAATTCGTTGATCTGTGAGATGAATGTGCTAGTGTACAATTGAGTGTTTTGGAAGTTTAGTATGTATGATGGTTCAGTTATTTTATGAACTTTGCCTATACGTTAGGGTATCTATCTGCTTATGTTTGATCTGCTATGTTAAAACTTTGTTGATGTTAGGATTTGATCGAGAACCGGTTTAGCATGTGATTTATGTTCGATAGTTGCTAATGGCTATGTTATGTCTTTGTCTATTGAGTTATAGTTTGTCTCTTGTGTTTTCGTACGTATGTGTAACTTTGCCATGTTTAAATTACGCTTATACTAAAGTTTGATTTGGGAAAATGGTTTAATTTATAATGTCGGCTGTTAACTTACTATCGCTATGTTATGCTTCTAGTTCATTTAATTATAGTTTTTGTAAGGTGTTCTCATGGGTATGTGTGACTACTATGTGTTGACTGCTATTTCCGCTTCTACAATGTTGAGTTAAGTATGTTAATGTAGATTAATTGATTTGTATGAATGCCATGATTATTTTCTAGGAATTGTTTTCGTTAGTCTTTAGACTTTTCGTTTGGTTTATATGTAATCTATTGTCTTGATATGTTAAGTGTCTGGTTATTCTGAAGTGTTTGTATTTGTGTCGTTAATGTGCTATGAGGTGTTTAAACTGTTATGTGGTTGTTTGGATTTCTGTTTATTTGTGCTTCCGAGAATCCTAAAAGATCCTCATCATCATTTCATTTTGATTTCGTTATTTGTATATTCGTTTTGTTTAGCTTTTGTTTTGTTATATCATTCACTTTGGGCTTTGTAAGCTCGGCCGCATTTTCTTTTCTGCGGCGGTATTAAGCATTCAAGATGAGCTTATGGGATAGGCGATCCGGGTTGAGAGTAGAGACAAGAGCAAGATTTTACCATAGGGATCTTAGATTTATTTTGAAGTTTAGCTATTTATGTTTTCTTTTGAATATTTTGTAAAGGCTTTCGCTATTGTATAGTATTTAAAGTTCGATATGAAACCGTATTTGCGATATCTTTACCCTTGTCGGGTTGGGGTGTTACAATTATGGTATCGAGACAGTTTTAGGACCCTAGAGCTTAGGCTATGACTGTGAGGATTGGGTAGACATTAGGTTTCCGTCATTCGGATATTTTCGATTCCTTTTGGTATCGTTCGATTTGACTCGATATTCGTTTGTCTTCACCGTTTTGGCCCTCCTCTTTTCGCATCGAATTTTGTTATTTTGTTTTCGCTCGTCCGTTTGTCGATCGTTAGATGGAGACTACCCGCGAGCCGAAGAAGATGGTGTCGACCTGCGTTCTTTGCAGCATGTGATCTACGGTGGAGAGGTTCGTGAAGCGAAGCCACACCCATTGCCGTCTTCTTGGAGACATCGGGATCTTCTTTGGAGGAAGTGACGAATCAACCAAAGACCAACGACGAAGACATGATTCAACCGGTGGGTGGGAAGGTTCATCTACTTCATATGATTTGGGCGCGACGTGTGTTACTCGATTCGTTTGTCACGCGTTTTGAGGCGGTTTGATATCTTACTACATGATTTTGATCGGCATTACTTTTCTTTGATTTGTTCGAACTCGATTCGAATCGTGAAGTTTTATCTTTTAGCATTCGGTATATCTCGACTTTTCTTTTGGACCGACGGTAATGAGTCATGAGGAACCATTTTGTGCATTGGTTGCCTTCTTTTCGTTGTGGTATGGTAAGTTGTTTGATGTCGTATATCTTTGTATGTAGGTGATCCGGTATGTTATAGTATGTTAATTGCTATCCGTATGTTATCGTATGTGATATGTTTTGTTGTGATCTTGGTTATGTGGTTTGCCATGACCATGACGAATATTGTGACAATAAGAACTTGTTATGTGATGCAAGTATTATGGCCTTTGATCAACGTGATATACCGAGATCATATAATTTGAACTTATTGAAATTATATGACGTGCGGGAAATGCACGTGGTTGATACGTGATTGGACTTTGACTTGTATCATTATTTGTCACTCCTCATGTTTGATTGGAATTTTGTACCTATTTGTGAGATTTCATCGATATCTGTTACGTGTAAGTTTTGTGCGCGTTGGACCGAAATTGTTATGATTTGTGTGAACTATGGATTGCTATGTTTGCTCTATATGTGTACGTCTCCGTGTACCCTTATTGTGGTCCTAGGATTTTCGTGAAGTGTTTGAGGAACATTAGATCCTTTTAGGTTGATTATCTGCGATTAGTAAGACCTTTAGGATTAGATTACATCTATGCATATGATTGTTTTCATCTTTAGATACGAATAAGTTGGAGTGTGTTTTGATTTTCGCATCTCATCTTTTTACGCTAATACTTTAATAAGTATATGATTAGCGTTCGTCATTTATTCCTTGAAGTTCGAAATCCACATTTGTTGTCGTTCGTCCGTCTTGTCCAATTTCGAGGACGAAATTTTCTTTTAGAAGGGAGAGTTGTAAAACCCTAAAAATATAAGCATAATAAAGACCAAAATACCCTTGGAATCGAAAAGTATAAAATACGTAAAATCGTTTATAATCATTTAACGAAAATTAAAACCTAACTTACGAATAATTAGAATTTAACTAAAATATGTACGTGATCGATATTTTACGACGAAGATTTAAACGTTTAAGCTAAAGTGTTGGGCCTTGTCATTCGTTATTTGGTGAACCACGTTGGGCGATTATTTTGTTCGTTTGGATCAATGGAGCCGAGAGCCAAGAGAGCCCAAAGGGCGTGGGTTGTTTGTTCGGTTGGACCCAATGCCGAAGCCCATACCCACTCAAAAGCCCTAAACCGAAAATGACTAGCTATAAATACAACACATGAACACAAAATTGAAACCCTAGTTTTGTTGCCTCTCTCTTTTCTTTCTTCTCTATTTGGCCGAACCCTAGACCTCTTGGTGTCGCGAGTTTTGTTCAACAAAGCTAAGGTATAACGTGTTTATTCATCTTCCTTTGTTACACCTTACGTATATATATTGTAATATGTTTCGTTTAGTCGAATCTTGTGTTTTTCTTTTGTGGCGAACCGTATGAAACCAAGAACAAACCATAATGAATTGAACCTTGTTAAGAGAACATGTATGTAATACGTATTATTGAATCGGATCATAGATATATGTTGAGCATAAGAACCGAATCACATATATATAAATGTTATCATGCCTAATAAATTCGAAACCCTAATTGGAATGGAACCCTAAGTGTAATTAATGGTCTAAACATGTGATTATAATGGTTTTAATAAACCCTAAAACTGGACAGCATCATATGTCGAATTTGTGTGTGTTATAGATCCAATTTTATAAGGGCAATAATCTGGGTTTTGTGGGAAAAGTTTATTTTATGTCTTAGTTAAGTTTTCCAAGTGGTTTGGTCGGATTTGGAGTTGTCTAAGTCGTATTTTGAATTTTACAAAATCAAGTGTCAAAGCTGAGAAAACGAATGCGAAATTTAGTTGTATTGTTTGATTTTCATTTTCAAACCATAAGGAATTGGGAGCTCTCCTTATACAGGAGTGATAATTATGACATAAATGAATTTCTGGGAGTTTTGGGAATTTTTCCAAGATGTCTAAACAGGTCCAATAAGTGTAAACTTTTAAGGTGTATTTTACGATTACTTTACGGATAGGTCGGACTTATGATTTTCCGTAGGCCATTTAGCATGGAAATAGAACCCACCAATTTTGTAGAGTCTCTTAACTCATATGGGAACCCTAGGATTTTCTTGATTTCATTTGAGCTAAATAAGTATTTTATAAAAATCGCTAAATTCTGGTCCGAATATGAGTTTAAGAAACTGAAAGATAAAATATGATATCAATAGGTAACACACTTACAAATGCATAAGAAGCTTATAGAATGAGAATATAATTACAACTCTAAGAATGTTAATGCGACGAATCCGTTATAACTTAAATAAGCTAATGAGTATTAAATAAATCATGATCCGTGTAGATTCGTTGAAGGAGACGCGACGTTGTATCTTCGTGTTCATTCATTCGTTTGCTTTTCTCATTTGCTTTAAGGTACGAGATATTCGACCTTTTCAAAGAAAGGTTCCTTATAACGTTTTCTTTTCGTTAGCTTTTATATTAGGATTTCCTAAGCCTTTGCTATGAACCCTATTTTGTTTATTTGAGTTGTTGCTTATCTGAACTTATGTTTTATTGAACCATGCAATATCTGATTTGAACTTTATGTTAGGAAGACTTTGATATGCATATTTGTTGAACCTTGTTATATTTGAATATGAACCTTATGATATGAGTTATCTGATATGTTATTTGCTGAACCTTGTTTTTGATTAAGACCTGTGTCATAATTGAAATTTTGTTTGACCTAAGTTAGTTTGACACCGAGCCAAAATAATAACTAGTCATGGGGTTCCATGTCCGTGTCGATGATGCACCTCGACATGACTCTAGGGCGATAGAGTGAAGTTCGCCATGTCCCATATCTATTATTTGTTATGAGCTCAAGTTATATTATATTATCAATATATGTTTGTGGGCGTATGGATGCATCCTAGATCGATCATTGTCCGATATGATTTGTCTAGGTGAATGATGTCGTGTGCAATGCGCTTCTTCATAAAACTCTGGGAGCTAGCTACTCCGGATTATTTTGAGACTGTTTCTATATAGTTATGATGTTTTTGATATGATATGTTCTGGGCTCGTGGTAGTTAACTAGATCTTTATCTGTTATTTCTATGTTAAGTATTCTGATTATGTTTCGGTATGTTCAAGTGTTATGATTATGTGCTAGACTTATTATATGTTAAAATGTGTGTTTATGATTTTGTATGATTATGTAACTACCGTCTATTTCGCTAGGTTATGATTAACATGTTTAAATATGATTCATATGCTATCATCGATGTTATGTTAGTTTATCGTTATGTGAAATTCGTTGATCGTGAGATGAATGTGCTAGTGTACAATTGAGTGTTTTGGAAGTTTAGTATGTATGATGGTTCGATTATTTTATGAACTTTGCCTATCGTTAGGGTATCTATCTGCTTATGTTTGATCGCTATGTTAAAACTTTGTTGATGTTAGGATTTGATCGAGAACCGGTTTAGCATGTGATTTATGTTCGATAGTTGCTAATGGCTATGTTATGTCTTTGTCTATTGAGTTATAGTTTGTCTCTGTGTTTTCATACGTATGTGTAACCCGCCATGTTTAAATTCGCTTATACTAAAGTTTGATTTGGGAAAATGGTTTAATTTATAATGTCGGCTGTTAACTTACTATCTGCTATGTTATGCTTCTAGTTCATTTAATTATAGTTTTGTAAGGTGTTCTCATGGGTATGTGTGACTACTATGTGTTGACCGCTATTTCATTGCTACAATGTTGAGTTAAGTATGTTAATGTAGATTAATTGATTTGTATGAATGCCATGATTATTTTCTAGGAATTGTTTTCGTTAGTCTTTAGACTTTTCGTTTGGTTTATATGTAATCTATTGTCTTGATATGTTAAGTGTCTGGTTATTCTGAAGTGTTTGTATTTGTGTCGTTAATGTGCTATGAGGTGTTTAAACTGTTATGTGGTTGTTTGGATTTCTGTTTATTTGTGCTTCCGCAGAATCCTAAAAGATCCCTCATCATCATTTCATTTTGATTTCGTTATTTGTATATTCGTTTTGTTTAGCTTTTGTTTTGTTATATCTGTTCACTGGGCTTTGTAAGCTCAGCCGCATTTTCTTTTCCTGCGGCATGTATTAAGCATTCAAGATGAGCTTATGGGATAGCTGATCTGGGTTGAGAGTAGAGACAAGAGCAAGATTTGACCATAGGGATCTTAGATTTATTTTGAAGTTTAGCTATTTATGTTTTCTTTTTGAATATTTTGTAAAGGCTTTCGCTATTGTATAGTATTTAAAGTTCTGATATGAAACCGTATTTGCGATATCTTTACCCTTGTCGGGTTGGGGTGTTACACTTACGATTGTTTACCTTATAATATAGCTTATAACCATTGGCCAAAGAATAGAATGCCAATGCTCTTTTCAGTTGCTCAGGATTCTCATACATTTCATCTAACTGTGGCCTCATAAACTTCCATTTGACACTAGGATCATGGATTGGCCACTGATCACCCAACTTATCCTCATCATCTACTTTTTTAGGATGACTATCTTTTTCAATAAAGTCATCCTTAGGCAAACCATTGTAAATTCTAGACAAAAAGTTTTCATCAAACATCTTAGAAGCTTTTCTCTTAGGTGCAGGGTCTACAGTCCTAGTCCTAACATCTAAAACCTCTTCCTCACCTTCAAACAAATGATCAACTGAAGCAGTATCACTCTCTTCAGAACTACAATAATCATAGACATTATAATCAGCATCCTCTATGTCACTTTCACTATCGGAATTATTTTGTTCAGCTGTGGTGTCATTTTCAATATCAAACTCAGAATGAGATGCATAGATATGCAAGACATGATCATTATCAATACCACACTGAACACAAGCATCAAAGTCATCTTTACATTTTAAGGGTTTCAATCCTAAGTGAAAATATAAACCAGGTACCAAATAAAACAAAGAGTTTACTTCACTAGTACATTCAGTTTCCAAATGTTTTATAAAACCTATCAAGTCTAATGAAAGAAGATCAACACCTGGAATTTCATAGTCATAAGAAAGATGGTCTCTTACAAAGACACCACCACGATGGTATTTTATCAAGAAACTTGATCCTGTTGCCATCTGAAACATAATCAAACAAGAAAAATTGTTAATTTCAAAAAACCCTAATTTTACAAATCAAATAAAAAACTATAATCAGAGTAAGAGTTACCTTTTTGGAGAAGATGCCAACTGTAATCGAACCCAATTTTGATTACCCCAATTTAGATTCTTGGGAAAACGGTTTTGATTATTGGATCGAGCAATTAGGTTTAAGTGTGTGTGTGGGTTTGTGTGTGAAGTGGATATTGGGATTATTAATTAAACCGTTTAATATATTCGAATAAATAAAAGTCAATATACACGTCAGATGACAACCGGTAACAATATGTTGCAAAACTAGTGGTATCCAATATAACCGGTTACGTGAAGTATAGTAACTTAGATGACAGAAGATAAATATTAGTGACTTAGGACAAATTTTTTTGAAAGTTTAGTAACTTCTTTGTATATTAACCCTTGTATAAACGCAAAATGAAAAACTGAGATGTCCAAAAAATGCTGCTAGTATTATTATGCAGCAAGATCAAAAGAATACTTTAACCACCATAAATACGTAGTACAGTACAAGTTACTCATGAAATTGGTCAAATCCAAGTCTCATCACCAAATAGGCACACAGAAGCTAGCAAAAGGTACAAGTTGCTAAAAGTTTGATAAACTTGGAAGATGTTATTTACAAAGGTTCCTTCATTTACCCAATGTGGAATAGCCACCATCATCACACGCTATGTCAAGTAAAGAACAAACATTCAAAATCACAATACCCATCATCACACTCATAGATGACTATACAACCTCGAAAAATACAATCCTTTCACAATTTGTTCCTTGAACCAATGTCTAGTAATCTACTATCATAAGTATTTTTTTGGGTGCAGATCTACTATCAGAAGTTAAGCCTGTGGAAAAGAATGTAGTAACATTTACATTTCAAATGCAAAACAAATATCCATTTCCAGTAGAAACTATCAAAACTCTAATTTCCAGATTAGCTGAACCATGATAAATAAACTGGGATAAACTCCCTACCAACAAACAAAGTATACACAACTAATAGCATTGTTGGAAACATAATTCATCTTAGACCTTATTTTCTTGGAATTATTAGTCTTTAGCAAAGCCATGGTGATTGATTCATTAACCATATATTGAACATTACTATATTCACATGTAAATTGTGGATTATCTAGGTAAAATTAAACTTTTTAACACAAAAATTAGATATGCTCATGTCCTGTGACGAACAACATGGGCTCATCGCTCATAACAGTTAACTTTATCTATACATAACACAAAAAATTAGTGTTTGAAGAAGCGTTGGCCGTTGTGTCAACCTTGGGAGCTGATGCATAACATAAAAGCTACAGAGTGTGATGTAAATTTAACAAGAATTAAAAGCTAATCGATTATCAAGCATAGAACCATACAGAACATAAATATTCAGCAAAAGTATCAATTTCAGTAAGACATTACGATATAACCACAACTTCAGATTCTATAGCAAACATGAGGTCAAAAGTATGCACTTAGAAGAGTTTGTGGACAAAAACTACCATTAGCCAAAGTGGTAATCTAAACAACCACGCTCACGCCTGATTCTCACATGAACGTTCATCGATGACACTCAATCGATATAATCCATCCTCAGTGTACCCATTCCCCACGATCTGCTGATCCTTCTTAACATAGCATCCCTCAGCATCAAAGCCCAAGCTAAATCCCATCTCCATAAGCTTGTTAACAGATATGCAACACTTCTTGATTGCAGGCATATGGAAAACATTTTTAAGAGTCAAAACTTTCCCAGTTGTCAACTGAAGCTTCACTGTTCCAAACCCGACCACATCAACATGGCTATTGTTTTCCAATACCACCTCATGACCAGTCACTGGTTGGTAGTGCATAAACATGTCCCTCGAGTTACAAACATGAACTGTACACCTAGTAAGCAAGTACCAACCTCGAGCCCTAGCTTTGGTCAACTCTGGGTGTTCATTGAAAATCAAGCCTATTGTTTCATCATGCACTACTTTGGCAATTCGGGGTTCTGTCATAAAGTTCATCCCATATAATCCGTCCTTCTTGTACCCTTTTCCAATGACCACGTGACCCTGCTTGACGAAACATTTCCCACCCCCAAAATACATGCTGATTCCCATTTCGTCAAGTTTGCTAACGGATAAGACGTTGCAACTGATTTTGGGTACATGATGAACTTCTGGAAGAGTAAATGCTTCGCCTGTGGTGAAGTGAGGGGCCTTTGTACTAATCCCTGGCACATCCGCATGATCATTATTGTCCAAATTAATCTCGTGATCGATCAATGGGTTGTAGTCAGCACCTTGATCTTCATCCACAACACTCAACCGATACAATTCATCCTCGACGTATCCATTTCCCACGATCTCATTACCCTTCTTAATGTCACAGCCCTCACCCCAAAAGCCCACAATAAATCCCATCTTAGTAAGTTTTCTAACAGATATGCAACACTTGATGATTTCGGTATATGAAAAACATTTTCAAGAGTCAAAACCTTCCCACTAGTCAACTGAAGTTTCACTGTTCCAAACCCGACTACTTCAACATGACTATTGTTTTCCAAAACCACCTCGTGACCTGTCACAGGTTGGTAGTCAACAAACATATCCCTCGAGTTACAAACATGGACTGTGCACCTAGTAAGCAAGTACCACCCTCGAGCTCTAGCTTTGGTCAACTCTGGGTGTTCATTGGCAACCAACAAGCCTATTGTTTCATCGTGCACCACTCTCTTAACCGTACGTTCTTCCAATAAGCTCAACCGATACACTCCATCCTCTATGTAACCTTTACCTATGACCTGGTTGCTATTCTTAATACCACATCCCCCACCCCCAAAAGATATACTGTATCCAAGATCATCGAGTTTGGAGACAGATACAAGGCATTTACTGATTTGGGGTATATGAAGAACATTCGAAAGAGTCAAAACCTTGCCTGTGGTGAAGCGAAGCACCACTGTACCAATCCCAGCTACATCAACATGATCATTGTTGTCCAAAATCACCTCGTGATCTTTCATTGGGTTGTAGTCCACAAACATGTCCTTAGAGTAGCAAACATGCGCTGTGGATCTAGAAAACAAGTACCATCCTTCAGCCTTTTTGTTGGATCGAGTCCCCGAGCCTATTGTTTCCTTGAGCACCACTTTCACAGTTTGAGATTTTTTGTCTTTGCATTCCCGAGCATAATGCCCTGTCTCCCCACACACGTGACATTTCCTGATCGTGCCCTGAAGCACCTCTTTCACAGAGTCAGACTTTCTTTCTTTGCAGTCGCGAGCATAATGTCCTGTGTCCCCACACACATGACACTTCCCAGTCCTCTTGGCGTTCAAAGCTTTGTTCGTGGATTCTGGCATGTTCGCTCTACCTGATTGTTACAAGAAAAGTATGAGAAATGAATATTTAATTGGGAATTTATGGCATTGATTCAATCATGATCAATGTCATCGCATACAAGGCTAACTTATAGCCATTATAAAACCACAAGCCTACCAGCGATATGACAGCTTTCATTTTCAGAAAGGTTTTTTAATTCCTTATAGTTGCTTTTTTGATCGAGATATACTATAATTACCGTTGGGTGTAGTAAAATATACCATATCATTCAAGCCAGAAAGGAAGGACATTGGTTGCAGTGAACGAAAAACAGACAACACTCCTTGAAAGGAATATAATATAGTTTGAAAAGTATTTTTGTTGTTCAATTGCTCCTCTATAAATGAATTATCACATCGGGAAAGGCTTAAAATCCTCAGAAACAACAACTTCCAATTTCACACGATGTGTATCAGTAGCTAATAATAACTAAGATCTTGTAAATCTCAACAATTAATTTGAAATAGAAAAAAACAAGTGCTTTGCACATAACTCTAAAATTTCATATTAAATTGAATATTTCAACTCTTGTGAATATCCCTGTTAAACCATTCAAATAACTATTTATCAATGGTTAAGCAAGCATAGTAACACATGCACCAAGTCAAAAAACACATGAAACTCATCTGATAATCTTAACCCTAAGAACCTTCGTATACCGCTAAACAAGAGACCTAACAATATATTTAAACTCACCAAAATTCATTCATCAAACAACCACTAGATGTACACCTCCCCAACTCTACTGCATAAATATTCGGTATCATCAAAATGTAATAAATTTCGCAGAATGGGATCAAAACATAAACTATAATAGCTTTAACAAACAGATCATAACAAATCCTGGTAAATGATAAGTTATGCAATTATTAAATACGAAATTTCCATATCGTAAATTTTCATAGCTAGTGGCAGAATCAACAATATGTAAATTTTATTAATTTCATGTGACTGGAATAATAATATTCTTTTGCATTGTCATAAATATCGAGTAACTAATTAACACAGTATAAGCATCAGTTGCAAAGCATGAATACTAACAATTTTAACATCGAATGTGAATCAGTGAAAAGTACATGATCTTATTTGCTAAACAAGAGACCTGCCTATATATTTCATTTCATCAGGAATTCACGATAAACCTTCATCAAAAGACCTTAAAGTAGTCGTGACAATTCAGCAAGCAAACATCGATCCACACTCTTACCGTTCATCACTACAGTCCCATTATCCTAGCTACTCTCACTATAAGACTCTACTCATTGTAAGACTTCATATTATCAAAGAATTCTATGTATAAGCATTATTTTTATGAGTAAAAGGTATAAACATAAATCGGCAAGCATACGTACTAACATTTTCATTCACACGCAACCCGATAGAAAGCTCATGATCTAAAGCCCAGTGAACCTTCTTTTAAATAAAATAATATAACACCTTCACAAATTCTTTTAAATCAAAAGCTACGCTATTACGGCATATTATAAAGTTGAGAGGCAAATTTGTAGATTTTCGGATCTAGTGGCAGAATCGACAATATCAAATTGCAAAAATCGTCTCTGTTGTTTGACGAAATCGCAGGTGCAGTCCCTAGAAACTTTGAAAGCGTTTATGTGGGAAACCTTTGGTTCTAATTCATCCCGGATTTGTTAATCTGACTTTGTGAGTCAGACCACGTGTTTGCGGGAAAATTTGATTTCGAGTTATAGGGACTGCCTAAGATTTCGCCAAACCACAGGGGTGAATTTGACAATTAACTCGTTTATATAAAATTTTAAACAAACGATAATAACTGTCAATCGGGCAGATTTTCATCAAAATGACGATCAGGTAACATTATACATACAAATTCCTGTTAAATAATATTAGTGAACCGGACACAATTGTTCGCACACACAAGTACGTGTTTGTTTACTGTAATTGAAAGATGGGTTTGAGGTAGAATTGTACCTGCGTTGTGTGAATGCAGATATGAACTCTGAAGCACCACTTTCACAGTATCAGATTTTTTGTCTTTGCATTCCCGAGCATAATGTCCTGTCTCCCCACACACGTGACACTTCCCAGTTGTGTCCTGAAGCACCACTTCTTCAGAACCCGACTTTTTTTCTTCGCAGTCGCGAGCATAGTGACTTGTGTCCCCACACACGTGACACTTCCCAGTTCGCTTGGCCTTGGAAGGTTTTTTCTGTGGCATGTTAATTCTACCTGCTTGTTATAAAAAAATATGAAAAATTAATATCTTATTTGGAATTTATGAAACATAAGAAAGAAACTTATACATGCAACATTAAATCAAACATGATCGATGAAAGTGAACAAGATAACAGAAATATAATATCCACATAATAAACTTCTAGCGAACATGGAAACATTATGACAATTTTCATGTCGTGACATACAATGCTAACTCATAAGCATTATAAGCGATTTTTGCCCCTTATGACATTTTCATTTTCAGAAAGTTTCTTTATTACTTTTTACAATTTGCTGTTTGATTGACATATTTTTCACAGTCGAAAGCAAGTAGATTGTTCCTATTGAACAACAAACAGACAACATAATCAAGAATCCTCATGAACAACAAATTTGATATCGTTTGAAAAGTATTTTGGTTGTTCAATTGTTTCTCTGCATATGAAAAGCCATTATCACATCCGGAAATGCTAATAAAAATAAATTCCCGTATGTCTAAATAACAATTAAAACTAAAAACAAGGGCTTATTAACAGATTCTGTATCATAATGGGACTAGTTTCACTTGAGTGTGTGATGCCCTCTCTCCTTGTCTCTTGTGGGGTTGAAACTACCCTCAATCGTTAAAGCATTTGCAATACGAAATTCTCAAAAATCACATCTAGTGCTTGAGCCAACACTTCTACCTCTTATCGTCTCTATCTTCATAATCCATATCATACCCGCTAGCCCTATACTTGAGTAGTGGCCTACCTATGTTGATTCGAGGAACCTAGAGCAAGGCCTAAGAATAAATGTTATCGTGCAAGATGACATATCCTTTACAAAAAATATGAAAACCGTTCAATAGATCAGTTGTAACAGTTTTACTTTGCCATTTCATAAAAAGTAATCGTGACATTTTTATCAAGGATCCAGCCAAATTTTCAGGTCCCTCTATGCGAACAACACTTTAATGCTTTACTGTTCATCTTCTAAAAGATGCAACTATCATCCAATTCCCATGATCCTACTGGACCTATCCCTACTGCATGATTCTGGTTTTAACGGCATTATCATTAAGCTAGATAAAAGGAACTAATAAGTATTACAAGCCGACAGAGATCATTGATCCAATCAATCCATGGTGGGGAAAAAATTTGATCTTGTTAACAAGAGTGTCTATACAAGACCGTTACGGGTAAAAACAAACTTTATTGCGGTATCTCCCAATGACCCAAGTGGTTATGTAAATTACCTCATCAAAACAGCTCTTTTCCAAGCTGATAAAACCAACTACTTTTCGACTCTGCTTATACAATTCGACACTTTCGAATTTTCATATTAACCCATTCAAATAACTATTTAGCATAGGATAAAAGCATGCATATAATAACATAAGCACCCTTTAAAAAAACACATGATGCTCGGGCAGTAATCTTAGCCCTACGAACCTTCTTATATCACTAAACGTCAAACTACAATATATTATTAAACAACTACTAAATGTACACCCTCCCACCAATATTGCTTAAATATTCGGTACCATCAAATGTCATAATGTACACAAAATGTAAACAACAAGGAACCTTTAAAAAACGGAATATCAAACAAGTATGAATTCATATTCAATGAAATGATAATATGCTTTTTCAATTACAAAAACTAACTATTTAGCATACTATAAAAATCAGTTGGCAAGCATGTATACTAACAATTTCAACATTTAATCTCACGGACGAGGAAC
This sequence comes from Chrysanthemum lavandulifolium, assembly GCA_022545495.1. Taxonomy (NCBI): domain Eukaryota; kingdom Viridiplantae; phylum Streptophyta; class Magnoliopsida; order Asterales; family Asteraceae; genus Chrysanthemum; species Chrysanthemum lavandulifolium. The sequence goes on from CM040238.1 coordinate 67,229,496, forward strand.
CATTTGAAAGCACATGATGTTAGCTCTAAGAACCTTCTTATCTCGCCAAACAAGAGTCTTACCAATGACCAAGTGGTTATGTAAATTACCTCGTCAAAACAGCCCTTTTTCAAGCTGTTAAAACCAACTACTGTACGACTCTGCTTATACTATGATTCCAAATTAACTAAATAAATCGACACTTTCGAATTTTCATATCAAACCATTCAAATAACTATTTAGCATAGCACAAACATCAATCGTCAAGTACGCATACAATAACATAAGCACCCTTTCAAAAAAAACACATGAAGCTTGTGCAGTAATCTTAACCCTAAGAACCTTCTTATATCGCTAACGTCAAACTACAATATATTCATCAAAGTGATCAAACAACTACTAAATGTACACCCTACAAGCAATATTGCTTAAATATTTGGTACCATCAAAATGTAATTTACAGGAACCTTTAACAAACAGAATATCAAACATGTATGAATTCATATTCAATCAAATAATTGTATGTTTTTTCAATTTCATTAACGAACTATTTATCATACTTTAATACATTCATCTAACAGCTAGTTCTCAAATCCCAACTATATCGCTTAAATATTTGGTACCGTCAAACTATAATAAAATTCACAAAATGAGATCAAAACGTAAACTACAAGAACTTTTAAAAAATAGAATATTAAAAATATATGAAGACAAGTTTTTACTAATTATGGTTCTGCTTGGCGACGAGCTTTTTGTAGCGTTTAGAATATAGTGCTTGTGTTTAACTTTTGTTTTTTTTTTTAAATGTTCTTATTCAAAACGCTAATAAAAGGAGCGTTTAGCGTCTTGCTTACAACATTACAACAACTATGCTACCAAAAACTTTTATAAAACGAATAGGTATTGCAAACTCCTACAGCTTTGCTTAGGAGTACCCGTTTGTTTAATAAAGCGTGTGAAACCAAAGATGTAAATGTAAAAATGACGTAAAAAGTAATCGCTAACGCTTACTGCTTCTTTTATTAACATTCAAAATATAAACGGTAAACAATCATTGTCAAGCAACGATTATGTTTTGAACAATTGTAAAATGCTCCAACAAGCTTTTCGCCAAACATAATAACCAACCAATAAGTTAATGAAGAAATTGGCATATTATAAACTTGAGAGGGTAATATGTAAAATTTGCGATCTAGTGACTAAAATGGAAAAACAAAATCTACAAGGACTGATTACTAAAATAACAAATATATAAACACAAGTTGTTCATAACCGTCAACCTTAGAGACTTGTGACAAAAAATATATATATATATTTTTTTTTGGTAAATTTCTCTTATAAAATCTGGCATTAAAAAGACTGCGATGATGACGTCACAGTGGTAAACATATGAACAAACAGCTGTAACTTGTGCTATATTAACTAGAAAATAAAAATGAAGGATGCATATATAGGAAGAAATGAAGCTAAGAATTGTACCTGTGAATGTAGAAGATAAACCCTAGAAGTTTGAAATGTAATGGTGGTGTTTGGGGTTATGCTGGTGGTATTGTAGTTGGCTGTTTTAGGTGCTTGTTTTATTACCGTACACTACTTTTTTTTTTTTTATAAAATGTTGGAGTAAACTGCAAAATACAAACATGTGGTTTCTGAGTTTTGAGACCTTCATCCCCGTCATAAACTATTGGCTAGTTTTCTTCGTTAAGTCTTAGTGGAGGAATGCATTTTGGTCTTTTAGTCATCTGAGGATGTATTTTGCGACTTTCTTTTACACATAAAGGGATGTATTTTGCAATTTACTTTTATACTTTACTTTTTTTTTTTTTTTAATTCTTATTATTATTATTATTATTAGAGTTAACTATTTATATAAAAAACATTTTGTCGAAAATATTACAAAATTTCCAAAAATTTATAAAATTCGAAAATTTTATAAAAAAAATTCCAAAAATTTTATAAAAATTCTATAAAAATTCGAAAATTTTATAAAAAAATTTATAAAAAATTCCGAAAATTTTATAAAATATTCGATAAAATTTTATAAAACAAATTCCGTAAAAACTTGTTTTTAAATTTTGTTTTAAATTCGTTAAAAATTTTATTTTTATAAAATATTCGATAAAATTTTGTTTTTAAACTTTTTCTTTTTACGAATTTTTATAAAAATTTCGACAAAAATTTCTTTTTCTTATTTGAATACTTTTGTCAATATTTTTATTAAAATTTTAGACAAAAATTTCTTTTCTTTTTGAATACTTTTGACTGAATTTTTATAAAAATTTCGACAATTTTTCTTTTTGAATACTTATTGAATTTTTATAAAATTTTCGACAAAAAAATTCTTTTTCTTTTGAATACTTTTGATTGATTTTTATAAAATTTTCGACAAAAATTTCTTTTCTTTTGAATATTTATTGAATTTTTATAAAAATTTTAGACAAAAAATTTATTTTTCTTTTGAATACTTGTTGACGAATTTTTATAAAAATTTTGAAAAAAATTTTCTTTTTCTTTTTGAATACTTTTGTGAATTTTTATAAAAATTTTTGTCGAAAATTTTGTATAAAAATTCAATCAAAAGTATTCAAAAGAAAAGAAAATTTTTGTCAAAATTTTATAAAAATCAAAAAAATATTCAAAAGAAAAAAAATTTTTTAGTCGAAAATTTTATAAAATTCAGTAATATTCAAAAGAAAAAGAAATTTTTCGAAAATTTTATAAAAATTCGTAAATAAGTATTCAAAAAGAAAAGAAATTTTTTGTCGAAAATTTTTATAAAAATTCAAAAAAGTATTCAAAAAGAAAAGAAATTTTTTCGAAAATTTTAATAAAAATTCCGATCAAAAGTATTCAAAAAGAAAAAGAATTTTTTGTCGAAAATTTTAATAAAAATTCCGACAAAAGTATTCAAAAGAAAAGAAATTTTTTGTCGAAAATTTTTATAAAAATTCCGTCAATAAGAATTCAAAAAGAAAAATAAATTTTTTGTCGAAAATTTTTATAAAAATTCCGTCAAAAGTATTCAAAAAGAAAAAGAAATTTTTGTCGAAAATTTTTAATAAAAATTCCGACAAAAGTATTCAAATAAGAAAAAGAAATTTTTTGTCGAAAATTTTTATAAAAATTCCGTAAAAGAAAAAAGTTTAAAAACAAATTTTATCGAATTTAAAAACAAAATTTTATCGAATATTTTATAAAAACAAAATTTTAACAGATTTAAAAACAAAATTTAAAAAAAAGTTTTTCTGAATTTGTTTTTATAAAAATTTTATCGGAATATTTTATAAATTTTTGAATTTTTATAAAATTTTGAATTTTTATAAATTTTATAAAATTTTGGAGTTTTTTATAAAATTTTCGAAATTTTATAAAATTTTTGGAAATTTTTTAATATTTTCGACAAAATGTTTTTTATATAAATAGTTAACTCTAATAATAATAATAATAATAATAATAATAATAATAATAATAATAATAATAATAATAATAAAAAAAAAAAAAAAAAAATAAAGTATAAAAGTATATTGCAAAATACATCCCTCTTATATGTAAAAGTGTAATACAAAATACATCCCTCGTATGAGTAAAAAGACCAAAAGCACCCTCCCGTTAGCATAACGAAGAAAACTAACGGAGTTAGTGACCGGGGATGTAGAATGGCTAACGTTTGGCTAACGAAGGATGTAACTAGCCAATAGTTTATGACAAGGATGTAAGGTCTCAAAAACTGTAAACCACAGGGATGTATTTTGCAGTTTACTCTAAAATGTTGTGAGTTAAAATTAAATTACACGGGGTAATATGTATTTTCTTTTTATTATTTATACTATTTATAAATCATTTAACACCTTTCTTTTTAAAACTTTTTAAAATAGATTTTTAAGTATTTAAAAGTAAAAAACATCATTTATAAGTATTTGATGCACAAATAAAACTACAAAAATACTATTCAACTCATACAATTAATATACAACTTAATTTACCCCTTAATTAAAATATACAATTATTTAACCACAATGTACAATCTAATAAAACTACTAAAAATCATTTAAAAATAAAGCTATCAATCCTTCATTCTTTTTGTTGCTTATTGTCCTCCATTTTTTTTTATTGGAGTCGTATAAAACTCTCAACCAACATATTTTATTTTATGCGAAAATTACTTGACTATCCATTTTCAAATGAGTGTGTCTGCAGATGCCCTTGCTTTTTCTACCTTTTCAAAAATACCATTGCTGTCTCGTAAATGCATACCCGACATATACGAGAGAAACGTGTACATGTAGGATTGAAAGTTTACCAAATCAAAAAGAAACCCTACTCCATGTCGCGTACAAATTTACCTTACATACCCGACATAAGCTTTATAAAGCAAACCCTAGCTCATTTCGGGTAAATGTTTACAAGACATACGCGACATGATTTTTTTTATTAAAAGTGGCATGGGAAAATGTGTGGAAATTAATTTCATGTTCTCAAATTAAATTAGTTGGTGAGAAAACTCCGAGCATTATCAATACATTGGTAAGGGACACTAAACAGGTTGGATAAATCGATAGGGTAATAAAAATCTGAAAGTCGTTTAAAAAGAAGGAAAAAAAATAGGTACTTATATATGTGATTTGGAAGTTATTATTTACCAATGAACATCGCATCGCGAAGCCGAGAGATATGGTTTTTGAGTCTATGTTGCGGTGGGTTCAAACCCCGTAAAAGTGTTTAGTATTAATTTCGTTAACCCTTTTTTTGTTTGGAAACTTATTTTGTAGAAGTAGTTAACAAAGTGGAACATTGGGATACGTTTTGGTTTGACATGGTATTCGGTTATAAAGTGAACTACAAATATTATTGTAAATGTTAATTTGTATTTAATTGAATCAAAACTTATTTTCGAGTCGAAGAACGAAATTAAAGTAGAAGACAAACTTTTATTTATTACATAAACAAAGCATAGTACTACATTGCAAAGACAATAAAATCGCGATACATAAAATAAAACACATAGATTAGATTAAAACACGTAAAGTTAATCCAAGTGATCCCAAGTTTCCGAGTTATCCGGTGATAACCATCATCGTAAGGAGACCGGTTCGCAAACCTGCTCTCTTCGTACTCTCGTTCCAAAGTGTTAAACAAGTCGCCCCTGCGCTCTTGTTCTTCCTTTGATTCCTGCTCCCTACGAGCAGCTTCCTCCCGTGCTTGTTGTTCTTCCATTTCTCTCAAAGCTTCTTCATCTTCGAGATACGGATTTTGTTGTTCTTCCACAACCGGTTCCTCAATTGGTACCTCAACCGGTTCCTCAATCGGTTTCTCTTCCGTTTAGAATAACGGGAAGATATCTGCTGGTGGTGTGTTAACCGTGTTTTCTTGAGACATTCTTGAGAGATTTTGATTAAGTTGTGTGTGTGTGAGATATTTGTTTTTGTTGAAAATGTAGTGGGTATATATACGAAAAAAGATAGGGTTTATTTAATTTTGAATTTGAAAAGATTCTGTAACCAACTAAAAAATGGTGAAAATAGTTAATATGAAGGTCATTGACTAGTCATATTTCGTGTAAAATTTTAAGCGACCACGACATTGTCAGTGAGTTGTGATATCAATGTTAGTACTTAAAAATGTCATATTTCGTGTAAAATTTTAAGCTAACATGACATTGTCATCCAGTTGTCAAAATCAATGTCAGAACAAATGTTTTTTTTCTGCTACGAATTGTCATTCACTTTATAACCTAGCTATGAATTGAAATAAACATAGATTTCTTACTTCTCTCTAGAGTAGCCATGAATTCAAATATTAAGAAGTTTAAATGTGTATTACATTTTGATGATCAACATCCATGTGTCATTATGTATAATGATATGACGTACGCAGGGTTAATTGGGTTGGTGGTGAAGAAATTCAATTTAGATCCAAATGTTCCGATTAATTTGTCATGTAAATTGCCTTCATTTGACTATCGTATTGATATTACTGAAGATGACAAGGTAATGTAAACAAACTTGTACATTGTATAAATGCACAATGAAAAATATGATGAGAGGTCCAAAAAATAGGGAGATGATTTGCTATGAGGTTTTGATTTGAACGCTTCAATTCTAATTAGTTAAAGCATAATGTATATATACACAATAAAGTTGTTTAATGCACATGTTAGAATGTCTCAATTAAAAACTTGAGTGTTCAAATCATTTACCAAAAAAATATGTATGGATTTGTTGCTAACTTGTCATTTCTGAACGAGTGACAAAACATAATGTCAACAAGAGTTGTACAATTTGATTTACATTGACGTATGTGTCCGATGGACACGTCTTGAGAGCGAGATACAACGCTTGTCCGAGCGACATGTGCCGAAGGCGCAAGACATTCTCTAAGTATTGCACCATCGGTCTTCAACCAATAGTACAATCTTGGGGACATGTCGACGATATAGCCTCTGCCGAATTAATTACTCTAGACGAAGGAATGCTTCCCGCCTAAATGTTCCCGCCTAGTTTCCCGCCTAAATATTTCCCGCCTAAATGTTCCCGCCTAGTTGTTTCCCGCCTAAATATTTCCCGCCTAATTGTGTCACTATCTATGTCACTCTATATATATATATATTGCTTCATATTGTATCACATAATAGATAACACCACATCTTACATCACAGAATGATACACATCTCATACATATACACACATCATAATGCATACATAACATGCTTATACCTATATGATAAATCCTCTACCTACGAGGTTCTGACTTGACCGTCGGAGGGTGGTTCCCGGGGCTTCGGCCTCGGGGCTCCTTCTAACGGGTTCTTTCATGTTTGTAGCACGCTTCAAAGCTCGGGACAAGGATGACCGGTACGTGGGAGCCGTCAAGACCAACCCGACAGAAAAATGCTTCGACATTGGCGCCATCCGTGAGACCCGTTATTCACTCTACCAAGAGTTAAGAATGATGGGTCACATTTTCAGTCCACTTAAGGACGTTCGGTACAAACCTCCGGTACGGATGTATGGTATAAATGTCTGGTATGGACGTCGAGTATAGACGACAGTACGAACCTACTAAGGGTCGTCCGGTGTGATTTCCTTCAGTCTGGTCAATCGTATATACTGTGTTGTTCGGACACACAGTCTTGTTCGGATATGTTGTGTCGTTCGGATCTACTGTCCCGTCCGGACATGCTGACGACAGGGTTGGAAATGGGAAACGTGTGTTTTTCAAGGCAATTTATGGCTGTCACTCTTGGTACAAGTTTACCCCTTTTAGCAACTCGAACGGAAATATGTAAGTGTTCTAGTCTTTGTCTTTGTCTTTGATCTTGATTGCCATGAATAGCTAATACCAAAGGGACATTGATTGCGTTGCCATCCATGTGATGGGCTCAGATTTGTAGTTATTTAAATATGAGTACCTCATTGCCTTGACATACTTTGATTAAACCACCCATGAATGTGATTCTTCGAATATTTAGGATGTGTGAAGAGTTGGCAACTGTGGCCATTATGCTTTCCTCTATGTTTCGTAGTAGGTTGCTATGGGGATAATATAAAAAAATAAGGGGTAAGATTCTCAAAAAATTTACACTTTAAGAGGCGCATTGTACAAATTCTTAATGCATTTACTACATAGCATGCCTAAAGTGCAAGTTCACATATGGTGATGTATATAGTACAAAAGATAAATAGACAAAAACAAGCCTCGTTTATTAAAAAGTATGGAGGTCAAATATGATTTCAAGTTTTGTGCATTATGCACTACACAAACCTAAGGGCAAACGAATATTGGTAAAAAAATATATATTTTGTGTTAGAAACCATTCGATGTTGTGAGAGATATAATTATTTTTTGTTTCGTCGTAAAAGTTAATGATGTACCAAATTACAAGGCTATTTTCTGTACTTTAAAGATTATTTTACACAAAGTATAAATGTTTGATATTTAACTCACGTGATACCTTATAAAAGAGTGATACGTAGCTATCGGCATTCTACACTCCAATATTCAAATATGGGCTACATCTAAATGTACAATAATTTGTAATAAAGTATAAGTAAATCCCAAGATGTACATGGAGATATGGGATCCAACTTCTTTTAGCACCTTTACAGGCCTAGAGTTAGACCTACTTCTCCTTAGACTATGTAATACTATAGTAAAATAGCAACTAAAAAATAAAAATGTTACTAGTTCACAAATTTACGGTCGGTGATGCTCACCATCAGTGTGTTGGTCAAAATACTTGGTCAAAGGATGTCTATATTTATAACCTACAATTCACTAATATGTTTTGCAATAGAAAGAGAAGGACAAGACATAAGCATGTTTCTTTCTAATATTTTTGTTAACCTCAAAATATACTACACAAAAACATTCGATGGAATGTCATTTCTATTTTCTTGACAAACTGATAGTTTATATTAGTACCACTAGTTAAGGTAACTCATTTTAAGTTCGGAAATTTAAATCCTTTAATAACAAATATGGCGGTCATAGTCATAAAAGAAAGATATCAAATTCGTTAATAAAATAAGTATGTTTAATGACTGGGTCCACGGGTCATCACGGTAAGGCATTGCATCCGAATCTCAGTTAATCTAGAGCTCACCAAATCCGAAGATTACAATGTCATGAGACGCATTCCTTATTGAATATTTGAGTATGTAAAGATAGCATCAAATATTTTTGATTTATAGGGTACGTGATAAAAACGAAAGTCAAATTTGCATGTAGCAATGCACGTGTACAAATTTTAAAAGGAACACGAACTTTTTTATACTAGTAAAAAAAAGAAAAAGAAAAAGTACCTATGAATCTCCAAAAATATATATTGGAAAATGGTTAACCCTTTTGTCAGTACCTTTAGAGGTGTCGGTTTACACCAGCCTCCTTTTTGACCCTTTGAAACACAATGATAAATGAGTCAAATATATAAAAAACCAACGTACAAATGTTAATGCTTGTAATACACGTGAATCTTTGTAAAGGTATTTTTGTTCTGTTGGCATCGACTCTACACTGCCTTATATCACTTGCAACATAATACAGTAATAATATAAAATTGATAAGTAGATACGGTCTTCGAGGGGACCGAAGGTAAACGTTTATTATTTGCGAAGAGGAACCTTTAAAAATATAAAACTACCACAATATTCAAAACACAAAAGTCACCATTTGAACACAGGTCATTACCTTCGGTTTACTGTCCGTCACATGAATAAACAACTCATACCATAACCTCGAGATCCTTACCCAAATGTTTCATGACTTGACTCGAAGGTCATCGCTATTATAAGGTATTATACCAAAGCTCACTTAATTCGAAAGTCGTGGTGTCACACATGGTCGAGGTTCACTCGGTCCTGTAAATTATGGCTGATACATCATCAATACTACCATCCGGCGTCAGGTCCCGAACGTCAAGTTCTGGCCCTTGGGTAAAATTAATCACCAACTATTTTATGAACATGTGGGTGTAGTTAAACTTTCTCGACTTCTTCGGCGATCCATCCGGATGACTTTATGCGCACTAACATTCTTGTGCCCTGGTTCCCGATCGTCAATCTCAGATCTGGATGTATAATGCAATTTATGTAGCGAAATAGGTAGACGCTACGGACTTAATTGAGAAGTGCTGGGTTGTCTAATAGGGTTCTTCCTCCACTAGTTAATACTTATGGGGGTTTTTGAACAAGGTTCAAGTCTACCGGTCTGTCCTGGAGACTCAGGTTCAAATATCCATGGATTCGCCTTATTTGCAAGGTGGAAGACCCGTTGATATGGTCTTCAACCCATTAGGAGTACCTTCACGTCCAGGATTACGTCCTGGATCATTGGATAGGAATCCAAAAAAAAAGATATATATATCTCCTTCGGCTGCTTGATCTCCATTCGATCTTCTAAAAACTTTGTTACACGACCATAACAACGCTAATATTCGAGCGTTCACCCTCAGCACTATCTAAGACCCGTCTCTCGGATTTCCCATATTGAGATCCGGCAATCAAAAGTCAAACAAACCAAAAACTTCAACCGTAAGCCAAGAGCAATAAAGATTCGAGGTGCAACAACTGTATTCTCATAACTCCGCATCTGGAGGAGAAACAAACATTTCGTCTTGGTTACGACAAAAATACGTTTGAGCTCAGATTTTTTCACATTCCATGCTTGAATTTCATGCTTTGACAAGAGAGACTAATCTCCACCAGTGTTACATGCAACATCCAACAGCCTAATAGGCACACATAAGGTCTTTCGACCGATTCCACCGTCAATCGCTTCCACTATCTCTAAAACATGCAGTCGGATTTGTATATCTAAGTTTTTGTGTGTTAATATATATACCCGTCCAACGCTTAGAAACATTCATTTGTTAAAATTACAATTTTACGCTACACCTTTAGGATGGTTCCAAATCTTAAAGTGTTCCTTTGAATCAGAGATTTTAACAATCAACCCATAAAACTTAAAATTCAAGTGTCATCTTATTTGTTCAAGGTTAACACCTTTTATTCTTGAAAGAACCAAGCCAACGAACGAGTCACTAATTTTCTTGTTAGTCATATGAAACATGGTCTTCGGGCAAAAATGCCGAGGACTTATTAATCAATTATCAATCGCTTATATTTAACTTGTTACTCACGGACCTTCGGTCGCACGAACATCAATAAGAACAATGTTTCGAACCACTATTATTTACCATTAACAAGCAAAATCTATATATTTGATTAGTGTATTAAAATATTGGGACACAAAGATGAATGTAACATAGTTGGCACCCAACCACCATGTACGAGAAGACATCATGCATTTAATATTTTTATCATGTTATCTAATACTTTATTCTATTTAAGTTCAACGATACTAACAAACATTAGCGCCATTGAGCGGAGGGAGTATAATGGTATAATCGTTCATAGGTCGTTCTTGGTCCTACTATGACCGATTTTGTTTTGATGAAAAGCGAAATGATGTGTTTATCATATCTAACACGAAAAAGCAAAAGAGCTTTCATGTTTCACTGCGAGGATAATTGTATGAGGTTCCACATGCATAACATTTACAAGAAATAAGACATAACATCATAGTGGCTCGTGAGACTAGCTACCTTCGACCGTGCACCCAAAACCCAGCAGTTATAACTATTATACCCCGTAAGTGCAGCGACACTAGGGAAGGCCCATATACCATTCGGTTGGGCACTGCGTACCCCAAAATAATGCTAAGTCATTAAGGAATAGCCGAGGCATATTCGCCCTAACGGCATCAGAGATACCCCGAAGGCGTGGCGGCGCCGGATGAGCCCCATGTATATTTACCAGCAGTGACGTTACCCCCAAAAGTGCTAAGTCACTAGGGAAGGCCGGTGTATATTTACTTACGGGCATAATTTACCCCCGAAAGTGCCAAGTCACTAGGGAAAGCCGAGGTACACCCACCAAAAGGCATAATTTACCCCCAAAAGTGCCAAGTCACTAGGGATGAGCCGAGGTATATTTACCAACAGGTGAAACATTACTCTCAAAAGTGCTAAGTCACTAGGGAAGGCCGGGGTATATTTACTTACGGGCATAATTATATTCCGAAGATGCAGGGTACCAAGGAAGTCATTGCTATACCCCGGAAGAGCCGGTCACTAGGGACGTCATTAATTAAACAACTCAAAATGGGATGCATGATATCTCACAAGTACAAAAAAGAGATGAGGAAAAGACATGTATGGCTTTCGACCTCCGGTCAACAACGCACTTTGATGGTGGTCCACAGCCATTCGGAAAGAATTATGAAAAATGTATATATGAAGACAATACAAAGTTTAAGTATAGCATCATTGACCATTGGTCAATAATACTATACTGGGGGGACATGATGGCGTATGTGGTTTAATAAGACCCAACTCGCCTTAGTAAACATCGGCTTATGGACCACTTGATAAACCCCTCTAAGATGGTCACTAAGGGCATCACCGAATGACACAGGCTGAAAGGCCATAAGGTATTCCTTAAAAAAGTATTACATCATCAGTCTTCTACTAGTAATGCAATACTGGGAGGGCATGTTGACGTATGTGTTCGATGGACACGTGCCGAGAGGCAGATACAACGCTTGTCCGAACGACATGTGCCGAAAGGCGCAAAGACATTCTCAAAGTATTGCACCATCGGTCTTCAACCAATAGTACAATACTGGGGGGGACATGTCGACGTATATGGCCTATGCCGAATTACTCTAGACGAAGGAATGCTTCCCGCCTAAATGTTCCCGCCTAAATATTTCCCGCCTAAATGTTCCCGCCTAGTTGTTTCCCGCCTAAATATTTCCCGCCTAATTGTGTCACTATCTATGTCACTCTATATATATATTGCTTCATATTGTATTTCATAATAGATAACACCACATCTTACATCACGAGAATGATACACATCTCATACATCTCATACATATACATACATCATAATGCATACATAACATGCTTATACCTATATGATAAATCCTCTACCTACGAGGTTTTGATGGATATTTAAATATATGACCGTATCAAGACCAACCCACGGAAAAATGCTTCGGATTCAATTGTTCTATCTCGAAAGGTTTATGGATATTTAAATATATGTATGTCGGATTCGAACTCGAGACTTGGGATTGCACACATTACGTATGAGAGTTGATGTTAATAATTAATATATAAAATGTTATTATTAATTATTAGTCACGAAATAAAACATAACGATAGTTAAATATTTAACGAGGTTTAGTTAACGCTCGTTAAATATAAACTACGAGGACTAAGAATGAAATTAGTGGACAAGAATGATCCGAATCCTTTGGGATTGCTTGGCGATCGTGGGCTACCCAACCCAAGGAGGTGGGATTTCTTGGTCACCAAGTTTTGAGAATGTATATATACAAACCCTTGTATTCATTATTCTCCTAATCTTGGATCACCAATAACCTAATTTCTCCTCTCTTTCCTCCTCTTTGCTTGGCGATCGGTGTGCTCCATTCCAAGGGGATCGATTTTTCCAAGTCAAAGAAACAAGTGTTTGGTTTTATTTGTGATTCAAGAAACTAGCTTTTCACATCAAATCGCTAATAATGCGTGTGTACAAGAACGAAGGACAAGCACACTTGAGCTTGTATTCTTGGTGGTCGACTTTTGATTGGGTCGAATATAATAAACCCTAAAGTTAGGGTTTTGGGTTTTGTTCTTGTTCTAATTAACGTTTGATTCTTGAATTGCTAAAAGGTACGCACTTTCTTATTCGGTTAATTACTTAAATATATTATTCCTATCTACTTCCGCTGCATGCTTTGATGATGTTATTTGATTATATATAATTGTTATGAGTATTAAATTCCAACAATGGCATCACGAGCCGTTAATATGATGTAATTAATTACGAAACACATAAAATTGAATCTTTATGATTATATGCATGCTTTTATGGTTTCTAGGGTTTGAATTGAAACCCTAGTTTTTATTTAATAGGGTTGATTACCCTTATTTATTTAATTAGGTTTTAATTTTGTAAAACTTGTAGAAACCCTAGGTTGCATGCTAAATTTATGTGTTTAATTAATGAATAATTGTTATGTGCCATGTAATATGCGTATCTTGGGTGATAATTGTTATACGGAATCCATGGTGGAACATGCATGTTTTGCCATGGAGTATTGTTTGCTATAAATTGTTTAGTTGATACACATGTTTATTTATTTGATAATTATTGAATTGGGAAGACCTCAATTATAACTAATAAAAATTAGTTATGTGCTAATTGGTATATTATTGACTTTGGCTTACGAATCGACTTGTCGATGTATGTGGCTCATCTACCTTGTAATTGAAAGCCCTAGTTAATGTATGCATTTATTTACGCCTATAATTGTTTATTAGCGTTTATCGAAATAATTATGCATGTGGCTAATTGTTTTACATATGTTAAATTGTATAGTTATATGTATATTATTTGAGTTCCTTTTAATTTTATTAATATGCTTTTTGTTTATATAATTGTTTGACATGTTAGTAAGCAAAAGGGTTTTTATGAATAGAAAATTAAATGGACTAAATAATGGCGAAAATTTGATTTGTTATCTAAGTATTAAATCTTGAACTTTTAATCGATTGATGCGATTGTACTAAATGGTTAGAACGGCTCATCCACTAGAACAAACTAAAAGGGTTGAAAGAAGTGCATGCAATCGCCGAATGGATGTCTAAGGTTATGCTTGGTATTACACGGTCCTCTCCCCTCTGTGAGTTCGATTGGAGCTACCTAGTATAACCATTCTATGTACGAAGCATCTTAGTGCAAAGTTGTAAGTTTCTCAACTCATCGATTAAAACTTTGTAGAATTTAATCTTAGCAATCAAAATACAAGTTAGTTTTTTTTTTCGAAAATTTTGTATTATAAAGTTGTATGCATGCTTCTTTATACATAAGTTTTGATTACACATCAATAAATTGTACCCTTTAAATTTAAGTTTATGCCATCTAATGATATGAAACACTTGAAGTTGTAATTTAGTTATGTGAGACCTTGATCTAGATTACAATAACAAGGTGAATTATTTTGTTGTGTAAGACCTCAGCTTAATGATTTGCAGTTTCGAAATTAGACAACTTAATTAAGTTAGTTAGTGAGACCTATGACTTAAGGCATAAGATGGGATAAAACATGCTTACATTTTGCATTAATTGTTTTGGCAAAATTGTAAATCCCATAATTTTGGAATTGGAAACTTGTTTGTCAATTATCGTTTTCAACGATTACTATTCTATACTTTCACCACTAGCAGATCAACTGATGTGGTGGAACTATGATAATGAGGATCCAAAATTCAAGGAAAATACTATGGTTAATATGAATATTGACCAAAGGGTATTTTATTTTCTTGAAAGATTTAATTATCGAAAATACTAAAATTGAATTTTGTTAATTCTTTTGATTGTATTAATGCAACATTAAACCGTAAATATGGTTTGGGCTTTGGTAAATTGATCTAGTTCTGTTTTCAAACAAATGTTTGATCAAGAAAAATTTACTAAAAGATAAACATAAACTCTTTTTCATGAAAGAAGAGTGAGACTCAATCCTATTCCTTTTCATGATTGAGAAAGGTATGTTAGGAACATTAGAATGATCTAAATTCTACTATATAACTCATAGCAACATTAATAGTTAAGAAAATTGCACACCATGTTTTCCTTAAGAGATTTCATTACCCTCATTGGTAATTGAATTCTTATATGACATTTTGGTCAACTAGAAAACATGTTTGACATTTTATGAGTTATTAAATTAGAAGCTAGACTAATTACATAAAATTGGTAAAAGACAAACTAGTATATTTTATCTAGCTGTTTTGCTTTGACCAATTAAAGGTGCTACACACCATTGTGGGGATAGTAGACCTATTATGGAAGAAATTGCATGCTCAATTTTTCAAGTTAATAGTATGATGGATGATCCATCATCTACAGAGTAGAATACACTCTTTTAGTACCTAAGTAATTGTTACGAATAGTCTTTGAAAGGAGTTACAACGTAATAGCACGCTATTTTCACTGGTTAATGAAACACTTACGATGTTGTCAAATCCAGTGGGAGTATGGTGTATTACTGAATAAGACATTATTGTAACGTTGTCTAATTCGATGGGAGTTACAAGTTATTATCTTGGTAATAACTCATATTATTTCTAGATTTTCTTGAAATAATACATTACGTTCAAAAATGTAGACATTCATATTTTCAAGGATAGTCATGAGCGTTTCCTTGATAAATTAAGTGCTCCTACATCTACTTGTAATGCTTATATATCTATGACACTATCATATTGCTCACATAAACAAACGAATGTCATGGTGTTTATCTACTATATGATGTTGTTCTATGCACAGTGGGAGAAGTATTTATTGTGTTCAAAGGAACAACACATACAAATATGATTAATGGATTCTCTTGATCGTGGGTAAGAGATTAACGTTCTAATAAGATTGTCTTGCTTAAAGAACATGTGTCAAGATTATAGCATAGACTACTTTTATGTCTTATGTCATTAAAATTATAGAAACACTTGAAGTTACATTTTAGGTTAAGTGAGATCTTGGCTAGATTGTAATCTCAAGGTAAATCACCACTTGTCGTGGAATCAGGCGTGGATGATTTGCAGTTTCTTAAGTTGGACACTTCAACGGATGACATAATTAAAATAAAGTAATCTAATGCTACTTCAAATATTTGTGTATTCTTGGAATGACATAAATAGTTTATTAACTTGAAAATTAATTAATTGAAACCATGGCGTGGTGTTCATAATATCTTTAAATTATACATGGTTATGTGTTTCTGTATAAACTCACAAACATGAAGTCTTTTAAAGACTTATAATATAAAGTAAGATACTATAACTGTTATGTCTTTTCACTTGGTCAAAGAATACTTATGTTATAAAAACATGCAATTGGCTTGGATATTCTATTATACCATTAAGTTGACTTAGTTGGTAAATAGGTAGGCCAAAAGGAATATGTTTATCTTAAATATTGTTAGATTATCTTACAATATTAATTCTAATGAAATCTTGTATGTATATGGAATGTTCGATTAGAAGAATCAAACATTTGTTATATTGTTTGATTCAAGATAACAATATCTTCTTTTCTTCCTCAAGTTATCAAGGTTAGAAAATTGAGTATTGATTGGATATACTTAACTCAAAATCTAGAAGATTAATAAGACACCATTTTAGTATGGAATGTGATGCATCACATTGAGTCTTATATTGAAGTTCTGATTTGTTAAAACTACTTATGGAGTAGGTTATTAACGAACAAGATTTACAAACTGTTAATGTGATTTGTAATATCCCACAAGAAAACAATTTAGTGTTGTTCTAATTGCTAAAGTATTTATAGATAGTCTTTAAATTACAAAAGCAAGTGGGAGTTTTGTTTAGATCTTGAAGAGATTAAATTACAATTACAAAACACATAATCTTCTAAAATACACTAGTAAATATCATGATGAGGAAAAATTTGATAGACCTCAAGATGATGGAATTCTCATTCATAGATCCGCAAGGATTCTCAGATAATTGATTGATGTGCTGAGATATATGAGTTGCAAGATCATGGTAAACCTGTTAATCATGATGATGCATTTACCTAATATTGAATTGTGGTAAATTATTCATACTATGAATGTTAAGATGCTGTCCATAAAGATAATCAACTCTGAAACTTGGTTTATCTTAATAAATATGAGTTTCTTCAAAGGAAGGAAAACCCTAGTGGTTTAAATCTTTGTGTAGAAATCATATGGACAATATTGTACATGTGTTTAATGCATGACTTGTGACAAGATTATTAATCACACTTAAGCAATTAACTGTGATTGAATATTCTTTCATTGGCACATTAAATATATAATGATTATAATTGTCATACTTATTTTCATTGATATGAAAAATGACAATTGGATATTAAAACTCTTTCTTGTGTGATTGCTTTTGCGAGGATGATAAGTAATACAAATGAGTTTTATGAATTCACATAATCATTGAAATGTACAAGCGCAAGAATCCATGAATGGATATATGCATGCATCTAGAAGATGATTCTTATGTTTAACTATTAAATCCAAGTTTTGGTTTAAAATTAAAATAAGATAATTTCTAAGTATTCCTGAAAGCTAGTGGGAGTATTGTGTTTATTTTCTTTAAATCTTATATGTTGTGGGTAGTAACATTCCATTTAAGCTAAATGTTAAGTTTTAGTTTGGAATGGAACTTCACTTGAAAGATTTAGAAAATAAGACATACAACCTTGGAGTGTATGTTTATTGTTAATAAACATGGCGGTAAAATAAATGAGTCTAATAGAACATGATATATCATTTGAAAATAGATATGTAGAACATGAAATAAATCTTTGTTTGACATAAGGATTTTCATGTACATCATGTTATTGTTGTATCATGCTTGAATGCAAGATGATTTGACAACATTGATATCTAATGAAGTTATTAGATAACTAGTGTAGTGAATATTCAAATAGAATATGTTTGAATTTAGAATTACATTCCTCAGCCTGGATTTGCTCTCAAAATTCTATGGATGAGCAATATAGCAATTGTTGAGAAATTGTCATAGCCAACAAACTTGAAAGTTTGGAAGGCATCAAACATTACACTATAGATATTGAAGTTTACGGAGATTTTAAAGAGCATATTGTTGTTTGTATACAATGATGATGGTTTAATTGAGATGACACTCAATACTAGTCATGGGAGGATTTCATCCTTGTAAATGGCCATGTGAACTAGTTGTGCTCAACTAAGAGCATAGTTGCATTATACAATAAAGAATAAGAATACTTTAAACTTTAAAATGTTTGAAAGTTTGATTGTCATAAATTGGTGCTTGAGGATGTCACACACTTTATGAAATATTATGTGGCAATATCAAGATATTTTGAATGCACACATACAAGAACTTCACTAGTTGAATTCTTAAGATAAGTATTCTCAAAATTCCAATAGATCAAAGTTAGTTGAAATTATGCCTTGTCAACAAGTATGATTGTCATTACTTGAGGCATAATTAATTAACAAGTATTATCATGCATTGATCTATTTAGTATTTGGATAAGGGATGTTATGAACAAATATTATTTAAATGAAATAAAATATTGGTAATGTTTATTTTCATTTTCTTAATATTATATCCTATATTTGCATGTTTAATCCGTGAATAACTTATGTTATTCTAAATAGTCCATTGTCGATCAATGATGTGGGAATGTCATTGAATTAAGACAAATCGAGTTTTGTAGAATATACTTTTAAAGTATATTGATGCGTGGGACATACCAGATTCACATGATATTCAATGAATTGAATATAGGACTCATCCCAACTTTACATGATGGTACTTTATGGATCTTTGTCATTAAGTATATCATGAAGTGTTTATCCTCGGACTTGAGATACCGGATAACCGATATGAATGTAGTGCATTTGTGTAAGATAGTCTAACGCTATCCGTGAATCGGTAGTTATAAGGGCTATTTTCTAAGTGTTGCAAAGTTCATGAGTTATGTTTGTAGTCAAGAGAATTTGTTCCT
Source organism: Chrysanthemum lavandulifolium (assembly GCA_022545495.1). NCBI lineage: Eukaryota > Viridiplantae > Streptophyta > Magnoliopsida > Asterales > Asteraceae > Chrysanthemum > Chrysanthemum lavandulifolium. The sequence goes on from CM040238.1 coordinate 67,248,602, forward strand.
TTGAATTTGTTTCAAAGTATAATACTATATTTGGGCCCTCGTAGGGTTGACAAGATGTTTGTATGGCCATACCCAAGATCTATCTGGAATACGTTCAGATGATTTGGTAATCTTGTTCAATCGAATACAACGAGAAACAGAATATTAACTTATGAAATGACTTTATCCATATTCATAGTTAATGTAGTATTAGTAACAAAAGGATAAGTAAAAATGATGAATCATTAAATGGTTTTTTCCAGGAGACCATACTCGATTTGATCTGGGGACATTGGCGTGTGAAAGCTAGACTAACTGATGTCATTACTATATTTAGTAATATCCAAGTGGGAGCTGAAAGGTTTTATGGATATTTAAATATATGTATGTCCGGATTCGAACTCGAGACTTCGGGATTGCACACATTACGTATGAGAGTTGATGTTAATAATTAATATATAAAATGTTATTATTAATTATTAGTCACGAAATAAAACATAACGATAGTTAAATATTTAACGAGGTTTAGTTAACGGTCGTTAAATATAAACTACGAGGACTAAGAATGAAATTAGTGGACAAGAATGATCCGAATCCTTTGGGATTGCTTGGCGATCGTGGGCTACCCAACCCAAGGAGGTGGGATTTCTTGGTCACCAAGTTTTGAGAATGTATATATACAAACCCTTGTATTCATTATTCTCCTAATCTTGGATCACCAATAACCTAATTTCTCCTCTATTTTCCTCCTCTTTGCTTGGCCGATCGGTGTGCCCCATTCCACAAGGGGATCGATTTTCTTAAGTCAAAGAAACAAGTGTTTGGTTTTATTTGTGATTCAAGAAACTAGCTTTTCACATCAAATCGCTAATAATGCGTGTGTACAAGAATGAAGACAAGCACACTTGAGCTTGTATTCTTGGTAGTCGACTTTTGGTTGGGTCGAATATAATAAACCCTAAAGTTAGGGTTTTGGGTTTTGTTCTTGTTCTAATTAACGTTCTTGAATTGCTAAAGGTAGATTCGGTTAATTATTTACATATATTATTCCTATCTACTTCCATGCATGCTTTGATGATGTTATTTGATTTATATATAATTGTTATGAGTATTAAATTCCAACACTATCTATAAAGCATTCAGTTACCTACAAGCATAGTGTGAGCACATATGTGTAATGTGTGCCGAATGGGTTCATAATTTTGAAAAAATGGCATAAAATATTGGACGAACATGTAAAAATGTTACTAGTATTTCTTATTCAGAAAAGAAAGAAAAAAAAAATGTGTATTATTATGCAGCAAGATCGACAACCATAAATATGTAGTACAGTACAAGTTACTCATGAAATTGGTCAAATCCAAGTCTCATCGCCAATAGGCACAGAAGCTAGCAAAAGAGACAAGTTGCCAAAAGTTTGATAAACTTGGAAGATGTTATTTCCAAAGGTTCCTTCATTTACCCAATGTATAACAGCCACCATCATCACACGCTATGACGCTATGTCAAGTAAAGAACAAACATTCAAAATCACAATGCCCATCATCACACTCATAGATGACTATACAACCTCGAAAAATACAATCCTTTCACAATTTTTTCCTTGAACCAATGTTTAGTAATCTACTATCAGAAGTTAAGCCTGTGGAAAAGAATGTAGTAACCTTTACATTTCAAATGCTGAATAAATATCCATTCCCAGTGGAAACTACTCTATCAAAACTTTCATTTCCAGATTAGTTGAACCATGATAAATAAACTGGGATAAACTCCCTACCAACAAACAAAGTATACACAACTAATAGCATTGTTGGAAACATCATTCCTCTTAGACCTTATTTTCTTGGAATTATTAGTCTTCAGCAGAGTCATGGTGATTCATTAATCATATATTGAACATTACTATATTTACATGTAAATTGTTGTTCATCTAGGTAAAACTAAACTTTTTAACACAAAAATAAGACGCGGTCATGTCCTGTGACAAACAAGATGGGTTCTTCGCTCTTAACACTACACTTCATCTATAAGGTGCAAGTGTTTTAAGAGGCATTGAGTCAACCTTTGGAGCAAATGCATATTCTGAACTGAAACTCGGCTTCCAGCGCAGTGTATCTGAATAGGCTGTTTGTACCAAAACCTGTATACGTATACTAATATACATAACATAAAAGCTACCGCAATGTGGTGTAAATTTCACAAGAATAATAAGCTAATCGATTATCAAGCAAAGAGCCATACTGAACATAAATCTTCAGCAAAAGTATCAATTTCAGTAAGACATTACGATATAACCACAACTTCAGATTCTATAGCAAACATGAGGTCAAAAGTATGCACTTAGAAGAGTTTGTGGACAAAAACTACCATTAGTCAAAGTGGTAATCTAAACAACCACGCTCAAGCCTGATTCTCACATGAACGTTCATCGATAACACTCAAACGATACAATCCATCCTCAGTGTACCCATTCCCAACGATCTGCTGATCCTTCTTAACATAGCATCCCTCAGCATCAAAGCCCAAGCTAAATCCCATCTCCACAAGCTTGCTAACGGATATGCAACACTTGATGATTGCAGGCATATGGAAAACATTTTTAAGAGTCAAAACTTTCCCAGTTGTCAACCGAAGCTTCACTGTTCCAAACCCGACCACATCAACATGACTATTGTTTTCCAATACCACCTCATGACCAGTCACTGGTTGGTAGTCAACAAACATGTCCCTCGAGTTACAAACATGAACTGTGCACCTAGTAAGCAAGTACCACCCTCGAGCTCTAGCTTTGGTCAACTCTGGATGTTCATTGGCAACCAACAAGCCTATTGTTTCATCATGCACTACTTTGCCAATTCGGGGTTCTTCCATAAAGCTCGTCCGATATAATCCGTCCTCCTTGTACCCTTTCGCAATGACCACGTGACCCTGCTTGACGAAACATTCCCCACCCCCAAAATACATGCTGATTCCCATATCATCAAGTTTGCTAACTGATAAGACGTTGCAACTGAATGTGGGTACATAATGAACTTCTGGAAGAGTAAATGCTTCGCCTGTGGTGAAGTGAGGGGCCTTTGTAGTAATCCTTGGCACATCCGCATGATCATTGTTGTCCAAATTAACCTCGTGATCGATCATTGGGTTGTAGTCAGCACCTCGATCTTCATCCACGACACTCAACCGATACAATTCGTCCTCGACGTATCCATTTCCCACGATCTTGTGACCCTTCTTAATGTCACAGCCCTCGCCCCAAAAGCCCACAATAAATCCCATGTTAGTAAGTTTTCTAACAGATATGCAACACTTGATGATTGCAGGCATATGAAAAACATTTTTAAGAGTCAAAACCTTCCCACTAGTCAACTGAAGTTTCACTGTTCCAAACCCGACTACTTCAACATGACTATTGTTTTCCATAACTACCTCATGACCTGTCACAGGTTGGTAGTCAACAAACATGTCCCTCGAGTTACAAACATGAACTGTGCACCTAGTAAGCAAGTACCACCCTCGAGCTCTAGCTTTGGTCAACTCTGGGTGTTCATTGGCAACCAACAAGCCTATTGTTTCATCATGCACCACTTTCTTAACTGTACCTTCTTCCAGTAAGCTCAACCGATACACTCCATCCTCTATGTAACCTTTACCTATGACCTCGTGGCTATTCTTAACGACACATCCCCGCCCCAAAAGACATGCTGTATCCAAGATCATCGAGTTTGGAGACAGATACAAAACATTTACTGATTTGGGGTGTATGAAGAACATTGAAAGAGTCAAAACCTTGCCTGTGGTGAAGCGAAGCACCACTGTACCAATCCCAGCTACATCAACATGATCACTGTTGTCCAAAATCACCTCGTGATCTTTCATTGGGTTGTAGTCCACAAACATGTCTTTAGAGTAGCAAACGTGCGTTGTGGATCTAGAAAACAAGTACCAGCCCTCGGCCTTCTTGTTGGATCGAGTCCCTGAGCCTATTGTTTCCTTGAGCACCACTTTCACAGTTTGAGATTTTTTGTCTTTGCATTCCCGAGCATAATGTCCTGTCTCCCCACACACGTGACACTTCATGGTAGTGTCCTGAAGCACCTCTTTCACAGAGTCAGACTTTCTTTCTTTGCAGTCGCGAGCATAGTGTCCTGTGTCCCCACACACATGACACTTCCCGGTCCTCTTGGCCTTGGAAGCTTTGTTCGTGGAATGTGGCATGTTCGTTCTACCTGATTGCTACAAGAAAATTTTGAGAACTTAGCAATTAAATTGGAATCTCTGAAACATAAAACAGATACTTTTACACGCAACATTGAATCAATCATGATCAATAACAGTAAACAAGATAACAAAGATATGATATCCACATATACACACATTATGACAATGGTTTCATGGGCTATAACTTATATGCATCATAAAACAAAAGACTAAAATCGACTTTTGCCTCATATGAGGTTTCCTTTTCAGTAAGACTTTATATGTTATCCATTTGACCATTTCGCTGAATTCATTGTTTTAAATTTCTCCTCTATGTATTGCTCTGTTTTTCGTTCTTTTCTACACATCCTTCCTTTTCGATTTAATCTTTACACAGTTATCGGTTTTGATTATGTTACCCATTTTACAATTCATACATTTATGATGACAGTTTGTTATAAAGATATACCATATCACTTCAGTCGGAAAGCAAGCATATTGGTCCTAGTGAACGCCAAACAGAATACACACCTTGAAAGCAACTTCATATAGTTTGAATAGTATTTTAGTCTTCTATAAATGAGCCATTATCACATCCAGAAATACTTAAATCTTCATGAACAACAAATTATTCAGATTCTACACTATGTGTATTTGAAGCTAATGATAAATAAGATCTCGTAAATCTCAACATAAACAAGAAGGGCTTAATACATATGCGATGCCTTAAAGGGACTAGTTTGCACAAAACTGTATTTTCATATTAATAAAATAATTCAACACTTTCGATTTTCTACATTAAACCATTCAAATAACTACTTACTATAGCATAATCATCAATTGTCAAGCAAGCATAGTAACACTCCCTGACTCCCACTCCTTCAAAAGACAAAAGAAACTCATCTATTAATCTTAGCCCTAAGAAAATCTTATATCGCTAACCTCACCACAATACATTCATCAAACATCCACTAAATGTACACCTTATTAGATTATAGAATTCCCCGTAGGTTAAAATTAATTTTAATTGTCAAATATTTATAGAGTACATATGATAAAACCCTAACGGACCCAAGCCCACAACCAGGCTTGGGCCAACTAATCTAATACCGTCTAATACACCTCCCCAACTCTATCGCATAAATATTAGGTATCATCAAAATGCAATAAATTTCGAAGAATGGCATCAAAACATAAACTATGATAGCTTTTAGCAAACAGAACATCACATGAACATCACATCTGTATGAAAACAAATTCTTATAAATGACAAGTTATGCAATTAATTAATGACGAAATTGTCATATTGTAAACTTCAGAATCAACAATATGTAAATTTTATATGATTGGAATAATAATGTCTTCCGCATTTACAAATTAACTAATTAACATGGTATAAGCATCAATTGCAAAGCATGAATACTAACATTTTCAACATCGAATGCAATTCATTAAAAAGTACATGATCTTATACCTATGAACCTTGGTACCTCGCTAAACAAGAGAACTGCCTATATATTTCGTCTCACCACGATACCTTCATCAAAAGACTGCTAAATGCATGCCATTTAAGTAGCCGTGACAATTCTACAAGAATACACCATTTCACACTCTTATGATCTTACCATTTCTCATGTAAAGCGTGTTCAATCAATTAAGACTCTACTCATGATCTTACCATTTCTCATATAAACATCAATCGGCAAGCATGCATACTAACATTTTCAACATCTCACGCAACCCGTTAGAAAGCACATGATCTAAGCCTTACGAACCTTCTTATCCCGCTATAAACAGAAAGCTACCAAAATACCTCATCTCACCACACTTAACAGATTCATTAAACAACTACTAAAACTACACTTACCATCAAAATGCTATAAAATTCGCAATATTGAATCAGTATAAATTTTAATGGCGTAAATTGACTCAGTATAAATTTCAAAGGCTAATTTGTAGATTTTCAGACTCAGTATAAATTTCAAAGGCTAATTTGTAGATTTTCAAAGGCTAATTGTATTGTAAACAAAGAAAATATAAATGGGTAAATTGTCAAAATCTTAGACGTAGTTAAACGAAATCGCAGACGCAATCCCTAAAACTTAGAAAGCAGAACCTAAATAGTCCCGGCTTTATTAGTCCGGTGTTTTGCGGGACAATTTTGGAACCAGGGTTTCCGACAGGAACGGCTTGACATGCTTTAGAAGTTTTAGGACCGCTCTCGATTTCTGAAACTCAGGACGAGTTTTGCAATTAACTCATATATATATATATATATATATATATATAGGATAAAGATCAAATAAAAAGACAAATATCCGTAAAAGATAAAAGATTTTTTCAAAAAGTTCACGAAAAATTCCCAAAAATCCCACAAGATCGGGTATGATGGTGCATGAAAAGTTGTGAAAACTTTTTCTAAAAGTGGATATTTTTCCGAAAAAATTATGAAAATATCGTTTGCGCATTAAATCTTTTTTGTGCATCAAAATTGGTTTTGCACCCAACTTCTTTGACTTTTTCATCAAAATAACATTGCGCATCAAACTAAAACAAGTTAAAATTTTGTGCATCAAAATTTTTTACATCAAAATTGCTTTTTGTGCATTAAAAAACGTATCAAAACTCAAAATTATAAAAATGTTTTCACAAAGTTTTATGCACCAACATACCCGATCTTGTGGGATTTTTGGGAATTTTTCGTGAACTTTTTGAAAAAAATCTTTTATTCTTTTACGGATATTTGTCTTTTATTTTAACTTCACCCTATATATATATATATATAGTGTATCTTTATTTTGAGAACCCTGTTAAGTGCGAGAACTACGAGAACTCCCATTGACCAATCATAATTTAGTAAAGTATTTTTTAAAAAAATTAATATGCTTAATTCGCAGGGGCATTAAAGGTAATTAACATTTACATATATTCAACTGATAATTCAGTTTTTTGCTAAAAACATGCCAAAGATAGGGTTTTTTATTATTCAGATCTTCTTCTCCATAACCTAATAACCACCCCCACAAACTCTCTCATCCGCCTCCCTCTAGATCTGTTTTCCGGTGAAAAAAACATCACCCATCATCCTTTTTTCTAGTTGATTCAAAGGCTATGGATTTGTTATTATCAATGATAAATCAACTGGACGATCCAAAGGCTATGGATTCCTATGTTTTTTGGTCATTTAACGATGATTCGTATGCTTTGGTTATGGTATCAAGCCAAGGAAACACAGAATCACGTCCACCAAAGGGTTAGTATGTTACTTTTTGGTTTTTATAATAACACTTTGATTTATAAATATAGTCATATGTTCATATTATAGTTACACAAAGTGGATAATTGTAACAAATAATAATATGGAATAATCCCAATGTTTTATGTGGCAGAAGATTATGAAACTGTTTTTATGTGTTTAGAGGTAATGTATAAATTGTACGTTAGATTTGTAATTGAAGAGGGTCTTATGATTTGGTGGTTTTGTTAGACCAAAACTACCTTTTTTTTCTTTTTTTTCCATGTATGTTTCTATTATATTGCAATTAGGATCCAACATATAAATGGAATTTGCAAGTGAGCAATTATGTATTTGTCATTACGTGTGGTTGGATGTAGGATAATCATACTAGGAATTGCCTGGCCTTGGTAAAGTAATTTGTTTAAAGGTATTAACATGTTTGACGTGTTATTCATACTTGCTCAAGCAATTACATCTCAGACCTTGGTCATTATGGTCAAATGGGCTCATTTTGTTTTTAGGTGCACATATATGTTTACGTGTAAAACATATATGTTTTGTGATTGGATTATAAATGTTTTGGATACATAAAAAAAATTATCCTGTTTATTTATGTTTGTTAGTTGAAGCTTGTTCATGTGTGTTATGTTATCTTAAGTTTTATTTTAAAAGTATCTAATATTTGCTATTATTTTTTCTAGGCGTGACGTTCTTTGAAGGCGTGCACACATACTGGAAGTACATATATGTTCTTGGAAGGCGTGCATGCATGTTTTGGAAGGCGTGCATGCATGTTTTGGAAGACATGCACACATGTTCAAAATAATATGATGAGAAACTTCAAACACATATGTTTTCTGCACATATGTCCGTTTACGTTAATTATTGTTAGTGCACAAGTGTAAAGATAGATTATATTCATGTATTTCTTCTTATTATGTTTTGTATTTTAATTGTATTTCAATCTATATCAAATTTTGTGTTTAACATTATGTTCTTGGTTGTTATAAGTTTATATGATCTAAAAACACATATGCACATTTTCATTTGAAAAATATGTATGTTAAAAAACTATTCCAAAAACCCAAATAATAAAATTAATTTATAAAAACACATATGCACTAAATTAGTTTTAAAACATGCATGTTTAGAAAAAAGCAAACAAAAAAAAGGAAAAAAAAAAGGACGGCAAAATAAAAAAAACGAAAATTGAAGGTTTTTAAAAAACATGATTTATTTTAAAAATAAAAAATAATATAAAATTGACTTTTACTATTATACCCTTTTGGATTAAATAAAAAGTTTAATAATTAAAAATGTTATGTTGCATTGATATGTTGCACAATATGCATTACTAGGAGTACATAAGGGGTTCATGATTCCATGACTTAACAGGTTACCAAAATAAAGCCCCTATATATATATATATATATATATAATTTTAAACAAAAGTTACAGGTCCTTAATTAATTAACCGTGAACCAAAGTAATTTTCATGAAAATGACGATCACATGAAAACTAAAAAATAAAATTATAAAATCCTGTTTATTTACTGTCAACAGCGAAGACGGTGGTTGTGGTGATGACGTCACCGAACTAACAAATGTAATTATTAACTGTAAATAAAAGATGGATATGAAGTAGAATTGTACCTGTGAATGCCAGATATGAGCCCTAATTTTAAATGTTGTGTAGAATGCTTTTGGGTTAATGGTTGTGAATGATGGTTTTATAGTGCGTGCGTGTGTTTGGGTGGTTTTATTTACAGAATTGATTTGCGAATTGTCTCACTTACTTATTTTATGTTTTTAAAAATGTTATATGACTAAAAGGAAATTATAGATTTTTGCAACTAGTATAAGATCGATAAATGTGGCAAAATAATAAACTAAATTTAAAGGAGAGAATTGTATTGTATTTATACTAAGGGCAAATGTTCTTAAAAGGTATCATATTTGTCATATAATATGCAAATTATGACAAATATGATACCTTTTAAGAACATTGTATTCGGAAAGTGGACTATTGTATTCGGAAATATTGTATTGTATTTATACTAAGGCCAAATATGGTCGAATACAATTCTGTTGGTTTGTGGGAGTATAAATGATGACAAATATGATACATTTTAAGAACATTGTATTGTATTTATACTAAGGCCAAATATGGTCGAAGTATTGTATTCGGAAAGTAGACTATACACGATTCTGTTGGTTTTTGGGAGTTAAAACACACGTAAACGACTAGAAGTGTGTGAGCCTATGGGGGCACACACGATAAACACGAGAGTACGTGTCGAACGTATATAAATACTTGAATACATACCCGACATGCATGCATGATTACCCGATTAGTGTTCACGACCCATGGGCTTGTCCAATGTATTGAATGGGTCGGTTTGGATATGCCTTGGGCCTAGTTCTTCCACACGATCGGGCAAGGGACGTACTTGGGCTTTTGCTTGTCGATCAAGCCAAGACCCAAGTAAAGGGTTGTTTTGGTTTGCTATAAAAACAAATGTACCCCTCTTCCATTCTCATGCAAAAAATACGAATTACTAATATCCCTAAACCAATCAAAAGTTCCTGCCTCTAAATTACAATCGACTTGCATGCAAGTTGAAGAGTTTTTTTGTTGGTTTTGTTTTATTCCTTTTACTTTGACTTGATCCATGAAAAGGGTTAAACAATTAATGGTTGCTGTTGATTCCTAGTATACGAATAGTAGCAGCAAGGATATAGTTTGCATTTTGTTCATGTCACTTCTCGGACACATGTTGTCCGATATCGGGTAAGGCATGAAACTGCTTGTTTGGCAGATTTATGATTCTCGGACAAAGGAGCAAGAAGGTGGTCTTGGGTTTCTTGTTCGTGACTTTCAAGTGGTTCAAGTGTTGATTGGGTTTTACGTTCTCGACTAGCTTTTTATCGAACGTGCTCGTTTTATGTGTTGTGTGTGATACTCATAGAGGCATCTATTTTAGATGCTTAGTTTCGTAATGGTTTTAATTGTCCGTTACACTTGCGTTCAAATAGCCACGAAAGGTTAGGTTTTCTTTTATCCCTTTTATTAATTAATTGTTATATTAATTATTGTTTATTAGTACGTGTTAACCTAATTGCAAATACTAGATCCTTATCCGCTGCGTACTCGTAGAGGGTAATTGGTTAACTTGTTCTAAAATCCCAACAGTGGCATCACGAGCCATCTCGTTTTTGCGATTATAGGATACACGTTTCTTTAAATAAACATGTTTAAAAGGCTGCATGAAACCTAATTTACTACCTCCGTCCCATAATAATTGTCCACTTTGATTTTTCTAAGTCTTTTTTTGTTAAACTTTGACCATAAATATTTTTATTTGTGTAATATAATACTTGATGAAAAATATATGAATAGATTGAGTTTTAAATGTATTTTTATTTGGTATAATTTTCATCAAGTATTATATAACGCAAATAAAAATATTAGTGGTCAAAGTTGAACAAGAAAGACTAAAAAAAGTAAAAGTGCACAATTATTATGGGACGGATGGAGTAGTTATTTGTTTTATTTTGTTTTGAAAACTATATGCAATACTTGTCAATTTTTAATAAAAATAACTAGTCACACACAAATTAAATTATATTGATAATTAGAATTAATTTGTTAATTTAAATTACATGTTAATTAGAATTATTTTGCTAATTGGAATTAAATTGTTAATTAGAATTACATGTTAATTAGAATTACTTGCTAATTAGAATTAATTAATTGTTAATTAGAATTATAATGATAATTAGAATTACATATTGTTTATTAAATACATAAAATTGCGTAATTACTTGTTAATTGAGATTGTCATGCGTTTTTATGTGTTTTCCGGCCACAAGACCCACTCAATTGCTTTTGCGAAGTATGGGGCGATCTAGGTATTGTATCCTAGTGACGGTCTTATGGTTCTCCGTTTGGGGAAGACTCGCAAGAGAACTCGGAACAATATATTGATGTTTATGCTTATATGTTTGTGATTCCTATATGTGCATTATTACTTGCTTTGACACCTAATTGTATGCAATATGGAATAATACATATCGTAACCATAACATTAATATTGGTCTTTATTTACACGCCTAAATATCATGCTCATTGTGACCTGCTATTTAATTCGTGGAAAATCGTTTTTGTAAAATAAATTGACCTAATATATGAAACACGTTTTCAAGAATTTAAAAACTAGACGCTATGGACACTTGGGATATACGGCTCACCCACTAGAACAAACTCAAAAGGGGGTTCAAAGAGGTGCGCAAAGTCGCACCGAAAGGATGTATAGGTTATGCTTCAGCGCTTACGTGGTCCTCTGCCTCCCTGTGCGTTCGATTGGAGCTACCGTGAACCATGATGATCACTACATTGTCATTACCAAAAGTTTTTAAAATTAGTGTTGCAATGTTTTGTATGCTTCTTTGTATACGACTTTTACCACATTTATATGTGCATACCTATTTGTTAATTTTAAGTCTATGCCATCCAACTATGAACACATGCATTTGGATTGACTTCTCCAGTCGACCTAAGGGCCTTTCCAACCCATGGTAATTATTTCCCACCGGTCAGACCTCTGGTTATTTTTACACGTTCATACTTGGTCGACTTATCTCGAGTTAGCTTGGTCAGACCTTGAACCCGAGGCATAAGATGAGAACTAAACATGCTTTTGACATTATTACTTGATACTAATGCCTTAAACAGTCTCATAAATCTAAGAGTTGCATTTTGCAATTAACGCTCGTCGCTTACCTCTTGCCCTAATTTTTTATGCACTGGTCAGACCTATGGTAATTAAGTGGGGTTGCAAGATAGATCTTAGTCTTATTGGTAATTAATTGGACAGTTAATTCTTTTAAGAATGTGATGATCGAAAATACTAGAATTGAACTTTTTATGTTATGATTAATTGTGTCATTGCAACATAATTCGTAAACAAAGTTGTTTTTCTTCGAAAGACAAACTTAGTCTCTTTTCCTAGTAAGAGAAGTGAGACTTATACCTATCTTTTCTCCTTAGTTGACGAACTAAGATAGGATTACAAATTGTTTTGTGGTCTAGAGTTAATTGAAAGATAGAATATTTTGTGTAACTGGAAACATTGTGTTTAGAGCTACCAAAATAAATAACATCTTGCACTTGTCACGATGTATGAGTTTAAACCGCAAAGAGTAAAGGACGTATTAGCATATTTGCTAGGTAATCTTCCTGGACTCTTATTATTCCTAAAAGTGCTAATTACCCTTGGGGCTATGTAGACGATAAAGGAGGAATTGCATGCTAAAGATTCAAGTTAATTGAATGAAAGAATGGCTAGTCCATTCTCTACATAAGTATAACTTCATATACTGCTTCAATACCTAAGTACATGCTACTCGTAGGCATTTGAAGAGAATAGGAAAGTATATACAAGCGCTATATGCTTTCTTTGGAAATGTAACACTTACAATGTTGACAAATCCAGTGGGAGCGGTTGCATTTAATCTTGAAATATCATTCATGTAATGTTGTCAATTTCGGTGGAGCTACAGGATTTATTTCATGTTAGTCACCCATATCATTTCAAACTAGTTTTGAAATAATTCATTACTCTCCGAATATGAACAACCATTGCTTAAAGGAAAATTGCATTTTATTTTATAAGATAACACGTTGCCTTCCTGCTGTCGCTCTCTGAAGTGTTATCTATAGAATAATATTCCACAATTCCTTATTAAAGGTTGGTTCTAAAACTACTTATGATATCTATGACATTATCATATTGTTTGAACAATCAATCACCTGTTGTTTGTTTTCATAATGTGATGTTGTACCTTACACAAGTAGGAGAAATCTCAAAGTGTGTGCAAGGAACAACAATATTATTGGTATCTCTTGACCGCAAGGTAAAGGAAACTAATAAATCTACTAGGACTTAAATACGTTAGATGTTTAATGCCCTACTACATGTAAATAAGAATGCAACTAGGACTTAAACACATGAGATGTTTATTGCCCTACTACATTCTAATAATGATTCTACTAGGACTTGAACACGCTAGATGTTTGTTGCCCTACTACATTCAAATGTCATGATATTGTGTATAGATACTTCAACATTAGACTACATGTTTTAGTCAACAAATTTATGGTTATATGATAATGATCATAATTCTGAAGTATAAAATTAACTTGAAATTACTATAGAACTCAATAGTTTGCGTTCATGATTACTTTTGTTAGTATAATTATGCTTACATGTTAAGACATAATTATAAAGTCTTTGAATTAATCAATGACTTATAACATAAAGTATATATAGTTAAAGTGTTATGTCTTCTAGTTAACACAAAAACATAAGGCCTTTGAATTATTCAAAGACTTAATAATGTATTAGTGAAATGTTCTGTTTTCTTGTTAACACATGAACATATAATACTTGAACAATTCTGTCTTCTTGTGAACACATGAACGTAAGGTTCTTGTATTGTTCAATGAATATACATTATTGCATGCACTTGGTTCACAAATACCACTTCATTATGGTATGTCTAATGTGTTCGATCAAACCTTATTCATATTGTTTGGTTCCTGATAGCTTTAATTGCTCTACCTCTGTTAGGAATTGGAAATTCCATTGTGAAGTACCGGTCACCCCAACTATTATCTAGCATAAGTTAGCTCGTAGACATATCGTTATTTACATGTTTGTTAGTTAGTTATTAGCTTAGTTTAGCTTAGAGTAACACCGTGGAGGAAGGATGGGTCTTTACCCATGCAGATGCACGATCCACAAGGAGGACGTGTAGTATGTAACTATAAATACCCTCTACCTCCCAAGATGAGGGTTGGACCTTTCACTTAATCTAACCTTCTTTCTTTTGTTTACTTTCTCTCTCTAGAAAGGATCCCATCTTCCACTGTCTCTCTCTAAACTCTATTCCATACGCCCATTTATTTGTGTGTTTATGTGTTTATGAAAACCAATATGTTACAATTGGTATCAAGAGCCATGGTTTGATCACTCATCTTTCATGTTCTTGGATTTCTAGTGGTTTTCATAAAGTTTTTGGGTTTGAATGAGTTTAGAGAGTTAGCATCATTTAGATCATTTCTTGTGTTAAAGTTTGGATTTTGATTGTACTTTTGTGTTTAGAATCATTATAAGTGTTTAGGTTTTAGTTTGGAAGGCTTGAATCATCGTGGTTGAGTTGTTTTTGGATTGAAAAGTGGTGTTTTTTGAATGTTTTAGGGCTGAGCATCGGGTCGGATCCCGACCCGACCTGACGGTACCGAATCCCGAATGAAGGCAGAAACTATAACCGAGTCCCGACCCGATTGTGTCGGTTCGGTTTCGGGTCCCAGACGGGCTTGTCGGTTTCGGTATGCTATATAAACGGGCCTAGCCCAATTTAATGGTTCAGCCCAGCAAAATTAAAGGAAGACAATGTCTTCCAAGACATACAAACGGGCCCAGCAAAAAGTAATCAAAACCAAAAAAACTCATAGCACAAAAACTCGTTGACTGCAGTAACAATTTTTTGACCATATGACATAGTTACAAAAGATACAAAAACTCAAGTACTCAACAGTAGCTACTGCCTACTGCAGTTCCATTTTTTTGACCATATGGCTACTGAGATGAGACATTGTCTTCACATTGTCTTCACATTCTTGCATCAATTCATCAAACATACAAAACCAAATACCATATGGCTCCAAATACAAACACAAATGACAAATGTCTTGAATCATTGCTCCAAATACAAATACCAAATACTAATCACAACATTCTTGAATTTCCATGTTCTCCTTTTTGTTTCTCTAACGCCTCTTGAATTTCTAGAAAAAACATGAGAACATAAGTCAAACATAAGTTACCAATATAACCAAATAACCAATAAACTAAAATATAAATATTTTACCTTTAGCAACCTCGTCGTCTTTCATTAAATCCTCTAACGTATCCAAAGTGATGTTTCTACTTGATGTCTGAGATCCAATCTTGTGTGCACACCAAAGCCTCTACAATGCTAGGCGCTAAAGAATTCCTATACGGGTCTAAAACTCGACCACTTGCGCTAAAGGGGGGATTCGAAGCAACGGTGGATACTTGGATGCACAAGATATCTAAAACAAAATTAATAAAAAACATAAGTTTATAAAAAACAAAGCACAAAGAATCTAAGATATCTAAAATTTAATTAAAAAAAAACATAAGTTTTTACCTTTAGCCATCTTTGATACAATTGGGAATCTTAGACTATTTACCTTCCACCAATTAAGTATGTCGAATTCTTCGTCATCCTCTAGCTCAAGACGCGGTTCTTTTAGATATTTGGTCAACTCGTCTTCACCCCCGCTCAACTTATTTCCAACTTTATCTTTAAAATCATTTAAGAAAGAATTACCACGCGAATTGTGTTACTACTTTGACTAGACGTTGCTTTTGGTATCACTTGATATGGTTGTGCCATATTTTTCTTTGTACATGGCAAACAAGACCCCCATATCTTTCTCAACCTTCTTAACCAATTTGTCACATAATTCATCTTGGTTAAAATGAAATTGGCGCCTCATCACTATCTTCATCGACCTCCATGGGTATGCAACCATTTTCTATCAAATGTCTAAACCCGTAGCCTATTATTTCCGACTTCATTGTGGGATCTAAGATAACGGCAAAGTACATATAATGGTTGATTTTTTTGTAATCACCCCAATATTTGTCATACTTTTTTCTCATTTCTTCAACCATTACCTTAAAAGAAGGTTTTTCTTGCCACTCACGAAGATGCTTATCAATATCAAGAACCTCTCCAAACCACAAATGAGCTACGGGAGATGATACATTTGACACAAGTTCGGTTGTTTCTTTAAATTTTTCCAAAAATGCAACTATCTTCTTACAAACCTCAAAATCACCCCGCTTAGGTATTTCCTCTAGGTCTCGGGCAAAACAAAAGTTATGAAAATCATAATAAAAAAAAGCTTCTTTTAACTCAATAGCGGTTTTCAACATATCATGTGTGGAATTCCATCTTGTAGGGCATTCCGAAACCAAAAACTTATTTGAAGTACAAGCCTTTTCAACACTTTCTTTAAAGTTAGTCACTCTTTGACTTGAATGTTTTATGTATTTCACGGCTAAGCCTATGGTATTCACTTCCTTGTTGAATGTTTTTAAACCATCTTTGACAACTAGGTTTAAAATATGAGCCATACATCTTATATGAAAATGTTTACCACCATCATACTTATTTGTTAAATTTTCTACCAAGTATTTAAGAGCTTTGTCATTTGAAGAAATGTTATCAACCGTAATGGTCATAACATTCTTTATACCCCATCCGTTTATACATTCCAAAGTGCCCTACCAATATCCACCCTCTATGGCTATGAATTGGTCTAAAATTAATAATTCTTTTATGCATTACCCAATCATCATCTATAAAGTGGGCGGTTAATACCATAAAGTTCATTCTTTTACAACTAGAAGTCCACGATCGGTGGTTAAATGAACGGTGGTGGCCTTGTTGCTTAAGAAATTTAATAGGCTCTTCCTCGCCAAGAAAAAACTTAGAAACATCCCTAGCAATAGTAAAACGAGAGGGCATATTAAATCTAGGTTGCATGTTATTTCCAAATTTAATGAATGTCGGGTGTTCTACAAACTTAAACGGAAGCTCCGCAAGAACAATCAACTCAATCAACGACTTTTTAATCAATTTTTCATCATACTTCCAAGTTTCTAAAGTACCAATGCTACTATAACCCTCAACATTCTCCCCAATCTTTTTCTTAAAAGCCAGTTTTTTTTGTTTCTCAATTTTCTCAACATCGGGGTTGTTATCACAATTTGCATAATGAGTATTTAAGTGTCGCGTACCATGCATTTTTGAATCGGCTTTGAGAACCGCATCACAATATTTGCAATATGCCATCTTAATGACTAAACCATTTTCATCCGGTTCAAACTTTGCATCAAAGTATTTCCAACACTCGGAAGTCGTTTTCCTTGGTTTGGGAGGGTGATAACGCTCAAAATGAACATGTTTTTAGTAGCGTTATTGTTGGATTTGTGCTTGATAATCGGCTATATTTACTCATAACTGTTGCAAAAGTGCAAAAGATGCGTATTGTGTATGTATATGTAGTCAGGTATCACAAATGATGAAGAAATGAAGTTTTTATGAACGTTTGGAGAATTCCCAAGGAAGGAAGTCGAGCAAGGAAGCTTTTGGACTCAATGATTAGGAAGCGCAATGATTTCTAAGTATCTATAGCAAGGAAAGATCAACTTTCGTCTTGGAAATCATCAGCGAGAACAAAGAAAGAGGCGCAAATCAAGAAAGTCAACAAAAGTCAAAGCTGAGGCACCCAACCGTTCGGTTGGAACCCGCAACTGTTTCGGTTGGGCGATGGTCAAAACACAACCGATCCGGTTGCATCGTAACCGTTCGGTTGCATGGACCTGAGTTACACAAAACGCATTTAATGTTGCCTTAACTCCCCATAATCATTGTAGGTCGATCATTTCTTGTTATTAACTTGTTGGGAACGTTTTGGCCGCTTAGTCATGTCTCTTTGGCTATATATTGAACCTAGACTTAGTATTCTAGGTGTGACACAACCCAAAGTGTAATAGTTTACACCAAAACTATTACCAACCATTTTATTCATCCCAAAAGTTTAGTATTCACTGTAAAACATCCAAGAGGTTGGAGAGAGCAATTCTCATCCATTGTTTTGGTAATTCAGAGTTATACGGTTAAGCTGGTGATTGGAGGCGTGTGGTTGCTTTAAGCCACAATTTCTAGTTCTTGTAATCGCAAAAGTTTAGGTATTCTATGAACCTTGTTATGGATTTCTATTCTCTTGAGTTATTGGAATTACTTTGTTATTTCTTGTGTTTTGTTATTATTATCATGGAGTAGTGTTAGGATTTAGTAAATCCAGTACTTAAAGTGTCGGTCACCTCAAGTATGTATGCTCGTTAGAAAGCTCGTAGTCATAGTAAGTCCATGATAGTATTTAGTTTACTTTGTAACACCGTGGAGGACGGACGGGTCTTTACCCATTGTATGCCTGATCCACAGCCTTAAAGAGGTGTCTCATGTTTGTACCCTATAAATACCCTTTGCCCTCCAAGGCAAAGGGTTGGAGCTTTCATAATACATCTTTCTTTATCTCTCTAAAGTTCCCATCCTCTCCCACTTTCTCTCTCTAAACATTATCTCTTTACGCCTAACTTGTGATAAACAAAGATCCTTCAAATGGTATCAAGAGCCATGGTTTGATCATCCATCTCTCATGTTCTTGGTTTGATTGTTATTTTTGGGATAAGGTTTGGTTTTGTACGCGTGATCGTGGTGGTTATGCGTGGTCTCGTGATACAGTTTTGGTACCTTTAAAGCTTTAAAATTTACACTTTTAATCCAAGATTCTTGTGGGTTAAGGTTTATTGAGTGCTTAAATTTCGCTTTCTTGCAAAAAGGTTCAAACTTTACGAGTTTTTCTTGGTTTTTATGCGTGTTTGGATACGTGTGTACGGACTTACGCATAAGAGAGATTCGTGGTTTTGATCCTCTAGCTTTGTTGTTTTGGTGTTTTTAAGGTTGTGTCATCATTATAATCTGGTTTACTAAACAGTTTTGATCATAAAAACGTGTTTGGCAAATTTTGTACTTTCTACGCATAACAAAACCCTAATCCTACGCGTAAGGTGCTTTTCACGTGATCTTCATTTCTGGTGGTTACTCAGTGTTCTTCTTGCTTGGATAAGCCTGAAAAACACTTCGACTTTGGATATCTCTTACGCTGTGAAGTGCAAGAGATTTTTGTGGGTAAAACCCTAATTTTACGCATAAGCATAAAACTTACGCGTAAAAATTCTTACGCATAAGCCCTGCCTTACGCCTAAGGGAAACTTACGATAAGGTTCTTACGCCTAAGCTTTGGTTTACGACAAACTTAAGCCTTTACCCTAAAACTCTACGCGTAATCTCTAGACTACGCAGAAGCTCGCCTCACGCTGAAGCTTGTGTCTCACGCCAAAGTTTGTTGTTACGCCTAAGTCGCTACGCGTAAAGTTGCCGCTCACGCATAAGTGTATAAGTTTTACGGTTTCTCTCTTGATTTTGTAAAACCCGTGAAAGAATCTATTTCCGGTTAAGTCAAAGATTTGTAAAATCCGTAGAATTTAAACATGTCTTCCGTTGTTGATGATGTGCAAGTCGCAGGATCTCGATACTCGCCCTCCCATGCTTGATAGAACCGACTATGAATCTTGGTCACAAAGAATCAGCCGCATTGCTTAGGAAAGGAGAATGGGGTTAACATCCTTAAGTCAATTGATGAAGGACCTTATCGTTGAGACCACAAGAGACATAATTGATATCGCAGCAGACGGTACAATGATTTTTGGATTAGATGCACTAAAGACATATGATGAGTGAGTGATAAGGAGAAAAGAGATTTGATGTCGATATCGTGGCTTCAAACATCATACTGTGGTCTTCCAAAAGATATCTACAAGCTTATCAATCACAACACGTAAGCCAAGGCGGTTTGGGATAATGTCAAGATGCTTCTCTCGGTTCAATTGACTATAGAAGATAGAGAATCACAACAGTATGATGAATTTGAGCACTTTAAGATGAAACCCGAAGAAAGTGTCTATGAATATTACGTGAGATTCCACAAGCTGGTGAATGATATGAGGAATATCAAGATGACTATGCCAAACATTCAGCTGAACTCAAAATTTGTGAACAACATGAATCCCGAATGGCACAAATTTGTCACTTCTGTGAAGCTTACCAAAGGATTAAAGAACACAAACTATGAGCAATTGTATGCCTTCCTTCTTCAGAATGAGAAACATGCTATGTTTGAACGACGAATTCTTGATCGCTCAAATCTCAACCAGAGAAACAAGCTCATCAAATGATTCAACCGCATTCTACTCCAATGTAGGAATTACTACCAAAGCATCACAAGTCATACCCATCGGAAATGGTAACCACAAGCCCGCTCCCGACTCGGATATAAGCAACTGATTCGACGCAATCATGGAGCACTTTATCAATAAATTGGCTCTTATGGTTAAACAAAACTTAACCTCTCTCCACATACCAACAACTTCACACTAACAATGAAATCGACAAAATCATCCAATCTACACAACCATGCTTTGGTCGAGATGGAAAGGTTACAAGACAACCATCTTCAAGAAAGACAAAACGAACAAGGAAGAGGTGGAGCTGGTGGTGGATATGTGGGAAATCAGAATCGTGGAAGGAATATTGTTCAGGGTCAATTAAAACCAATCAAGTGCTACAACTGTGGTGGAGAAGGACACATTGCTAGGAACTGCACTCAACCAAAACGTCCTCAAAACGCAGAATACTTCAGGGACAAGATGTTGCTGGTTCAAGCACAAGATAATGGTGCAATGTTGAATGAAGAGGAGTTGCTGTTCTTGACTGATGGTAATGCTAGAACATACGATGCCGATGTGGACGAGCAACCAAAGGCATGGTGCTACTCGTAACAATCCCAACGCTTTTCAAGTTGCGATCGTGATGCATTTGACTCGACGTTGATGATGAACCATATGCACAAACTATCTTCATGGCTAATATCTCTCCAATGACCTCTTCATCTCAACGAGCCACCCATCCAAGGAATCCATCATTAAAGAGGTACTCAAACTATATGATGGTTGATGAGCAAAGATTCACCATGAAGTACAATCCCATCAAGTCATTGAATCGATATTGAAAATATGGAAATAACAATGTTATCCCATATGATCAATATGTGAAACAAGATGATGATTATTGTACCTATTGATGAATCTTCCGCAATTAACAATGAATGCATGCCCGATGAATACACCGATTTGTGCTCGATGATTCCTTGACCACTAAACTCAATACCTATAAGGAACAAGTTGCTATTTATGAACAACGTGCTAAGTTTGAGTTAACTACCCGTGAGCGTGATATGGATAACCAAATGCGTATAATTATTAGAAAAGTAATTTTAGAGAAGAAGTATTAAAACAAGAGTTAAACTCCTTACAAGAAAAGCTTTCTAAAACTGCTAAGCAAAACAAGAACTTCAAGAAAATGTGAAAATGCTTAAGCAAGAATTCAATGCTAAGGAATCAAAACTTTTGAATGATTTTTCCAATCTAAAAACTTTGAAAACAAACTTGAGAATAAGTTGTACGCATAAAGGAATACCATTCAGATCGCTCACATGATCACTAAGCATAGAGTCTTAAGCGATAAGCATAGCTGCCCCTTGTTGAGGAACCAAGTCCAGAGGTTATTAAAAGGCTAGAACCGCTCATAAGGTACTTTATGATGGTAATGAAATCCTTAAGCCTAGGCAAAACCTAGTTGCTTGAGTGCACCGAGGAAGATAAGAAATCGATGAAGTCACTAGGAGAAAATGAACAAGAAGCTAGAAAATCCCGAGTGTAAAATGAATAACATAACGATCAAACCTCATGATTACACTAAGGAAAATCGGATCTCCTTAAACAAGTTTAAGCCTCAGACACTTCTAACTCCCGAACAAGTGTTCGGAAAAGGATATGGATATGCAAAAGTCGAAAATCTTGTTGAAAAGAATCCCTTGTAGGAAATTGCCAAAGCAACTGTATCCTCCTAATACACCAATGCACCTAGTTCCTAGATCTATTGCCACTAATAGCAGGACCTTAATCACCTATATGTTGTTTATCACCGTTTGTTGATTTTGAGAAAACGTAAGAAGAGAATCACACCTACAAGGATAATCGAGGGGAAAGGGCTTTGAGCAAACCAAAGAATATTATTTAACCGAGGTCATGCCTTTCTTTAAACAATTAAAAGGTCAATTTGAGAGTCTTAAAATTGGAATAAACACTGATATTAAAGAAATGGAAAAGGAATTTGATGCAATGATTTTCGAGGTCAATGATTATGAATGGGAACTTAAATATAATGAAATTGAAAGGAAGAATCTGCATATATTAAATGAGAACTTGATTTCTAAATGTGTTGCTCAAGATGTGTTTTACATTGCTACGAATTCTTCTATTACTGCATCTCAATTTCATGAATTATCCGTTGCTTTGAAAGTTTCCCATGATCGTGTAATTGAGCTTGAAACAACGAATTCAAAATTGCATGAGAAAATCGAACAAGATGATCATGATAACTCGTTAAACATTTTCAAAATTAGAAGTTGAACATCTTGCTTTGCAATTAAAATATCAACATCTCAAAGAAAATGTTAAAACCTCAAATATCAAGACATCCTCCGATGTTCCCGAGTTTGATGCGCTTTTGAAATTAGCAAACGTGATGAACAAATTCGAGCTCATTATAACACGATCAAAAGATTGAAAGCACAAATTTCACAACCGAAAGGTGAAAAGAAGGATGTAATCGGTTTCCATATGCCTCCACCTTTTGATTCTCGAATTTCCAACTTCAAAACATTATTGATAACTTGCAAAAGGAAAATGATTGTTTTAAAGTCAAATTTCAAAGGTTAATGATCAAAACAAAGAGTTATGTGATTCATTTAAAGTTACTCATGATAAACAAATCGAAAAGATAACTTCTACTTAACGATATTGAGAATCAAGCGTGAGGTGAAAGGAAAGTTGCCAATCCCTATTGCAAATACTGCTCCTAAGGTCTCGATTGTGATAAGTATGCTATAGATATGTTATATATTCCCCACCCATTAGGAATAATGAACTTGCACATAAAGCATATCTCTCATCTCTTAAGGAAAGTTTAAAGGGTCTCCGTGAGATTGTTGAAGATGAAAGATTAGAAAACCTCTTGATAGTACCATTGCCCATGCTTGCATGGATGCCAAACGATCTCGTGAACTCTTAGAGTCGTAATCGTAATTGTCACATGTCCGAAATTTAGCAATAGGCGAGATAGAATAGTTGCACCAAAACTATTCCTTAGGGGTCCTATGCCTAAGGATAAGAATGTGACATTTAATGTACCTCACAAAACTTCGAACCCAAGACTTAGAGTAGACCACCAAAGCAAAGTGTAGTATCACCAACTAATATTCCTCACAATACGTTGTTCCTTCTACCAACTAATATTCTTGTTGAGTAATCGGCAATACTAAGGTTAGCGGGTCAAAGCCTTCAGGCAATACAATGCGAAATAGGATCTTGCCAGCCAAAAGTGTTGAAGAAAAGCTAGTAGAAGAACACCCTAGGAAGAATAAGTTTGAGCTGAATAAAACGAATCGTGTTGATTCTAGTATTAGCTATAAGCGTACTGTAATTAATTCGAATTCTACTGCATTTTGCAAAACATGTAATGAATGCTTAATTTCTGGTCTTAATCATGAATGTACTAAGAATGAGGTGATTAATGTTGATAATACTCCAGTCAAGAGTATAAAAAATACTAGACAGGTTAAGGAGAACTGGAAGCCTAAAAAGAAAAAGGTTAGCAACTGTTGGAAGCCTACAGGAAGAAAATTTAGCAATGTGGGTTATCAATGGAAACCTACTGGCAGAAAATTCAAATTGAATGAATCTTGTCCTAAGATGTCTAGATCTATGCCTTCTAAGAAATGGAAGCCCACTGGTAGAATCATACCTGTAAGAAGTGGTCACACCTCAAATAGGTCCACTGTCACTACTAGTGTTGCATCCAATACTAATGAGGTCATATCTTCTATTATCTCAGAGAATGCTCAATAATTTGTACTAACCAAATGGAACCCAATCGCTCATGGGGTTCCAAATTATCCAGCTTATCCATTCTTGTCTGTGTTCAAATGCGGTCGTATAAATCGCCCTTTGGTATTTGGACTCAGTCCGCTCAAAGCATATGACCGAGATCACTCATGCTCATGAACTTCGTGAGTAAATTTATCGGACCGTTAGATTCGAAACCACCATTTTGGAGCTATTATGGGTTATGGAGATTATGTGGTTGGAGATAGTGTAATTTCCTGTATATTATGTGGAAGGTCTTGGTCATAACTTGTTCTCTGTTGGTCAATTATGTGATTCCGATCTTGAAGTGGCTTTTAGAAAACATACTTGTTTCGTTAGAGAACTTGATGGTGTGGAACTATTAAGAGGAACTCGTGGTTCAAATCTATACACCATCTCTATCGAAGACATGATGAAGTCCTCTCAACTGCTTGTTGTCAAAGGCTTCAAAACAAAGTCATGGTTATGGCATCGCTCGCCTCAATCACTTGAACTTCAAACCATTAATAACCTTGCCGTAAAGGATCTTGTCGAGGCTTACCTAGATTAAAGTATGAAAAGATCATCTTTGTTCACCGCCAATTGGGAAAAAGCACGAAATATGTCCACAAACCAAAACCCACAAACTCAGAATGGAAGTCCTTCATACCCTTCATATGGATTTGTGCGGACCAATGAGAGTGCAAACGATTAATGGAAGAAATATATTTTAGTCGTAGTTGATGACTACTCTCGATTTACTTGGGTAAAGTTTTGAGGACAAAGGATGAAACCCGTATGTCATCATCAAACTTATCAAGCAACTTCGTGTCTGCCTTAACAATACGGTTAGAATTGTTCGAACCGACAATGGCACGTAGTTCGTTAACAAAGACTTAAGTCAATTTTATGAAAGTATTGGAATCACCATCAAAGAAGTGTTCCACGAACTCCTCAATGTAACGGTGTAGTTGAAAGACTAAATCGAACTCTTGTGGAAGCCGCAAGAACAATGCTAATTTATTCAAAGGTTCCAATGTTTCTATGGGTCAAGCCATTGCCACCGCTTGCTACACCCAAAATCGCTCCCTTATTCACACCTCTCATGGAAAACTCCATATGAACTTGTCCATAAACGAAAACCCGATCTATCCTACCTTCGTGTTTGGTGCTTTGTGCTATCCAACAAATGACGGTCAAGATTTAGGTAAATTAAGAGCTAAAGCAGACATTGGAGTTTTGTAGGTTATGCACCAAACAAGAAGGGTTACCGAATCTACAACAAAAGAACTCGAGATATCATGGAAACTATTCACGCCACGCTCGATGAGTCGTCCGCAAATGGCTCTCGGACAATCCAGCTCGACCCGCACTTCAAAACAATTCAATTGGTTCATCCTTGTACCAAATTCCTCTCCAAAGAACTCCATATGTACCTCCATCCAAGATGATTTGAAGAAATTGTTTGATCCAATGTTTGATGAACTTTATGAGCCAAGTACCAATGATCTATCAATTCCAACAATGAGGTCGCTCCTATCCCTATCCAATGAAGTCAACCCTTCGCCAATATCATTAAGTCAAGAAGCGCTGCCGATCACTGCCTCATCTACAAATCATCAATCATCGAATGTACATCATGGAAGTGTTTCGCACCAATGATGAAGTTAATCCCTTTGCTACTCCCGAAGATGCTCCATTTGAAAACATCTTTGCCCCGAACCAACACCTAAACCATCTTCATCGGGGATATAAACTCGCTACATCACCCTTCAACAACAACCACACGAACACCTTAGAAAATGGACACATGACCATCCATTTGATAACATCATTGGGAATCCTTCTCGTCCAAGATCAACTCGAAACAATTAGCTATCGATGCCTTATGGTGCTTCTTCAACTCAAGACTCTCAAAGATCGAACCAAAAGATGTTAAACCGCAATGTCCGAGGACAATGGTTTAATGCAATGCAAGAAGAAATTCATGAGTTTGATCGCCTAGATGTATGGGAATTAGTACCGCCCCGATTGTGCAATGATCATTGCTCTCAAGTGGATCTTCAAAGTGAAGCTTGATGAGCACGGTGATGTTCTCAAAAATAAGGCACGGTTAGTTGCTAAAGGTTATCGCCAAGAAGAAGGTATCGACTTTGAGGAATCTTTTGCTCTCACAGTGCACGATCGAAGCCATCCGAATCTTCTTGGCTAATGCCGCTAGCAAAACATGGTAGTTTATCGATGGATGTAAACCGCCTTTCTTAATGGAGATCTTAAAGAAGTGGTATTCGTTACCCAACCGTAAGGTTTTGTGAATCCAGAGCATCCTACTCATGTCTATCGCTTGAAAAAGGCCCTTTATGGTTTGAAGCAAGCTCCAAGGGCATGGTATGATACGCTATCAAAGTTTCTTCTATCCACCGGATTCAAAGAAAGGAGCAGCTTGATCCAACATTGTTCACCGTAAAGTCGTGCAAACATTTAATTCACGCTCAAATTTATGTTGATGATATTATTTTGCCTCGACCGACCCCAATGAATGTGACCATTTTTCTATGGAGATGGGCTCCAAATTTCAAATGTCAATGATGGGACAAATGTCATTTTTCTTGGGATTACAAATTTCACAAAGTCCCGGAGGCATTTTTATAAATCAATCTAAATACGCTAATGAAATCTTAAAGAAATTTGATTTACCTCCAGGTGACCTCGCTGACACTCCTATGGTGGAGCGCATAAAACCGGATGAGGACCACTGTGGATCATAGTAGATCAAACGAAATATCGTAGTATGATTGGATCCTCGATGTACCTCACAACCAAGAGACTGCACATTTTGTTCGTTGATGCATGTGTGCTAGATACCGTGCTAAGCTTCACCAAAAGCACCTTGAAGCGGTTAAACGGGTCTTCGGTATCTCCAAGGAACCATTAACATGGGACTTTGGTATCCGAAGGACTCCGTATGTCACTAACGGCCTATGCAGATGCCGACCATGCAGATGTCAAGATACACGCCGAAATACGCCGTGGTGCTCAATTTTAGGTGACAAACTTGTGTCGGTCTTCAAAGAAACAAATGAGCACTTCCATATCCTCTACAGAGGTTGAATACATAGCCATGTCATCTTGTTGTGCTCAAATCTTATGGATGAGATCCCAATTATCTCGACTATGGCTTTGTATTCAACAAAGTTCCTATGTATTGTGATAACAAAAGTGTCATTGCTCTCTCACGCAACAATGTTCAACACTCTAGAGCAAAGCACATCGACATTCGACATCACTTCATCGGGAACAAGTTGAAAATGGTGTGGTTGAACTATACTGTAAGGACCTAATATCAACTAGCGACATCTTCACCAAAGCTCTTTCTCGAGAACGCTTTGAGTTTATTCTTCCACGACTAGGCTTAAAGAGCCTTCAACTAGAACACTCAAACGCCTTCGTGAAGACGCCGAGGAGTAAAGGTGTTCGACTTATCTATTATTTGTATATATCTTTTCAAAACCAAATACAAAAATATAAAACCAACAAAACAAAAATAGAAAAATATAAAACTTTTCAAAATCCATAAAAATCGAAAAACTTGAAAATCTTCAAAAATATTGTTTATTTATCATGTTTTTCTTGTCGGTTCGATAACATCTACGGACTTTGAGGTGTCACCAAAGAATGGCACGGTCTCTAGATGAAGTTCGAATCTAAAAAAAAAAAAAAAAAAAACGAGATGGAGAAAAATGTTGGTTTATTGTCATTTCGATAAGAACCCACTTTTCAAAGAAAGAACAGAGCCATGCTTTATCATGTTTTTCAAATCTCATGCTCGATTCTATAAACATTTATCCGCTATCTAATGAAAACTAATTGCTTTGTAAAATAACTCGGACTCAAGTTTGAAAATCATCTAGTCTTAAATTTTTTTAATCTACCCTTCAATCAACAACTTAGGTCATTGATTGAGGGGAGAATGATTTCAATTAAATCAAAAGGTTATTTGTCATACAATTGTTTTCAAAAGATATTCATGCATGTTTAATCAATGGAGTTTAAAGTTTTAAAATCCGATCCTTATCGCTTAAAACGCTTTCATAATCAAGTCACAATTCTCCTTAAAAGCTTTCAAAATCAATTTAAATTACAGAGATCACAAATCTCAAATGATTTGATAATTGTGATCGGGGAGAATTTGTGATTTAAATTGGATTTAAACTGATAATTCGGTAAATGGTTTTATAAGGATGAACAAGCTCTCCTTCCCACATGTGCCAAACGATTTCAAACTTTTCATGCACATGTTGAGGGGGAGCATCTATCTTAAAACCACTAATATTTGAAACGTGATCAATTTATCTCAATGTGCAGTCTTTTCCTAATATGTGCAAAACATTTTCAAATATCTATGCACATATTGAGGGGGAGAAAACTTATGAAAACCTCATCCTTCCCCAAAATGCTTTATCTACTTGATTTGAGTAGGGAAGTGATGTTGATATCTTTTAGAAATTGGAAATCAAAGAAGTTAATTCTTCCTCTTACCTCCGTGTGTCAAAATATTTCAAATACATGAAGCACATGTTGAGGGGGTGATCTTGTTCTAAAAATATCAAAAACAATTCAGTACAAAATGCTTTGATAATATATCACAAGTATCCGGATTGATTTTCAAATGGTTTTCAATTGGTTCCAATGGCGTATGAACAATACCAAATAGACCACCAACTTTACTTTATGTATGGTGATATAAGGATGATAAGGTTAGGTATTTGTTCCCATGATCCGCCGTAACCGGAGGGATCAACCCAGGACAATCCACTAGATAGTGTAGAAGTCCTTAGGTATATTGAAAAAAAGAGAAAAATGAGATATGGGAAGAGTGCGGATCGAGATAGAGCTAGTAATCGAATAAACCCAACAAGGTTCTAGCTATGAAGTCTCGTAAGCAATCAAGGGGTTAAAGAATGAAAAGAATTGAATGAGAAAAGGGTGAAAACAAATAGCCTCCAATTATTCAACCTTAGGCGTATAACCGGTTCAATTCATATGCTACCGGTGGTTACTAAGGTAACATCGGTATTGAAGACAAGACGTCATGGACCCAAAGGACGCAATGCACTAAACTTCCCAAACCACTCAAGTTCCTCTTAAAAGGACTTGTTTCATTCTCACGGGAACCGACATTATCTATCGACTTTCTTAGAGATTGTTGATATTGAAGAAGGAGACCTCTCCCTAGTCTCCTACATAGGATCCAAATATGCACAAATTGAGTCTAGATCCACGAGATCATCAATTAATCTCCTTAGGACACTTTCAATGAAGACTCTCTGCTTCACACAATGTGGAAAGAGAGATTATATCTTGAGTCCTACGATTATCCTTGTGGTATTGCTAGAACATCCGAGTGATATACATAATATTCACAATGAAGATGGAAAGCCTTCGAGCCAACATCAAACAAGCTCCTGGTAGGTGGCATGTGAGATCTATTCTATAGATTAACCATGTGACAACCGAACGAAACTATGGGGCGATTCAATCTTTGAATCAATCCTCGTTCAGTTTATGGATTGACGGATACATTTGATAAAACGGTCGTTGTGCTTAAAAGTTCTTTTCCATAGCACATCGATCGTATTAATGTTTCAAAATTAAAGGGTATTTATGATTGATAATTGATTTTCCATAAAACCTTCGTTGTATTGCAAAACACTTTCTATTAAGCAATACACGATTGTTCTCAAATCACTTTTCATCAATCGCTGAATCTCTATTCACGGTTCACTCACTCCGTGTTGTCTTCTTTGAGACGTTCCGGTTTGAGAACAACTAGAGCAACAAAACCCCGTCAAGGAAATTCTTCGAGTTATACCGATCACAGGTCGATTTGTATCGATCAACGGGGAACCGTGGGCCGTGTACCTCAATTCAACGAAGTGATCAAAGACACTTTCGCGCTTTATTGCTAATCGTTGTATGCAGTACGCCCGACGCTTGCAAATGATCGTAATGAAGCGGTCAATCCATAGCCGCATGCTCACACAATACATTCATCTCTAAAGAAATCATGATAAGTACATCAATGACTCGATATTTTCACCCATGCTTCGCTACGCCGCCAATATCATGAATCAGCGAAAGCTTCCGCTACTCGATAAGAAGTTATCATGATCCGTAATGTGAGCATGTCGGTCCAAAAGTCACAACATCACATACTATCAACACCACAATGGAAGAGTCGAGATTTATGGTTGCTAATAATCTCAATGTCGGTTCAAATACTCTAACATCACGTGGATCGCTTTAAGACCTCCACTGAAATTACAAAACATGCAGAACATGATGATTCAAAGACTACGAGCTAAAGAACAAATATGCTTAATCAAAGAAACCAAGAACAACGAAATGTTATATCAGTTTGTAATCATTGTAAGTTGAGGTAACCTCCCTTAGGGGAGATTGTTAGGATTTAGTAAATCCAGTACTTAAAGTGTCGGTCACCTCAAGTATGTATGCTCGTTAGAAAGCTCGTAGTCATAGTAAGTCCATGATAGTATTTAGTTTACTTTGTAACACCGTGGAGGACGGACGGGTCTTTACCCACTGTATGCCTGATCCACAACCTTAAAGAGGCGCCCCATGTTTGTACCTTATAAATACCCTTTGCCCTCCAAGGCAAAGGGTTGGAGCTTATAATACATTTTTCTTTATCTCTAAAGTTCCCATCCTCTCCCACTTTCTCTCTAAACCTTATCTCTTTACGCAAAGATCCTAACTTGTGTAAGGATGTAGGAAATCATACTAGTGTTCTCATATGTGATGCATGTATATATGATCTTGTTTAAATGAGTTTGTTGGAAAATACTAGTCTTGTTTGATTTGTCAAACACAAAATCCCTTGGGACGATCTCGACTTACCCACCTTGCTATCGCGAACCAGTATACTTGCTCGTATGTGTTTATAGTAGTAGACGGATAAATCGTGTTTATAAATTTTTAAAACTTGCACACGGTAAGCACATCAAGTTTTTGGCGCCGTTGCCGGGGATTTTGGATTTCTAAGTAATTTGATTTTGTTAAGATTCTGTAAAATTGGTAGATTTAAAATTGAATTTCGCCAGAAGAAAAAAGAAAAAATATTTTGGTTTAGAGGCTAACCGATCCGGTTGCGCGAGCAACCGATCCGGTTGCGCGAGCAACCGATCCGGTTAGTGCTCTCGGTAAAAATTTTGTCTTTTGATTTTCATAGTTTTAGTTTATCTAGTGTTTTGTGTTATAGTTTATAGATTAATTCTTGTCATTTCTGATTTTTATAGATTATCTCATGGGATGCTTATGCTTTTCTTAGATTTTTAGACTTTCTTTTATATTTAATCATTTTTGTTTTATTTACTTTTTAGTTAATTGTCTTAATTACAGTAATTAGAAATAGTTAATTTTCAGTTTTTATGGTTTTAGTAGTCTTAATGAGTAGTTTAATAGATTAGTTAATATAGTTTTCATTAAATAACTTAATTAATTTTATAATTAATAAGGATAATGAGTAGTCTCATTTAATTAAGAGTTTAAGTACACTTAATAGTTTTAATTAAATTAAATTTACAGGTTTATAATTATAAAAATAAAAAATAAAAAAAAATTGGGAAATCAATCCAACCGTTCGGTTGCAACTCGCAACCGGATCGGTTGGACGTTTTGGTTAAAATGTTTACCACCAACCGAATCGGTTGGTGAGCCAACCGATCCGGTTGGAGCTCTAGGTAAAAAAAAATTTACTTTTTAAATTTTGAGTTTTAGCTTGTGTTTTCAGTTTTGTTAAGTGTCTTTACTTGCTTAGTATATGTTTTTATAATTTGCTTTTGTTTTTACTAACTCTAACGCTAATGATTTGGATTTTGTTTTGGTTTTGTTTTGTCTTGTTAGATAGTTATTATGGATAGTTTAAGCGAATTTCCGAGTACCTTCGTAACTTGGATGAGATGTTCAAAGACACCGGAGTTCGTTGGAGAAGATTGGAAATATCTTAGAAGGGAGTAAGAAGGATTTGGGGATTGATACGGTTAGTATGGAAGAAACGGGTGAAAACAAAGTTCAACTTCCTAAGAAGGAAGAGTTGTGGTATTCACACAAGCACCACTAACGGAGTATGATTTGCCACTTATGAGGTTCGCACACCTTGTAGTTTAGAGGGGTGAGTGCTTGGGACGCTTATGACTAAACATGGCCTATGGTGAAAATTACATTGTGGAAAAGTTCTTGATCAAATTGGCCATGCGTTTGGATTATGAAGCTTACGGAAGAAGAATGGTTAAGAATCTTAAGGTTAACATTCATGGTCACATTTTTTAAACTGATTTTGTTGTATTGGAAGAAGGGAACGCCGATGAGCCACATTCTTGATTAGAACTAGTAATTGGAGAATTGAAGTCTAGATTGTTGAGTTCTAAGCAAATGAATATGTGATGATTGGAGGTTTGGAAAGTGAATTTAGAGCAATTAGAGGATGCGGGAATCATTGATGATGTTAGAATGCGCCTAGGATTGAATTGGACTTAGAAAATCGAGTGGAAATGGATTAGAAGGCAAAGCCTTATGCAGGTCGAGAACCGATCCGGCGGCGGCGAACCGAACGATTGAATAGGTCAACAGAGGAACCGATCCGGTTCCACGCTATTTTAGGTTTTTTCGAATTTTTGAAGTGGACCTTAGAGGCTTCCATAGACCTTCCCGTTTGTTCTAATACTCTTATATTGACTTATATTTATGATTTCTACAGAGAATTGTTGTAGGTAGTTCAAGCTCGACACGAGTTCCACTAAACCTGATTGTTACCAAGTATTGCCAAAGGAACGAAAGGAGGAAAGTCACGTATAACTTGAAGACGGAGGCAAATGCAAACCTGAAGTTCAAAGATCTCACCAACGAGGAGAAACATGCTTTCCGGGAACGATTATCAAAGTTGCAAAGTAGGACATGTTTGGTTCCGAGGGTGATTGATTGGGATTTGTTTGCCGAATGAGTGTGAAGAGGAGTTGCGAAAAATGATGCGGACGTCTTATGTGTATCCGGTTGATGGGAATTCGTTTGATGATTTGTCATGGGAAAGAGCATTTAGCATGAACGAAGAGGTTTATCGTGAGTGGTGTATGGAGTTCTTTTCGACTATGTATTTTGAGAGAAAGGTCAATGTTCGGAACATCATGGAAGAAGTTTGTGTTTGGTTTAGGCTTTGTGGGCAGGATCACGCCTACACTTTGCCGGATTTTGCTGTTGCTCTTGGCTTGTATGAACCGAATGAGGTTAAGCATCAATTATTTGAAGCTCATTTTTCGAGGCTTAGGAGGTTTGAAAAAGAATACCCTAGTGTGCCCGCTTATTGGAATCGAGGGATATCCTTCTTGCACTAGGAGGAATCTCGCAACCATTAGGAACCGCTGATGAGAATACTACATAAGTTGCTAGTAATCGGCCGTTTACATAGAGTTGGAAGCAGGACAAATGTCATGTTTGACTTGTGGGTTATGATGTTATTGGAGGAAACTAAGGATGGAATGCGGCTGGCTCATAGCCGAGTATTTGTCTAGGAGAGCCCCGAAATTAAAGGTAATAGCAACATTTGTGGAGGCCATTTTGTGACGAGGTTGGCAAGGAATCTTGGGTATTACAATAGTAGTGAGTTGGCTCAGTGTGGAGAGCCAAAGTTTGGTGAGATTTGGAATGCATATGGTTTTGGAAATGCTTTGAATAAGAAATTGAAAACATTAGGAACATGGATTGAACCGAAACAACAACAACCACCACAGCAAAAAGGAAATGTGCCAATGGGCAATATACCGATGGGGAACGTGCAAACGGGTACGTCTATTAGTTTTGACTCAGGTTGGGGAGAGGGGAACCAACATTTGAATGAAATTGAGTGTAGGAATCTTTGGAGAGACTCGATGATGTTGAGAAACAATTATATCAATGATTATTCAATGCCTATTTTTCAACACATGGCTCAAGAAGCCAATTACGAGTTGCCACCCTACAATCCACCCAATGTTCCACCATATCCTTTCCCCTACACCTCTTATCACGAACCATATTCGCATCTATATCCGGCTATGCACCATTTCGACCCAAAGGCCCGCATATGGTAGATTACCCGAGGTTGGTGGATCAAGCTATGATGTTGGAGGATCTTCATCAGAGTCGGAGGAACGAAGAAGAAGAGGAGTTCGTTCGGAGTTTGTGGATGAGCACTATGTGTCTGAGAGCGAGGATGATGATGATGAAGAAGGTGATGAGATGAGTGAGGATGACGAATGATCGTGGATCATTCTTGATTTATGATTTCAAAAACAATGGTTATCATTTGTTAAACAATATTATCTGTATCTCTTAACTATTTCTCTAGGATGATTATCATACTTTGTTTATTTTTCATATTTTTAGTAGCATTTGGATTGTTTTGTGTATTGTGTATTGCAGTTTTGTTTGCAGGATGGAATTGTCGGAAGCTTATTGATGGTCAAATATTTAGAGTTGGATAACTCACATGCTTGCTTATGACCCAATATCGTGTTGCATATTCTATCCCGTGGTATCTTTTGACTATTTCTTTTCCCATTTTCTTTACTTTGAAGTTTATTTTTATTACATTGAGGACAATGCAAAACTTAAGTATGGGGAGGAAGAAAATAGGAAAATGATACGATTTTAAATTTTTAACTTTTAGTCTTATTTTAGATAAACTTTTGGATGCAAGTAATTAGCAGAAATCGCCTTGATTGTCTAGTTGTTTTCACATTTTGGGATATATTAAAAGAACAACCTGGTATTTCAATGGTAAAATGAGGTTTTGAAAATTTTCGATTTGAACCAAATTACTAAGTAATTCATTTTGGATTCGATATCATTTTCTAGCGCACATTATAGCCTTTTTCCACTTAATTGTGAGGTTTCTTTTGTATAAAACACATCTTTTGTTTTATATTTGCTATGAGTGTGCGGTGATTATGTCGATTCTAGAACTTGTACTAGTTATGCATTACGGTTAAAAATCACTCGAGTGATAAAATATGTTCAAATGATAAGAGGCATCGTAGATTTAACCCAAATGGCCTTCCATTTTACATCTAATGATATATTAGCTAACCACATTGGTTAGTTAACCACCTTATATGGACCCATTTGTTAGTGCTCATCTTTAGCACTAGATACCCTTAGTTACACCCTTCGAGCCAATCTTTTCATTCTTGTTTAAATCTAGAAAAATACAAAAATATTTTACACCTTAAACCTTAGCCAACCCATGTCATGTCTATTGGTTTGTTGCTAGTTGTTTGGAGTGTTGGATTGTTTTTGATGATTATGAAGAAGCTACACTTTGTCTATAGTGTGTACCATTCTCCAACAAAGACGAAGGAGACGTCTTTCTCATTTTTATTTTTTGTGGTGTATGCTTACACTAAGTGTGGGGGAACTTAAAAAAAACGAACAAAAAAAAATGGTTATAGCCAATGTGCTATATGAAGAATATTGATTAGCCAATGAGCTAAATTGAGTTATACATAAATTTGGAGATCGATATGTGAAGAGGAGGAAGATATAATCATTTTCGGGATTGTAGTTTGGCTAGCAACATGGAGGTTTATACTTGACTCTATTTTTCTTTTAACACCAATTTCGTAAAACATCCCATGCCTTATCCATTCATTTTATAAACCCGAAGCCTTAACGATATAACCCGAATTAAAGCCCTCTTTGATGAATTTATTTTCTTTGTTTTGATACTTGTACAAGCTTATGGTAAAAAACATTGATCATGACTAGGCATTGAGTGATTTACATATACCCACCAATATATGAGTGTTGAGTGAATTCTTAAAATCATTCGTGAGGTGTTCTAGTTGTGTTATCTAAAGTATTTGGTTCATTTTCAAAGTTTTTCACATATTAAAAGCAAATTAATTATTATCTCTTTTGGGATGATTGTTAAATTTTTGAAACCACGGTATCAAGACCATTAAAATCGATTTTTGCAAATGTTAGACCTACTCGAGGGCGAGTAGAACTTAAGTATGAGGGAATTTGATAACGCTCAAAATGAACATGTTTTTAGTAGCGTTATTGTTGGATTTGTGCATGATAATCGCTATATTTACTCATAATCATGCAAAAAGTGCAAAAATGCGATTGTGTATGTATATGTAGCGGTATCACAAATGATGAAGAAATGAAGTTTTATGCACGCTTGGAGAATTCCCAGGAAGGAAGTCGAGCAAGGAAGCTTTTGGACTCAATGATTAGGAACCGCAATGATTTCTAAGTATCTACAAAGAAGGAAAGATCAAGTTTCGTCTTGGAAATCATCAGCGAGAACAAAGAAAGAGGCGCAAATCAAGAAAGTCAACAAAAGTCAAAGCTGAGGCACCCAACCGTTTCGGTTGGGCGATGGTCAAAACGCAACCGATCCTGTTGCATGGACTGGAGTTACACAAAAACGCATTTAATGTTGCCTTAACTCCCCATAATCATTGGAGGCCGATCATTTCTTGTTATTAACTTGTTGGGAACGTTTTTGGCCAGTTAGTAATGTCTCTTTGGCTATATATTGAACCTAGACTTAGTATTCTAGGTGTGACACAACCCAAAGTGTAATAGTTTACACCAAAACTATTACCAACCATTTTATTTATCCCAAAAGTTTAGTATTCACTGTAAAACGTCCATGAGGTTGGAGAGAGCAATTCTCATCCATTGTTTTGGTAATTCGGAGTTATACGGTTAAGCTAGGTGATGGAGGGGTGGTTGCTTTAAGCCACGATTTCTAGTTCTTGTAATCGCAAAAGTTTAGGTATTCTATGAACCTTGTTATGGATTTCTATTCTCTTGAGTTATTGGAATTACTTTGTTATTTCTTGTGTTTTGTTATTATTATCATGGAGTAGTTTTTGAATATACTTGTGTGTAAGGATGTAGGAAATCATACTAGTGTTCTCATATGTGATGCATGTATATATGATCTTGTTTAAATGAGTTTGTTGGAAAAATACTAGTCTTGTTTGATTTGTCGGTAAAACATGTTTTAAGAAAAATGACCGAAAGGATTTCTCTTGTGTTTTACTCCGTATTCCAAAAAGTTAAGTGACAAACTAGTATGGGGATAAGGTGATTGACAACCACCATGTTTACTTATTAAAACAAGACTAGAAACATTTTCATCACGAAAGGTCGAAAGATTCGTAGGAACGAGTTTAATAAGAACATTTTACAAACAAATGGATTTTCTAAAGGATAATCATTAAGATAAGGACCGAAAGGATTACCTATATGTTTTTGTTCTTAGAATGATTTTTGCAAACATAAACCATGGTTGGAGATCATTTGCTTATGATTTGTGCATCACATCAAGAGTTTACACCAAGCTTTCATGAACACTTACTATGATTGCCTATAGACTACACACAAGTATATATTTCTTTATATTGAATTTCACTAAAAACATCACTTTTGGAGGAAGCCTTGACAAAGCCTTCTTGTTACTAATCTTTTAAAACAATTTCAAACACAAAATCTCTTGGGACGATCTCGACTTACCCACCTTTGCTATCGCGAACGGGTATACATGCTCGTATGTGTTTATAGTAGTAGACGGATAAATCGTGTTTATAAATTTTTAAAACTTGCACACGGTAAGCACATCAGAGGGGCTTTCCTTTTGCGTTTATTTTCATCAAAGTCAACCGCCTCAACGTTCTCATCCCAAACAAAAATAAAAAAGAACAAACAATTAATTAAAAGGAGTAACACTTGATATCTATATGTTACTGTGATGTCAACTGTCCAAATAAAAAAATCAATATGTCTGATACATTAATATGTCTGATACATTAAATCTGTCCAAAACCTTAAATCATTAAAACATCTTTTGTACCTCATCATTTATACCTCATCATTTAAGGCTTAAAACATTAAATGATTAAAACATCATTTATAGGCTACTCGACAAAATCAATTTATACCACAGTCAATCTATACAAAACCTTAAAACATCATTTATACCACACTACCACAGTAAGCTACTTAGCTACATCAGTTCATAAAAAAAATAAAAATAAATAAAAAAATAAATAACGATTTCAATTAAATGCTTAAATCAGTTAATGAAAATTAAAATTATACAAAACTTACTTCTTCCATTGCATTGTTTTGTTGAGAAGAAAATGATTCATATGTAGGTAATGATAATGAGATTGATTCATATGTGGGGTTTTTGAGATTAGGTTTATCCATTTGGATTGGGTAATCTTGATTTTGAGATGATGAATCAATGTTTTTCATGGTCAAGTGAATTGGGTTTTTTGGATTGGGTTTTTCTTGATTTCGTTTATATCAGAATAGTAGGGCTGAGAATAGAGAATAATGGGGAGGGCGCTTAGTTTTTACTTTTTAGATGTAGACCTAATTACAAACGGGCTTGTCGGGTAAAACGGGATAAAGGCGGGTTTTTTAAACGACTCGACCCGATACCGATATACCATGATTTTCAAAACCGAATCCCGACCCGTTTTTAGTCGGTTCGGTTTCGGGCTCTAATCGGGTCGGTCGGTTAGTCGGGCTTGTCGGGTTTCGGTTGGTTTTGCTCAGCCCTATTGCTCTAAATGACGCTTTTTGAGCCAACCGTATGGTTTTTGGCTGCATTTCACCAGAAAGTTTTGCGCGTCTTATAGATCGTCTTCTTTTTGTGTCATCTTGGTTATGTCAAACCTTTACACTGCAAAGTCTTCTTTTGTTGGATGGTTTACACATCTTCACTCTTCTCGTTACCCCAACTAAATTGAGTCCAAACCGAAAATATTAAAGCGCCTCATAAGCTTTTATGTTGAAATAGTCCAAAAATCCTCTACAATAGAGAAAATACTCTTCTTTGTGCGCATTATCAAGTGAGGATCGCTCATTTTATCATAAACTTTAGCATTGAAGCTAGTTATGATGTCGGCTTTAGTTCTTCCGAAGAATCGGATCACCACAAGTACTACTTGATTTGCTAACGGTAGCGACAATATTGCGGATTTGCTTCCACGTAAGTTTGTTTCCTGCCTTCTAAGGAAAAGGAAGGAGGTCGTTTTGAATTTTGATCCGTAAGTCGTGGCGCACGCCTTTATGAGTGTAAAGGATCCTCTCGTGATTATATGCCGAGGAGATTTGAGTCCTAAAATCCATGCTCCATGTGCTATATTTGTGGACCTTAACAAATCTAAAGAGGAGATAATGCATGTTGTTTCAAGGAAGAATACACATAGTGTCAACACTTCTCACAATGTTGTTGGGGCGATGTTCGAGCCACCATCTCGTGTGAATGCTAACCTTAACGTGAATCCAAAGTGAACAAATGCAAAGGGAACTGCAAATGAAACAGAAAGTTCGAAAGAAATATCCGAATTCATAACTGTAAGAAGGGAATTTTACCTCATATATTCTCTATGGAATCTACAATGAAGGTAAGTGCACTGTGGTTCTTTTAAGTTTTATCATCATTGGTCTAAGCTCTAAAATAGGATGTCTTTTAGTTATATGTTTTGTTTTCGCATGTAATTGATAAAAATTTTGCTCTTTGGCTACTACTCTTGAAGATGAAAAATTTGCATCTTTGGGAAGATATTACACTTGTAGTTAGTGAATTTAGTAAACCAAGGTGCTTTTGGAGCATGCGAGTTAAGGTTAGATTTTAGTATTCAATGTTACGTGTTTATCACATATTTAAGTACCTTATAATAATCAAGACTTCTTTGGGTGTTTGGGTCTTTACACCACAAAAGAGGAGCATTGATTTCATTAAGAACACGAATGGGATATTGGATCAAGCAAACACTAGTAGGCCAACGGTAGATGATTTCTTGAAGCGTTATGTGATACGGCCCAATGTGACCAATCGCTTGGCCCACAACATCAAGCAACTCAGGCCCAAACAAGGCCCGCCAGAGAAGTCAAGAAGCCCATGCGATATAGGGATTGAGTCACAAGATTGCATGTTTCCCACGTTTTCAGTACTGCATTATTGTTACTTGTTAGTTTGAAGTAGTCTACTGCATTTTAGGGAAGTTAACACATGATTAGAGTAGTGGCATGAAATAAGGAATATGGGTGATGAACCCACATTCTCTGCATGTTTAAATTGGAAGTTTGTTTTGCATTTGGAATATAGAGAAAATTGCTCCAACTTGTCCCTTGACTCCTTCCTTCCTTCTCGTATACTTTTCGTGGTGCCATCATTTGGTGCTTTCATTCTCAACTCACCTGCTGCCATGCCACCCCGCCGGGATACCACAAGTGATGATAACCAACCACCACTCACCGATCTCCTATCACAACTTATCACAGCCACCAACACCGCTGCTGACCGCGACACAACCCAACTTACAGCCTTAATTGAAGCCACCAAATCCTTAACCACCAAAATCGATTCCCAAATCGCAACCACCGCAAACTTAGTTACCCACATAACCAACCTTTCGGACAACCTAACATTGGACGTCGGCAAGTCTCCAACCATAAACTTTCCAAAATACAAGGATTCCCCACATTCCCCTTCCTCGTCCCAACCAAATAACCCCAGACCACCCAAAATTCTATTCGATGGAACGAACCCCCTCGGCTGGATCTTCCAAGCGGAAAGTTTCTTTTCGTACTACAAGATTCCATTGGAGGAACGACTCGCACTAGTAGCATTCCACGTCACCGGTGATGCTCTAGCTTGGTACCAACACTTAGACAGCAACCACCTACTCGAAACTTGGGATGCGTTCAAACGACAGGTTGAACTTCGTTTCGG
This sequence comes from Chrysanthemum lavandulifolium, assembly GCA_022545495.1. Taxonomy (NCBI): domain Eukaryota; kingdom Viridiplantae; phylum Streptophyta; class Magnoliopsida; order Asterales; family Asteraceae; genus Chrysanthemum; species Chrysanthemum lavandulifolium. Next base: position 67,289,589 of record CM040238.1, read on the forward strand.
TCCTTCCTCATACGAAAACCATGAAACAACCCTCCTGAAATTACACCAAACCACGACGGTTCGAGCCTATCAAAATGAATTCGAGAAGCTGAGTAACCGAGTCACCGGGTTATCCCCACACACTTTAAAGAATTGTTTTATATTGGGCCTTAAACCGGAGATCCAATCCGAACTCGCCATCATTAAACCCACAGCATTTCACACAGCCTGTGGCCTAGCCCAACTTGTGGAAGACAAACTAAACCACCACCCTAAACCTAAAACGCCATACTTCCCCAAACCATTCTCCAGCACACCCTCGTCTAACCCACTCACAAGTACACAGCCATCAGCCTCCATTAACAAACCCAATCACACCCAGGAACCAACCGCACTTCACTCCCCACCAAAACCACTACCATTTACAAAACTGTCACCAGAAGCTCTCCAACAACGTCGGAAAGACGGCCTTTGCTTTCGTTGCCCAGAGAAATTTGTCCCGGGCCACAAGTGTTCCCCACCCAGCTCCTCATCATCGCGGACAACGACGATCGGCGACCCATGCCGATCCAAATGACCCCACCACGTGACGAAACACCCACACCACAATTATGGTCCTTATCCGCCGCCACATATTTTGGCATGTCATCTTCCCAAACCTTACAGATCACAGGCTTCATCAACACACAACCGCTATTGTGTTAATTGATTGTGGTAGCACCCATAATATTATACAATCACGCATAGCGAAACACGAAGCCTCCCTACCATTCCACTGGAACCGCTCAGTTATGGTCGGCACGGCCAATTCATTCATTGCTCTGAATATTGCTCGGATGTCACTCTACAACCCGTAAAACTAAATTTACACTCCTATTTTTTATGCTTCCAATAGAGGGTGCCGATGTTGTCTTAGGTATCTCATGGTTAGGTGCTCACGGAACCATAACGGCTGACTTCTCAGTACCTCAACTCTCATTCGTACAAGATGGCAACCAATGTACCTTACGAGGTGAACCACGAACCCAACAAGTCTCCTCGAGCTCGTTATCTACCCTGCTCAAACACGACTCCATTGCATCCATTCATACCCTCTCTATGGAACCAGTACCAACCACCCAAAACCCAACCGCCACCAATGATCCCAACATTGACGCACTACTAGACCTATTCCAACCCATTTTTGAAATACCACACACTCTACTACCAACCAGGTACCACGACCACCACATTCCCTTAATCACCAACGAACCCGTCAATGTTCGACCATACCGCTACCCCCACTTTCAAAAATAAATTATGACACAACTCATCAACGAAATGCTACAGGATGGTATCATTCGACCCAGCCAAAGCCCATTTTCATCCCCTGTTTTGTTAGTAAAGAAAAAAGATGGTTCTTGACGTTTTTGCGTGGATTATCGTGCCTTAAACACAGTCACAGTCAAAGATAGATTTCCAATTCCAAAAATCGACGAACTCCTTGATGAATTACATGGTGCAACAGTCTTCTCCAAGATCGACTTGCGCTCCGGATATCATCAAATCCGTGTAGCCCCAGCCGATATCCACAAGACTGCATTTCGTACATCGGATGGCCATTATGAGTTTCTCGTGATGCCATTCGGCCTCACGAACGCACCTTCCACATTTCAATCCGCCATGAATGACTTATTTCGGCCCGTGCTTTGTCACTTTGTGCTAGTTTTTTTTGATGATATCCTAATCTACAGCCGTAACCAAGAAGACCATTACACACACCTCCGTTATGTCTTCCACAAGCTACAACAGAATCACTTTCATGCGAAGGCTTCTAAATGTGTTTTTGGGGTAACAGATATCTCGTTTCCGGGTCATCGTATTTCGGGTCAAGGAGTAGCACCAGAAGCCGAAAAGATAGCCGCCATCCAACAATGGCCTCAACCGTCATCCATCACCACGATACGGGCATTCTTGGGTCTTACCGGGTACTACTGACGGTTTGTTCCACACTATGCACAAATAGCAGCCCTCTTAACCAACATTTTGAAGATGAAGGAATTTATATGGATGTATGGTGTGATGCCGCTTTCAAAGAGTTAAAATCACATATGCGTGAACTAACCACTTTGCTCTTCCAAACTTCACAAAACCATTTGATGTTACAACAGACGCCTGTATGGCTATTGAGCGGTTCTATCACAAGAAAACAAACCAATTGCCTTCTTTAGCAAAAAGCTATGCCACACCATGCAAGCTCAGTCCACATATACAAAGGAGTTCTACGCCATCATGGAAGCCGTTAAGAAGTGGCGTCAATATCTCTTGGGTCGACGGTTTCGCATCTACATAGACCATCATAGCCTTAAAAATATCCTCTCACAAACAATCCAAACACCAGAGCAACAGAAGTGGGTCACAAAACTTTTGGGGTATGACTTTGAAGTCTTATACAAACCTGGTAGGGAAAACACCGTGGCTGATGCGCTTAGCCGGGTCGATATTCCTTCCATGCTCGCTATCTCATACCCAACAGCAACATGGCTCGACGATATTCGCACATATTATTCCACTGACCCACAAGGCAAAGAATTTGCGGCTAGCATCATTGCTGACCCGACTGTTTTTCCTAACCATGTGTTTCGGGACGATTTGGTATTCATTACAGGAACATTGTTTATCCCACCGATTTCCAAGATTCGTGACCAACTTCTTGCAGAATTTCACTCATCGTTCATCGGTGGTCACGCGGGCATCAAAGCAACAGTTAAGAGGCTCTTCAGTACCTTTACATGGCTTGGGTTGAAGAAAAATGTCGCACAATTTGTCAAAAGTTGTTCGGTTTGTCAAGCTATCAAACATCCTAATCATAAACCATATGGTCTGCTTCAGCCGGTTCCAACACCATCCCAGCCATGGCATGACATCTCCATGGACTTTATAACACATTTACCGCAATCAAAAGGCAAGGTTTGCATTTGGGTCATTGTCGACCGCCTTTCAAAGTATGCACACTTTCTTCCCTTGCCTCCTAACTACACTGCGGTTACCTTAGCTTCGCTCTTTATGCATGAGATTTATCGTTTACATGGCCTTCCAAAGACTATTGTCTCGGATAGAGACCCGTTATTTCTCAGCCAGTTTTGGAAGGAGCTATTTAAACTTATGGGCACCAAACTACTGCACTCCAGCGCTTACCATCCACATACAGACTGCCAAACCGGTTGTTAACCGTTGCCTCGAAATGTATTTACGCATTTGTTTTTGATGAACCGCCAACATGGGCAAATTGTTATATTTAGCGGAGTTCGCTACAACACTAGTCATCACTCCTCAATCAACATGTCCCTTTCAAAGCATTGTATGGACGAGATGTCACTGATACACAACTATCTACCCGTAAAAACAACGAGGTCCATTGAGAATTCCTTGCTCGAACATCATAAAATTATGAGCTCCTTGAAGCATTCCATTGAGGTGTCCAAACAGAAGATGGTCACGCAAGCCAACAAACACCGACTTGACAAGAAATTTCAGATTGGTGACTTTGTATTTCTTCGACATAAGTATAAGTGCAAACCTCACCCACAACCGTGTTTACGAATTTTTCACGACTCTTTATGGCCCATACAAGGTCATCGAGCGAATAGGAAGTTGCTTACAGATTGAGTTACCGCAGTTCAAAAATCCACCTAGTCTTTCATGTGTCATTATTGAAACCCTCCTATGGCACCACCACCGACTCTAAAGGCAACCTGGATGCCTTTGATCCAAAGGACGACTTAGCATTTTTACCAGAAGCCATCATCAACTCACGTCTTGGTTCAAAGGGCGAACCAGAGGTTCTAGTCAAATGGGAAAAGCACAATCTAGAAGAGGCTACTTGGGAGAATTTGAACTCACTTAGGCTGCAATTTCCAGACCTTGACTACATTGGGGACAATGTAAATTCTGATGGAGAGGGGGATGATACGGCCTAATGTGACCAATCACTTGGCCCACAACATCAAGTAACTCAGGCCCAAACAAGGCCCGCCAGAGAAGTCAAGAAGCCCATGCGATATAGGGATTGAGTCACAAGATTGCATGTTTCCCACGTTTTTAGTACTGCATTATTGTTACTTGTTAGTTTGAAGTAGTTCAACGCATTTTAGGAAGTTAACACATGATTAGAGTAGTGGATGAAAAAGGAATATGGTGATGAACCCACATTCTCCGCATATTTAAATTGAAGTTTGTTTGCATTTGGAATGTAGAGAAAATTGCTCCAACTTGTCCTGGACTCCTTCCTTCCTTCTCCTATACTTTTCGTGGTGCCATCATTATGGCACTCATGAACCCGAGGTGGGCAAATGAAGTGCAGAGGCAAGACCAAAGAAATCTGAGGTTGAACAAAAGGGTGATGATGCTAAAACAAGAGAGGATTGGAAACAAGGTAAGAAGGGTAAACCGACCAAAGGAAAAAGAAATGATGGTATAAACACGATGGCTAGGTAGTTTTTCCATATAGATAGACGTTTTCTTGTAGGTTGAGTACTTTAATATTCATAGTACTATAAACTTTTTGGTTACCTTTTTAGGACGGTTCTGATTTCATTCTCATCACGACAAAACTCTAGCTGATCGTCTGGGTTGAATCAAAGTTGCAAAGATAAAAAAAAACTAATGAGCTTGTGATGTACATGAAGCCTACATGATAACACAAGGTAGTCAACACTTGCATAGTCAAACCAAGTGAATATTAAAATTGCGTTATGCTGAGGCAGTGACTGTATTTCATAAAAACTATACTACCCATATTTTCTTATTTCCTGACAGTGTTGTAAGAAACACTTACTCCAGAAGTTCACTCTAATGCCAGGAATCCACAACCGTGAAGTTGTTTAAAGGTTGATACATGTGTCATGTTGCTACATCTCTAACAACCTATAAACCTTTTTGTTTTATTGAGCTATGTTTACCAAAGGATGACTATTAGCATGTGCAAGTAAGAACCGTCACAGTACCACCATTGTAAGGGCCCTCGATTTACTTTGATTTAGTATGTCCATTAGTATTTATATATGTCTAAGTATATTTATACATATCCAACTCAAATGTTTATTGCCTTTTTAAATATTATGTGAAGGGCCTACGATGTAGTATATTATGTTTTGAATTTTTCATAATAGTTACGATTTTCATGATTTAAAGAGCCTCATTCGTAGTTTCGCACTCAGCCACCTAAATCAATAAGACGGCCCTTATGTTTACTATGCATAAATTTTTAAAACTTTATTATTATCTCGCAAAACTCAAATGAGTAAACATTTTTATGACCCATTCGCGAAAGAGTGTGCAAGAAAGCGTTCATACCTTGAAAGGGATGTTAGTAATGCCGGGTGCTTCGTTGATAGCTTCATGAAAGGACATGTTTATTGTAAGTTATTTGCTTGCTAGAGAAATTTGCTTGGCAATGGTCTGCAAGCTTCCAAGCGGGTCACAAAAGAGCTTACAAATTTTCTTTTATAACTATTTTTTACTTTTTCTCCCTTCCTTTTAATTTTCTTTATTTTTTGGAATGCATCAATTATATTATTAAAAAAGGCTAATACAAAACAGAGCCAAACATCTTTATTGTCTGAGGAACAACACAAGAAGAGAAAAAACAAAGACCCCTAAAAAATCATACTACATACAAAATCTTTTTATGATATCAGAAAAAGAGATGACTCACAAACAATGGAACGAACATGCAATGCCCTTTTCCGTCAAGATTTATCCACATTAACGGGAACACTACTATTGAACTTAGAACAATTGGAGGTACAACTTGACAAAGAGAAGGTTCAAAAGGATAGTTCCAAAGGTTGCACTTCAAATGATCTACAAACAATTTCAAATCATTCATTAAGGAATTCTCATCGATTATGATCATCACATGACCGAAATGTCCTTCAAAAGACACATCGAATGGAAATTAACGTGTTCATTGAGACATTCATTCAACTCATGGATACCGTGGAAAAGTACATTAAGGAAGCCGCACAAAAGGATGAGAACGCGAATGAGTGTCGGTGCTAATGAGAGATAGTTGTGATGAGCCTGTAATGTATCGCTTGAAAGATTAGGTGTTGTCAATGCGAATATCGTAGACATCAAAGAATGATGTAACCACCGCTCAAGAACTCCGGTCACACAAGAAGTGGATGCGGTGATAAGAATGGTGAATGAATGTCGGGTACAATCATTACATTGTAGTGTTGAGATCGGTAAGGCATCAGATGATGGATTAGTTGACACTGAATACAGAGACTCAGAGGCAGATAAACTTGAAACAACCAGTAGTTCAGTGACTCTTGTTACACATGATGAGGATGCAAATATCAGACCTACAAATGAACAGGTGTCATGTGATAAGGTACCCTTAACTGATCAACATAGTGCATCTGCTAATGTACCTAAACAAACTGATCTTAATACTGAACATGATTCTGATAAATGTTCCTTGGTTGAAGCTAAGACTAATAATTTCAAAACAAATGATATGGTTGATAAAAGGCATTTGATGAACTTTCAAACCAATTCTCAAAACTTGAAAAACATTGCATTTCTCTTGAAATTGCAATACAAAGAAAGGAGGAAAGTTTTCAAACTAAGAAACCATGTAAAATCGAATTTCCGAATTTTAGTTTTTGAAATAAACGATTTAAAAGCTCAACTTCAAGCCAAAAACTCGACTATCAACAATTTGAAGAAACATATTTCGGTATGCATGTGAGAAGTAATTCATCAAGACTACTCAAGACATTGATACTATTATAACAAGAAATAATGAATCATCAATTCATGTGGCTAAATTACTAAGTAACATATTGGATTTCACAAACACATCAAACCATGATCAAATAGTAGGCGATACTATAAGGTTTTAGAGAGAGAAAGTTTAGAGGTTTGGGAACTTAGTGAGAGAAAGTAAAAGTATTATTATGAGCTCCAACCCTCTACCTTGGGAGGTAGAGGGTATTTATAGTATTCACATAAACGCCACCTACGGGTCGTGGATCGTGCATACAGGGTAAAGACCCGTCCGTCCTCCACGGTGTTACTTAACTAAATACTACCTAACATTAAATAACTACGACTACGAGCTTAACGATTACATATACTTGAGGTGACCGACACTTTAATAACCGGATTTACTAAATCCTAACAATCTCCCTAAGGGAGGTCACCTCAAATTACATTGAATACAAACAGATATTACATTAAGATTGTTCTTGGATTCTTGTTAAAGTTCTTTGCTCAGAGTCTGTAGTCTTTGATTCTTCATTTTTGCATGTTTGGTTAATCCAAGTGGAGGTCTTTAACCGATCCACGTGATAATGAGTTTTGAGCCACCTTTGAGATCATCACCACCATAAATCTCGACTCTTCCTTTGTAGTGTTGACATTATGTGATGTTGTGACTTTTGGACCGACATGCTCACATTCGGATCATGATTTCTTCTCATCGAGTAGCGAAGCTTTAGTTGATTCATGATATTTGCAAAGCAGTCAGAAGCGTAAGCATGGAGTGAAAATATCGAGTCGTTGATGCACTTATCATGATTTCTTTAGAAATGAATGTGTTGTGTGAGCATGCGGCTATGGATTGACCTCTCCATTCGATCACCGCAAACGCCGGGTATACCGCATACAACAGCTAGCAATAAAACACACGAAAGTGTCTTTGATCACTTTCGTTGAATTGAGGTACACGCCCACGGTTCCTCGCTGATCAAGACAAGTACCGCCTGTGATCGTATAATTCAAGAATCTCCTTGATGGGTTTCGCAATGCTCTAGTCGTTCTCAAACCGAACGCCTCAAAGAAGACAACACGGAGTGAGTGAACCAATGAATTTGAGATTCACCGATTGATGAAAAGAGATTTGAAAACAATCGAGTATCGCTTAATAAAGTGTTTTTGCAATACAACGAAGGTTTTAAGAAAAATCAATTATCAATCATAAACACCTTTTATATTTGAAATATTAATACACAATGATGTGCTAGAGAAAATAATTTTAAGCACAACGACCGGTTTTTCAAAGGTATCCGTCAATCCATAACTCGAACCAGATTGATTCATAATTTTGAATCGCCCCATTGTTTCTGCTCGCTTGTCACATGGTTGATCTATTGGATAGATCTCACATGCCACCTACCAAGAGCTTGTTTGATGTTGGCTCTAGAAGGCTTTCCATCTTCATTGTGAATATGTTTGCATATCACCTCGATGTTCCGCAATACCACAAGGATAATGCGAGGACTCTTAAGATATAATCTCTTTCCACATTGTGTGAAACAGAGAGTCTTCATTGACAAAGGTCCTAATGAGATTTATTTGATGATCTCGTGGCTCTAGACTCAATTGTGCACATTTGGTTCCTATGCCGAGACTAGGGAGAGGGTCTCCTTCTTCAATATCAACAATCTCTAAGAGAAAGTCGATAGATTATGTAGGTTCCCGTGAGAATGAAACAAGTCCTTTTAAGAGAAACTTGAGTAGCTTGGGAAGTTGTAGTGCAAGGCGTCACCGGGTCCATGACGCCTTGTCTTCAATACCGAGTTACCTTGGTAACCACCAAGAGTATATGTATTGAACCCGGTTTCGCCTCTAAGGTTGAAATAATGGAGGGCTATTTATTTTCACCCTTTTCTCATTCAATTCTTTTTCATTCTTCAACCCTTCAAGCTTACCGAGACTTCATAACTAGAACCTTGTTGGGTTTATTCCAAGACTAGCTCTATCTCATCCGCACTATTCCCATTTCTCACTTTTCTCCTTTTTTCATCATACCTAAGGACTTCTACACTATCTAGTGGATTGTCCTCGGTAGATCCCTCCGCTCAAGGGATCGTGGGAACGAATACCTAACCTAACCATCCTTATATCACCATACATAAAGTAAATTTGGTCGGTCTATTTGGTATTGTTCATCCGCCATTGGAACCAATTGAAAACCATTTGAAAATCAATCCAGATACTTGTGATATATTATCAAAGCATTTTGTACCGAATTGTTTTTGATATTTTAGAAAAGAGCTCCTCAACATGTGCATCGTGTATTTGAAATCGCTTTGGCACACGGAGGCAAGAGGAAGGATTCACTTTGATTACCATTTTCTAAAAGATATCAACATCACTTTCCGATCAAAATTAGTATTTTTCATACTTTGTTAAGGATAATTTTGGAAAGGATGTGGTTTTCAAAAGTTGCTCCCCTCAATATGTGCATAGAAATTTGAAAGTGTTTTGCACATATTAGGAAAACCGCACATTGAAACAAATCAATCACGCTTCAATCCTTTTGGTTTGAATAGATGCTCCCTCAACATGTGCATGGAAAATTTGAAATCGTTTGGCACATGTGGGAGGAGAGCTTGTAAATCACTATAAAACCATTTATCGAATTATCGCTTTAAATCCAATTTAAATCACAAATTCTCCCCGATCACAATTTTCAAATCATTTGAGATTTGTGATCTCTCAGAGATTTAAATTGATTTTGAAAGCTTTTGAGGAGAATTGTGACTTGCTTATGAAAACATTTAACCGATAAGGATCAAATCGAGACTTTAAACTCCAAAGATTAAACATGCTTGAATATCTTTTGAAAACATGACATAAACCTTGGTCTCGAACCAATTGTATGACAAATAACCTTTGATTTAAATGAAATCATTCTCCCCTCAATCAATGACATAAGTTGTTGATTGAGAGATAGAGATTTTGACAAATGTCAAGTCCAGATGATTTTCAAAAATTGAGACCGAGTTATTTTTATTAGTTTTCATTTAGATAACAAATATTTTTCGTAAGAATTTATAGATAAAAATATTTGTGAAGGAAACATTTGTCTTTTAGTGACAAACATTTGTTTTAGAATCGAGCATGAGATTTGAAAAATAAGATAAAGCATGGCTCGTTTTTCTTTAAAAACGGGTTATAGACCGAAATGACTATAAGCCTTTGTTTTTCTTTCTCTCAAAATTTTTTTTTTTTTTTTTTTTTATTTATGTACATTCGAACAACATCTAAAGACCCGTGTCACTCTTTGAATGACAAAGACAAAGACCGTAGATATTATCGAATCAAGAAAACATGACAAAATGACAATATTTTTGAAATTTTTCGAGTTTTTCAAATTTTTATGGATTTTTGAAAGTTTTATATTTTTCTATTTGCTTTTGTTGGTTTTGTAATTTTGTATTTTGCTTTTGAATAACTATTTACAAGAGATGGATGAAGAAAACCTTTACTCCTCGCCTTCCTCTTGAAGACGCTTGAGTGTTTCCGGTTGTAGACTCTTTAGACCAAGTCGTGGAGGATAAACTCAAAACGTTCTCTAGGAAGAGCTTTGGTGAAGATGTCTCGCTAACCGGTATTCATCCTCACAAAATAAAGTTCCACCACACCGCTCTCCACTTGCTCCCCGATGAAATGATGTCGAATGTCGATATGCTTTGCTCTTGAATGTTGAACGTTGTTGCATGAGAGAGCAATGGCACTTTTGTTATCACAATACAGAGGATTTTGTTGAATTCAAAGCCATAGTCGATAATTGGGATCTCATCCATAGGATTTGAGCACAACAAGATGACATGGCTATGTATTCACCTCAGAGAGGATATAGAAGTACTCATTTGTTTCTTTGAAGACCACCACACAAGCTTATCACCCAAAACCGAGCACCTCCCGACGTGCTTCGACGTGTATCTTGACATCCCGCATGATCAAGATCTCGATAGGTCGTTAGTGACATACCGGTGTCCTTCGGTACCAAAGTCCCATATTGATGGTTCCTTGAGATACCGAAGACCCGCTTAACCGCTTCAAGGTGCTTTTGGTAGGCTTAGCTCGGTATCTAGCACACATGCATACAAATAATGTAATATCGTTCATCGGCCGTGAGGTACATCGTGATCCAATCATACTACGATATTTCGCTTGATCTACCATGATCCCCGAGTGGTCCTCATCCGCTTTAGTACGCCTATCATGGGAGTGTCAACAGGTCACAAGAATCAAATCCAAATTTCTTTAAAATCTCATTTGCATATTTAGATTGATTTATAAAATGCCTCCGGACTTTGTGAAATTTGTAATCCCAAGAAAATGACATTTGTCCCATCATTGACATTTGAAATTTGGAGCCCATCTCCTTAGAAAACGGTCACATTCATTGGGGTCACGAGGCAAAAATAATATCATCAACATAAATTTGAACGTGAATTAAATGTTTGCTCGACTTTCGGTGAACAATGTCGGATCAATCGCTCCTTTGTCAATCCAAGAGATAGAAGAAACTTTGATAGCGATCATACCATGCCCTTGGAGCTTGCTTCAAACCGTAAAGAGCCTTCTTCAAGCGATAGACATGAGTAGGATGCTCGATTCACAAAACCTTCAGTTGGTCGACGATACGACTTCTTTAAGATCTCCGTTAAGAAAAGCCGCCTTTACATCCATCCGATAGACTACCATATTCTTACTTGCAAGATTAGCCGTGAAGATTCGATTGCCTCGATACGCGCAACCGAGCAAATGATTCTTCAAAGTCAATACCTCCTCTCGACGGTATCCTTTGCAACCAATCGAGCCTTGTTCTTTAATACATCACCATGCTCATCAAGTTTTACTTTGAAGATCCACTTTAGAGCAATGATCATAGCACGTCAGAGCAGTGTACTAATTCCCATACATCTAGTCGATCAAACTCATGAATTTCTTCTTGCATGGCATTGAACCAAATTGCCTTCATTCATGGCGCTTTAACGCCTTTTGGTTCGATCTTAGAGAGTACGGAGTTGAAGAAGCACCATAAGGCATCGCTTGCAAGTTGTTTACGAGTGGATACCGGACGAGAGGGGTTTCCAATGATGTTGTCCAATGGATGATCATGTGTCCATTTTCTAAGGTGTTCATGTGGTTGTTGTTGAGGAACCAAGTAGCAGTAGTCGCTTTCTCCCGATGAAGATGGTTCTCGATGATGGTTCAGAGCAAATATGTTCTCAAAGGGAGCATCTTCGTGAGTAGCAAAGGGATTATCTCCATCATAGGTGCCGTAAACAATTCCATGATGTACACTTGATGATTGAGGATTTGATGATGAGACAGAGTGATCGCAGAAGCGCTTCTTGACTTAATGACATAGAAACCAAGGGTTATCTTCATTGACAGGATAGGAGCAGCCTCTGTTGATGGATTTGATGATCATTAGCAATTGGCTCATAGTGTTCATCAAACATTGGATCAAACAATTTCTTCAAATCATCTTCTCAAGGAGGTACATAAGGAGTTGTCAGAGAGATTTTGTACAAGAGAAGAACTAATGGGACTACTTAATGAAGGTTGTGATACGGGTCCGAACTTGATTGTCCCGGAGCCATTTGCCCGGACAACCATCGAACGTGACGTGAATAGTTTCCATGATATCTCGAGTTCTTTTGTTGTAGATTCGTAACCCTTCTTGTTTGATGCATAACCAACAAAACTCCAATGTCCGCTTTAGCTCTTAATTTACCTAAATCTTGACCGTCATTTGTTGGATAGCACAAAGCACCAAACACACGAAGGTAGGAGAGATCAGTTTTTCGCTTATGGACAAGTTCGTATGAAGTTTTTCCATGAGAGGTGTGTATAAGGGAACGATTTTGGGTGTAGCAAGCAAGGGCAATGGCTTCACCCCGAGAAACATTGGAACCTTTGAATAAATCAGCATTGTTCTTGCGGCTTCCACAAGAGTTCGATTTCGCCTTTCAACTACACCGCTCGTTGAGGAGTTCGTGGAACACTTCTTTGATGACCGATTCCAACACTTTCATAAAATTGACTTAAGTCTTTGTTAACGAACTCGTGCCATTGTCTGCTCGAACAATTCTAACAAGATTGTTAAGTCGAACTCAAGTCGCTTGATAAGTTTGATGATGACATCCGAGTTTCATCCTTTGTCCTCAAAAACTTTACCCAAGTAAATCGAGAGTAGTCATCAACAACGACTAAAATATATTTCTTCCCATTTATCGCTTGCACTCTCATTGGTCCGCACAAATCCATATGAAGGGTATGCGAACTTCCATTATCGAGTTTGTGGGTTTGGGTTTGTGGGCATATTTCTTGCTTTTTCCCAATTGGCATGTCGAACAAAGATGATCTTTTCATACTTTAACTGGGTAAGCCTCTTACAAGATCCTTTCTCGAAAGATTATTAATGGTGCCAAGTTCAAGTGATTGAGACGACGATGCCATAACCATGATTTTGTTTTCAAGCCTTTGACAACAAGCGATTGGAGAAGACTTCATCATGTCTTCGATAGAGATGGTGTATAGATTTGAACCACGAGTTCCTCTTAACAGCTTCCACACCATCAAGTTCTCTAACGAAACAAGTATGTTTTCTAAAAGCCACTTCTAGATCGGAATCACGTAATTGACCAACAGAAACAAGTTATGACCAAGACCTTCAACATAATATACCCCGAGATTACACTATCACCAACAACATAGTCTCCATAACCCATAATTGCACCAAAATGGTCGCTCCCGAATCTAATAATTCCGATGAATTTACTCACGGTTCATGAGTCATGAGCGATCTCCAATATATGCTTGGAACAACTGAGTCCGTGTACCACGTAATCGATTTGAACGATCCGCAGCTGAACACGCATAAGAATGGATAATCGATAATTGGGATCCCCATGCAAGAATGGGTTCCATTTGGTTAGTAATGTGATTGGAACACCCACATCGGAAGTAGAAACAATGGAATCATCGTGATAGATGCAAGGCTAGTGTCCGTATTTGACCTATTCAAAGTATGTTCACTTCTAAAGGAATAGTTCTACCAAGAGGCATCCATTTTCTAATGGGCATTGACTTAGAAAATTTAGGCACAACTCATTAAGATTAAACTTATGCCCAAGAGGTATCCATTGATAACCTATATTACTAAATTTTCTTCCCGGGTTTCCAATGTTTTCTAACTTTCTTTCGCCATTGCTTTCTAGCCTTCTTAGCTTGATTTTGGCATTAACAATTTTAACTGGCATTTAACAAAGATTAATCAAATCATTCACACCACATTCATGATTAGTAATGTAAACCAAGCAATCATCATTACATGTTTTGCCAAAAGTAGCGAATTCAATTAATTACAAGACGCTTATAGCTAATACTAGAATCAACACGATTCGCTTTATTCAACTCAAACTTAGTGTTCCTAGGGTGGTCTTCTACTCTCTTCCAATGCACATTCTTAGCTTGCAAGGTCCTATCTTGCTTTGTATTGCCTCGGAGGCTTTGACCCGCTTGCTTTTATGTCACCGACACTCTCCGTAGAGGGAATTATGGGAACATTAGTTGGTTGGTCTACTTTTGCATTCCTGAACTAGACGTGCAAGGATCTGAACTACTTGAAGGCACTTTAGAGTTCACTTTCTTAATACTGGGCATAGAATGGGTTGCATACTTAGCATTAGGCATAGAACAAGGCATCACAACTTTATCTTTCGCACCTAAGGATTTAGGACATGTTGCTCTTAAACATTCTAACAGCTCCTGAGATCGTTTGGCCTGAATGCAAGCAAACCTAATTTCACTATCAAGTGGCTTATTTATGAAATCCTCCTCTACGATCTCACGGAGACATTCTAAACTATCCTTAAGGTGAGCGAAATAGTTATGAAATACAAGTTCGTTATTTCTAAGATGAGGAGGAATGTATTTAATAAATACAAGATATTTAGAGTCTCAGATGACTTTGATGCAACATTCTCATTAAAGACAAGTGGCATTTTCCTTTTACCCGACTCTTCGATTCTCAATTTCCTTTTGTAAAGACGTTATTTTTCGTTGTTCTTGTCACGAGTGACTTTCATTGAATCATATAACTCTTTAAAGTGTCGCTTAACTTTTCATTTTCTTCTAGAAAACTCTCATTTTCCTTTTGTAAAACATTAACCAAGTTTTGAAGATGAAAAGTTTGAGAACACCGAGAATCTAAAGGAGGAGGCATTTGGGAGCCACCACATTGTTCTTTTCACCCTTTAATTGTGAAATTTGGGCTTTCAACTTTCTCGATCGTGTTACAATGAGCTTGAATCTGTCGTCACGCTTGTTTATTTCAAAAGTGCATCAAACTCGAACATTTGAGGATGTCTTGATGTTTGAGGTTTTGACATTTTCTTTGAGATGTTGATATTTTAGTTGCAAATCAAAATGTTCAACTTCTAGCTTAGAAAAATGTTTTACTAAATTATCGTGATCATCCCGATCAATTTTCTCATTTAGTTCGAGTTTTTGTTTTCAAGCTCAATGACACGATCATGGGAAACTTTCAAGGCAACAGCTAATTCATGAAATTGAGAAGCAATAATAGAATGCTTAGTAACAAGATAAAACACATCTTGAGCCACACAACTTAATACTAAGTTCTCATTTAAGATATGCAAATTCTTCCTTTCAATTTCATTATATTTGAGTTCCTGCTCATAATCATTTACCTCAACTATCATTGCATCAAATTCCTTTTCCATTTCTTTGATATCCGAGTTAATCCCTTTTGAAGACTCTCAAATTGACCTTTAATTGTTTAAAGAAAGGCATGACCTCGCTAAATAACATTCTTTAGTTTGCTCAAACCCCTTTCCCTTCGCTATCCCCGTAGGTGTGATTCTCTTCTTACATGTCTTCTCAAAATCAACAAATAGTTGATAAACAACATACAGCCGATTAAGGTCTTACTATTAGTGGAAATAGTTCTAGGAACTAAATGCATTGGTGTATTCGGAGGATACACAGAGTCAGCAGCACTTTCCTAAGGGAGTGTTTGTTTCAACAAGTACTTTAGCTTTTGCTTATCCATATCTTTCTTCCAAAAATTTGTTCGGGGTTAATTGAGTTTGAGGCTTAAACATGTTCGTGGAGATCCAATTTTCTTTAGTGTAATCATGGGGTTTGATCGTTATGTTTTTCTTTTACACTCGTGATCTTTTAGCTTCTTATCCATTTTCTCCTAGAGGCATCTTCTAATTGCATATCTTCCTCAAGACACCAACACATGACTAGGTTTCGCCTAGGCTTAAGGATTTCATTGCCATCATATATTACCTTCGAGCCTCTAGCCTTTTACCATACTTAGGATTTGGTTCCTCAACAAGGGAATACTATGCTTATCGCTTAAGACTCTATGCTTAGTGATCATGTGAGCAATCAATGGTATTCCTTGTACGCATAACTTATTTTCAAGCTTGTTTTTCAAAGTTTTTAGATTGGAAAAGTCATTCAAAAGTTTTGATTCCTTAGCATTAAATTCTTGTTTAAGCACTTTAACATTATCTTGAAGTTCTTGCTTTTGCTTAACAGCTTTAGAAAGCTTTTCTTGTAAGGAGTTTAACTCTTGTTTTAACACTTCTTCTAAAATTACTTTTTCTAATAATTGTACGCATTTGGTCATCCATTTCCGCTCACGGTAGTTAACTCAAACTTAGCACGTTGTTCATAAATAGCAACTTGTTCTTTATAGGCATTCAGCCTCGTAGATAATAGAATCATCAGGGCACATGCAAAGTATTCATCAAAACATAGTCATCATTGATCGCAGAAGATACATCACTTGGTACAATCTCACTTTCACTTTGTGTCACATATTGATCATATGGGACAATATTACTATTACCCTCATTATCAATATCCGATTCATAAGTTTCAAGAGATTGTACTGTTATGTATCTTTGCTCATCAACTTCATCGTATAGTTTTAATACCTCCAAATGATTGATTCTTTGGATGGACCAAATGTTGTGGTGATGAGACCTTTGAGAGACCATAGGTGAAATGCTAGCCATGAAGATTGTCCGGCAAGAGGTTCATCATCGACATCGAGTCAAATGCATCACACCGCAACTTGAAAGGCATTTTGATGATTGTGACCTATTTCCTAATTGGTCGCTCATCCACATCAAGATCATATGTCTTAGCATTCCTTCGCAAGAAACAACAACTCTTCTTCATCCAAAGTCGCCCATTATCCCGAGCTTGCACAAGCAACATCTTGTCTCTCAAGTATTCTCATTTTGTGGACGTTTTGGAGATGTGCGCCTCGCAATATGTCCTCACCACCACAGCTTGTAGCATTTGATTGGCTTTGCTTGTCCTTGATTGGCATTCCTTCCACGATTCGATTAGCCACATACCCTCCACCTACTCCAAGATACCATAACTCGCTCCAATCATCCCTTGTTCATACCGCCTTCCTTGCACATTCTTGCACCACTACCTTACCATCTCCGACAATAGCTTGATTGTGTGGATTGGATGCGCTCGAGGTTATTGTTGGTGTGTGAGTGGAATTCATATTTTGACTAACCATGAGAGACAGCTTGATTGATGAAGTTTTCCATGAGTGTGTTTGAGTCCGGAGGCTTATATGTCGGATCGGAATGAGCTTGTAATTACCATTACCCGTGGGTATGACTTGAGAAGCTTTGGTGGTAATTCCAACATTGGTGTAAAAGGTCATTGAATCATTTGACGAACTTGTTTCTCCCTGCTTAGATTTGAACTGCTCAAGAATCATTCGCTCAAACATAGCATGTCTCTCATTCCAAGAAGGAAGGCATACAGCTGCTCATAGTTGGTGTTCTTTAATCCTTTGGTTAGCTTCACAGAGGTGACAAATTTGTGCCATTCGGGATTCATGTTGTTCACAAACTTTGAGTTCAAATTAATATTTGGCATGGTCATTTTGATATTCCTCATGTCATTCACAAGCTTGTGGAATCTCACGTAATATTCATAGACACTTTCTTCCGGTTTCATCTTAAAGTGCTCAAATTCATCATACAGCCAGTGATTCTCTGTCTTCCTTAGTTAATTCGTAACCCGAGAGAAGCATCTTGACATTATCCCAAACAACCTTGGCTTCAGTGTTGTGATTGATAAGCTTGTAGATATCTTTTGGAAGACCTCAAGTATAATGTTTGAAGCCCCGATATCAAGATCGATCTCTTTTCTCCTTATCACCGAGCTCATCATACGCCTTTGGTCCGTCCAAACCTAAGATCACCGCTCCATCCGCAGCTGCTTCAAGTGTGTCTCTTGTAGTCTCAATCTGATAAGGTCCTTCATCAATTGACTTGAGAATGTTGACCCCATTTTCCTTTCCCAAACAAGACAACCTAATTCGCTGAGCCCATGAGTCATAGTCGCTCACAAGCATGGGTGGACGAGTATCCGATCCACCGCTTGAACGCCCTCGCCAATGTAAGAGATGATTGTAGGCACGTTGGTAGACATGTTTACGATTTCACGGATTTTATAACTCTATGATTAAACCGGAAATAGATTCTTTCACGGATTTTACTAAATCAAGAGAAACCGTATCAAAACAATAATCAACCAAGTCGCTATAAACCTTGAAGACAAGTCGCTAAGTCACCAAGTCGCTAAGTAACAACTCGCTAAAAGCACAAGTCGCTATGAACCAAGTCGCTAAACGCACAAGTCGCTAAGAACAAGTCGCTAAAGAACAAGTCGCTAAAGCAACAAATCGCTTAAACTCGCTAAGTCGACAAGTCGCTAAAGAGCAACTCGCTAAGTGGGCAAGTCGCTAAGGAACAACTCGCTAAGAGGCAAGTCGCTAAAGAGCAACTCGCTAGTCACAACAAAGTCAAGTCACGAAAATAGTAAAGACAAGTCGCTACGTTGAACAAGTCGCTAGTCAAGTGGTACATCCACTACTTTGTACTATTTCGCCTTGTCTCAATAGACAAGTCGCTAGTGCTCAAGTCGCTACCACTTCAACTACAAGTCGCTAAAACTAATAGAAGCAAGTCGCTACCAAGAAAACTTATCCGAGACTCAAGTCGCTAGCAAGAAAAGTTAAACACAACACTTTTCAATCCAAAACAAACCCAACCACAATGATTCAAGCTTTCCAAATCAAAACCCAAGCACTTACAATGATTCTAAACACAAAAGTACAATCAAAATTCAAACTTTAACACAAGAAATGATCCAAATGATGCAAAACCACTAAACTTTTTCAAACCCAAAACCATATAAAACCACTAGAAATCCAAGAACATGTAAGAGAGATGATCAAACCATGGCTCTTGATACCATTTGTAACATATTGATTTCACAAACACATCAAACCATGATCAAATATGGGCGATACTATGAGGTTTTAGAGAGAAAGTTTAGAGGTTTGGGAACTTAGTGAGAGAAAGTAAAAGTATTATTATGAGCTCCAACCCTCTACCTTGGGAGGTAGAGGGTATTTATAGTATTCACATAAACGCCACCTACGGGTCGTGGATCGTGCATACAGGGTAAAGACCCGTCTGTCCTCCACGGTGTTACTTAACTAAATACTATCTAACATTAAATAACTACGACTACGAGCTTAACGATTACATATACTTGAGGTGACCGACACTTTAATAACCGGATTTACTAAATCCTAACAGTTCCCGGGCGATTGTCGATTTCCTTGATCAACATCTTTCGTTCTTGTTTGATCGGGAGGATTTTGTTAAGGGATTTGCAAGATATAAGTTAATTGGAATGCTTCGTGAGATGAAGATGTTGACTTTACGCTCCTCAATTGGACAATCTCAAGAAGGTCGAGTCTATGCCTGGTTTTAAATTTTATACTACATGTTAGAAGACTAAATACGAGTTGCATTTAACGATCTAAAGACTTCTTCTTATTCAAGTTATCCATCATAAAGATTGTCGCTTAGGGAGAGCACGAATCGGGGAGAGTGAAATGTCTGATTTAATCCCAATTAGACTTGCTCACATTCTTCTTCTTCAAGTTGATTCTCACAAGATTTCAAGTGGTCTTCTCAAAAGATTTCTAGTACATGGGCATATAATGTGTTGTTGATTCTAAAGTATCAAAACCGCAAGTGGGAAGGAGACTCACATCTAAACTTAAACGCGAGAAACTTGATGAACTTAATACTTCTAAGTGATCAAGATATCTCGAAGAAAAATGTCATTATCGCAGAAACTCAAGGTTTGACTCATGTATGCTTAGTGGTCTTATTCCAACTATGTGGGGAAGAGATGGAAGAGTTAGTTTCGGTGATAAAAGAGATAAATTAGTGTGATGATTTCGATGCCATCGCAATCATCGTGGAGAGAGATTGTGTGACATTGGGATGCTCACTGTTTCACTGAGAGCTTAATCGTTGATTCGTAGATAATCACTTATTCTTGAGTTGACATCCGCAGAGATAATTAGTGATTCACCGCTTCAAAGGTTATCTGTTATTCTTTCTTTGGGCATTCGGGTACTGGGTTCCCGAGCTTCATACACTATCATCGTGGAGAGAAAAGTATACATCGGGGTTATTCTTTAGCTATCGGACTTAATCTGCTACTTCAATGTTATAAGCTTCTCCGCTCTTTGGGTATATGTGTATTCGTCCTGAGCTCTATTCTATGAGATCGATGCATCACTTGAAGCTTCGAAAGTGGAATGAAATTTGAGAAGAGTTATTTATATGGGATGATTCTTTGCTATTCTACTTGATGATATAACCCCAAATGAAGAATCACAAAGATTATTCTCAAAAGGAGCAAGAAGATCGATGATAATGGTGTGCTTCTTTGTGCACCGGCTAAGACAAGCTTGAAATAGCTTCAATCTGTCAAAAAAGGATTTTCTGTTTGGGAAGCTACCAAAGTCTCACTTTCAGATGGTTCAATTTCTTTCTTCAATTCAAGAGCCCTCAAAGCTTGGGTGGTGAAAGTTTAAGAGATGATGACTTCTATCTTCTTCAATGGGTCGCTGATATCCTTATCTCTCAGACTCGTATCATCATCCTTCTTAAACTATATCATCAACTCTATCTTTGTATATATTTATCAAGAAACAAAATACAAAAATATAAAACCAACAAAAAGAAAATAGAAAATTATAAAACCAACAAAACTCATAAAAATCAAAAAATTGAAAATACCAAAATATGTTTTCTTAAGACATGTCTTCCGTATCGATAACATCTACGGTCTTAGAAATGTCATTCAATAATGGCACGAGACCATAGATGAAGTCTTCAGCGTGAGGTGTAAATATTCTTTTCAACACATGTCTAAAAACTATGGCTTGCTATTATTTCGCATAGCAACCCGTTTTTCAAAGAAGGAAAGTGCTACGCTAAACAATTTTCACAAATTTCGCACTTATCCTAAAACGAATGGAGGAAAGTATGTCAAGGATCAACAGCCTTACTCAAATATTTTTCCTTCTAAAATTCTTCGTAAAAATATTTGTTTTAACAAATGGTGGTAAATGAGTTGCTTGAAAATCAATCGTAATCAAGTTTTCATAATTTAGAAACCCAATCAATGACTTCAAGATTAAAGCTTTTCATAGAATGAGTCATTGATTGAGGGAGAATGTTTTCAAATTTATATCATCTAACGAGCTTATCTAATTATCCTATATACTAAATGTAAAACATGTTAACCTACGCTTGAAGGACGAGGTTTAGGATATAATTATTAGGATTAGATGATTGAGTTTGATAAACACACAATTCCCATGCCTTTATGATCCGATTGATATGTTGAATTGACTTTATTAGTCGATTGCGTTTGGTGTTGTCACCACCATATATCTGCTTGTATGTCTACTAACGATGCGTATATCATGGATTATAAGAATGTTCCCGATCCGGATCCCACAATTGAAGATGATTGTATGCGCCGGTAGAGAGGGCTACTATATCTTGGGCTGACAAATGAAGAACCGAGCTTAATTAGATTCCATGGAGAGTTAAATAGATGCAACTTAAGAGGTCTCACCGTGATCTCAGCATGGTTTTTCCAGCCCTACAACAATGTAAGCTTCTTTATCCACCTAACGATTCAGGCAGACAAGAATAATAACACCATTTTTCAAACAAATTTGATAAAATTGTTATGAAAATGGAAAAATATTGTTTTGAAAATAAATTGGACTTAATTTTGGAAATCACCGAACTTCATTTTATCAAAACTTAGGTCACTCAATCAACGACTACGGTCATCGATTGAGGGGGAGAGTGATTTAAAATAAAATATTTTCAAACGATATTTCATCTATCAAGTCCGGCTTGTACGAATTAAAGTGGTGATCTAAAGATTTAATGTTATGTCATGGTATGATTTTCTTTAAAACTCAAAGATCTTTCAAAATGAATTTTTTTCTGTTCTTGTTTGATTGTGAAATTATTTTATTTTACTTAAAGATCTCTTAAAACTATCATACCGACACTAACAATCTTTAATGTCTATAATTGGTCCTCATCACCAATTTCAAAATTTAAATCTTGCCACGCCTTTCCCCAAAACTTTTCTAAATAATTTAAATCAATTGGGATCACAAATCTCAAATGGTTTGAAATTTTTATCTGGGAGAGATCGTGATTTAAATCTCAAATCGGTTTTAAAGGGTGATTGTTTCAAAAGCACTCCTTCCTTCATGTGCCAAACAATTTCAAATACATGATGCACATGATTGAGGAGGAGCATTTAACCAAAACGAGAAGAGTATTTAAATAAGGCCACATTTTCTCCCATGTTTTCTAAACCTTATTAAATCACTTGGGATCCAAAATCTCAAAGGGTTTTATATTTTGATCGGGGAGAATTTGTGATTTAATTATGAAATCGATAAAGATGATCATTTAACTCAAAGTGTGTCGCTCTCCCATATGTGCTAAATGCTTTCAATCTCAAGCACATATTGAGGGGAGCATTTCAAAAGAAAATAAACTTTCAAGGTACAAAGATTTCTATGTTTCAACATAAGTACCTTGATTGATTTTATAATGGTTTCTCAATGGTAAATGTGATCATGGAAGTTCTTCGAAAACCTCCTTCCTCTATGTGTTAAATAATTTCAAATAACCAACGCACATTTTGAGGGGGAGAATTTACCGAGAAAATCAAATGGCTTTTTCCACAGAAATTGAGATCAAAGAAATTTTTCTAAGACCTCTTGCCTCCATGTGCTAAGCAATTTCAAAATCATAAGAGCACATGTTGAGGGAGAGCATTTCTAAATGATCAAAACAATTAAGGTACAAAATGCTTTGATATTACATCACAAGTACCTTGATTGATTTTTCAATTGGTTTCGAGAAGGAATGAACAATACCAAAAGACCGACCAATTTAATTTAAGTATAGTGTTATAAGGATGGTTAGGTTAGGTATTCGTTCCCACGATCCCGCCAGAGTCGGAGGGATCTACCGAGGACAATCCACTAGATAGTGTAGAAGTCCTTAGGTATGATGAAAAAGGAGAAAATGAGAATACGGGAAGAGTGCGGATCGAGACCGAGCTAGTACTAGAATAAACCCAACAAGGTTCTAGTTATGAAGTCTCGAAGTAATCAAGGGTTGAAGAATGAAAAGAATTGAATGTGAAAAGGGTGAAAAGAAATAGCCTCCATTAATTCAACCTTATGGCGTGAACCGGGTTCAATACATATGCTACCGGTGTCTACTAAGGTAACACTGGTATTGAAGACAAGACGTCATGGACCCAAAGGACGACTACACTATAACTTCCCAAGCTACTCAAGTTCCTCTTAAAAGGGCTTGTTTCATTCTCACGGGAACCTACATAATCTATCGACTTTCTCTAGAGATTGTTGATATTGATGAAGGAGACCTCTCCTAGTCTCCGCATATGAAACCAAATATGCACGATTGAGTCTAGAGCCAAGAGATCATCCACAATATCTCATTAGGACACAAAATTAATGAAGACTTGATGTTTCACACAACGTGGAAAGAAAGTATATATTGAGAGTCCTACGCATTATCCTTGTGGTATTGCCAGAACATCCGAGTGATATGTAAAGTATTCACGATGAAGATGGAAATCCTTCTAGAGCCAACATCAAACAAGCTCTTGGTGGGTGACATGTGAGATCTTTTCAAAAGATCAAGCTTGTGACAACCGGATAGAAACAATGGGGCGATTCATTCTTGAATCAACCTTGGTCCAGAAATGAATTGATGAATACTTTTGAAAACCGCTTGATGTGCAAATCTTCTTTCTCTAGCGCATCGAATGTGTATTCATGTTTTCAAACACAAAAGTATCTCGATTGAAAAATACTTTTGGAAAACCGCTCGATGTGCAAATCTTCTTTCTCTAGCACATCGAATGTGTATTCATTTTCAAACACAAAAGTATTTCGGTTGAAAATTGATCTTTCTTATAAAACATTCGTCAGATTGCAAAGCTCTTTCTTCAAGCAATACGCGATTGTTTTCAAATCAATGTTTCATCAATCGCTGAATTTCAATTACCGGTTCACTCACTCCGTGTTGTCTACTTTGGGACGCCGGTTTGAGAACGGCTAGATCAAGTCGCGAAACCCCGCAAGGAGATTTTTCGAATTCTACCGATCACAGCAAGATTTATATCGATCAACGGGAACCGTGGTTCTTGCAACTATATTCAACGAACAAAGACACTTTCATGAGTTTTAGTGCTAACTCCTGTTTGCAGGAACATTGGACGATTGCAGCTGATCGATATTGAGAAGTCAATTCACAGCCGCATGCTCACAGCATACACGCATAAATGAAGAACATCATGACAAGTGCATATCTACATAACCTGGCTCTGATAGCTGCAAATATCATGAACCAGTAAAGCTTCCGCTACTCTGATGAAATGATGTCATGATTCAGAAAGTGTGAGCAAGTCAGTCCGAAAGTCACAACATCACATGAAGGCACACAACAAAAGGATGATCCAGAGATTTGCTGTGGCTGATGATCTCGAAGAAAGCTCGAAGATCATCAAGATGTGGATCAGTTAAAGGCCTCCACTGAAAGTACAAATTAATCGGATAATGAAGTGTCACTACTCAAGCACAAAGATTGCGGAACTGAAGAATTGAAGTCTACGAGCTCAAGACTGAAGATAAAATAGAATGCTGGGATTCAAAATGTAAAACATGGGGTGACCTCCCTTAGGGGGAGATTGTTAGGAATTGGAAATTCCATTGTGAAGTGTCGGTCACCCCAACTATTATCTAGCATAAGTTAGCTCGTAGACATATCGTTATCTACATGTTTGTTAGTTAGTTATTAGCTTAGTTTAGCTTATAGTAACACCGTGGAGGAAGGACGGTCTTTACCCATCTAGATGCCCGATCCACATCCGAGGAGGACGTGTAGTATGTAATAGATAAATACCCTCTACCTCCCAAGGTGTGGGTTGGACCTTTCACTTAATCTAACCTTCTTTCTTTTGTTTACTTTCTCTCTAGAAAGGATCCCATCTTCCACATCTCTCTCTAAACTATATTCCATACGTTTCACATTGATTTGTGTGTTTATGTGTTTATGAAAACCAATATGTTACAACCTCCAAAACATATCAAGGTTAGAAATTGCGTGTCATGGATACACTCAATATAGTTCAAACCTAGAAGGTATTCATGACAAACCATAACTGAAAACCTTAATTCATTAGGGATTTGAGGTTTTACCACTAAAACCAATTGAATCATAAACCCTTTTGGATTTTTGATTTTCTACACTTCCTAGCTTGAAGATTGTAGTTTTGGTGTTCTTCCTAGCTTGACGAAACACAAAACTGATGTTAGAATTTTTGGTTAAAGAGTGATACTAAATTAGAGTTTTTCTATAAACCCCAATTTGAGTTGTTGGAAGGAATTCCATTATGTCTTGATTTAAGTTCTGAATTTGTTAAAATCTTATGAAGCATTTTATTAACAAATCTTGAGATGAGAACTTAAAATGTATTTTGTGGTTCTCCATAAAGAACAATTTATTGTTGCTTAAATACTTAGTATTTAGAGAATTGTCTCTACTTACAAAAGTAAGTGGGAGTATATACATATCTCAGTTTTTTGAGAACAAAATACTTAACCTTCTAAAATTCACTTACTAATGTCATACTAAGGTTAAACATGAAAACGTTGACCGAAGTATAATAATGATTACTCTCATTTATAAATCCGAAAGGATGCCTCATCACTTGAGTGATATTTTATATCAATGCTGAGGGATATAAGTTAGAAGATTATTGTAAATCAGCTAACTAATAAAATATATTATCACATCTTGAATCTGATAAATGTTTAAGAACTATGAATGATAAGATGCAGTCCTTAAAAGGCAAAAATCGAGTTTTGAGCTTGATTGTTATTTCGCCTAACAGTTAACCTATGAGGTTGGAATGAGTTTCTTTTGAAGAATGACTCACAAGTACAAAATGTATACATATTAATGCATGGCATTTAATAGGAAGTTTTAATCATACTTAAGCAATTGATCGTAATTAAATTTTCTTATATATACACGCATTAATGATATAAAGATAATTAATTGTCATACATGTTTCCTTGTATAAGGAATTTGACAATTAGATTTTATAACTCTTTCTTTATGATTACCTTTATGAGGACGGTGTGTAATCAAAAGGGTTATGAATTTATATTATCTTTATGTAGTATACAAAATTTGAGCAATCCATGTTTTGGATTGGATCATGCATTTAAGAGCTGAGACCTTGAATTTAATCACAATATGATTCTAATTGAATTAAGATAACTCTTGAGTACATATGACATTGAGTGGGAGCATTGTATTTTTTCTTAAAATTTACATGTTGAAGATATCATTCTATTTAAGCTAAATATTGATCCTTAAGCTTGGAATGAAACTTCACTTGGAATTTATGGAATAAAACAAACAACCTTGGAATAGATGTTTATATGGAATAAACAAATGCGGAAAATTAAGTCGACACAAATGCAATATATCATTCGAGCAAGTCTTAAATGATACATTTCACTTGAAATAATTTATTACATGGATGGAATCCTTATGTTGTTTTAACGAGGATTCATCAAATATATATTATCTTGTGTATAGGACTAGTTGTTGCTTTTGTACAAGAACAAAATGAGCTGACAACAGCAATATCTAATTGAGAGTGTTTAGATTATTGTTTTATAAATGTTTACGAATTATAAAACATAGTGTTGTATAAGTACAAATGATGCTAGAGGATTATTTATACTAGTTGTAGTAGAATTTATCATTTGATAAATCGCTAACTAGTTATGCTCAACATAGAGCATTGTTGCATTACACATTAAAGAATGAGAATACTTTACACTTTTAGAAACTGAAAGATGAATGTCGTGATGTCATTGATTTTTAATACCTCATGCAAGGTAAGACGACATCTCCATACTATAACTCTTGCAATAGTCCGAGCATATGAGATAAGACACTCATATTATATTTCAAATCCTCACTATA
Organism: Chrysanthemum lavandulifolium; assembly: GCA_022545495.1. Classification (NCBI taxonomy): domain Eukaryota; kingdom Viridiplantae; phylum Streptophyta; class Magnoliopsida; order Asterales; family Asteraceae; genus Chrysanthemum; species Chrysanthemum lavandulifolium. The sequence continues at coordinate 67,316,894 of CM040238.1, forward strand.
AGTGATATTTTGAAATAAGTATTCGGAAAGTTTACTCAGATAACTATTTAGTTTTTTGTAAAAGAAAGGTTGAGAATGTTGGAAACATTATGCTTCAACTTACTAAATGAGTTTCTTGCATATCTGTTTTAATATTTGGATAATTGGGATTGAAAGACAATTTTACTTTATGATGAATAAAGATACTTGGTATTTGTTATTCATTCATATAATAATTGTTATCCTATATTTGCATGTTTAATCCTTGAATAATTTTATTATTCTAAATATGTCCATTGTCGGTTAACAATATGGGAATATTGTTATGAAAGGCAAATATGATTGTTAGTTATATTCTAGCGAGAATGTGGATTGTTCCCGTCAAACTCATATGTATCAACTAGAGATGCATATTGGATTCCCCAACTTTCAAACATTTACTTTTAGATCCTTGTCATAAGTAAAATATTGAAAATGGTTTGTTGTCTTCGTCCTTAGACTTGAGATGCAAGTAAGTTCTGTTATGTGTGGATATCATTTTTTGTAAGTATACGCAAAACGCTATCTAAACAAGGTAGTTATAAAAGCTATATTTCGGAGTGATGTGAAGCAGCATCCACAACACTTGTAGTCAATAAAGGATTTGTTACTCCACTTGATATGTGCAGAAAGATACCATGACACCTCTCCGTTTAATCGATAATTGTTTGGCCAAACCCAAAGGGTAATGCAAGATGATTCTTGATTACATTTGGTATATCTAATTAAAATCTATAACGAGATTCTAAATGGTTAAACTATATGGAATGATTTGAGATCCATAATCCATGGTTTAACGCCTATAACAAAGGATGATTAGAGCAAGACATTGAATGACCATGCTATCGAGAAACTTTTATGAAACTATTCTCTCGCACACTTTTAGTCAAAAAGCGAGTGAGAGCGCTTGCTAAGCGCTTCCGTCGTTAGTTTTGTGTGCCATTCGACACACCAACTCCCAAGTGGGAGCTGTTGGTTTGTGGAGTTAAACACACACGTGAACGACTAGAAGTGTGTGAGCCTATGGGGCACACACGATAAACACGAGATACGTGTCGAACGATATAAATACTTGAATACATACCCGACATGCATGCATGATTACCCGATTAGTGTTCACGACCCATGGGCTTGTCCAATGTATTGAATGGGTCGGTTTGGATATGCCTTGGGCTTAGTTCTTCCACACGATCGGGCAAGGGACGTACTTGGGCTTTTGCTTGTCGATCAAGCCAAGACCCAAGTAATGGTTTGCTATAAAAACAAATGTACCCCTCTTCCATTATCATGAAAAAAAATACGAATTACTAATATCCCTAAACCAATCAAAAGTTCCTGCCTCTAAATTACAATCGACTTGCATGCAAGTTGAAGAGTTTTTTTGTTGGTTTTGTTTTATTCCTTTTACTTTGACTTGATCCATGAAAAGGGTTAAACAATTAATGGTTGATGTTGATTCCTAGTATACGAATAGTAGCAACAAGGATATAGTTTGTATTTTGTTCATGTCACTTCTCGGACATAACTTAGGTACTTCTCGGACACATGTTGTCCGATATCGGGTAAGGCATGAAACTGCTTGTTTGGCAGATTTCTGATTCTGGGACAAAGGAGCAAGAAGGTGGTCTTGGGTTTCTTGTTCGTGTCTTTCAAGTGGTTCAAGTGTTGATTGGGTTTTACGTTTTCGACTAGCTTTTTATCGAACGTGCTCGTTTTATGTGTTGTGTGTGATACTCATAGAGGCATCTATTTTAGATGCTTAGTTTCGTAATGGTTTTAATTGTCCGTTACACTTGCGTTCAAATAGCCACTAAAGGTTAGGTTTTCTGTTATCCCTTTTATTAATTAATTGTTATATTAATTATTGTTTATTATTACGTGTTAACCTAATTGCAAATACTAGATCGTTATCCGTTGCGTACTCGTAGAGGTTAATTGGTTAACTTGTTCTAAAATCCCAACAGATTCAAGAATTATCCAAGCAATCTTTTGATTATCAAGACCCTAATACCAACGGTGACTAAAGATACGAAGTATTTATGATGCCTATGGCCAGTTACGAAGAGCCAAAAATTATACGTAAGAATAAGGATCCTAGCGTGGAATTCATAAGGTTTTGGAGATAAATAGAAAGGTTCCCTGGTAGGTAAGATAGCAAGAAGGTACCAGGTAGACATTACTTTAGTCCAACAAACTCAAGTGAGCAGAGGCGGAACTATTTGGAGGCAGGGGAAGGTCAAGTTCCGCTACTGCAAGTGAGATTGGTTCGGAAATCTGTTCTTAATTGTACAAGGGCTCGAGGGAATAATGCCTAGGAATATATGTGCATGAGTCGCAGGTTTCCAGTCCGTGTGCCACTTGACATATTTCGAAATCTTTTCTGAATGCTAATAATTACGTGTGTGATGTGTCGGTTTCAAGGTAGTTAAGTTAGACACTCTTACTTAAACCTGTGAAAAATAATTTAACGGTTACATTTCAAATGCAGAATAAATATTCATTTCCAGTTGAGGCCTGTGAAAAGAGGTTAACGCTACATGTAAGGACGCACTCTAAACTAAGCCAGTGTATCACCACTTCCATTTATAGACTAGTTGAACCATGATAAATGACTCCCGCCCTACCGACAAACATCGTCAATTCATCATAGAAAGAAAAAGTTCAGTCGTGGCTGGTCAACAGACCCCATCATCGTAACATTGAATTAACAGCATTGTTGGAAACATCGATGTTGTTTAATAAACGTTTTAAGTATCTTATTACTCAGTTGAACATTTTTTCTTGTGATAATAAGTTTTTGCCAAGCCATGGTCATTCATGAGCCTTTATCAAACATTAGTATATGTACATGTAAACTTGTTGATTATCTAGGTGAAACAAAAGTTTTTTACACACAAATTAGATGCGGTCATGCCGCCCGTGACGAACAAGATGGGCTCATGGCTCATAACACTACATATCATCTATAAGCGTACCTGTTTGAAATTTGAAGACTCGTGTCAACCTTGGGAGCAGATGCATATTCTGAAATGCACCTCAGCTTCCAATGCAGCAATGCAATATATTTTTATAGGCTGTACCAAAACTTGAATATATATCCTAATATAGATAAAATAAAAGCTACAGCATTGTGGCAAATATATAATGGCAAGAGAAAAAGCTTATAGATTATCAAGGACAAAAGCATACAGAACATAATTCTTCTGCAAAAGTATCAACTTCAGTAAGACATAACCCCAAGATTCAGTAAGACATAACCACACTTAAGAAAGTTTGTGGACAAAAACTAAATTACCATTAGCCGAAGTGACCATCTAAACAACCACGCTCACGCCTGATTTCCACCTGAACGTTCATCAATGACACCCAACCGAAACATTCCAGCCTCAACGACCCCATTTCCCACGATCTGCTGACCCTTCTTAACATAGCATCCCTCACCACCAAAGGCCACGCCTAATCCCATCTCCATAAGCTTGTTCATGGATATGCAACACTTGATAATTGCAGGCATATGAAAAACATTGTTAAGAGTCAAAACATTCCCAGTAGTCAACTGAAGTTTCACTGTTCCATAACCGACCACATCAACATGACTATTGTTTTCCAGAACCACCTCATGACCAGTCACGGGCTGGTAGTCAACAAACATGTCCCTCGAGTTACAAACATGAACTGTGCAACTAGTAAGCAAGTACCACCGTCGAGCCCTGACCTTTGTCAACTTTGGGTGTTCATTAGCAGTCAACAAGCCTATTGTTTCATGATGCACTACGGTGACAAGTGGGGGTTTTTCCAATAAATCTAAGTTCAACTTATATAGTACGCCATCGTTGTACGTTTTAAAAGCGAACTTATCACCCGCCTTAATGACACATTCCCTACCCCACAAGTAATGATGAATCCTGAATCATTAGCTTGATCATCAGCATGATCATCGTTGTCCAAATTAACCTCGTGATCAATCATTGGGTCGCATAATCAGCACTTGGATGTTCATCCACAACACTCAACCGGTACATTTTGCCCTCGACGTATCCATTTCCCACGATATCATGGTCCTTCTTAACGTCACAACCCTCACTCCAAAATCCCACAGTAAATCCCATCTTAGTAAGTTTGCTAACGGAAATACAACACTTGGTAATTTTAGGCATATGAAAAACATTTTCAAGAGTCAATACCTTCCCACTAGTCAACTGAAGTTTCACTGTCCCAAATCCAGCCACATCAACAGGACTATTGTTTTCAAGAACCACCTCATGACCAGTCACGGGCTGGTAGCCAACAAACATGTCCCTCGAGTTACAAACATGAACTGTGCACCTAGTAAGCAAGTACCACCCTCGAGCTCTGACTTTAATCAACTCTGGGTGTTCATTGGATACCAACAAGCCTATTGTTTCATCGAGCACCACTTTCTTTACAGGACACTCTTCCATTAAGCTCAACCGGTACAGGGTCGATAACACATCACCGTGATGAGAGGCTCCATCTTCTATCCCTCTACCAATGACATCGTCCCTCTTCTTAATGACACATCCCCCATCCCCAAAAGACATGATGTATCCAAGAATATCGAGTTTGGAGACAGATAGAAGGCATCTACTGATTTGGGGTATATGAAGAACATTCGAAAGAGTCAAAACCTTGCCTGTGGTGAAGCGAAGCACCACTGTACCAATCCCAGCTACATCAACATGGTCTCTGTTTTCCAATATCACCTCATGGTTTCTCATTGGTTTGTAGTCAACAAACATGTCCCTAGAGTAGCAAACATGCGCTGAAGAACCAAAAGACAAGTACCAGCCTTGAGCCTTCATGTAGGATTTAGTATCAAAGCCTAATATTTCCTTGAGCACCACTTTCATAGCATCAGATCTTTTGCCTTTGCATTCCCGAGCATAATGTCCTGTCTCCCCATACACGTTACACTTCCTGGTTGTGTCCTGAAGCCCTACTTTCTTAGAATCAGACTTTCTTTCTTTGCAGTCGCGAGCATAGTGTCCTGTGTACCCACACAGGTGACACTTCCTGGTTGTGTCCTGAAGCCCCACTTTCACAGTATCAGATTTTTGTCTTTGCATTCCCGAGCATAATGTCCTGCCTCCCACACACGTGACACTTCCGGTTGTGTCCTGAAGCACCACTTCTTCAGAACCTGACTTTTTTCTAAGCAGTCATGAGCATAGTGTCCTGTGTCCCCACACACGTGACACTTCCCAGTCTTCTTGGCCTTGGAATTTTTTTCTGTGGCATGTTCGTTCTACCTGCTTGTTACAAGAAAAATATGAAAACTTAATTTATTATTTTTGAATTTATCAAACATAAGATAGAAACTTTTATGTGAAACACTGAATAAATCATGATAGATGAAAGTAAACACGAAAACAGAAATATAATATCCACTTAATAATATGCTTGCAAACATGGAAACAGTATGAAAATTTTCATGTCATTGCATACAAACTACAAAGGGTAACTTATAAGCATTATACAACACAAGACCACAAGCGATTTTTGCCTCATATGGCTTTCATTTTCAGAAAGGTTTTTCATTCCTTTTACCCTCTGCTCTTTTGATTGACATACTTATCACATACATTTTTAATTACCGTTAGTTATAAAAAAATATACCATAAGTAGGAAAGCAAGTTGATTAGTCCTAGTGAACGACAAAGCCAGAGCACCTTGAATGGAAATTAATATAGTTTGAAAAGTATTTTGGCTGTTAAATGATAGCCATGATCACATCCGAAAATGCTAAAATCCCCATGAACAACAAAAATTTCAGATTTCACGCGATGTCTAGTGCATTTGCAAAATGGGTTTCTTAAAAATCATGTCTAGTGCTTGAGCCAACACTTCTACCTCTGATCCTACTGGACCTACCCTTACTGCACGACTCTGTTTTTAACGACATTATCATTAAGCTAGCTAGAAGCTAGATAAAAGGAATTAAAAAGTATTACAAGCCGACAGTGGATCATTGATCCAATCAATCCATGGTGGGATAAAACTCTGATCTCGTTAACAAGAGTATCTATACGAGACCGTTATGGGTCAAAACAAACTCTATTGCGGTATCTCCCAGTGATCCAAGTGGTTCTGTAAATTACCTTGTCAAAACAGCCCTTTTCCAAGCTGTTAAAACCAACTACTGTAAGACTCTGCTTATACTGTGGTTCCAAATTAACTAAATAATTCGACACATTCGAATTCTCATATCAAACCATTCAGATAACTATTTAGCATAGCATAAACATCAATCGTCAACCATGCATACAATAACATAAGCACCCTTTCAATAGAAAACACATGAAGCTAGTGTAGTAATCTTAGCACTAATAACTCAAACTACACTATATTCATCAAACAACTACTAAATGCAAACCCTCCAAGAAATATTGCTTAAATAGTCAGTACCATCAAAATGTAATAATAATATAATATACACAAAATGTAAACTACAGGAACCTTTAACAAACGGAATATAAAAAAAAGTATGAATTCATATTCAATGAAATAGTTATTTGCTTTTTCAATTTCATAAACTAACTATTTATCATAGTATAAACATCAACTTCTTTAAACAAATAGAATAAAAATCAGTTGGCAAGCATGTATACTAACGATTTCAACATCTCACGGACGTGGAACATTTTGAAAGCACATGATGTTAGTTCTAAGAACCCTCTTATCTCGCTAAACAAGAGACCTACCAATATACTTAAAATACATTCATCTAACAACTAGTTCTCAAATCCCAACTACATCGCTAATATATTTGGTACCATGAAACTATAATAAAATTCACATAATGAGATCAAAACGTAAACTACAGAAACTTTTAACAAAAAGAATATCAAAAATATATGAAGAAAAGTCTCTATTAATTATGGCTCTGTTTGGCGACGAGCTTTTGGAGCGTTAGAATAAAATGTTCATTCGCAACTGGTTTTTGTTTAGAAGCTCCTATTGAAACGCTAATAAAAGGAGCCTTTAACGTTTTGCTTAACTTTATCACATTTTACACTTTATAATTACAACTAAGGCAGCTATGTTACGAGACGCTTTTATAAAACAAATAGCTAACTCCTACAACTTGCTTAACAGTATATGTATATGTAAAACGGTAAACACTCATTGTCAAGCAACCATTATATTTAGAAGGCTTCTAAATGTTCCTACAAGCTTGTCGCCAAACATAACCAACCAATAAGTTTATGACGAAAGTGGCATATTATAAACTTGAGAGGCTAATATGTAAATTTTCAGATCTGGTGACTAAAATGTAAATACCAAATCTACAGGGATTAAATAACAAAATAACACAAGTTACAGGTTCATAATAAATTTACAAACATTTGAAAATGTACTAAAAATATAATTTGAAAATTTAAAAAAAAAGAAAAAAAAAAAAAACGTTATAAGAAAGAACTTTTTTAGTAATTTTCTCATATAAAATTTGGTTAAAAAAAAAAAAAAAAAAAAACACTACGATGATGACGTCAGCGTGACGTCGTCGGTAAACAAAGAACAAACAGCTGTAGCTTGTGCTATATTAACTTAACATGAAAATGAAAATGAACATGAAGATGCATAGGAAGGTTTGAGGTAGAATTGTACCTATGCAGAAGATAAACCCTAGCTATTTTCAAATGTAGAGTAATGGTGTTTGGGGTTATGGTGGTGGTATATGATGGTTTTATAGGGTGGCTGTCTTAGCTTCTTGTTTTATTACCGTACTATGCTTGAAAATGTTTTGATTTAAAATAAAGGCAAAATGCATATATATCTCTCCCAAAGAAATAATTGCATATATATCTTTTGTATAAGTTTTTATGCACATAATACAATGGTTTTATGCACTTTGATATATATGCAATTTTGCATTTTCGAAGATATATATGCAAAGCCCTTAAAATAAATTACGAGGGTAATTTGTCTTTTCTTTCATTTTCTTTTTAGAAAAAAAAAAAAAACAAAATAGTTTACAATTTATAGAAATTTATCCCTATCTATACTACATATAAAGTAAAATGGTCAATGTTGAAATATTGAAAAATAGTCAAAATTTTAGCGCATTGGAAAGTATTGAAATTAGGCCATGCATTTGGAAAATATTGAAGTAGCTTGAATTATTTCGGTTTGCTCCATCTTTGTTAAAGGAAACTATTAAGACACATCGAAACCGAATTGACCCAGACGCTCAAACCCGTGGTGGATCCGTTTAATTTGACCTTTTTGACCCAACCAACAAAGTTGACCCCGCTTAAATTGACCTATTTTTGACCGAAACGGTTCAACGGTTACCGGGTTTCAAAACATTATGTTTAATCCTCAAATCCTCAAACTTTTATTATTTTTCGTTTATAACCCATAAACTTTTTTATCACCAAAACTATATGCCGTTATAAAATCCTGTTACTATGCACGAATACTCGTCCAGTAAATATCTCAATACTCCTACATTTTTATTCTCAATTTCAAACACAATCTTTATTTATATATTTTAATCTTCTCAACTAATAAAATGTCTCAAAAAAAAAAACTCCTAAAATCCGACACCAACAAAACGTTCCAACAACACCGCATTTCAATTTTATTTTGGGTCACTTAACAACCGTTAATTTTCAAAATGTGTCGAATTCTTATTATCGTCCTTTTGGAAGACGCGTCTTCAACACAACAAATGAAAGACTCGGTAGATGCCAAGACCAAGTCGTCGGGTTAAGAGTTATGATTTTTAATAATTATTTAGCAAGCAAAGAATTAGCTTTATCTATTTTTCGAATGTTCCTTTTTCCCACGCCCATAAAATAGCATTTTAAAATGTTGAGCATTTGGGAGTTGTTATACATATTATAATTACTAATACAACTACGCCACAAAAGTTTTTAATAGAAAATACAATTAATGATCATCGCTACAACTTATCGCTATATTTGACAAACACACCTTAAATATATCACAATTATGGGTGCGATCATAAGAAAATGCAATTGGAATAAAAGTGAGAAAATGTAAACCAAAATTTTAACGTGCATCCCCCCTTTCCCAAAAAAAGATTTTTCGAGAAGAAAATAATATTTCTCACCAAAATTTATAACTGTGATGCACCATTCTTTTAACTAATTTTTTAACTGTGATGCACCAAAAGAAAAACATGTATAAAAATTTTATGGAAAAAATTTTTGGCCCAAAAGTTTCTTTTTTTCGAGGTTGAGTGGGTGTTGGGGTGATGTAATGATGACATGACACTCTTTACTTTCTCACTTTTCGCTAAAATCAAATTTTCTCATGATTTAATATCTCACAATTATTACATGTTTTTAACTTTTAAACGCAACACTTAAGACTACAAATATCAAAACACTTATTTTTAATTATAAGTTTTGCTAAATTAGAAGTTGTTTTTACGTACGTAGTACTTATTAATTAACTTTTTACAACATACATGATTACATAGCTGTTTATAAGAAGGGTCAAAATCAAAGCGTCATCACCAATAGGCCAACAGAAGCTAGTAAAAGGGACAAGCTCCCGAAAATTTGATAAACTTTGCAGATATTGTATTAGGGATATACTATAGGGACCCCCTATTGGTCAACCGTACAAACCGCGAAACACATAGTATAATACCACGAACCCCTATAAGAGGGTTCATATAAGGTGCATTCCCCACCCCCTCCCCAAAAAAAAAAATAATAATAAAAATAAAAAAAATAATTTCGAGGAGAAAATAATATTTACTACCAAAAATTTATAACTGTGATGCACCATTTTTTGTTTGTCCATCAGTTATAAAAAATGATGCATCATAATAATAACTAATTTTTTTAACTATAATGCATTAGAAGAAAACATGTATAAAATTTTGGGAAAAAAATAGCCCAAAAGGTTTTTTTTTTTTTTTTTTTCTAGGATAGGTGGGTGTTGGTGTGATGTAAGAGTGACATAGCACTCTTTACTTTCTCACTTTTCTACTAAAATCAATTTTTCTCATGTTTTAATATCTTACTATTATTACATGTTTTTAACTTTAAAAGCAACACTTAAGACTACAAATATCAAAACACTTATTTTTAATTATAAGTTTTGCTAAATTAAAAGTTGTTTTACGCACGTAGTACTTATTAATTAACTTTTACAACATACATGATTACATAGTCGTTTATGAGAAAGGATAAATCAAAGCGAAAAAAAAGATTTTCGAGAAGAAAATAATATTTCTCACCAAAATTTATAATCGTGATGCACCATTCTTTTTAACTAATTTTTTAACCGTGATGCACCAAAAGAAAAACATGTATAAAAATTTTATGGAAAAAATTTTGGCCCAAAAGTTTCTTTTTCGAGGTTGAGTGGGTGTTGGGGTGATGTAATGATGACATGACACTCTTTACTTTCTCACTTTTCTCGCTAAAATCAAATTTTCTCATGATTTAATATCTCACAATTATTACATGTTTTAACTTTTAAACGCAACACTTAAGACTACAAATATCAAAACACTTATTTTTAATTATAAGTTTTGCTAAATTAGAAGTTGTTTTACGCACGTAGTACTTATTAATTAACTTTTACAACATACATGATTACATAGTTGTTTATAAGAAGGGTCAAAATCAAAGCGTCATCACCAATAGGCCAATGAAGCTAGTAAAGGGACAAGCTCCGAAAATTTGATAAACTTTGCGATATTGTATTAGGATATACTATAGGGACCCCTATTGGTCAACCGTATAAACCGCTAAACACATAGTATAATACCACGAACCCCTATAAGAGGGTTCATATAAGGTGCATTCCCACCCCTCCCAAAAAAATAATAATAAAATAAAAAATAATTTCGAGGAGAAATAATATTTACTACCAAAATTTATAAGCTGTGATGCACCATTTTTGTTTGTCCATCGCTTATAAAAATGATGCATCATAATAATAACTAATTTTTTAACTATAATGCATTAGAAGAAAACATGTATAAAATTTTGGCGGAAAAAAATAGCCCAAAAGGTTTTTTTTTTTTTTTTTCTAGGATAGGTGGGTGTTGGTGTGATGTAAGAGTGACATAGCACTTTACTTTCTCACTTTTCTACTAAAATCAATTTTTCTCATGTTTTAATATCTTACTATTATTACATGTTTTTAACTTTAAAAGCAACACTTAAGACTACAAATATCAAAACACTTATTTTTAATTATAAGTTTTGCTAAATTAAAAGTTGTTTTACGCACGTAGTACTTATTAATTAACTTTTACAACATACATGATTACATAGCTGTTTATGAAAGGATAAATCAAAGCGTCATCACCAATAGGCCAACAAAAGCTAGTAAAAGGGACAAGCTACCAAAATTTGATAAACTTTGAAGATATTGTTTTAGGATATACTATAGGGACCTCTATGGGTCAACCGTACAAACCACGAAGACATAGTATAATACCACGAACCCCTATAAGAGGGTCCATATAGGTGCATTCCCACCCCTCCCAAAAAGAAAAGAAAAAAATTGAGGAGAAAATAATATTTCCAACCAAAAATTTATAAGCGTGATGCAATTTTTTTTTGTCCATTAAATATAAAAATGGTGCATCATAGTTATAACTAATTTTTTTAACTGTGATGCACCAAAAGAAAAACATGTATAAAAATTTTGGCGGGAAAAAAATTTTTGACCCAAAAAAGTTTCTTTTTTTTCGAGGTTGAGTGGGTGTTGGGGTGATTTAGCAGTGACATGGCATTCTTTACTTTCTCACTTTTCTATTAAGATCGATTTTTCTCATGATTTAATATCTCACAATTATTACATGTTTTAACTTTTAAACGCAACACTTAAGACTACAAATATCAAAACACATATTTTTAATTATAAGTTTTGCTAAATTATAAGTTGTTTTTACATACGTAGTACTTATTAATTAACTTTTTACAACACATATGATTACATAGCTGTTTATAAGAAGGGTCAAAATCAAAGCGTCATCACGAATAGGCCAACAGAAGCTAGTAAAAAGGACAAGCTACCGAAAATTTGATAAACTTTGAAGATATTGTATTAGGGATATACTATAGGGAAGCAAATAGTATAATACCACGAACCCCTATAAGAGGGTCCATATAAGGTGCATTCCCACCCTTCCCAAAAAAAATAATAAAAAAAATAAAAATCGAGGAGGAAATAATATTTCCACCAAAACTTTATAATTGTGATGCACAATTTTTTTTTGTCCATCAGTTATAAAAAATGATGCATCATAATAATAAATAAATTTTTTAATTGTGATGCACAAGAAGAAAAACATGTATAAAATTTTGGCGGAAAAAAAATTTTTGGCCCAAAAAGGTTTCTTTTTTCTAGGTTAGGTGGGTGTTGGGGTGATGTAACAGTGACATGGCACTCTTTACTTTCTCACTTTTCTGCTAAAATCAATTTTTCTCAAGATTTAATATCTCACAATTATTACATGTTTTTAACTTTTAAACGCAACACTTAAGACTACAAATATCAAAACACTTATTTTTAATTATAAGTTTTCCTAAATTAGAAGTTGTTTTACTTATAATTAACTTTTACAACATACATGATTACATAGTCATTTATAAGAAGTGACAAATCAAAGCGTCATCACCAATAGGCCAATGAATAGCTAGTAAAAGGGACAAGCTACCGAAAATTTGATAAACTTTGAAGATATTGTTTTAGGTATATACTATAGGGACCTCTATGGGTCAACCGTACAAACCACGAAGCACATAGTATAATACCACGAACCCCTTATAAGAGGGTCTATATAAGGTGCATTCCCCACCCCCTCCCAAAAAGAAAAGAAAAAATAGATTTTTCGAGGAGAAAATAATATTTCCCACAAAAAATTTATAACTGTGATTCACCATTTTTTTTTTGTCCATCAGTTATAAAAAATAGTGCATCATAGTTATAACTAATTTTTTTTAACTGTGATGCACCAAAAGAAAAACATGTATAAAAATTTTGGCGGGAAAAAATATTTTGGCCCAAAAAAGTTTCTTTTTTTTTCAAGGTTTGGTGGGTGTTAGGGTGATGTAGCAGTGACTTGCACTCTTTAATTTCTCACTTTTCTACTAAGATTAATTTTTCTTATGATTTAATATCTCACAATTATACATGTTTTAACTTTTAAACGCAACACTTAAGACTACAAATATCAAAACACTTATTTTTAATTATAGGTTTTCTATATTAGAAGTTGTTTTTCGCACGTAGTACTTATTAATCAACTTTTACAACATGCATGATTACATAGTCATTTATAAGAAGGGTCAAAATCAAAGCGTCATCACCAATAGGCCAATGAAGCTAGTAAAAGGGACAAGCTACCGAAAATTTGATAAACTTTGAAGATGTTGTTTTAGGGATATACTATTGGGACCTCTATGCATCAACCGTATAAACCACAAGACATAAGATAATACCACGAACCCTTATAAGAGGGTCCATATAAGGTGCATTCCCCACCCTCCCAAAAGAAAAGGAAACAAAAAAGATTTTTCGAGAAGAAAATGACATTTCCCACCAAAAATTTATAACTAGATGCACCATTTTTTTTGTCCATCAGTTATAAAAATGGTGTATCGTAGTTATAACTAATTTTTTTAACTGTGATGCACCAAAAGAAAAACATGTTTAAAAATTTTGGCGGTAAAAAAATTTGGCCCAAAAAAGTTTTTTTTCTTTTTTGAGCTTGGGTGGGTGTTGGGGACGTAGCAGTGACTTGGAACTCTTTACTTTCTCACTTTTCTACTAAGATTAATTTTTCTCATGATTTAATATCTCACAATTATTACATGTTTTTAACTTTTAAACGCAACACTTAAGACTACAAATATCAAAACACTTATTTTTAATTATAAGTTTTGCTAAATTAGAAGTTGTTTTAACATACATAGTACTTATTAATCAACTTTTACAATATACATGATTACATAGTTGTTTATAAGAAGGGTCAAAATCAAAGCGTCATCACGAATAGGCCAATGAAGCTAGTAAAAAATGGGGACAAATTAAAGTATTAATGTGGATGTTTAGTTTGTGGCGAAGAAAATACAATTTAGACTTTATTCTAGTCTAGAAACTCAAGTAGGATTGTTTCGGCAACATATTCTTAATCTCACATGGGCGATAGAAAAATGAATGATTCAATGGTGGAAAGTGTGTTGGTACCTTCCTATTTTCAAGTTTCATCGTTAAACGGATTGAGGGAATGCCTAGGAGGCACGAGTTGGAGGTTCATGCGCCGCTTGTCATTTCTAGAAAGCAAGGTATGAAGTCGTTTGTCAATGATAATTCCATAACTCTATAGTCGTGTCATATGGTAGTTAAGTTGTGCATCTAGAAATCTACAACAAGCCATATTACTGCAATTCAATGTCATCCAAATAGAAGTATCAATGTCTGATGGTCTAGATTTGTTCATGATCTTTTTTGTGTAGGTAGATCATGTACAATGTAAACACGCTCGTTAGATGATATGTTAACAATCGTGACTGTATATATATTTTTCAGCCTTTGCTAAGGTTGTTTGTGAAAGTTACCAATGTTCGCCCAGATAAAAATACCCATATCTATATGTTTTACGAGAGCTTGTTAGAATATTTTCTTTTTAAAGACAGACGTCGTTAACCAGCAACTTAATCAACAATCCTCGTAAAACTGCACTGACATATTACAAAGTATCTATATTTGCAGTAAGACCTTATGTTTGTTTATTTAGATTTCTTAGCTTTGTCAAGGTCTTCCGGGTCTGTCCCGTTCAGTAAGAGGAGATGGGAGTCCCACAAGTAATATAAAACTTTTTTGTGATTAATAAATTTACCGGGTTGAGGTACCGCCCTCCTTCCGTAAATCAGCAACCATATAGAGATCACATTACATGATAGCTTAAAACATAAAGTTGAAACATCTCATATAGATCATGCAAAGATCTAAACAATCAATCCAGCACATCAATATATCATCAGCACATTCATTTTTAATCAAGCTTGTTTATTGATACTAGATTGATGATCTTTGAATCGCCTATGTAACTAGTATAAACTGAGGCAATGACAAACGATAAGCATACCTGAGTTTTTAACTCAACTTTTAACATTACTAGATGTACATTAAACATCTCATAATACAAACTTAATTATTGCAGATCCATATTCTGAATTGCACCCAGTTTGTAAGGCACTACATCTTTATAGCCACCAAACCTGTACAGTAAACCCATATGCATAACATAAGCGATGCATTGTGGTATATATATAATGGCAAGAAAAGAAGCTAAAGGATTAACAAGCACAAAAAGATACAGAACTTCAGCAAAAGTATTAAATTCAGCAAGACATTACGAGATAACCACAACTTAAGATTCAATACGCATACATGAAGTCAAAAGTATGCACTTAAAGAAAGTTTGTGGACAAAAACTAAACTACCAGTAGCCGAAGTGACAATCTAAACAACCACGCTCACGCTTGATTTCCACCTGAACGTTCATCAACGAGACCCATCCGAAACAATCCATCCTCAACAAACCCATTTCCCACGATCTCCTGACCCTTCTTCACATAGCATCCCTCATCATCAAAGCCCACGCTAAATCCCATCTGCTTAAGCATTTTAACGGATATGCAACACTTCATGATTGCAGGCATATGAAAAACTCTTTCAAGAGTTAAAACCTTACCAGTAGTCAACTGAAGTTTCACCGTTCCATACCCGAGCACGTCAACACGACTTTTGTCTTCCAGAACCACCTCATGACCAGTCGCCGGTTGGTAGTCAACAAACATGTCCCTCGAGTTACAAACGTGCATTGTGCAACTAGCAAGCAAGTACCACCCTCGAGCCCGAGCTTTGGTCAACTCTGGGTATTCATTGCCCATCAACAAGCCTATCTTTCCATGATGCACTACTTTGGCAAGTGGGGGTGGTTCTTTCATAAAGTCCATCTTATATAAAACGTCATCCTTGTACCCTTTTGAACGACAACATCACCCTGCTTAATGACACATTGCCCACCCCCAAAAGTAATGATAAATCCCGAATCATTAGCTTTGTCAGCAACTGGATGTTCATTGGCAAACACTTTCCTCATAGGACGATCCCCCCTTAAGCTCAACCGATACACGCAATTCCCTAAATTATAACCTTTACCTATGACCTCATGGCTCTTAGTAATGACACCTATCCCATCCACAATAGACGTGATGTATCCAAGATCATCGAGTTTGGCGAGAGATACATAGCATTTACTGATTTTGGGGATATGAAGAACATTTGAAAGAGTCAACACCTTGGCTGTGTCTAATCGAATCACCACTGTACCAATTCCAGCTACATCAAGATGATCATCGTTGTCCAAAATCACCTCGTGATGTCTCATTGGGTTGTAGTCCACAAACATGTCCCTAGAGTAGCAAACATGCTCTGAAGAACCACAATTCAAGTACCAGCCTTGGGCCTTGTTGTTGGATCGAGTCCCTAAGCCTATTATTGCCTTAAGCACCACTTTCGCAGTATCAGATTTTTTGTCTTTGCATTTCCGAGCATAATGTCCTGTCTCCCCACACACGTAACACTTCCTGGTTGTGTCCTGAAGCACCACTTTTTTAGAATCTGACTTCCTTTCTTTGCAGTCGCGAGCATAGTGTCCTGTGTACCCACACAGGTGACACTTCCTGGTTGTGTCCTGAAGCACCACTTTTACAGAATCAGATTTTTTGTCTTTGCATTCCCGAGCATAATGTCCTGTCTCCCCACACACGTGACACTTCCTGGTTGTGTGTTGAAGCACCACTTCTTCAGAACCTGACTTTCTTTCTTTGCAGTCGCGAGCATAGTGCCCTGTGTCCCCACACACGTGACACTTCCCAGTCTTCTTGGCCTTGGAATTTTTTTTCTGTGGCATGTTCGTTTTACCTGCTTGTTACAAGAAACATATGAAAACAATATTTTTTTGGAATTTATGAAACATAAGATAGAAAGTTTTACATGCAACATTGAATCAATCATTATCCATGAAAGTAAACAAGATAACAGAACTATAATATCCACATAATAAAATGCTTGCAAACATGAAGAAATTATGACATTTTTCATGTCATTGCATACAAGGCTAACTTATAAGCATTATACAGCACATGACTACAAGCGCTTTTTGCCTCATATGACGTTTTCATTTTCAGAAAGTTATTTCATTGCTTTTTACACTCTGCTCTTTTGATTGACATATTTTACACAATTATCGATTTTTCATACATTTGTAATTACCGGCGGTTTAAAAAAATATACCTTATCATTTTAGTCGGAAAGCAAGTAGATTGGTCCTAGTGAACGACAAACAGATAACACACCTTGAAAGGAAATTACTATAGTTTGAAAAGTATTTTGGTTGTTCAATTGTTTCTCTATAAATGGCAGCCATTATCACATCCGGAAATGCTAAAATCTTCATGAACAACAAAAATTCCAGATTTCACACGATGTGTATTAAAAGCTAATAAGAAATAAATTCCCGTATGCCTAAATAACAATTCAAACTAAATACAAGGGCTTATAAACAGATTCTGTGCCATGAAGGACTAGTTTCACGTGAGTGTATGATCCCCTCTCCTCGTCTTTTGTGAGGCTAAAAGTGCGTGCACATACCTCAATCCTTAAAGTATTTACAAAACAAATTTGAAAAATCACATCTAGTGCTTGAGCCAATACTTCTACCTCTGATCGTCTCTATCTTCATAATCCATATCATACCCACTAGTCCTACAATTGAGCAACGACCTTCCTATGTTGAAGAATTTTATAATAGCTTCTAGAGCAAAGCCTAGGAATCTAATGTTATTGTGCATCCTAGAGCAAGGCCTAAGAATTTAATGTTATAGTGAAATATGACAAATCCTTTACAAAAATATGCAAACCGTTCAATCGATCAGTTGTAACAATTTTACTTTGCCCTTTCATAAAAAGTAATCATGACAATTCTATCAAGGATACATCCTTCCAGCCAATTTTTCAGTTCCACCTACCGCTAACGACTCTGTTTTTTTTTACGATATTATCATTATGCTAGCAAGAAGCTAGATAAAAGGAATTAAAAAGTATTACAAGCCCACAGGGGATCATTGATCCAATCAATCAAAGGTGGGATAAAACTTTGATGTCGTTAACAAGAGTGTCTATACGAGACCGTTACGGGTCAAAACAAACTCTATTGCGGTATCTCCCAGTGATCCAAGTGGTACCTCGTCAAAACAGCCCTTTTCCAAGCTGTAAAAATCAACTACTGTAGGACTCTGCTTATACTGTGGTTCCAAATTAACTAAATAATTCGACCGACTTTCGAATTTTCATATCAAACCATTCAAATAACTATATAGCATAGCATAAACATCAATCATCAAGCATGCATACAATAACATAAGCACCCTTTCAATAGAAAAACACATGAAGCTCGTGTAGTAATCTTAGCCCTAAGAGCCTTCTTATAACGCTATACATCAAACTGTTATTTGGTACCATTAAAATGTAATTTGCAGGAACCTTTAACAAACAGAATATCAAACAAGTATATGAATTCATACTCAATGAAATAGTTATTTGCTTTTTCAATTTCATAAACTAACTATTTATCATAGTATAAAGTATAAACATCAAATTCTTTGAACAAATAGAATAAGAATCAGTTGGCAAGCATGTATACTAACAATTTCAACATCTCACGGACGTGGAAGATTTTGAAAGCACATGATGTTAGCTCTAAGAAACTTGTTATCTCGCAAAACAAGAGACCTACCAATATACTTAAAATACATTCATCTAACAGCTAGTTCTCAAATCCCATCTACATCGCTAATATATTCGCTACCATGAAACTATAATAAGATTCACAGAATGAGATCAAAACGTAAACTACAGAAATTTTTAACAAAAAGAGTATCAAAATTTTTTGAAGACAAGTCTCTATTAATTATGGCTCTGTTTGGCGACGAGCTTTTTGGAGCTTTTTGAATATAGTGTTTGTTCGGCAACTGGTTTTTGTTTAGAAGCTCCTATTTAAACGCTAATAAAATTAAGGAGCCTTCAGTGCTTTGCTTAGCTTTTACCACATTTTACACTTTATAATTATAACTAAGGCAACTATAGTGCGAGACGCTTTTATAAAACAAATAGCTAACTCCTACAACTTGCTTAACAAAGTGGTTATTTGTTTTATAAAGCGTTGGTACCAAAGATGTATATGTAAAATGAGCGTAAAAGTAATCGCTATATTTAGAAGGCTTCTAAATGCTCCAACAAGCCTTTCGCCAAACATAATAACCAACCAATAAGTTTAAGACGAAATTGGCATATTATAAACTTGAGAGGCTAATATGTAAATTTTCAGATCTAGTGACTAAAATTTAAATATCAAATCTACATGGACTAGATAACAAAATAACACAAGTTACAGGTTCATAATAAATTTACAAACATTTGAAAATGTACTAAAAATATAATTTCAAAATAAAAAAAATAAATAAATAAATAAATAAATAAAAAGTTCAAAATTTGTGACAAAATAGTTGAGAGTTATTTCTTTAACTTTTTTGATACTTAAAAATTAAAAATAAAAAATAAAAAAAATCTTTAAAAGAAACCCTTATAAGAAACAACCTTTTTTTTAGTAATTTTCTCTTATAAAATTTGGTTTTAAAAAAAGTTACAGCGATGATGACGTCAGCGTGACGTCACAGTGGCAAACATAGAAAAAACAAGTGTAACTTGTGCTATATTAAGTTGAAAATAAGAATGAAAGAAAGATGCATAATCATATATAGGAAGAAATGAAGTTGAGGATTGTACCTGTGCACAAGATAAACCCTAGCTAGCTAGTTGGAAATGTGTAGAAGGTTTTGGGGTTATGGTGGAGCTATATCATGGTTTTATAGTGTGGCTGTTTTAGCTTCTACCGTACCATGCTTTATTTACTTTTCAAGAAAATGTTGTGATTTAAAATAAAATTACAAGGGGTAATATGTGTTTTCTTTTTGTTGTACTCTATAGAAGTATAGAGTTACAACGGTTGTAATAAGAAGTTGGACAAGACGGTCTTTTCCGTCACACATGTCATATTTTAGACCTTGTGTAATAACCTCTGTTGTAAAAATCGGCCCAGGAGGCCGATCAATCTCCGCATAATCGCTGATCGCTCAGTAACCGCCCTGATTTATCATAATCGGCCTATTTAATCGGTTTGGTCAAAGAACGTTTAAAAATCGGTCAAAAAAACCGATTAATCGGATAAAATCGAACAAAATCGGTCTAATCGGACAAAATCGCTTAAAAATCGGTCAACAAAATTGCTTAAAAATCAGACAAAACCGCTTAAAATTGGTCAACAAACCGATTAATCGAACAAATCGGTCAAAGCTCGCTTAAAATGGTCAACAAACAGTAATATTTATGTTTGACTTTGAACTTTTAATAATTATGTATTATGTTTATATTTGAACACTTGAAATATTTAAACTTTTATGCACTATGTTTATCTCATACATATAATATAATACAATATCTAAAATTACAATTTTGTGCAAAAAAATTCTAATCCGATTAATCCTTGATTAATCCTCGCCTAACCGATTAATCGCTAGGCCCTACCCGACCGCCTCACTAACGCCTAGCGATTTTTACAACCTTGGTAATAAGTGATGCACGACCGAGTTTTGGACACCTAAACCATGTCGACCCTTATTGCTGTTCTTTTAGAAGACGCATCTTCAACATAAAAAATGAAAGACTCGGTAGATGCCAAAACCAAGTCGTCGGGGTTGGTTGTGCACAAAAAACAGAGGTCAGCTGTTGAAAAACAACCGTCTGACATTTCTTTAAAAAAAAAAAAAAACACTTTAACAATTTATAGAAATTTATCCTTTTCTACATTTTTATTCTCACTTTCAAGCACAATCTTTATTTATATATTTTAATCTTCTCAACTAATAGAATGTCTAAAAAAACTCCTAAAACCAAAACACTAAAAACCTAACGGCAACAAAACGTTCCAACACCGAGTTCCAATTTTCTTTTGGGTCACTTAACGATCGTTAATTTCAACCGGTAAGTTTTATATACGAATCACAAAAACAATAACAACAAGAAACCTATTCAATGCAAGGCAGATATAAAACCTAGCTAGTTTGAAATGTAATGGTTTTGGGGATATGGTGAAGGTATATGATGGCTTTAAAGTATGGCTGTTTAGGCTGGATGGCATGGTACCGTTCCATTCATCTTACATGTCAGCGTCACGTAAGCTTTCTCTCTCCTCTTTCTTTCACTTACTACCACTCACCTTTTTGTGGACAAGGCACTCACTTCCACTTACCTTAATTTTTTTTTTCTTTTTATTACTTACAAAACACTTGCTACACAAACATCAAGAAGGTGACTTGCTCACCTTATTTACTCTTGAAATGCGTGACTCACGCGTGAGACCATAGTAAGTGCATGGGAGTGGCGAGTGAGTTGGTAATTAAGATGACTCAAATCTCCTCCTTGTCGACTAGCCTTAGGTTGTTGTTTTATTACCATACACTACTTTTATTTTTTAGAAAATGTTGTGACAAAACAAAATGCACCAAGCAAGGCTGCGAGGTGAATCTCGTGGTATCCACTCCATCAAGCTTCTTCTCTGTTATTCCTTCTCTTTGCACCCGTGAACGCCAAAAAGTGGAGGTGTTTTTGTCGTCAAGACTACATAACTAAAATTTATGGTTTTTGTTTGAATGAATGTTTTGTGAGGTATGTTTGTGTTTAAATGATGATTATTACGGTATTTGGTGGTTGGTTTAATGAAAAAGTGAATACTAATATGAAGTTGATGTGACCGTGATTTAATTTGTCACCAACCATTACATCTTGTTAAATCGTCTATTTTTGTTGTGTTTATAAATTATAAAGTTAAGAGGTGCTTGGTATTGCTTACATAATTTTCAATCTCTACGACGAATTTGTCACCAACCATTACATCTTGTTAAATCGTCTATTTTTGTTGTGTTTATATATTATCGACGGACTTTTCCAATTTTTGCAACGAAAAAGCTCTGGATGGACCACCGTGGCGAAGACCTCCGATACCGGAAAAAGTTCAATGTCGTATAACCAAGATTTTGTAACCAATCTTCCGGAGGATGTAGCGGATCGATTTAGCGACTCAAGTTCGACCATTCGGAGCGATTTTGATCTCTATATCGCAAGAAAAAGAGACAGTGTAATAGATTTGGTTTTATTTCTATGTTGGATGTTAAAGACAAGAACGAATTACTCAAGAACCTTCGTGGTATTCGTATGGATGAGTATAAACTCGGTTCAACATTGCTCGTTTAGTGCTAGAAGATGGCGAGATTAACACAAACAGGAGAAGCATATTCCTTCAAAGGCTTTCAATTCAAATTCTAATGACGGGGAGGTCACCGGAGGCTAATACTGACCGGTTGACACAGGGCTAGATCGTTCGAGATTTGCTTGTGGGAGATCGATTAACATTGATGACCAGTGTTAACGCTTTCTCCACGTTGCATGGGAGAGCGTTGGTCGCTAGGATGGTTAATGTTGATGCTTTGAAACACATTCGTCATTTTAGACAACATGGGTCATGTTGCCGATTCCGTTCGATGTTGGGAGGTTTAGATGTTCTTTTGTCTTTTGAAGATGCGCGAAGGTCGTGTTGGTGCATGGTAACGCCATTACCATGAAGGAGCATTTTTCGCAATCACTTTACGGGAAGGTCAATGTTTTAGCTTGAAGATCGGCACGGTTGAAGATACGTGGTGTTCCTCCTGCATCTTTCAACTAATGAAGTTTTCGATATGGTTGGAAGATTGTTTGGAGCGATTGTTCACAAAGCTAATAGGGCGTAGAATGATCGTGATTTGTCTTTCGAATATGTCGGCGTCCTTGTTGGAGGCAAGCGAATTTCGAGAGATCACTTTGAACTGGAAGAACCGAAGGTTTCGTGTTTGGATTATGGAGGAGGTGGGTGATTGGGTACCCGATTTTGTAGCGATTAACACCACTTCTAAGGAGGATGGCTCAATAAACTTCGGATTCAGATATGGAGGAGGATGATTCCGGGGAATCAAAGTCGGAAGAGTCGTGAGTCGGAGGATGTCCCGATTCTTGCTTGGAAAAGTCGCTGGCCGATGATGTCATCACGGTGGTGAGGAGGATGTAATAAAGGAAACTATTGATGGCTCATTTATTGACAATTATGAGGTGCATTCAAGCTTAATTAAGGATGGAATGTAATTGATAATATGGTCAACGAAGGTTTTGTTCCTGCGCTAATTTTGATTTTGAACAATCTTTGGAGTTATCCCATAATAGCCCCCTACTTCTAAGGTTGTCAAACGTAAAAGTGCAAAAAGAATGACATGGGTCGGTCCAAGACTAACTATGTTAGTAATGTGAAAGTTTGAAAGTGGTTAAAAGGCCAAAAGTGATGATGATATTTTGGACTCAATTCGTTATTGGGCCTCGATAAAAACAATTCAAGACCTCGGTTAATGTTTCAATGGAGACCAATCACTTCCTTTTGACCTTAATAATCAACCTCTACCCAATCCCCTAACTATGGCTCTTACACTGGTTCTTTCAAAGATGCTTATCTCTTTGGACGACGCCTGCGCGGTTCAAAGCCAACTCAACGAGGTTGAAGCTACAAAAATCCTTGGGGAAAAGTTGGGAGTGGATCTAATTGAAAAGATAGGTTGATTCACGAGTCGCTCATTCAAGAAGGGTTACAATTAGGTAAGCAATGAATGTTACGTCGATTAATATTCGTGGATTGGCTCTCGGGGTAAACCGGATGGATTAACAATTTGAAGAATGATTTTGGGGTTACGTTTCTTGGTCTTCAAGAAACGATGTCGGATAATATTTCTTCGGGTTGGTGTCTTCTTCGGGGTGGAATGGGTTTTGAGTTTGAATATGTAAACTCTATTGGTAACTCAGTGGCATCCTTATCGTTTGGGATACAAATTTCTTTTCGAAAGACCAAGTCTTAAAAGACACTAATTTTCTCCTAGTGTCCGGTATGCTAGGCGATAGAAAGAGTCGAATGAATTTTTGAATGTCTATGCCCCTCAAAACAATTCGATAAAAGAAATCTGGGGAAAAATTTCTCGGGTTATTCAAGCGGGTCAAGGTTGGTGGATTATCTTTGGGGACTTTAATGCGGTCGAGACCCTAGTGAAAGGAAAAACTCCGTGTTCGATCCGATTTGTGCTAAGGATTTTAATGTCTTTGTGGATGAAGCGGGTCTTAGGGAATTTGACTTAAAGGGAAGAAATATACGTATTTGGTCAATCGGTGTGGGAAGTTAAGCTTAGCGAGAATCGACGGGGTGTTCGTTTGTGAAAACGTGTTCAACAAGTGGTCTCAAGCTTATGTTAGAGCAATTAAAGAGGTTTGTCGGATCATGCTCCTCTTCTTCTTTCCCTAGTTGATACAAACTTGGGCGAAGCCTTTTCGATGGTTCGACTCGTGGTTGAGCAGAGGCGAGGGTTGCGTGGATATTGTGAACTCGGTTTGTGGAGAGTGGGTTTCGTGGGTCCGTATGATATGAACACGACAAACAAACTAAAGGCCCTTCATGAAAGACTTAAAACCTGGTTTAAAGAGTGCAAGCGTAAAGATATAGAAGATGAGCAAAGACTTAAACAAGAGAAGGAGGATTTGGAAGTCATAATGGAACATCGAGTTTAGAAGAATCCGATTTATGGGTATGGTCGGAATGTGTGAAATGTTTGCAAGAGATTGATTTTCTAGAACCCGTGATATTAAACAAAATCTCGAGTTCAATGGGCGTCCCTTGGAGATGAAAACTCGAGCTTTTTCCATAATGTGGTCAAAGGTAGACAAGCGAGAAATGCGATCCCGGTCTTGAAGTTAGAGGTGAATGGGTTTCAAACCGTCTCTTATTAAGCGTGAAGTGCTTGGTTTTTAGAGATCGTTTCAAAGAAGATTTTAAGATCCGCCGGGTATTGTTTGTTCGGGATTGAAGCGTGTTGAACAAGATGGTTTATTTCGATAGAGCCGTTTTCCAAACAAGAAATTAAAGTCATTGTGTTTGATTGTGGGTCTAATAAGGCGCTGGCCGGATGGCTTTAACTTCGTTTTGTGAAACACTTTTGGGATTTATTGGAGCAAGATTTTTATAATATTCGGATGAGTTTCATAGAACGGTACCATCAATTATGGATGCGGCTCGCTTTCATCACTTTGATCCCGAAGGTAAAATCGCCTTTGGGACTCAAAGATTATAGACCTATCACTCTCATTGGGATGATTAGTAAGGTTATTTCCAAAGTCCTTACTAATCGCCTAAAGAGGTTGTGGGCAAGGTTATTTCGAAATCTCAATCGGCATTCTTATCGGATCGTTTCATTCTTGATGGCCCGCTTGTGGTGAACGAGCTGTTGGAGTGGTTGAAAAAAGGAAGAAAAAGCGTTTCTTTTAAAGATAGACTTTGAAAAAGCCTACGACAATGTCAATTGGCATTTTCTATTATCTATGTTGAACCAAATGGGCTTTCCATCTTTGTGGTGCAGTTGGATTAAAGGTATTCTTGATTCAAGTCAAGCGTCGATTCTTGTTAACGGTCGCCTACATTCAAATTTAAAAGCGAAGGGTCTTCGTCAAGGCGATCCCATCTCTCCTTTCCTTTTCTTGATAGTCATGGAATGTCTTGCGTGGATGATGGAGAAGGCGAAAAATATTGGAGAGCTCAAAGGCATTAAATTGGCGGACGAAGTGGATATTAGCCATCTTTTCTATGCGGACGATGCCCTAATCATGGGAGAGTGGACTATTGATAATCTCCAATGCACGGCTCGAATTCTTAGAATTTTCTATTTATGTTCGGGTTTGCGAATAAACATTCATAAGTCCAATTTATTCGAGTCGGCACGGAAGACATTGAAGTAGACAACATCTTTGAAGTCTTGGGTTGCAAGAGGTACTTTCCGTTCGTCTATTTGGGTTTAAAGGTGGGTGCCAAAATGTCTAGAATAAATAATTGGAACTCGGTGATCGACGTGGTAAAAATCGTTTGGTTTCTTGGAAAGCAAAAATCTCTATTGGTGGGCGATTGATTTTAATAAAATCGGTTCTTCATAATTTGCCGATTTATTACTTATCTATTTATAAAGCCCCTAAGGCAGTCATAGAGAATATTGAGGCGACTATGAGACATTTTTGTGGGCGGTTCGAGTGAAGAAAAAAGATTAATTGGGTTGCGTGGGACATTATTTCGAGCCCAAAGAAGACGGGAGGTTTGGGTATTCATAAATTGCAACATGTCAATGATGCTTCTTCTTAAATGGACGTGGCGTTTCAAAAAGAAGGTCCAAGCTTGTGGAAGAAAGTTATTTTAAGTTGTCATGGGTCGAGTAGATTATCTTTGCCTTGTACCCTTCTGGCGAGTGGTTCTTTGGAAAACATCGTCAAGATAGGCGAAAGCAAGTTGGGAAATGGCGCTCTCTTAATTCCTTTTTGTTGGTATCGTGGGGATGGGTCTTGATAAACTTAGGCGCACTCGTGGCTTTTTGATGAGCCGCTTCACGATTTTTCCCATTTATTTAGACTTGAGAAGCGCAAGTGGTCGACTATCTCGGACGGTGAAAGTTGTTAATGGGATTAAAACGTTGCATTGGGGTGGACCACGGCTCCTACTACTTCGCGGGTTGCGATTTGTTTAGTCTGTTTGTCGGCTATCCTTGATTTCGATTGGAAAGGCGGTATCGATGATGGAAGTGGTCTCAGACGTGTGGTTTGTTCATCGTTAGCATGCGTTAAAAAGTCATTAATTAGCAATGTCTGACGGTGAATAATGACCACTTTAGATGGAAAGGTTGGGCGCCTTTGAAGTGCAAAGTTATGGCTTGGAGGCGACTATTAACCGCCGCCAACGAAGACGAATGTTAAGCGTGGTGTCCCTCTCGCTGGATAGATGGTGCGTCTTGTGTGATTCGGATGAAGAGACGGCGACCCATTTGTTTACCGGCGTGTTTATATGGCGAGAGATATGGTCGAGGATAGAAGCTTGGTGTCGTCTTTCTCCTACTCTTGTCTTTCAAGTTTCGGATTTATTGAAGACGCGGATCTGCGAATTGTTCAAGCATAATAGATACATATTGAGAGGTATTATTATTACCACTATTTGGGCGGTGTGGGCGAGCGGGCAGCAGAATCTTCAAAGATAAAAGGCATAGAGCGGTTGACATAGTTGCGACTATAAAGAGTACCTCGTATTTCGGATTAGGAATCGCTCTAGATTTAAAAACATAGACTGGAATGTTTGGTGTATTTGTCCTTTGAACTTGTTGTAGTCGTTTTGTCCGTTGGTCCTTGCTTTGAGGACCAATTGTGGCGTTTTGTGGTGAATGAAATCTATCTTTCAAAAAAAAAATCTCTCGATTATCTCTAAATAAATAACTAGAAGCAGTTTTGTGTTATCTTGTTTTACTTATCCGCTTTTTTGTCACTCAAAGTTAATAGATTCTCGTGTAAAGTTGATTATTTTTAGGAAATGCTAAACATAACCTTTAGGATTATGTTTAATATTTGGACACGCATAAATTATTTATATTTTCACATTAACTATTTATCATTTGAATTTAATTGCTCCCAAACAATTAAGGGTGTTTTTGACAATAGCTTTTAGGAGCATTTATAAACGTTGGGGTTAAGAATTGTGATTTTTAATGCTCGTTTCGCAAGCAGCAAATAATTTTATCTATTTTTTGGACTCTTTCTTTTCCAATGCTCCATAAAGTAGCATTTTAAAGCGTTGAGCATTTGGAAGTTGTTTTACATATTATAATTAATAATACAACTACGTTACCAAAAAATTTAGTAAAAAATACAATTACTACTCACAACCACAACTTACTGCTACTGCTATTTTTGACAAACACACCTTAAATGTATCTTAGTTATTGCATGTTTTTAACTTTTATACGCAACACTTAAGACTACAAATATCAAAACACATATTTTTAATTATAAGTTTTGCTACGTAGTACTTATTAATTAACTTTTTACAACATTACCTAGGTGTTCATAAGAAGGGCAAATCATAGCGTTAGAGCTCTAGTATGGCATTTGTTGTGGCTCGTCGTAGCCTACATGGCATCTTGTTGTACCTCTTCATGACACCGCCCTCCCTCTTCGTAGCTTGTCATCACAACCTCTTCGATACACTGCGAGGGTAAATTTTACCTTTTCAGTTTTTTTTAAATATATAATGTTTTATTTAGTGATGAGCCCCAAATGAGTAAGTTGAGGTTAGTTGTGAGTGAGGAGGAGGTTAGTTGCGGTTAGTTGCGGAGGTTTGTTATAGTGATGTGGAGGTGATGTGGCGGTGATGAAGAGGTGAATGTTAGTCACAACACCTTGTGCTCCTATCACCAATAGGCCAACAGAAGCCAGTAAAGGGACAAGTTAGTTGCCGAAACTTTGATAAACTTTGATGGGAGCAGTTTATACAGATCCTTTTATAGTGGGGTTTTCATTCATTGTACGCATTAGAAGTTTGTACGGTGTGCATCACAGTTTGTACATTTTGATCAAAACCTTCAATTGTCACATCATTATGGGGTTCTTATAAGAGCCCAGGGTATGTTCTTTATTTAACACGCCAAACACAAATTTTTTGACCAATGGCATGCCAACTACCATACCATGCAATATGCCATCTACATGTCGGATGGTTTTGAGTTACTAGAGTGGCTCAAGCCAATGGTCTTTGTGTTATTATTATTATTATTATTATTATTATTATTATTATTATTATTATTATTATTATTATTATTTGTGTATTGTGAGTGTGTGAGTATTTTTAGTGGTACTGAGTTGGCATATTAATAACATTTAAACGTCAACACGATACCTAGTCTTCTAAGATATCCTACTTTAAAAATGGGATGTGACATAAGAAATTTTGGTCAAAGATGTATTTTGTCCCTTCATTTTGTTTTCAAATAGAAGTATCAAGGTCTGGTGGTCTAGAAAGGTTCATGATCTTTTTGTGTAGGTAGATCATGTACAATGTAAACACGTTCGCTAGATGTTATGTTAAGAATTGCGTATGCATATGTTTTTCAACCTTTGCTAAGGTTGTTTATAAAAGTTACCATTGTTCGCCCAGAAAAATACCCCCATCGATTAGGTTTTACGAGAGCTTGTTAGAATATTTTATTTTTAACGACAGACGTCGTTAACCAACAACAATCAACAATCCTTGTAAAATTGCACTGACATATTACAAAGTATCTATATTTGCAGTAAGACCTTATGTTTGTGTATTTAGATTTCTTAATATCAAACTTTTTTGTGATTAATAAATTTACCGGATTGAGGTACCGTGCTCCTTCCATAAATCAGCAACCATATTTACCATTAAATTCAAAAAATGTAAAATGACGAATTGAAGATATCACATTGCATGATAGCTTGAAGAGTATTTCTAAACAATTAATCCAACAGCTCAATAGTATTGGCCCATTCATTTTTAATGACCTTCATAACAAAATCTGTATCTGATACAATCAAGTTTGTTTATTGATACTAGATTGGTGATCTTTTAATCACCTATGTAACTAGTATAAACTGAGGCAATGACAAACGATAAGCATACATGAGTTTTTAACCCGATTTTAAACATTACTAGATGTACATTAAACTGTTGATAATCTTGGTAAAACCAAGTTCTTAACACATAAAAAAGATGGAATCATAATACAACTACACTTAATTATTGCAGATCCATATTCTGAATTGCACCCAGTTTGCAAGGCACTACATCTTTATAGCCACCAAACCTCCCATATGCATAACATAAGCGATGCAAGAAAATAAGCTAAAGGATTAACAACCACAAAAGGATACAGAACATAATTCTTCAGCAAATTAAAGTATTAAATTCAGTAAGACATTACGACATAACCACAACTTAAGATTCAATACGCATACATAAAGTCAAAAGTATGCACTTAAAGAAAGTTTGTGGACAAAAACTAAACTACCAGTAGCCGAAGCGACAATCTAAACAACCACGCTCACGCTTGATTTCCACCTGAACGTTCATCAATGAGACCCATCCGAAACAATCCATCCTCAACAAACCCATTTCCCACGATCTCCTGACCCTTCTTCACATAGCATCCTTCATCATCAAAGCCCACGCTAAATCCCATCTGCTTAAGCATTTTAACGGATATGCAACACTTCATGATTGCAGGCATATGAAAACTCTTTCAAGAGTCAAACCTTACCAGTAGTCAACTGAAGTTTCACCGTTCCATACCCGAGCACGTCAACACGACTTTTGTCTTCCAGAACCACCTCATGACCAGTCGCCGGTTGGTAGTCAACAAACATGTCCCTCGAGTTACAAACATGCATTGTGCAACTAGCAAGCAAGTACCACCCTCGAGCCCGAGCTTCGGTCAACTCTGGGTGTTCATTGCCCATCAACAAGCCTGTCTTTCCATGATGCACTACTTTGGCATGTGTGGGCGGTTCTTTCATATAGTCCATCTTATATAAAACGTCGTCCTTGTACCCTTTTTGAACGACAACATCACCCTGCTTAACGACACATTGCCCACCCCCAAAAGTAATGATAAATCCCGAATCATTAGCTTTGTCCGGGCTGAACTTAAGGGCCGACATACCAAACCTGGCCACATCAGCATGATCACTCATTGGGTCGTAGTCAGCAGCTGGATGTTCATTGGCAAACACTTTCCTCATAGGACGATCTCCCGTTAAGCTCAACCGATATACACCATCCCCTAAATTATACCCTTTACCTATGACCTCGTGGCTCTTAGTAATGACACCTATCCCATCCACAAAGAGATGATGTATCCAAGATCATCGAGTTTGGCGACAGATACATAGCATTTACTGATTTTGGGGATATGAAGAACATTTGAAAGAGTCAACACCTTGGCTGTGTCTAATCGAATCACCACCGTACCAATTCCAGCTACATCAAGATGATCATCGTTGTCCAAAATCACCTCGTGATCTCTCATTGGGTTGTAGTCCACAAACATGTCCCTAGAGTAGCAAACATGCTCTGAAGAACCACAATTCAAGTACCAGCCTTGGGCCTTGTTGTTGGATCGAGTCCCAAAGCCTATTATTGCCTTAAGCACCACTTTCGCAGTATCAGATTTTTGTTTTTGCATTTCCGAGCATAATGTCCTGTCTCCCCACACGTTACACTTCCTGGTTGTGTCCTGAAGCACCAGTTTTTAGAATCTGACTTCCTTTCTTTGCAGTCATGAGCATAGTGTCCTGTGTACCCACACAGGTGGCACTTCCTGGTTGTGTCCTGAAGCACCACTTTTACAGAATCAGATTTTTGTCTTTGCATTCCGAGCATAATGTCCTGTCTCCCCACACACGTGACACTTCCTGGTTGTGTCTTGAAGCACAACTTCTTCAGAACCTGACTTTCTTTCTTTGCAGTCGCGAGCATAGTGCCCTGTGTCCCCACACACATGACACTTCCCAGTCTTCTTGGACTTGGAATTTTTTTTCTGTGGCATGTTCTTCTACCTGCTTGTTACAAGAAAAATATGAAAACTTAATATTTTTTGGGAATTTATGAAACATTTAATATTTTTTGGGAATTTATGAAACATAAGATAGAAAGTTTTACATGCAACATTGTATCAATCATGATCTATGAAAGTAAACAAGATATACATTATGACAATTTTCATGTCAGGGTAACTTATAAGCATTATACAGCACAAGAGTGCCGGGCGGTTTAAAAAATACACCTTATCATTTAAGTCGGAAAGCAAGTAGATTGGTCCTAGTGAGCGACAAACAGACAACACACCTTGAAAGGAAATTAATATAGTTTGAAAAGTATTTTGGTTGTTCAATTGTTTCTCTATAAATGGCAGCCATTAATCCCATTATCACATCCGGAAATGATAAAATCTTCATGAACAACAAAAATTCCAGATTTCACACGATGTGTATTAAAACAATTCAATCTAAATACAAGGGCTTATAAACAGATTCTGTACCATGAAGGACTAGTTTCATGTGAGTGTGTGATCCCCTCTCTCCTCGTCTTTTGTGAAGGTTAAAAGTAAGTGCACATACCTCAATCATTAAAGTATTTGCAAAACAAAATCTCAAAAATCACATCTAGTGCTTGAGCCAACACTTCTACCTCTGATCATCTCTATCTTCATAATTGAGCAACGACCTTCCTATGTTGAAGAATTTTATAAAGCTTGAGGATCCTAGAGCAAGGCCTAAGAATCTTATGTTATCGTGCTATGACAAATCCTTTACAAAAAATACGCAAACCGTTCAATCGATCAGTTGTAACAATTTTACTTTGCCCTTTCATGTAATCGTGACAATTTTATCAAGGATGCATCCTTCCAGCCAATTTTCAGTTCCACCTACCGCTAACAAGACTTTAATGCGTTTACCGTTCCTCTTCAAAAGATGCAACTATCGTCCAATTCCCATGATCCTACTGGACCTACCCTTACTGCACGACTCTGTTTTTTTAACGACATTATCATTAAGCTAGCAAGAAGCTAGATAAAAGGAATCAAAAAGTATTACAAGCCCACAGGGATCATTGATCCAATCAATCAAAGGTGGGATAAAACTTTGATTTCGTTAACAAGAGTGTCTATACGAGACCGTTACGGGTCAAAACAAACTCTATTGCGGTATCTCCCAGTGATCCAAGTGGTACCTCGTCAAAACAGCCCTTTTCCAAACTGTTAAAACCAACTACTGTAGGACTCTGCTTATACTGTGGTTCCAAATTAACTAAATGATTCTGACGCTTTCAAATTTTCATATCAAACCATTCAAATAACTATATAGCATAGCATAGCATAAACATCGATCGTCAAGCATGCATACAATAACATAAGCACCCTTTCAATAGAAAAACACATGAAGCTCGTGTAGTAATCTTAGCCCTAAGAACCTTCTTATAACGCTAAACATCAAACTACACTATATCCTTTAAAAAATGTAATTTACGGGAACCTTTAACAAACAGAATATCAAACAAGTATGAATTCATACTCAATGAAATAGTTTATTTGCTTTTTCAATTTCATAAACTAACTATTTATCATAGTATAAACATCAACTTCTTTGAACAAATAGAATAAAAATCAGTTGGCAAGCATGTATACTAACAATTTCAACATCTCACGGACGTGGAACATTTTGAAAGCACATGATGTTAGCTCTAATTAAGAACCTTCTTATCTAGCAAAACAAGAGACCTACCAATATACTTAAAATACATTCATCTAGCAGCTAGTTCTCAAATCCAAACTATATCGCTTAAATATTCAGTACCATCAAACAATAATATAATTCACAGGAGATCAAAACGTAAACTACAGAAACTTTTAACAAGTATAATATAAAAAATACATGAAGACAAACCTTTATTAATTATGGCTCTGTTTGGCGACGAGCTTTTTGGAGCGTTTAGAATAAAGTGTTTGTTCAGCAACTGGTTTTTGTTTAGAAGCTCCTATTGAAACGCTAATAAAAGGAGCCTTTAGCGTTTTGTTAGCTTTTACCACATGTTACACTTTATAATTACAACTAAGGCAACTATGTTACGAGACGCTTTTATAAAACAAATAGCTAACTCCTACAACTTGCTTAACATGAGTTGTTTGCTTAAAAAAGTGTTTGGTAACAAAGATGTACATGTAAAATGACGTAAAAAGTAATCGCTAACGCTAACCGCTTCTAAATGCTCCAACAAGCTTTTCACCAAACATAATAACCAACCAATAAGTTTATGACGAAAGTGGCATATTATAAAGTTGAGAGGCTAATATGTAAATTTTCAGATCTGGTGACTAAAATGTAAATATCAAATCTACAGGGACTAAGTAACAAAATAACACAAGTTACAGGTTCACAATAAATTTACAAACATTTGAAAATGTACTGAAAATATAATTTGAAAATTATTAAAAAAAAAAAAAAGAAAAAAAAAATGGTTACAAATTTTGTGACAAACTAGTTGAGAGTTATTTCTTTAAATTTTTTAATACTTCGAAATTTTTTTAAAAACAATTAAAAAAAAATAAGAAAATAAAATAAAACATTCGTTAAAAGAAACCCTTTATAAGAAAGAACCTTTTTAGTAATTTTCTCTTATAAAATTTGGTTTAAAAAAAAAAAAAAAAGACAGCGATGATGACGTCACAGTGGCAAACATAGAAAAACCAAGTGTAACTTGTGGTATGTTAGCTTGAAAATAAGAATGAAAGAAAGATGCATAATCATATATAGGAAGAAATGAAGTTGAGAATTGTACCTGTGCAGATGATAAACCCTAGCAGCTAGTTGGAAATGTGTAGAAGGTTTTGGGGTTATGGTGGAGCTACATCATGCTTTTATGGTGTGGCTGTTTTAGCTTCTTCTTTTATTACCGTACCATGCTTTATTTACTTTTCAAGAAAATGTTGTGATTTAAAATAAAGAGTAAATTACACCGTTCGTCCTTGTGGTTTGCGTTGACCGCAGGGGTTTAGTCCTTTGACCAAAAAATTGCACCGTCGTCCTTAAGTGTGAAGCGTTATGCACCGTTAGTCCCTTGACCAAACGACGTTAAGTTTGATGTTAAACTCGGTAAAATACTAAAATACCCTCCCACCTCCATCTCTCTCAAGCATTCAAACCAAACGCACCTAAATGATCTGAAGCCAACAAGCTCACACCCCTCGGTGTGTTTTACTGAACTAACACTAGTAAACACAAACCAATGCCAATCTCACGGATTCACCTTTGTCAAGCATTCAAACCAACAAGCATTCAAATACTAAAATACCCTCCCACCTCCATCTCTCAAGCATTCAAACCAAACGCACCCTAAATGATCCGAAGCCAACAAGCTCACACCCCGGTGTGTTTACTTGAACTAACACTAGTAAACACAAACCAATGCCAATCCTTACGGATTCACCTTTGTGACCCAAGACGACTAACATATACCCTTCATGAGTAAAACAAACACCAACACCTCTAATTGATTATTATTGAATCCGAGATGACTCGACCCAGAAACTAACAACATCAATGACAACAAGATTAACAAGAGCCTATATCCAAATCGAGACCGGAACTAAATAAGCAAATCTAACTGATCCGAACCCAAAATGGGATTTGTGGGTTGTAGTTTTTTAAGAGTTAGTTGATGTGGGTTTTGATACATGGTGATAAATAAATGGTTAGTGTTTACTGGTTTTGATTTTGTGTTTGATCTCCGAAACCTCAAATAAACAAACAACATCACCCCAAAAAACGGCAACTTATGACCCCAAAAAAACCTCAACCCCTCTAACAACCTCCAAGAACTTCAACCACGAAACCCACCACTTCACATCATTCACCACCGGTTTAACGGTCAACTCGAGTTTGACTTTGACTTTGAAATTTTCATCATGTGTTTCGGAGCGTGATGGTGACATTAAGGCCTTCGTGATTGGTGGGTGGGAACACAATGGAAGTGTGCTGTTGGTATGCTCGTAGTGGAGTTGACCGTTTGACTAATGGAGTGTTTGGATTGGGGATAGTAAAAGTGGGAATTGTTTTGACGATGGGGAGAGATGAAGGTTTTGACAATGAAGGTAATGGGTCCGGTTTTGACGATGTGTGATGAAGATTGTTAGAAATGTAGTTGGAGATGATGTAATGGGTCTGTGATGAAGATGATGTTTTGTGTTCGTGGAAGAGTATTGACCACAAATCATATAAGGAGTAGATGAAATGACATTTTTACCCTCATGTGCAAGTCACATTTACCCGAGTTTAACAGTCAAACTTAACGTCGTTTGGTCAAGGGACTAATGGCGCATAACGTTTCACACTTAAGGATGTACGGTGCAATTTTTTTGGTCAAAGGACTAAACCCTGCGGTCAACGCAAACCACAAGGAAGAACGGTGTAATTTACTCTAAAATAAAATTACAATGGGTAATATGTGTTTTCTTTTTGTTGTACTCTATAGAAGTATAGAGTTACACCGGTTGTAATAAGAAGTTGGACAAGACGGTCTTTTCCGTCACACATGTCATATGTTAGACCTGGTGTAATAAGTGATGCACGACCGAGTTTTGGACACCTAAACCATGTCGACCCTTATTACTGTTCTTTTAGAAGACGCATCTTCAACATAAAAAATGAAAGACTTGGTAGATGCCAAAACCAAGTCGTCGGGGTTGGTTGTGCGCAAAAAACAAAGGCTAGCTGTTGAAAAACAACCGTCTGACATTTCTTTAAGAAGAAGAAGGAAAAAAAAAAAAGAACGTTAACAATTTATAGAAATTTATCCTTTTCTACATTTTTATTCTCACTTTCAAGCACAATCTTTATTTATATATTTTAATCTTCTCAACTGATAGAATGTCTAAAAAAACTCCTAAAACCAAAACACTAAAAACCTAACGGCAACAAAACGTTCCAACATCAAATTCTAATTTTCTTTTGGGTTACTTAACGATCGTTAATTTTCTGTTGGCATTGATAATTTTCCCCCGACTTAAAGGGGCGTTTGGTTCATGGGTTAATAGTAGCTTTAACTTTAGTTGTTGTTTCTCATTCTTGCTGATCATTATAATAGAAAGATTCCTTGTATCTTGGAGTTTTAACTGGTGTGACTGTACCTACTTAAGCCCCACTTGCTTCTCTAATTTGGCCTTGGGAGGGAATTGGAAAGCCATGGTTGTCTTAGTAGAAGGTCTAATTCAATATGAATGTACCATAAAGTTGGGTCTTCTATTGTAAAGGGTAAATGATCTGGGTGGATGGTGCATGTTGGATGAAATAGAGATGTGTGAAAGATGAACCTTCTTGGTCCATCCTATGCAATTATCAAAGGAGGAAGGTTGGGTCTATATGAGGAGAGTGTTCCTTCATAATGATGCCTAGCTTTGCCCTAAGGTCGATCTAGTGAGGATGTAGCTACCGTCTGTCTCTTGGGTCAAAATCTATGTAGCTATGTAAGGTATAACCCTCTTATAGTGTGAATGGGGTTATATCCTACTTGATGATCCTCCTCTTTTCATCTCAATCTATTGTGGATGTGGGTTGAATGGGTTGAGCTCTGAATTGAGGGTGGAAATGTAGTCAAAAGGATATGGTATGGTGCATAAAGGTGAATGTATTAGTGAGCAGTTGGATTGGGATCTTTGTTTTGCATGTTTGGCTCCTTGTTAGACATTAGTTTTATCGAGAGATAGTGTATAGTTCTGTCCGAGATATAGAGTTTGCTTTGTAAGAGGTAGTTTTTGTATTAGAATGTATGGATATATTACTATTTAAGAAGGATAGGTATGTCTATCTCTTTTCTAGGCGATGTATTTGTTTGATAATTAATAATATAGTTCACCTTTACACAAAAAAAATAATAAAAAATAAAAGTAAATAAAATAACAACAACAACCTATTCAATGCAACAATGATTAAACTCTAGCTAGTTTGAAGTGTAATGGTTTTGGGGTTATGGCGAGAGTATATGATGGTTTTAAAGTATGGTCATTTAGGTTGTTGTTTTATTACCATACATTGCTTTTATTTTCCGAAAATGTTGTGACAAAATAAAATGCACCGAGCAAGACCGTGAGGTGGATCTTGTGTTATTCACTCCATCAAGTGTCTTCTTTGTTACGCCTCCTCTTTGCACCCGTGAATGCCAAAAATGGAGGTGTTTTTGTCGTCAAGACCACAAAACTAAAATTTATGGTTTTGTTTGTATGAATGTTTTGTAAGGTATGTTTGTGTTTAAATGATGATTATTATGGGTATTTGGTAGTTGGTTTAATGAAAGAGTGAATACTAATATGTGTAAGACAATGAAACCCGTAGGTATAACTTTATTGATAACCATTATTTATAATGGTAAAAGCCTAATTCCCAAAACCCACAAACCGGACTTGGGCCTAATTATCCACTAATACTCCACCGTAGTTCGAGCGGCGAAATCGCGAAAGCTCGAACTGAGAAGTAAACTAAGAAAGCAAAATAAAACAATAACTAATCGACAACACGTGGTCGACAAACGTAAAGCAGAAAACAATGGTCGACAACTCGTGGTCGACAAACAAACCAAACTCTTGGTCGACAACTCTAAGGTCGAAAAAGCAGACAAAAGTCGCTGGGAATAAGAACCCTATATTCGACATAAAACAAAAACAAACAATTAAAGAACTATAGCTTTTTTTTCTTTTTAATAATAAAACTAAAACATTGGGCCTAATACTACTCTTTAGCAACGAAGGTGTGGGATATGAATGCTTGACAATCCCTAATATCACTTTGACAAGTCCATACGCCTCTTTTCCTTATGCATTCGGTTCACCACCAACACCCACATATCTTTTATCTTCTTTTGCTAAAACCCAATAACAACAAACACAATAAAACATTATCTTCATTATTTCTTGCAACCAAACAAAGAAGGCTTCAAGATCTCGCTTTGAGATGATACGTAAGTTGATAAAACTAATTCGATCCGGGAAAGATCCGATAAGTTGAAGTTCATTATTGTTGTGGAAGTATGCTACGGTGGGTTGGATGTGACGGCGTGGTGGTGAAGGTGAGGTTGGATGTGGTGGTGCGTGAGATGACATCCGGCCTCCATGAGGTTGAGATGATTATTTGCAACAACAAAAGAAAAGGCTAATTACGCTAGGTATCCTCCGAATCATCGGCGAGTTGCCGATGACCTGAGGATCACTATTTTGTGATGAAGGTTAGTGTTTTTGAGCGGAAGATACGTAAGGTTTTAGGATCTTAATGGTCGATACCATGCAAGACAATGAAACCCATAGGTATAACTTTATTGATAACCATTATTTATAAAGGTAAAACCCTAATTCCCAAAATCCACAAACCGGGCTTGGGACTAATTATCCACTAATAATATGAATCTAACGTGTCGATGATGAATTTGTCACCAACCATTACATCCGGTTAAATCGATTTTTGTTGTGTTTATAAGATTATAAAGTTAAAGGGTGCTTGGTATTGTTACAATAACTTTAAAATCTTTTGATTGTCTCTAAGGCGCCCACGTGGTAAAATCGAGTGTCGATCGTCGCCCAAGCGATCGATCGCTTGTCGATCGCCCCATGTGGAAAGTATCGATCGCCTAAAAACCGCCATCTCGTTCAGATACTCGATCGATAAAACAAAGCAAAGTTTGTCCCTTTTCTTTTCTTGCTAGCCGTTAAATCCAAACAAAAAAAATAACCGTTGCAAATTTGTACCGTTTGGTTTATAAAAAAAAAAAAAAAAAAAAAAAAAAAAACTAAAACCATCCTATAAATACACAAGTTATTTACATACTAAACTCACAAATCTTACAATCCTCTCTACACAATCCTCTTTATAAAAAATGTCTAAGAAAACACCACCAACCAAAGGCCGAAAATCCCGTTTGTCACAAAACGTCCCGCATATTTTGACACCGGATCCGAATTTCCGGTTAACCGGTGTCTCACCAATAATCAATTTGCAACCCCCTGGTTTCGAATATCAATCCCAACAAGCTCCACAACAACACCCTAACAATCCATTTAGTATGAACCGTCCATTTGTTCCACCGCAACAAAACATCCACTACCAACAACAACAACAAAGCTACTCCCGTCGAAGCAACCAATCTATGTATGGGTCACACGAATCATGTACCGTCCAACAATGGATTCATCAACGCCTTCATATTCAAATTATCAAGAATATTCTCCGTTAGCCGTATCAATCTTGAGGGTTTTGATTTTGATGAGCAACTATACAACAATCCTAATTTTATCTTTGGAACCGGATCGGGTTATCCGGCTCAAGAGTATCACGGTTCGGGTACCGGTTCGGCTCATGGATCGTATCACGATTCGATCAACCTTGATGACGTAGAAGAAGAAGAATGTCGAGAAGAGACGTCACCGGTCAAACCAAAGAAACGAGCTACAAAGGGAAAGAAGAAGGCTGTCGAGAAAGAAGGCAAGAATGATTCGTTGCCTTGGACCAAAGAAGAAGAGATCGCCTTGTGCAACGCTTGGTGTGATGTATCCGAGAATAGTGTAATCGGAAACAACCAAACTGCTAGAGGATTTTGGCAGAAAGCCATTGAATACTTCGAGAAGGAGGTTGATTCAGAAAGAACGTACAACTCTATCATTACAAAGTGGAAAAATAGGGTACGTCCTAGAGTTGGTCATTTTTGTGCCATTTACAACAATGCTTTCAAGAATTATGGAAGTGGTGAGAATGACCTCACTGTTTATACACGAGCTTGTGATGAATACCAACTAGTGTGTGGTCATCCGTTTGTTTTGGAGCATTGTTGGCGATTTTGAGGAGCATTACGCTTGGAAGGATAATGAGATGCCGACTTTTTAACCCAAGAGGATGGTCGCAAAAGCAAGGACTTCAACCGACTCGGATGTGCAATCGGATGTGCCTTCGTCGTGCCTAATAGACCAATTGGTCGTGATACCGCAAAAGAATAAAAAGAAATCTTCGGAGTTTTCTATGGAAGGTGTTGCAGAGACATGGGGCAAGATCAAGTCCAAGGCATTCGGGCAGAAGAAGGAGCTGGCAGACCTGCACTATGGTTTGAAGAAGAAAGAGCTGGAACAACGGCAAATCGAGTTGGAGCTACAGCAACAAAGAGAAGCAAGGGAAGACAAAAAATTGGCACTAGAAGAACGAAAAGTTGAATTAGAGGCTCAAAAGAAATATGATGCAGATCTCATGTTCTATTGCACGCCAATCGACGAATCTTTGCCCGCAATAGAACGCCAAACAATGCAGAAACTCAAAGAGGCGATCAAGAACACCACAACCTACATTTTGAATAAGTGTTGTAATGTTTTAATAAGTTTTGTAATGTTTTAATTATATTTGAATTATAAGCTGTAACGCTTTAATTATTAATGAAATTTTATTTTGTGTTAAAAATGTTTTTTGTTTTTTAAATTAAAAAAAAAAAAAAAAAAAAAAAGAACCAATCGCCCTTCGGGACACCTAATCGCCTGCGGTCATTTGGAGAGAGAAAGGCGACGTGGCGGGAAAAGTAGGGATTGAATCCCTCACCTGTGGGCGACCTAAGTAAATGATTAGAAGCGGTTTGTGTTATCTTCTTTACTTATCCCTTTTTTATTAACCAAGTTAATAGATTCTAATGTAAAGTTGATTATTTCTAGGAAATGCTAAACATAACCTTTAGGACTATCTTAATATTTGGACACACATAAACTATATATATTTTCACATTAACTATTTATCATTTGAATTTAATTACTCCCAAACAATTAAGGGTGTTTCGACGATAAGCGTTTAGGAGCATTTAGAAGCGGTGAGCGGTGAGGGTTAAGAGTTGTGATTTTAAATGCTCGTTTAGCAAGCGACAAGTAGCTTTATCTATTTTTGAAATATTCCTTTTCAACGCTCCATAATTAGCATTTTAAAGCGTTGATAATTTGTGGTTGTTTACATATTATAATTACTAATACAACTACGTAACCAAAAGTTTTTGTCACAATTCTCAAATTCGGTCATTTCATAAATTATATATATGCATTATATTAGTTCATTCATGGCATTTCATTTCACATTTAACGTGAAATTTTATATTTAAATAAATGTTGTCGCGTGAGTTATTATTTTAAATATTTAATCCGTTACTTTCAAAATGATCCCGACATATTTTTAAACTTACATTTAGTTATAAAACTATATTTTGAGTTTACCTAGTGTTTTAAATTTATTTCAGTAAATAAATCGTTAAAGTTTAATTATTACGTCGTTTTCTTAAAAATTTTACGATAATTATTTTATCACCCAATTTCACAAGGAATGTATTTTAAAATTTATATTATCTCATTTCATTCTATTTTGACCTATTAAAAATTTACTTGTACCAAAATTACCATTTATCTTACAAGTTACAATTAATCACCTATTTA
Organism: Chrysanthemum lavandulifolium; assembly: GCA_022545495.1. Taxonomy (NCBI): domain Eukaryota; kingdom Viridiplantae; phylum Streptophyta; class Magnoliopsida; order Asterales; family Asteraceae; genus Chrysanthemum; species Chrysanthemum lavandulifolium. The sequence goes on from CM040238.1 coordinate 67,358,989, forward strand.
CTTGCACTTTCTTAAAAATTTATACAAGTATATATACATCATACAATAAAAAAAAAAAAAAAAAAAAAGATAATTGGTTAGACAAAATCCCTCAAATCCGGTCCAAAGGGGGGAATAGTCAAGGTGGGTAGTTTCTTTTTTTGTACAAAACCACATGTATACATAATCTACATTCATTTCACTTTCCTCATTTTTCAACAAGTTATTAAAAAAAAAAAAAAAATTGGTTTCTCTCATTCTTTTTCTCTAGCAACCGGTTCTACATCATGAGCTAGGAGGGGATCAAAATTTTCTTGAGCACAAGTTATAACAATCTAGTTACACTCTTTATTTAGGTTTTGAAATAAAACCAAGAGTGTTTAGGCTAAACCTTGTTCTTTACACCTCATCATATTCACTTGTCCCGTTGACACATCACATTATACCTCGGTGTACTCACTTTTGTCATCGCCTCGGTTTACCAAGTGAGTAATCACATCCCCTTTACCGCTTTTACTATATTTTGGGGCGAAATGCATGAACCTTTCTTGAGCTAAAATGTTTACTACTTTTATTAACTAGTTTGACTAGAACTTGTGAACTCAAGCAAATCCTTGAACTTAATTACGAACCTATTACTTATTTGAACTTATTGAACCGCACAAAGTCTCCCTGTTCGAGCATCACTATAAAGTCTCGCCTTATTGGTGGGCGTCTCAATAAATCTCGCCTAGGTGGTCGAGTGACAAAGGAGTCTCCCATTCGAGCATCACTATAAAGTCTCGCCTTATTGGTAGGCGTCTCAATAAATCTCGCCTAGGTGGTCGAGTGACAAAGGAGTCTCCCTGTTCGAGCATCACTATAAAGTCTCGCCTTATTGGTAGAGCGTCTCAATAAATCTCGCCTAGGTGGTCGAGTGACAAAGGAGTCTCCCTGTTCGAGCATCACTATAAAGTCTCGCCTTATTGGTGAGGCGTCTCAATAAATCTCACCTAGGTGGTCGAGTGACAAAGGAGTCTCCCTTGTTGGAGCAAAGGTAAAGTCTCCCATGTTCGAGCATCCCTACATTATTATATTCGTGGTACACTATTGTGAACTATTATGACCGTTTATACTTGATCTTTAGACATACTACTTTTGGCGTTGGGTTGTGTACACACAAAGTTGCAAGTTTTGTATGGGCGAATTTGGGCCGAGTGGATACACAATGCCTTTGCTTTGAGAACTATTTTCGTCGACCGAAAGCTTTGATTATTTCTTACGAGTTTTCTTATTTTTGCTAAACGTGTTTACTCACCAACTATTTTCATAGTTGACCCGTTTTTCTCTCATGCATTTCAGGTGATCGTTAGTAGCTTTTCTATCAAGTCTTGCATAAAGAAGTTTTCACTTGTCGCTACAAGTCGTATGTAATAAAACTCAATATTTTGGAACCTAAACTTTGTAATATATTTGCCGATGACGGCTAAACTGGTATTGTAATGGTGTAATTTTTCTTTTTAATATAAATGTTGGTATGTTCTATTATCTTGTGCTTATGTTCCCTTCCGTTACACCTCGTGTTTCCGCCTCCGTGAGGTGTGATGATTGGTACCAGAGCCAAAGGTTATAGAGAATGCCGATTTTTCAAAAATAAAAATCACAGCTATAACCGGAAAAATTTTTATTTTATTTTATTAAACATTGAACATCATCCGAGTCAACTAGTCCTATCGTTGCATCGTTACTCATAAATTATACATAGCCTGATCAACTATGTCTAATTTATGAAGAACCATGCAATGATAAGAGTGGTAGTTTTAAATCATGTTTGGTCGAGTCTTTAGAGTCCGGTCACCAAGTTGCATTGGTCGGTGGGTATGCATGGCATGTTTTACGTTCACGTCTACATTACCGTACCTTGTTCATATCTTCTCTTTTCCATCTTCGACTTGTTAGACATGGCATGTCTCATTTCTGTCATGTTTCGATCACTATAACACATTACCACCGTTCGCACCTCATCCGACTTCGTTCGAATGTCGCTTACTCAACCCGATGTTTTGGTCCACCGTGGGATCATGGCTGCAAGAAACACACGCTCGGGAAGCAACAAAGAACGGCAACCCAAACAACAACGGCAACCCAAACAAGAATGACCATCCAAACAACAACGCTATCGGAATAGCGGATCTACTCACTCAAATTATAACACATCTCGATGCGAAGAACCAACAACGGAGAAGGTACTTCAAACGCTGGTCAAGGATGCGACTACAAAACTTTCATGACATGCAAGCCAATGGAATTTCATGGTGCGAGGTGCCATTGGATCGCTAACTCGGTTCGAGAATGTTGAGTCGAAGCTTAGTATCACGAAATGTCTTTGAAGGAAACAAGGTTGAGTTCTCTGTTGGTCTACTACGGTCGAGCATTGACCGGTGGAACAACCAACTGCACTGAGACTAGAGGAAGAGGGGCTAAATGCATTATCTTGGGAAGCATTCAAGAAACTACTAACGATGAGTACCGCGAAAAGATGAAGTGCGAAACGGAAGAAGAATTTTGGAATCACTTGATGGTAGGAGTAGAGATCGACAAGTACACGATCCGGTTCCACGAGTTAGCTAGGATGGTTCCTCACATGGTTTCCACCGTGGAGAAGTTGATTGATCGATATATATGGGGATTGATACGAAATTAGGAGGATGTCACTGTCGAAACCAACCACTCGCAAGCCGTGAGTATGGCGTATCGCTTGACAAATGATGTGATCGGTGCGGAGAACTAACAAAAGCAAACGACCATGGACGAAAGCGGGGAGGATCACCGAGGAAACCGAGACCGAATCGGCAAAACAAGAGGCGTGAATAACTTCGTAACTATGGGCGACCATCCGAGAACGCAAAGGATATGCAGTCCACATCCTTTGTGCACTCGATGTAATTATCATCACTTAGGAGACGCCCAAGGTGCGGCAATGCGACGAGACGGGCCACTTCGAAAAATTGCTCAAACAGAATCGGAAATCAAGGACGAGAAAAGCATGTTACGAGTGTGGAAGTCTAGATCACCTTCGCAATACCGTCCAAAGTGAAAAGAACTCCCAATCAAGGAGGTGTCGTCCAAACTGGCGTTGGCAATAGAAGGCCCACAAGATCGTAACATTGAAATTCCTCCCGCACGTGGTCGAGCATTCTATCTCGGGTACCAAGGAAGCCCGCAACGCTTAACGGGTACATTCTTTCGAACAACTACCTTATTTACGCATTTACATGATTTTGAGTGCATAACTTCCTTCCAATCTTTACACGTTCACAACATTGATTAATTTGAGACCTATTGTTATCGACCTTAGTTGTTATATATTTTGTTGATTGGATTTGATTGTGTAAGCAAATCGAATATCGAGCGAATCTTTCAAAAGACTTCATTCAAGGATGTGGCATCCTACCTTTCTAACAACTTGTTTCCTAGCTTGATCTAGTGACAGTTCTTGTTTGATGAGTTGCGAAAATCAAGCTAAGAGACAAGTTTACTCAATTCGGTTTAGTTTAATCTCATGACAGTTCTTGTTTGATGAGTTGTGGGATTAAATTAGAATCGACTACCAAAAGGTCTTTTGAGAGCTACGTTCGATATTGGGCGAGTTTACCCTATCCAATCTAATCACGGGCACGTACTTAGTTGAATGGGAACCTGTACGCATGGGCATTGATATGATCATTTAGACCGTTCGTACGATCATGAACTTTTAGAACTCTTGTCGAGGTTCGGACCATAGTATCGTTAATCGAATCACGGGACGTGATTCGGCCGACATGGGAAGAATGTCACAATTCTCAAATTCGGTCATTTCATAAATTATATATATGCATTATATTAGTTCATTCATGGCATTTCATTTCACATTTAACGTGAAATTTTTATATTTAAATAAATGTTGTCGCGTGAGTTATTATTTTAAATATTTAATCCGTTACTTTCAAAATGATCCCGACATATTTTTAAACTTACATTTAGTTATAAAAACTATATTTTGAGTTTACCTAGTGTTTTAAATTTATTTCGTAAATAAATCGTTAAAGTTTAATTATTACGTCGTTTTCTTAAAAATTTTACGATAATTATTTTATCACCCGAATTTCACAAGGAATGTATTTTTAAAATTTATATTATCTCATTTCATTCTATTTTGACCTATTAAAAATTTACTTGTACCAAAAATTACCATTTATCTTACAAGTTACAATTAATCACCTATTTACTTGCACTTTCTTAAAAATTTATACAAGTATATATACATCATACAATAAAAAAAAAAAAAAAAAAAAAAGATAATGGTTAGACAAAATCCTCAAATCCGGTCCAAAGGGGAATAGTCAAGGTGGGTAGTTTCTTTTTGTACAAAACCACATGTATACATAATCTACATTCATTTCACTTTCCTCATTTTTCAACAAGTTATTAAAAAAAAAAAAATTTGGTTTCTCTCATTCTTTTTCTCTAGCAACCGGTTCTACATCATGAGCTAGGAGGGGATCAAAATTTTTCTTGAGCACAAGTTATAACAATCTAGTTACACTCTTTATTTAGGTTTTGAAATAAAAACCAAGAGTGTTTAGGCTAAACCTTGTTCTTTACACCTCATCATATTCACTTGTCCCGGTTGACACATCACATTATACCTCGGTGTACTCACTTTTGTCATCGCCTCAGTTTACCAAGTGAGTAATCACATCCCCTTTTTACCGTTTTTACTATATTTTGGGGCGAAATGCATGAACCTTTCTTGAGCTAAAATGTTTACTACTTTTATTAACTAGTTTGACTAGAACTTGTGAACTCGAAGCAAATCCTTGAACTTAATTACGAACCTATTACTTATTTGAACTTATTGAACCGTACAAAGTCTCCCCTGTTCGGAGCATCACTATAAAGTCTCGCCTTATTGGTGGAGCGTCTCAATAAATCTCGCCTAGGTGGTCGAGTGACAAAGGAGTCTCCCTGCTCGGAGCATCACTATAAAGTCTCGCCTTATTGGTAGGCGTCTCAATAAATCTCGCCTAGGTGGTCGGTGACAAAGGAGTCTCCCTGCTCGAGCATCACTATAAAGTCTCGCCTTATTGGTAGAGCGTCTCAATAAATCTCGCCTAGGTGGTCGAGTGACAAAGGAGTCTCCCCTGTTCGGAGCATCACTATAAAGTCTCGCCTTATTGGTAGAGCGTCTCAATAAATCTCACCTAGGTGGTCGAGTGACAAAGGAGTCTCCCTTGTTGGAGCAGTGCAAAGTCTCCCATGTTCGGAGCATCCCTACATTATTATATTCGTGGTACACTATTGTGAACTATTATGACCGTTTATACTTGATCTTTAGACATACTACTTTTGGCAGTGGGTTGTGTACACACAGGTTGCAAGTTTTGTATGGGCGAATTTGGGCCGAGTGGATACACAATGCCTTTGCTTTGAGAACTATTTTCGTCGAATCGAAAGCTTTGATTATTTCTTACGAGTTTTCTTATTTTTGCTAAGCGTGTTTACTCACCAACTATTTTCATAGTTGACCCGTTTTCTCTCATGCATTTCGTGTGATCGTTAGTAGCTTTTCTATCAAGTCTTGCATAAAGAAGTTTTCACTTGTCGCTACAAGTCGTATGTAATAAAACTCAATATTTTGGAACCTAAACTTTGTAATATATTTGCCGATGACGGCTAAACCGTATTGTAATGGTGTAATTTTTCTTTTAATATAAATGTTGGTATGTTCTATTATCTTGTGCTTATGTTCCTTCCGTTACACCTCGTGTTTCAGCCTCCGCGAGGGTGTGATTTTAATAGAAAAATACAATTCTCGCTAGAGCTACACTCCTGCAACTTATTGCTAGCTATCGCTATTTTGACAAACACACCCTAAATGTATCACAATTATTACATGATTTTAATGTTTTAAACGCAACAATTAAGAGCACTGGGTACCGTAACGCCGGGCGGTGTTGGTTTGACGTGGTCGGCGTTACTATACCGCTGGTCGGATGTTGGTTTGGCGTTGCCTAGGCAACTTGCGTTTGTTTGTTTTTCTTTCCGATTTAAATGGGATGTGTTTGTGTTTTTTCAGGTGTGTGTGTGTGTGCGTGTGTTTTTAGTGTGTGTGCGGTATACTAGGAAGGAGATGAAGTTTGGTTTATTTTGTATCTTTTTTTGGGCCGGACTGTAGTTTTTGGTTTAACTTTTTGTTTGGGTGGTGCATAGTTTTGTAAAAAAAGTTAGATTTTATTTTTTTTTTTATTTTTGTTTTGTAAAAATAGTTTAAAAGTGTTATTTTATTTTTATTTTAATTAATAAAAGTTTATTTTGTTTGAAAATGAAAAATATGATAAAATGGTGGGGCCCAAAAGTGAATGTTAGTTTGTGTTATAATACCTATTGGTTTTGTGGTATTAGTGTTAAAATGAGAATCTTGATGTAACATTAAAAATGTTTTTTTGTATTGGTTTGTGTTATGATAACTAGTGCTATTAGACTACAAATATCAAAACACTTATTTTTAATTATAAGTTTTGCTAAATTAGAAGTTTTTTTTACTAACATATACGTAGTACTTATTAATTAACTTTCTACAACATACATGATTACAGGTGTTCATAAGAAGGTCAAAATCAAAGCGTCATCACCAATAGGCCAACATTAGCTAGTAAAAGGGATAAGTTGCGGAAATTTGATAAACTTTGAAGATATTGTTTAGAGTTAATTACATGAATGGTCTCTATGGTTTGTAGGGTTTCTGATTTAGTCCCTGTGATGAGCTTGAGCAATATTCTTTGGAGGGCCGAAATGTAGTCGTAAAAACTTTAAGGGGCCACACCTATAATAATTTTACATTTATACTAATTTTTGAAATAATATACAAAACTACAAAATTAAGACTTAGTGGTCTTAGATTTGGGAGGCCACAACCCCACTTGCCCCTAATAAGCTCCGTCTATGGTAGTCCCTAAACTTTATTTTTGCAGATCTCCTCCCTATGCTTTTGACCCATTACGGGTTTGGTCATTTGACTACTTTTTTGTTAGTTAGATTGTCAAGTGGGCGTTTAAATGGTTGAATTGATGAAAATACCCTCCTATTGTATGGTCCATGTGGTTTGTAGTATATCACTAATTTGGTCCCTACTTTTTATTTATTTATTTAACTATTTATTTAATATTATTAATAATTTTTATTTCAAAAATTTTTGTCCGAATTTTTTTATAAAATTTTTACGAGATTTTTTATAATTTCTTACGAGATTTTTATAATATTATTAATAATTTTAATGATATTTTTTCTAAATTTTTTACTTAGATTTTATAAAAAATTACGACAACTTTATGATATTATTAATAACTTTTTATTTCAAAATTTTTGGTCCGAAAATTTTTCACATATATTTTTAAACTTTTAGACATATTTTAAAAATCTTTTGAACTTTTTACGAGATTTATTTTATAAAATTTTCACAAAACCTTTTAAAAATTTGGTTATTAATATTTTTACTAGATTTTTTATAAATTTTTACGAGATCTTTTTATAAAAAAAATTTTACGAGATTTTTATGATATTAATGATAATTTTTACGATATTTTTTATAAAATTTTTACAAGATTTTTTATAAAAATTTTAAGAGATTTTTATGATATTATTAATAATTTTTACGAGATTTTTTATAAAATTATTTTTACAAAAAAGTTGACATAATTTACGTAAAAGTTTTGACATAATCCGATTTTATTTTTAATTAAAATATTTTCAAAACTATAAAATTTTTAATCTGTTAAAAAATTTAAAACAAATTAAAATATTAAAATTGAAAAAAATTGTTAAAAGATATTGTTTTAAAGTTTTGACATAATCTATTTAAAAAATTAAAGGTTTTAAAGTTTTTAAATTTTAAAGGTTTGACATAGGTTTTAAAATTTAAGAAAATATTATGTTATTAGATTTATAGTTTTAAAGGTTAAAAAACGGTTTTAAATTTTAAGAAAATTTTGTCTTAGTATGTGATGAGAAATAAAAATAAAAATTTACCAAAAAATGAATTAAAATTTAATACTAATGTTAATTAAATAGTTAAAAAAAAAGACTAATTTTGTTATACGATACAAACCATAGGGATCATATATATATATTTTTTTTTGAAAGGCGGATTTATTAAAACACTCTAGCAAGGAGCTAGAATAAAATTACAAAGGCTTCATAAGCCAAGAGTTCCAACAATTAACATTACGCCTCTACTTTTAAGGCAAGAAAAGAAAAAGTACGAATGGAATCGAAAATGTCACTTTTCCTCAACGAGTGAGAGGAGAAAATAACACCGCTGCGATAACGCCAAATGCACCATAACAACGCTACATAAATGACGTGCACTCGATCTTCATCACTCCTAGAAGCTCTCCAAACTTGAACCATTGCGTGCGGTCGAACCAAGAAGAAAATGAGGGCATATCAATATCGACCCATCTTCTTACAAGAAACCAAATGCTTGAAGACAAGTCACGACCAAAGAAGACATGGTCCACGGATTCCACCACATTGTTACACATCGGGCAAACAATGGACGGTATATCAAGGCCCTCAAAGATAAATTAAGACAAGTAGGAAGCCCGTCCAAAGAAAGACGCCAAATGAAAATGTTTACTTTTCGAGGAAGAATATTGAACCATCGGTGCATGGGGAACATGAAGGAAGCAAACAAGAGTCAAGGTGAACTCGCGTTACATGAACCGAAAACGCCATCATTGTCAAGGTTCCAACTCCATGAATCGTGGCTCATTAAAAGCTTTACGACCCAACTCGAAACTAGAGAATCTAAGGCACCTTCATTACGGAGCCCTCGACTTGCCTCTTCCAATTCCAAACCCAAGAATCATTTACTCTTGATCCGAGAGTATGTTAACTGACATTAACGTGCCATTGCCATTCCATTGATCTTTCCAAACCGAATAGATAAACCATTACCCACTTTACGACTAAGAGTACTCATCAAGAGAAAGCTACGTTGATGAAGCGGTGAGTATGTCGAGATGATGGATGCCCAAACGCCATTATAATTGCAACCTTTAATATCAAAACCCCTTCCACACCATGAATAGCCACAATTGTTAATACAAATAAGCCGTAAAACGTTTATTTATATTTTACGATCTTCTAATGTTTTGTCGATAACAAACGTAAAATCATGTTAACGAAACAAATAAAATAGGTAAATGGTTTGAACTAATAGTTTCTAACATATTCACATTTTCACATAAAACACTAAAACAAGTATAAGTGATTTTATGATTTAGTAATACATATGTACAACAACTAGTGTTTACATATTTGGGTAAAATATACACATAACTAGTATGTAGTATATTGGGTATTATAAATGGGTAGAAACTTAAGTATCAAAACCCATTGGGCAAATACATTGAATGTAGTTGGGTATAACTCAAAGCCCATAACCCATTGCATGACATCATGCTTATATCATACATGGATAATATCCATAAGACCCATGGATCAACCCATACCCAAGTGACTAAGTGCATTGCACTCAAAGATACATTGTATCTAGCCAAAGATCCATGGTTCAACCCATGACCCATGACCTATAACCAAAATACCCATGGGCAAAGAGGAGCGTTCCACGGATCCCTAGCTTAACGCTAGACGGATCCCTTGTGGAAGGATCCGGGAAACGATGGATTTTTCCTCTATAAATAGTGAGCCATTTCTTCATTATATCTCACCCCTTTCCAATACACTTTCTCCCCTGAGTTAAATCTCACTAACCTTAGATCCAAGAGATCTATGTTTGTAGTTTTGTTTTTGTGTGATCTTCTAGGTTCCTCTTAAAGGCAAGATCACCACCTTTGAAGTCGAGCAAGCTCAAGTCCATGAGTTGCCATACTTCCTCATCATCAAGGCTATTGAAGTCCTCTTGTTGATGATCTATTTCTTTCCTCAAAGAAGTGTAGTGTTGAAGACATTAGTGAAAGATGTCTCAAGTGTCAAGACGAAGATATTAGTGAAGGGTATCTATCGTCTTTAGGATAAGCACTTGTGGTAGGTGCTTAGAAGTCAAGACAAGAAGCATTAGTGAAAGGTGCTTAGAAGTCAAGACTTGAAGCATTAGTGAAAGGTGCTTAGAAGTGAAGACACAAGACATTAGTGAAAGGTGTCTTGTAGATCTAGTCAAAGGCATTAGTGAAAGGTGCCTTAGATGTACATTCGATATGGTGTGTTTCGATGTACTAGATAGACTAGCATTAGATCCAAGGATATTGATGTCCTTGATGATGTTGTAAAGGAGTAGATCTCCTTTGAGATTAGTCGTTGGTGTAGTGTGGTAGTAGTTCCTCCATTGCAATGGAACTAGGTGCTTAGCCTAGTACCTAATAAAGGGTAGGCGACGTTGTGATAGGATTAGTTCTCCTAAGGTGTGAAAGAACTCGGTGGTTAGCCTAGCACCTTATAAAGGGTAGGCGACGTTGTGTTAGGTGTGGTTCGCCTTGGTGTGAAAGAACTCGGTATTTAGCTTTGTACCGGAAAAAGGTTAAGCGACGTTGTGAAGGCTTCTCCGCCATAAGGAGATTGGTGTAGTGTTTACAAACTCTCGAGTAGGTGACTCGGGGAGTGGAGTAGGGGAAGGAAGGTGTCCTTGTAGCCGAACCACTATAAATACTCGCGTTGTGGTTTTATGCTTCTTACTCTTATCTTTTCATTACATATCTTTATATGCTTGTCTATCAACATCCAACACACACAACCAAATAGATTGACATAAGTCGATCTAAATAGTTTAAAATGAAGTTTCAATTGGTAAAACTATTCAACCTCCCCTTCTAGTTTTCCACAACAATGACACGAGCCCAAATAGAATCTGGGTTATTAACAAGACGCCATCTCCATTTTTGGAGAAGAGCAAAATTGAAAGACTTCAAACTTCCAATGTTTAACACACCTTTATCAAACGGGAAGCGAACGCTTTTCCCATTTAAGCCACGACATTTTTCTACTTTCGACACTACCACCCCGTAAAAAGGAAGCCCGAATAGCTTCAAGGAGTTAAGAATGATTCAGGACATTTGAAGATCGACATATAATAAATCCCGAGGCTTCCCAAAACTGATTTAATAAGAGTTAGGCGACCCCCAATGGATAAAGTGCTTGCTTTCCAAGAAGAAAGTTTAGCACGAAAACGGGCTATTAAAGGCTACCAATTTGCTATAAGGTTCATTTTGCTCCAAGAGGTAAGCCAAGATAAGAGAAAGGAACAATACCTGAGCTACATCCTGTGTCACGAGCCAAAACATCAATATCACGAGAGTTCACTCCAAGACCGTAGACATTAGATTTGGAGACGTTTATTTTGAGGCCTTAAGCAAGATAGAACACGTGAAGAACACGAATGATATTATTCATATCTTGCCTATTCCAATCTGAGATAATCACAACATCATCCGCATAAAAGAGATGAGATAATTTAAAACTTGAATCTCCTATTGAAGCCCCATGAATAAGGCCCGAAGAGACCGCATTTTTTAACGCGGTGTGAAGGCCTTCCATAATGATAATGAATAAGAAAGGACTTAGCGGATCACCTTGATGGAAACCACGCTTTATAGAAAATTCACTAGAGGGACTTTCATTTATAAGAACAAAAGCTCTAGCGGAATGAAGGCAACCCTGAATCCATCTACGCCATTTGTTACCAAACCCAAGACTAGCTAACATGTGATTGAGAAACTTCCAACTTACGGTGTCGAATGCTTTTTCAAAGTCAACTTTAAACAACAACAAATTTCTTTTCTTCTTTTTGTACCATGATATTATCTCATTAAGCATCAAAGGGCCATCAAGAATGTATCTTCCCGAAATGAAAGCCGATTGTTCTTTACTCACCACTTTATCAATGACTTTCGAAAGCCTATTAGCCAAGACTTTAGCAACAATTTTATATTGCATATCAATCAAAGAGATTGGATGAAAATCTTTAATATGAATAGGATTTGCAATCTTCGGGATCAACGTAATAAAAGAAGAATTTGAACCTTTAGGCATGGTAAATGAATCATAAAAACCTTTATCAGCTTTCACCACGTCTTGTTTCAAAAGATCCCAATACGTTTTGAGGAAAAGGAAAGAAAAACCATCCGGGCCCGGGGCTTTTTGACTCCCACAGTCCCAAACAGCCAACCAGATCTCTTCTTCAGAAACTGATACGTGCACGAAGGTGAAGACCAAGTCTTAAGCAGTTGATACATGACTCCATGATCTCTACGTAGCATGCATGCATTTAGGGGAAATTAAGAAGTGGTTTTCCACAGTTGCATTAGTTACCCACGTTTACATTTCCAGTCAAGTTTTGTTCCTTAAGTTTAGCTTAGTGGTTTAGCTTTCTATTAGTATTTATATTGTAATTTTGCATGAAGTAATATATCAGAAAATTGGGTCAAAAGTCTCTTGTTCCTTTCTCTATTCTTGGAGATTGACTGCCTCAAGTAGTCTTCTATCATTTGGTGCTTTCATTATCGATCTCACCATGCCTCCCCGTAAAGACACATCAAATGACGATCCCACAAGTTTCCAAGATCAATTATCAGCCCTAAACGCAAAAGTCGATGCCCTTGTCAATAGCATGACGACCTTTCTCCAAGCCCCACCGCCGCCGCCACCCCCACCCCCACCTCCGCCACCACATAACCAACCACGGCCACCAAAAATATTCCTACCAAATTTTGACGGCTCAAACCCGTTAGATTGGATCTTCCAAGCTAACAATTACTTTGAGTATTGCTCCATCCTACCCGCTCAACGGGTCACACTCACTATTTTTTACTTTACCGGAGACGCGTTAAGTTGGTACAAACATCTTGCGATAACAACCTCGCTTGGTACTTGGGCTGAATTTTCACGAGCCCTTGAACTCCGTTTTGATCCTTCATCATACGAAACCATCAAGCCACCTTGTTTAAACTAAAACAAAAGACCACCGTATCCGCCTACCAAACTGAATTCAAAAGAATTAGTAATTGTGTTGTTGGCTTACCTCGTGATGCCTTATTTAATTGTTTTCTTTCTGGCCTCCGTTCCGACATTCAAAACGATATTTCATTACACAATCCCCAAACCCTTCACCAAGCGTATGGTTTAGCAAAGTTAGTAGAAGAAAAAATTAACCTTGCCACACCCACTTTTCAACCACGTCAATTCCATACCCCAACGCTCGACACCCCGCAACAAACCACCCTACCGTCACATAATATTAACCCATCAACTCCTCTTTTATCGACACTTGTAACATCGAACCAACAAACCACCCTATCCTTACCCGCACCTAATAAACCAAACCAGACCCTACCATTAACCCGTCTATCCGTTGAAGCATTGCAAAAGCGCCGAGCCGAGGGACTTTGTTTTGATGTCCGAAAGTTTTTAAGGGTCACAAGTGCAACCTCCCGCTTTTGCTTCTCATTTATAACGAGGATTTCCTGGAACTGACACCACAGGACACGCCACCTGGAACCGACACCATTGTCACCCCAACAATAGACCCCCCGGTGGGGCATATCAACTGTCGAGTACTACCACCATGCCGGACCTTGAGGACAAGGTCCATTTTAAAGATGGGGGTATTGATACGTGCACGAAGGTGAAGACCAAGTCATAAGCAGTTGATACATGACTCCATGATCTCTACGTAGCATGCATGCATTTAGGAGAAATTAAGAAGTGGTTTTCCACAGTTGCATTAGTTACCCACGCTTACATTTCCAACAAGTTTTGTTCCTAAAGTTTAGCTTAGTGGTTTAGCTTTCTATTAGTATTTATATTGTAATTTTGCATGAAGTAATATATCGAAAATTGGCTCAAAAGTCTCTTGTTCCTTTCTATATTCTTGGAGATTGACGCCTCAAGTAGTCTTTTATCAGAAACATTCTTTTCCAAAACCAAATTATCATTTTGGTTTAAGGTAGAATGCTTGAATAAAGAGAAAGATCAATCGAGGAATTAGAAACATCAAATTTGTCTTTGAAGAAGTTAAAGAACGCCATTTTAACTTGGTGGGGGTTAGAAACCCAAATGCCATCAATCATAACACCTTGAACTGTTTTATGTGACCTCTTTTGCTTCAAAATACCATGAAAGAATTTTGTATTTTCGTCTCCTTCAACATCCCATTTGACTCTAGCTTTTTGCGTCAAGTCCATGTCTTCAAGCTGTTGTATGTCATTAAGTTCTTTGAGAAACTTCACACGATCTTCCTTTTCACTAACTGAGGCTGTATTGGAGTCAATCTTCACTTCGATGTCAATTATCTTTTTCATGACCTATTGTTTTCTAGACGCTTCATTGTTTTTAGCTTGGCGATTCCACTCTTTGATATTCTGCTTAAGCCATTTAAGCTTCTCATGAAAAGGCATATGAGGATTAGTAAGCGAGGACTCATTATAAGCCTTCCTAATACACTCATCAAAACCATCACGATGTAGCCAAGAATGAAAGAATTTGAAAGGGACCGGACCGTAATCAATCTTATCACAATGGAGCAAAATTGGATTATGATCCGACCATCCACGAGGAAGAGCTGTGACTTTTACATCCGGAAAAATATCAGTGACATATTGAGATATCAAGAAATGGTCCAACTTGCTCATCTTCGAACCCGCTTTATTCATCCAAGTAAAATTCTGACCTCCCAAAGGTATCTCTAGTAAACTTGCGTCATCAATAAAAGTGTTAAAGTTGTTAGCCGATGGACGATTGAACTTAGTGCCAAAACGCTCACTTTGATCCCGAACTTCGTTTAAATCTCCAAAGAGAACAAAATGACCATCATGGTTTCTAATGAAATCTAATAATCGATTCCACATGGCAATTTTATTTACTGAATCTTGAGGTCCATATATATTGATCATAAAAAATATATTATCCGAATTTGCCCATCTCCCTTTAACAATGATATACCAATCATCACACCAAATTTGCTCCTTGGTGAAGTGATTGGGATCCCAAAGGATATTAAACCCCGAGCGACCTCGAGAAAGACTGCAAGCATAGTCAAAAGTATAGTTACCCCACATTGATTTAATACGGAACAATTCAAGACGTGTCATTTTTGATTCTTGGACACCTAAAAATTGAATGTTATTTTTGTAGCACATCTCCTTGATCCAGATTCATTTCCTCCTTTTCTTGGAACCTCGAATGTTAATAGAAAGGATCTTCATTTATCCACCATCAAAACACCAATTCTGTCTATCAACCTATGTAGCGAATTGTGGCACCCTTTAACGTCGTACCCCAAATTTTCTCCAACCTCTATGAGTCTATTCATTTCATGAATAACCGAGATGCCCCTTATGTCATTACGTTTAATTTTATCAAAATGTGTCAAGCACTTACCAGTTTTGGATTGAAGAGAGCTAGTTGAATGTTCTTTTCCAGTACTTTTGAAATGTTCAAAACCTGGTGGGCGGCTTAAGTCTGATGTACTAGGTTTGTCCAATTGAATTTCAGGTATCTCCTCTTCATGAACAACATTGTCATTGTTGCTCTCGATACTTTCATCTTGGTCTTTTGTCACATCTTTACCTTCCTGAGTATCATGCAGAGCCTCTTGTATATCCTCTTTCTCGTCACTTTCTGAATCTGCCTCTTTATCATTACCAAACTCGGAGCTCGCTGTGGAGTTTGTTTCAGTCTCTTGAGGTGATGCATCTTGAAGGTTAATACTCCAAGATCCCAGCTCTTGAACACAAACATCATAATCTTCTCCATGAATAGTCACCTGAACCACATCAGAGATAAAAGATTTTTGTCGAGTAGCCACACATACTCTACCCAAGCTCATAGGTGTGATGTTATCATTTTCGAAAAACATACATTTTCCCACCATTGAAGCAACTTTTTTATAGGCGTTTGATCCCCAAGCACATAGGGGAAGCCTCGATATTTCCACCCACACCATTCTCTCATCCACATAGAAGTTCTTAGAAACCGGCTTAACCAACGAAAAAAAGGACTTCAATGTGTTATTTTTTTTGAAAGTGTTACACGACTCTACGTTTTGGAATTGCATCCAAAGCCACAATCCGCCAATGTGATGAATCCTAATGTCGACAAAAGCCTCTTCCCTACATAGACGGTGCAAACTATTCATAGTCTCCACATCTTTTACCTTCACTAGTGCTACATCTAGTGGGTCTGTAATTTGAACCAGCTCTTGATCAGATAAAGTAAGCTCCTTCTTGATCATTTGTTTTTCCACCTTGCTATCTCCATCACCATTCAAAGTAGAAGCATAAGACCTTTTGTTTTGAGATGATCCCACATGTTCTACCTTTTGAGAAGGAATGAAATTAGTCGTCTTACCCGCGGTATACTTTGATGGCGCTTACTTCTTTTCCTGCCGATTGAAACGAGCAACAGATGCGAATATGTGATAACTCCCTATCCATATACTAGCCAAAGAACGAGCTAACTGTTCTTCATTCTTTACACCTAGAAAGCGAACAAATCCAAACCTCTTCCCTGCTTTTGATTTTTTATTTGCAATGAACGCATCGACAATACATCCATATGATTCACATTCGTTCCACAATCTTTTGGCATCAACATAATCAGGAAAATTCGTAATGTAGAAGGAGGATGCAATTTTCTCTACCTCTTTATGGAATGAATTTCTGATCGGAATAGATGAGTCTTGTTTGTTATTTTTGAATTTCCATAGGGATCATATGCTAAGACAAACGAGGGTATAAGTGTCATTTTAACCATCCTTGACGGTTAAACTAACAAAAAAAGTGGTTAAGGGACCAAAACCGTAACGGTTCAAAACCATAGGAAGAAGATCTGCAAAAAAAAAAGTTTAAGGATTAAATCCGTAAAACACGACAAACCATAAAGACCATTTATGTAATTAACTCTGTTGTTTAGGACATAGATCTTCTCAAATTTAAGTTGAATATTATATATGTGTTATTTTGAATGAGATTTTAAATTTGATTAAAATAAAAGTGACACAATTAAAGGCTCATATATTTTTTTCTTCTCACAAATGTTCAATTTAAAATTTAGAGGATCGTATGTTTAACTTGTTTCCGAAAATGGATCAAAGATTCTTTTACCCAATGTATAATAACCAGCCTGACCTTCCAAAAGTCTTTCACACGCTTTGTCGGTTTGTCAAGTAAATAGCAATATCGAAATATTAAAATAAATCGCCTATATATGCCTTACAAACTCGAAATATACAATCCCTAAGAATATAGTGATATGTACACGAACATTTTATTTGCACACGTAAATTTGAACGGAAATAACATTTATACCCCTACCTCTTATAAATCACTTTTCCAGTGTCATCTTCTTTGTGTTTATCAGGCTCTCTTTTTCTCTCTCTCTAAACTCTTAAATAATAAAGGAGTAAAGTCCAAAAAACATCCCTGTGGTTTGCCCTGTGGCTCGGTTTACATCCCTAAACTTTTTTTTGGAACAATTACATTCCTCCGTTAGTAAAGTTGGCACAAAATCATCCCTAAGGAAGAACGCGCAAAGAAGTCCCGTTAAGTCCCCACGTGCTAGTCACGTGAGGGTATTTTGTCCAATTATCACCCATCCCCACCCACGTGTTATAACCCCTACCCTTTTAATAAAGTGATCTTCTTCCCAAATTCATCCAGTAACCTAATTTCAATATCCCCAATCCAAAAACACTAACCATTCTAATCCAATTAACCTATCCCTAAAATCAAAAACCCTAACAATGTCCCACACTATGATTTGCGATGTGGGTTACCCATGTTATTCGTACTTCTTGAGACCAAAATCTCGGAAGACGTTTTTTGTTGTCCAAAACTCAGTAAGACATCAACTTGGTTGATTTTATGTGTTCTTTTAATGTTGATTTGTAATTTGAACTTTTTTAAGGTACCTAATGATGGGTTTCAAGATCAGGTGGATCCTCCAATGTGTCCAAGATCCGTCATGATTATTCCTGGATTATTAAGAAACATGAATCAGCTTGAAGAAGCATCAAGGGAAAATGCACTAAAAGCTAGAAGATACAAGTTCATGTTAGGATTCAGTTGGTTTTTTTTGTTATGTATTTGATGTTCAAATGAAATCCATTAATGTAATGTGCTTGTTAGTTATGAATGAAATGTCTGGTTTATGTGTTAATATGGTGTCATCTTTTTCATGAATATGTTAACATTGGTTGAAATGCATGAAATGGGTTGAAATGGGTTGAAATGAGTTGCAATTGTTGACTGTAAATGGGTTGAAAATACATCTGCAAACCAAGACACATGGACAATGCATAGGTGCAAACAAGACACATGGACAAACCACACATGGACCAAAATACATTTGCAAAAACCATCACAGAAAAAAAAATGCAGTCAATACTGATGTGGTCTAAAAGAGACCGCATAAAGATAGGCCAATTTGCAGTCATTGTGTTGGTAAAAGATATTGAAATGACTGGACAAGCATTTCCACATGGGTAAGAATATTAGTTGCAGTCAATACACTATTTTTTTCAACTCAATCTGCTAAAAGGATTAGAATCTTATGTCTAAGTGTACTACTAAACCCTTTCACAAGGTGTTTATATACATGCATAATCACAATATCATTTTCATCTCACATTTCTTACTAATCCCACAACTACAAATATGAACTCAAACAAACGCAAAGAAATTATCACGGTTCCAAGGTGATGACAAAGGTAAAGATATCATCACAATTTCGGGGTGATGAATCGATGCAACAACTCCAAACCCATGGTATAGCTACTTTCCTAAGGGTTATGTTAGCGAGTCAAGGTTTGATGAGTGTGTAAATACTCATCATTTTTGTACCATTTAAATGCAAAACATCCGAAAACACTCGAAAATGCATCAAAATGATAAAATATCACAAATAAGTGTTTTATGTGTTTTAAATGCAAAATACCAAAATCGGTGAAAACGTATCAAGTTTGCATAATTGGCGCTTTAGTCCCCAAGTTTCAAAAGTTGTCAAAAATAGTCCTGTAAATCAAAATAAAGAAAAATGTCATTTAAGGTCCAAGTTTCAAAAGTTGTCAAAACAAACCCTTCAAAGTTTAAAATTGCAAATTACAACTTTGGTCCTCAACTTTGAAAATTGTCAAAATAGTCCTTGGATATTTAAAATGGAAAATAATCAAATATGGTCCTTGTACTATTAAAGTTTGTCAAGATTGGTCCTTGTGATAACTTTGGAAAAGTGGCGCTTTGGTCCCTCATAAATGCAAAATTACATGAATGGTCCTTGTGTTATATAGCTACAAAACCAAACCGGACCCTCTTTTATTATTAATCCCAAATCCAATCCAAGACCCAAATCCATATCCTAGACCCAATATTTTGAACCCCACTTACCCAATACGCTCAAAAAAAGTCAACCCCGCCAAACCGAACCACTGCTCATCTCTCCTCTCCCAAGGTGAAAACCAAAACCAGAGTAGTTTTCCACCACCTTTCCACCTCACCACCTCACCTTTACACCTCTCTACCCACTCCCTAACACCTCCACATCCCACCAAACTGCATTAATTGCAGAAAACCCGCTTAAGACTTTTTGGCGCCAAAATTGACAAATGGCGAATTTGATGAGTTTGAGAGATCCAATGGCTAGAATTAAGTGGAAAGACTCGAGATGTCGACAAAGTCTAAAAGATCTTTATAAAGCAAGAGAGGAAGCAATGTGAAGAGTATCTAGTGTAATTTTTTAATGTATGTCGTTTTATTAAATTTCAAGCTTTCCAAAGTAATTTTTAGCTTTCAAGTACTTTGTTTAAGTAATTTTCGTGTATGTGAACCTTTTCGCGCCATCAATTTCAAGTTAAGTTTCAAGTTTCAGTTTATGCAATTTTCATGTTTAAAATCTCAAAATGATCTTAATGTTGTTAATAGTTGTTGTTAAGGACTCATAAGCTCACTTAAGCTCCTAGAAAGCTTTTCTAAGCTTTTAGAAACCTTAAAATCGCTTTAGTATCAAAAGAAAAAAATACCAAAAATACCAAATAAATTAGTGAAAATAAAAATCAAGAATGAAGAAGAGATCACAATTGGAGCAAGGTGAATAATGGATTGCCTTGGGTTTAGAGCTTCTTGGGAAGCTATAGGTTATGTTCTCATCCTTGGTTCTCGCTTTATGCTTGGAATGGATTTGTAAGCCTTTTGCTCCATTTTGTCATCTCAATTGCTTAAGTATTCATTAGCTTAAAGCTTTGTATGTTTATGTTTCCTAGTTGTAGTTAAGTGAAATTAAGTGTTAAAACAAGTTACTTGTTCTTTTTAATTTATAGTTACTAAAAATCTTATTTTAAATAGTTAATATAGCATAATTGTAATTTCTTAGTTTTATGATGTTATTGTTGTTGTTTAGTGCTTATATAGTCTAATTATATGATAATATAAAGTCCGTAATCAAGTGCATGGTCTAAATCTTTGAAACTTTTGAAAATCACAAAACAGTCTCATAAAGGACTGCTTGGTTTTACTTTGTTAACTGTGGTAGAGGTTGTTCAAGTTGTTGTTCTTGTTTGTTTCATGTCATATTAGGTTCTAATAGCTCAAAGAAACATTAAAAACTAGTCCTTGTTTGATAAAAAGTCAAAATACTCTTTAATCTCACCTTGTTAGTTAACTGTTAGGATTTATGTTAAAAAATGATTTCATAGTTGCTTAAAACTTGTTAACATAGCTTAATCTCATCTTATTATAGCTTAATACATCATAATCAGTGAGTAGGATCAATCCAAAGTTCATTTTAGTCAACTTATTAGTGTAATTATAAAAGTCAAAATTTCAAGATAGTGGTTTTGAATAAAATAGATAATTTTATATAGGACTTAATATTAAGTTTCAAGATTTGAGCTTTTGGGATATTAAAATATAACCGCTCATCTTTATCATAATATTTTTATAATTTCTAGTTAGCTTATTAAACGACTTATTTCTAGCTTCTTTTAAGTACTTTTCAAAAGGTGTCCTGCAGACGCTTGTGAGCCTTTTTCACAAGCTTCCTTTTCACAAGCTCACAAGAGCTTATTAGTTAACCTAAGCTTGTGTATTTTGGTTCTTTGAAAGCTAACCTAGCTGTCTTGAAGTTCCAAGCTTATTTTTCCACTTTATAGCTTATTTGATAGGGTGCTAATTGCTTTTAATTTGTCCCATTTCGTGTTAACTAAGTACTCGATGATTTACAAGCTCTTTCACAAGCTTGTCATGAGCTTATTAGTGAGCCATAGTGTGTTGAACTTTGGCTTTTGGAAAGCCCACCAGCCATCTTGACACCTCGGTCTTTGTTTGAGCTTTTAAGCTTATTTAATAAGCTTAATTTGCTTTTAAAATGGTGAAGGACTGTTTGGTTAGTAGGTTTAGTTAAAGTGCTTATTTGCTTATTCTCATCTTATCGTTGTATCCTTTGTGCTTTTTAGCTTAATTTAAGTAGCTTTAGCTTATTTGTGTCTTATTTCACCTTTGGTTTCTTTTTGTAAGCTTGTTTGAGCTTAAAAATCAAAATAAGCTCATAAGCTTAACTGTTGAGCTAATAAGCTCATAAACCGCTTATTTTCAAGTTGTAAAATTTTGTTTTCATAAAAGTTGTTTATTATCAATAGTTAAATAGTTTTGTAAAATAAAAATCACAAAACATCATTTTAAAAATAGTGATAGCGTTTATTTAATAGAATTTAGCTTTTTAATTTTCTTTTCATTTTTCTTTTCATTATTAAGCACTTTCTGTTTTTATAATTTTCTTAGCTTTCTTTCATCATAGGATAATTTTATAAAAATTTCATAATTTTCTTAGCTTGTTTAGTATTTATTAGAATTTAAAATAGTTAAAAGTATTAAATAATTAATAATAAATAAATAAAAAGCATAAAAATATCTTTTCAGTTTTAAAATTAGTTTTATAATATTTTAGATTTTTCTAAGTTAAAATTTCATTTTTCCAGTTTAATTTTGTATTTTCTTGTATTTAAGTGTATTTTAAATAATTAATAAATAGTAATTAATTAATAATAAATAGATAAAAGTGTAAAAATATATTTTCATTTTAAAATAAGTTTTATAATATTTTAGATTTTTCTAAATCATAATTTCAATTTTCTAGCTTTATTTCATATTTTATTATATTTTAGGGTATTATTAAATAGTTAAAATAGTTTTAATTAATAATAATTAAATAAATAGTTATAAAAATAATTTTAATTTTCTAATAATTTTCTTTTATTATTAGGATTGTAAAATATCATTTTCATATTTGTAGGTCTTTTATTTCTTAAAATTCACGCTTTATTTTGTGTGTTTACGTAAAATTTAATAAACGTACGTATTTAAGTTTATTTAATCTGATTGTTGTGCTTTACAATTCTGTATCAAAATACATTCCAATCAATCAGTAGTGTAATTTTCAATCAAAATCCTTACTGATCATTATCCTTAGTGATCATTCGACATCTGAACGTTTTTAAGCACCATTAATCCTCCGTGGGACTTAACGACTCGGGAATCCACTATATTCCAAGGGAAATTGCATTGGTTTTAGACTGTTTGAATTTTATTACGGTTGACCATTCACAAGTGGTTGACTTGTGTGATAAACTTGACGGTTGGGATCCAATCAAATTTTAGCGCCACGGGAGGCTTTAGCGTGTTTTAAACATTTTCGCACCCATTCTTGCACATATACCACCTTTTGTAAATGCTTTTTTATAAAGTTATCAAAATCAAAAGTTCATTAACACTTTTCCTAAAGTGTTAACAACACCAAAAAATATAAAACAACAAAACAATCGTAACGCTTTTCTATCTTGTATTTTCTTTAAGGTGATTCTTAAAGAGATACGATTTGGTTAAACGAGACGATACCAAAAATATTGTCCAAAAGTATTTAAACCCTTAGCACAAATCCATACCTACGCCTTTTCGGTGGTACTTAATAAATACATAAAATCAACCACCGCAAACCAAGGCAGAACACCTACCAACCTGGGTGTGAACATTAATAAGTTCCCAATCTTAAAGATCAAAACTTGCCTTTGTGTCCTTGTGATTTGGTGTACCTTTTTCAAAGAAGCCATTTCATTTGTGATTATTGGTTTAAGTTCACTTGTCGCTTTGCCTCGCATTTGTTTTTGAAAACCGATTTTTATACTTAGTGCATGCGCACTGCTCTTCCAACTCTACAAGTCCACTTTCGAGCTTGCAAGTATTCCTCGTAGACGTAGAGGACGCTCGCTCCTTCACCGTGATCGAGGAACGCCTAGCACCACCACCCCCGTCGAATGGCGAAGATAAGCCGATGAATGAGCTTCTCCAAGCACCCATCGAGGGTTACGGAGATGCCATTATTGTCCCACCATCGTGGTCGATACCTTTGAGCTCAAAACCGGGTTGCTTAATCTTGTAACCCAAAGCCAATTTTATGGTTTTGAGCGGATGATCCTCATGCACATATTCGATGGTTCAACAAGATTGCATCGACCATCAAATACAAGAATGTCCCACATGAAGCAATTAAGCTTCTTCTGCTCCCATTCTCTGTAGAGACAAGCCCGAAATTGGCTTGAGAAACAACCCCTCGCTCCATTGAGACATGGGAGGATTTAGTCACTAAGTTTGTTAACGAATTCTATCCTCCATCCCGAACTACAAGTCTTAAGAATGAGATAATGAAATTCTCTCAAAGATTTGATGAATCATTCGGTGAGGCATGGGATCGTTACAAAGAGTTGCTCCAAAGTGTCCGCATCATGGTTTTACCGAGTTAATGCAAATGGATACTTTCTACAATGGTCCGAACCAAGTAACCAAGACTCTTTAAATGCCTCCGCGGAGGTAATTTCTGAGCAAGACCACAAAAGAAGCCTTGCAAATCATTGAAAACAAGTCCCGTGTCCGCCTTTTCCGAACAAAGACATATCGGTCTCGCCTAATGCAGACCTTCTACTTCATCTCATGTGAGTACATCTAGCACCGATGCTAAGATTGACAAACTCACGATATTGTTCGAGCTTTGGTTCTTGCTAACCAAAAGAAAGTCACTTTCACACGCACACCATCACATGGTGAAGTGAAGAAAGTCGAGGTCTGTGTTACTTGTGGTGGCCCTCATGCATACTACAACTGATCGCCACCGATGGTAGTCCATTTGAAGCCAATGCTATAGCCGTACTTCACATCGTGGAGGTAATCAATACCGTCCTCAAAATGAACCAAACTACCGTGCTAATACTTATCGTGGACCACCCGGTTTTAACCGAATCCTAACATACAAAACCGAATCGAACCAACCTAGAATGAACCAAGGTTATCAAAACCAAGGTAATTTCTATCCCGGACCAAATCAAGGTTTCCAACATCAAGGAAACCTTAATCAAAACAATTTCAATCGAGGGAATCAATTTCATGGAAATGTGAATCCTAACCAAGGAAATTTTCAACAACAAGGTCATAATCAAAACATACGACCTCAAAATTTCCCTCAAGCCATTGTCCAACTGACCATCATCCGATGAGTTATTGAAGCAATTCATGAAATCCCAAGATGAAATGAACAGTTGTTGGTCGGTCGATCACGATCTAAAGAAGTCTTTAAATGATCAACCCTCGGCTCGGAAAACTTCCGAGCAACACGATCGCTAACCCGAGGGGCGATGCAAAGGCGATCACAACCAAGTGGTGTTTCATACAATGGACCCGCTATTCCTACTACCTCTTCTTCTTCTCTCCCGAAGGTAGTGGAAAGTGAACCCGAGGCGACAAAGGACAAGGAACTTCCTACTAATAACGGAGGTACCAACGATGTCCATCCTCAAGTTGTCCCGAAACCCAAATCCAATCCAGAGTTGTTTTGAACCTCCGTAGCTCCTGTTGAAAACCCCAAATCCAAAACTTCTATTCCTTACCCATCACGTTTGAATGAGCAAAGCTCATGAAAAAGCTACCATCAAATGGACAAATTTTTCAAATTTTCCAAGAACTACATTTTGACATAAGCTTTATGGATGCTATCATGTCGATGCCCAAGTTTGCATCAACTCTCAAACACATGTTAAGCAACAAGGAAAAACTGTTTGAGATGGCAAAACTCCTCGAACGAGAACCGCCTGCGGTTATCTTAAAGAAGCTTCCCGAGAAGCTTGGAGATCCCGGAAAATTTCTCTTACCTTGTGTATTTCCGTGAATGGTTGAATGCTTTGCCTTAGCCGATCTTGGTGCAAGCATCAACCGATGCCTTATTCAAGATGGAAGAAACTTTCTTCCGGACCTTACTCCTACATGCATGACTCTCGAGCTTGCAGATCGTACAATATCCCGTCCACTTGGCATTGCCGAGGACGATTTGTGAAAGTAGGAAAGTTCCATTTTCCACCGACTTTGTGGTTGTTGATTTCGATGTCGATCAACGGGTTCCTCTCATTGTTGGACGAGGATTCCCGAGAACGGGCCGTGCTCTCATTGATGTATTTGAGCAAGAAATCACATTACGTGTAGGTAATGAAGTCACACCTTTAACCTTGATCAAACTTCGAGGTACTCCGCAAACTATGATTCGAGTCGGTTAACCGAATAGATATCATTGATGTTGCTTCAAGAGTACTCTCAAGAAGTTCTTGGTTATGATCATAATTCTTCGAGTGATAATCTCACTCATTCATCTCAACCCATCATTGCCAATTCTACTCCTTCTCTCACTCCATTTGAGGAAAGTGACTTCATCTTGGAAGAGATTGAAGCATACTTGTCTAGTGATTCTGCTCCATGGGAAATTGATCACGCTCCCATCGACATCGAGGGGACATACTTCTCATTGAGAAGTTGCTTAATGATGATCCATCATCACTCCCTCCCGCCGAGCTTCATAACAAGGAAGTCAAGTCGGTTGAGAAAATCAAGAATTTCCGAGTCGAACTTAAGGACTTACCACCTCATCTCGAGTATGCATTTCTTGAGGGTGATGATAAATTACCCGTCATTATTGCTCGAGATTTGAGTAAAGATGAAAAGATCGCTCTCATAAAGGTCTTGAAGTCACACAAGCAAGCAATTGCTTGGAAACTCTCCGACATTAAGGGTATCAACCCCGAGTTTTGTACTCACAAAATCTTGATGGAGGATGACTTCAAACCAGCAGCTCAACATCGAGAAGAGTAAATCCAAAATCCATGATGTTATCAAACAAGAGGTTATCAAACTTCTTGATGCGGGATTAATTTACCCGATCTCGATAGTCCTTGGGTTAGCCCAATTCATTGTGTTCCTAAAAGGGTGGCATAATCTGTTGTCACAATGAAGAAAACGAGTTAATTCCAACTCGATTGGTTACGGATGGCGTGTGTGCATTGACTATCGTAAGTTGAATGACGCCACCCGTAAAGACCATTTTCCTCTACCCTTCATGGACCAAATGCTTGAGAGATTAGCGGGGAATGAATACTATTGTTTCCTTGATGGTTTCTCGGGTTATTTTCAGATCCCCATTGATCCACGGGATCAAGAAAAGACCACATTCACCGCCCATACGGAACTTTTGCCTACGACGTATGCCTTTTGGCCTATGTAATGCTCCCGCACGCTCCAACGATGTATGATGGCCATTTTCCACGACATGATCGGGAAACAATGGAGGTGTTTATGGATGACTTTTCGGTCATTGGGGACTCGTTTCAAACATGTCTCTCCATTTAGAAAAATGCTCAAACGGTGTGAAGACACCAATCTTTGTCTAAATTGGGAGAAGAGCCACTTTATGGTCAAAGAAGGCATAGTCCTTGGCCATAAGATTTCAAAAACGGATTGAGGTCGATAGAGCAAAAGTCGATGTTATTGCTAAATTGCCTCATCCTACTACCGTCAAAGGTATTAGGAGTTTTTAGGTCATGCCGGTTTTATCGCAGATTCATACAAGATTTTTCTAAAATCGCCTGCCTATGACCCATCTTCTTGAAAAGATGCTCCTTTTATCTTCTCACCGAGTGCATCAAGCTTTTGAAACATTAAAGAAAAAGCTTCTCAAGCACCCATTCTCGTTGCTCCCGATCGACTTGCCCTTTGAGCTCATGTGCGATGCAAGTGATTTTGCTATCGGTGCAGTTCTAGGGCAACGAAACAAGCATTTTCACCTATCCACTACGCAAGTAAGACTATGATCAAGCTCAAACCCATTACACCACCACGTAAAAGAGCTACTAGCCGTGGTGTATGCGTTTGAGAAGTTTCGCCATACTTAATCTTGACCAAATGCGTGGTGTATACGGATCACTCGGCTCTCAAATATCTCTTTGCAAAACAAGATGCAAAGCCGAGATTACTCCGTTGGGTTCTCCTCCTGCAAGAATTTGATATCATTATACGTGATAAAAAGGAGCCGAGAACCTAGTCACGATCATCTGTCCGCCTAGAAAACCCTCACCAAGATGTTTTCGAGAAAAGGAAATAAATGAAACATTTCCTCTCGAGACACTCAATGCGGTTTCTTTTCGTGGAAACTCTACTACCCCATGGTTTGTCGACTTCGCAAATTACCATGCGGGTAACTTCATAGTGAAAGGAATGTCGACCAAACAAGAACAAATTCTTCAAGGATGTTAAACATTACTCGGGACGACCCTACTTATTCAAAATCATGCGGATCAAGTCATCCGACGGTGTGTTTATGGACAAGAAGCTATGGACATTCTCAAAGCTTGCCATGTTGGACCCACCGGGGCCATCATAGTCCAAACTACACCGCCAAAAGGTGTTTGATTCCGGTTTTATTGGCCCACTATTTACAAGGATGCCCACGAATTTGTCAAAACTTGTGACGCTTGTCAACGCCACGGAAATATATCTCAAAGAAATGAAATGCCGCAAAACGCCATTCAAGTGTGTGAGATCTTTGACATCCGGGGCATTGACTTTATGGGGCCATTTCCATCATCTCGAGGAAACAAATACATACTTGTGGTCATGACTATTTGTCAAAATGGGTTGAAGCGAAAGCTTTACCTACCAATGATGCCCGAGTTGTTGTAAAATTCTTAAAATCTCTTTTGCTAGGTTTGGAACTCCACGAGCTATAATCGGTGATCGTGGTACACATTTCGCAATGACCAATTTGATCGAGTCATGCAAAAGTATGGTGTAACCCACCGCCTCTCTCGCATACCACCCCAAACAAGTGGGCAAGTGGAAGTTTCCAACCGTGGTATAAAAAGAATTCTTGAAAGGACGAGAGGCGAAAACCGTGCATCCCGGTCGGATAAACTGGATGACGACTGGGCCTTCCGTGACATACTTTATAAAACACCCATCGGTGTACTCCATACAAGCTAGTGTACGGAAAGGCATGTCATCTTCCGATTGAGCTCGAGCACAAAGCATACCGGGCCTTGAAACATGCCAACTTCGATATTCAGACAACCGGTGATCACGTAAAAGTTCAAATGAATGAATTAAATGAACTCCGTGATCAAGCATACGAGAACTCTTTGATCTACAAACAAAAGACAAAGAAGATTCATGACTCTAAAATCAAGAACCGCGTTTTCAACGTCGGTGATCGAGTCCTTCTTTTCAATTCAAGATTGAAGATTTTCTCAGAAAACTAAAATCCCGTACCGGTCCGGACCATTCACCATCACTAAAGTATTTCCTTATGGAACTATTGAGTTATCTCAACCCGATGGTCCAAATTTTAAAGTGAATGGTCATCGATTAAAGCACTATTTTGGAGAGGACATTCCACCCATGGTTGTCCGGATCTACAAACTTTCCCCATGAACCAATGAATGCGGGATCGAGTCAAGCTAGCGACTCGGTAATCAAAAACAAGAGCACACCATATGGGTTTTCACCCATATTTCGACTTCTTTCTACTTTCTACCACCCTAGTGTGGGGAGTTGCCCATTGTTGTATATAAGTTTTCATATAAAAAAAAAAAAAAAAATGTGTATATATCAAAAATAAAATAATGGCCGTAGTATTTCCTTTTACATTCTATGTTTCGCATAACAGCGGTACTTTGAATATTGAGGGCAATATTCATTTCTAGTGTGGGGAAATTCTCACGAATTTTATCATGTAATTATACCACCCAATTCCCCATTTTGGCCAAATTTTTTTTTTTGGAGTAAGTGTTTTCACTTACTCGAAAAATGGTAATCATCCGCCATGTCTAATAAACATAAGGATTGGCTAATCCAGAGCAAACGGCTCTTGGTAAAGATATCTCAAATCCGCTTATGGCTTGCAATTTGCCCAAAATTGTATGGTGTTCATTTCACCATATCTTTAATTAGTGAAGAGTTGGCTAGCCCGCAAGTTTATGGCTTGTGGTAAAGGCGCTTGGAAAGCCATAATTGGTAATCGACTCACCAAAGATATTTTATTTATCTAAGAGTTGGCTAGTCCGAAGCAAACGGCTTCGTAAAGACAAATCAAAACCGTTGAAAGTCGGTGATTTGCTCAAAATCATTTGGTTATCATTGTACCAAGGTTCTTACTTGAACTAAAACAATTGGCTACTCCGTAAGTAATGGCTTTTGGTAAAGAGATGAAATCCATTAAGTTTTCTCAAAAGATTGCTAGGGACTAGCAATATCTTAGTGTGGGGATTGATGAGTGTGCAAATACTCATCATTTTGTACCATTTAGAATGCCAAAACATCCGAAAACACTCGAAATGCATCAAAATGATAAAATATCACAAATAAGTGTTTTATGTGTTTCAAATGCAAAATATCAAAATCGATGAAAACGATCAAGTTTGCATAATTGGCGCTTTAGTCCCCAAGTTTCAAAAGTTGTCAAATTTAGTCCCCGTAAATCAAAATAAAGCAAAATGTTATTTAAAGTCCCTAAGGATTCATGAGTTGTCAAAACAAACCTTGAAAGATAAAATTGCAAAATGGCAACTTTGGTCCTCAACTTTGAAAATTGTCAAAAATAGTCCTTGGATATTTAAAATGGAAAATAATCAAATATGGTCCTTGTACTATTAAAGTTTGGCAAGATGGTCCTTGTGATAACTTTGGAAAAGTGGCGTTTTGGTCCCTCAAAATCCAAAAATTACATGAATGGTCCTTGTGTTATATACCTACCAAAACCAAACCGGACCTCTTTTTATTATTAATCCCAAAAAGACCCTCATTAACCCCAAACCCAATTTTGAGTCCAATTATTAAAACCCACCGCAAATAAAGTCAACCATAGAATACCCCATGCACTGCTCATCTCCTCACCCACGCGCCAAAACCAAAACCACCATATTTTTCCACCTTTCCACCTTTCCACCTTTCCACCTCTTTACACCTCTCTACCCACTCCCCTAACACCTCCACAATCCCCCAAACTTCTTTAATTGTAAAACCCGCTCAAGACTTTTTGGCGCCAAATTTACAAATGGACGAATTATGATGATTTTGAAAGATCCAATGGTCAAGATGAAGTGGGAAAGACTCGAGATGTCGACAAAGAGTCTAAAAGATCAATATAAAGAAGAGAGGAGCAATGTGAAGAGTATCTAGTGTAATTTTTTAATGTATGTCGTTTTAGTAATTTTAAATTTCCAATGTAATTTAAGCTTTCAAGTACTTTGTTTAAGTTATTTTCGAGTGTATGTGAATCTTTTCCACCATCAATTTCAAGTTAAAGCTTCAAATTTCAGTTTATGCAATTTTCATTTCAAAAATCTCATGTTATCTTAAAGTTGTTTATAGTTGTTGTTAAGGACTCAATAAGCTCACTTAAGCTCCTAGAAAGCTTTTCTAAGCTTTTAGAAACCTTAAAATCGCTTTAGTATCAAAAGAAAAAATTACCAAAATACAAAATAAATTAGTCAAAATCAAAATCAATGGAGAAATGAAGATCACAAAGCTGGAGCAAGGTAGATTTTGGATTGCCTTGGGTTTAGAGCTTCTTGGAAGCTATAGGTTGTGTTTTTGTGCCTTGGTTCTCGGTTTTAAGCTTGGACACAATTTGTAAGCCTTTTGCTCCATTTTGTCATTCAAAATTTGCTTATTTGTATTTTAGTAGTTGTGTTTAAATAAGCATTAAAACAAGTTAATTTTCTTTTTAATTTATAGTTACTAAAAATCTTATTATAGTTAATGCATAAGTGTAATCAGTTTTATAGTTTTCTTGGTTTAGAATAAGCTAATTTAGTGATAATATAAAGTCTTCATAATCAGATTAATGGTTAAATCTTTGTTTTGATTTGAAAATCACAAAACTGTTCATAAAGGGTGTTTGGTTTTACTTTGTTCTTGTTTGTTTGTAAGTTGTTCATTAGGTCAATAGGTAATAGCTCGGATAAACAAATAAAACCAGTCCTTGTTTGATAAAAAGTCAAAATAGTCTTTAATCTCACCTTGTTCATCAACTGTTAGGATTTAAAGAGTAAAAATCATAATCATGGTTTTGTTAACATAAGCTTAATGTTGATATTATAGCTTAATATACCAATACAACATAATCATGATTAGGATCAATCCAAAGTTCATTTTAGTCAACTTATTAGTTTATTTAAAAGTCAAAATTTCATTTTAGTCGTTTTTGAATAAAATAGATAATTTTATATAGGACTTAATATTAAGTTTCAAGATTTGAGCTTTTGGGATATTAAAATATAGCTGCTCATCTTTATCATAATATTTTTATATTTTCTAGTTAGCTTATTTAATGCTTATTTCTTAGCTTCTTTTAAGTACCTTTTCAAAAGGTGCCCTGCACGTCTTGTGAGCCCATTTTCACAAGCTCACAAGAGCTTATTAGTTAGCCTAAGCTTGTGTATTTTGGTTCTTTGGAAAGCTAACCTAGCTGTCTTGAAGTTCCAAGCTTATTTTTCCACTTTATAGCTTATTTGGTAGGGTGCTAATAAGCTTTTAATTTGTCCCATTTCGTGTTAACTAAGTACTCGATGATTTACAAGCTCTTTCATAAGCTTGTCACAAGCTTATT
This sequence comes from Chrysanthemum lavandulifolium, assembly GCA_022545495.1. Lineage (NCBI taxonomy): Eukaryota > Viridiplantae > Streptophyta > Magnoliopsida > Asterales > Asteraceae > Chrysanthemum > Chrysanthemum lavandulifolium. Next base: position 67,390,960 of record CM040238.1, read on the forward strand.
AGTGAGCCCCAGTGTGTGAGCTTTGACTTTTGGAAAGCCCACCACCATCTTGACACCTCTCAAGCTTGTTTTGAGCTTTTAAGCTTATTTAATAAGCTAAAATTGCTTTAAAATGGTCGCAGGACTGCTTGGATAGATAGGTTTAGTTAAAGTGCTTATTTGCTTATTCTCATCTTATCGGTGTATTCCTTTGTGCTTTTAGCTTAATTTAAGTAGCTTTAGCTTATTTGTGTCTTATTTCACCTTTGGTTTCTTTCTTGAAGCTTGTTTGAGCTTAAAAATCAAAATAAGCTCATAAGCTAAACTGTTGAGCTAATAAGCTCATAAACCGCTTATTTTCAAGTTGTAAAATTTTTGTTTTCATAAAAGTTGTTTATTATCAGTAGTTAAATAGTTTTGTAAAATAAAATCACAAAACATCATTTTAAAATAGTGATAGCATTTATTTAATAGAATTTAGCTTTTAAATTTTCTTTTCACTTATTATTAAGCACTTTCAGTTTTTATAATTTTCTTAGTTTTCTGTCATCATAGGATAATTTTATAAAAATTTCATAATTTTCTTAGTTTGTTTAGTATTTATTAGAATTTAAAATAGTTAAAAGTATTAAATAATTAATAATAAATAAATAAAAGCATAAAAAATATCTTTTCAGTTTTAAAATTAGTTTTCTAATATTTTAGATTTTTCTAAGTTAAAATTTCATTTTTCCAGGTTAATTTTGTATTTTCTTGTATTTAAGTGTATTTTAAATAATTAATAAATAGTAATTAATTAATAATAAATAGATAAAAAGTCTAAAAAATATATTTTTAATTTTAAAATAAGTTTTATAATATTTTAGATTTTTCTAAGTCATAATTTCAATTTTCTAGTTTTATTTCATATTTTCTTATATTTTAGGGTATTATTAAATAGTTAAAAATAGTTTTTAATTAATAATAATTAAATAAATAGTTATAAAAATAATTTTAATTTTCTAATAATTTTCTTTTATTATTAGGATTGTAAAAGTATCATTTTCATATTTGTAGGTCTTTTATTTCTTAAAATTCACGCTTTATTTTGTGCGCTTACGTAAAATTTAATAAACGTCGTATTTAAGTTTGTTTAATCGATTGTTGTGCTTTATAATTCGTATCAAAATACATTCCAATCAATCAAGAGTGTAATTATCAATCAAAATCCTTACGATCATTATCCTTAGTGATCATTCGACATCCGAACGCTTTTAAGCACCATTAATCCTCCGGGACTTAACGACCGGGAATCCACTATATTCCAAGGAAATTGCATTGGTTTTAGACTGTTTGAATTTTATTACGGTTGACCATTCACAAGTGGTTGACTTGTGTGATAAACTTGACTTGTTGGGATCCAATCAAATTTTAGCGCCACGGGGAGGCTTTAGCGTGTTTTAAACATTTTCGCACCCATTCTTGCACATATACCACCTTTTGTAAATGCTTTTTTTGTAAAGTTATCAAAATCAAAAGTTCATTAACACTTTTCCTAAAGTGTTAACAACACCAAAAAATATAAAAACAACAAAACAATCGTAACGTTTTCTATCTTGTATTTTCTTTAAGGTGATTCTTAAAGAGATACGATTTGGTTAAACGAGACGATACCAAAAATATTGTCCAAAAGTATTTAAACCCTTAGCACAAATCCATACCTACGCCTTTTCAGTGGTACTTAATAAATACATAAAATCAACCACCGCAAACCAAGGCGTAACACCTACCAACCGGGGTGTGAACATTAATAAGTTCCCAATCTTAAAGATCAAAACTTGCCTTTGTGTCCTTGTGATTTGGTGTACCTTTTCAAAGAAGCCATTTCATTTGTGATTATTGGTTTAAGTTCACTTGTCGCTTTGCCTCGCATTTGTTTTTGAAAATTGATTTTATACTTAGTGCATGCGCACTCGTTCTTCCAACTCTACAAGTCCACTTTCGAGCTTGCAAGTATTCCTCGTAGACGTAGAGGACGCTCGCTCCTTCACCGTGATCGAGGAACGCCTAGTACCACCACCCCGTCGTAATGGCGTAAGATAAGCCGATGAATGAGCTTCTCCAAGCACCCATCGAGGGTTACGGAGATGCCATTATTGTCCCAACCATCGTGGTCGATACCTTTGAGCTCAAAACCGGGTTGCTTAATCTTGTAACCCAAAGCCAATTTTATGGTTTTGAGCGGATGATCCTCATGCACATATTCGATGGTTCAACAAGATTGCATCGACCATCAAATACAAGAATGTCCCACATGAAGCAATTAAGCTTCTTCTGCTCCCATTCTCTCTAGAGGACAAGCCCGAATTGGCTTGAGAAACAACCCCTCGCTCCATTGAGACATGGGAGGATTTAGTCACTAAGTTTGTTAACGAATTCTATCCTCCATCCCGAACTACAAGTCTTAAGAATGAGATAATGAAATTCTCTCAAAGATTTGATGAATCATTCGGTGAGGCATGGGATCGTTACAAAGAGTTGCTCCGCAAGTGTCCGCATCATGGTTTTACCGAGTTAATGCAAATGGATACTTTCTACAATGGTCTGAACAAGACTAACCAAGACTCTTTAAATGCCTCCGCGGAGGTAATTTCTGAGCAAGACCACAAAAGAAGCCTTGCAAATCATTGAAAACAAGTCCCGTGTCCGCCTTTTTCCGAACAAAGACATATCGGTCTCGCCTAATGCGGGACCTTCTACTTCATCTCATGTGAGTACATCTAGCACCGATGCTAAGATTGACAAACTCACGATATTGTTCGAGCTTTGGTTCTTGCTAACCAAAGAAAGTCACTTTCACACGCACACCATCACATGGTGAAGTGAAGAAAGTCGAGGTCTCAGTTACTTGTGGTGGCCCTCATGCATACTACAATCAGTACTCGCCACCGATGGTAGTCCATTTGAAGCCAATGCTATAGCCGGTACTTCACATCGTGGAGGTAATCAATACCGTCCTCAAAATGAACCAAACTACCGTGCTAATACTTATCGTGGACCACCCGGTTTTAACCGTAATCCTAACATACAAAACCGAATCGAACCAACCTAGAATGAACCAAGGTTATCAAAACCAAGGTAATTTCTATCCGGACCAAATCAAGGTTTCCAACATCAAGGAAACCTTAATCAAAACAATTTCAATCGAGGGAATCAATTTCATGGAAATGTGAATCCTAACCAAGGAAATTTTCAAAAACAAGGTCATAATCAAAACATACGACCTTTCAAAATTTCCTCCAGCCATTGTCCAACTGACCATCATCCGATGAGTTATTGAAGCAATTCATGAAATCCCAAGATGAAATGAACAGTTGTTGGTCGGTCGGATCACGATCTAAAGAAGTCTTTAAATGATCAACCCTCGGCTCGGAAAACTTCCGAGCAACACGATCGCTAACCCGAGGGGCGATGCAAAGGCGATCACAACCAAGTGGTGTTTCATACAATGGACCCGCTATTCCTACTACCTCTTCTTCTCTCTCCGAAGGTAGTGGAAAGTGAACCCGAGGCGACAAAGGACAAGGAACTTCCTACTAATAACGGAGGTACCAACGATGTCCATCCTCAAGTTGTCCCGAAACCCAAATCCAATCCAGAGTTGTTTTGAACCTCCAGTAGCTCCTGCTGAAAACCCCAAATCCAAAACTTCTATTCCTTACCCATCACGTTTGAATGAGCAAAGCTCCGCGAAAAAGCCGGTCATCAAATGGACAAATTTTTCAAATTTTCCAAGAACTACATTTTGACATAAGCTTTGCGGATGCTATCATGCCGATGCCCAAGTTTGCATCAACTCTCAAACACATGTTAAGCAACAAGGAAAAGTTGTTTGAGATGGCAAAACTCCTTCGAACGAGAACCGCTCAGCGTTATCTTAAAGAAGCTTCCCGAGAAGCTTGGAGATCCCGGAAAATTTCTCTTACCTTGTGTATTTCCGTGAATGGTTGAATGCTTTGCCTTAGCCGATCTTGGTGCAAGCATCAACTGATGCCTTATTCAAGATGGAAGAAACTTTCTCTTAGGACCTTACTCCTACATGCATGACTCTCGAGCTTGCGGATCGTACAATATCCCGTCCACTTGGCATTGCCGAGGACGATTTGTGAAAGTAGGAAAGTTCCATTTTCCACCGACTTTGTGGTTGTTGATTTCGATGTCGATCAACGGGTTCCTCTCATTGTTGGACGAGGATTCCTAAGAACGGGCCGTGCTCTCATTGATGTATTTGAGCAAGAAATCACATTACGTGTAGGTAATGAAGTCGTCACCTTTAACCTTGATCAAACTTCGAGGTACTCCGCAAACTATGATTCCGAGTCGGTTAACCGAATAGATATCATTGATGTTGCTTCAAGAGTACTCTCAAGAAGTTCTTGGTTATGATCATAATTCTTCGAGTGATAATCTCACTCATTCATCTCAACCCATCATTGCCAATTCTACTCCTTCTCTCACTCCATTTGAGGAAAGTGACTTCATCTTGGAAGAGATTGAAGCATACTTGTCTAGTGATTCTGCTCCATGGGAAATTGATCACGCCCCATCGACATCGAGGGGATATTCTTCTCATTGAGAAGTTGCTTAATGATGATCCATCATCACTCCCTCCCGTCGAGCTTCATAACAAGGAAGTCAAGTCGGTTGAGAAAATCAAGAATTTCTGAGTCGAACTTAAGGACTTACCACCTCATCTCGAGTATGCATTTCTTGAGGGTGATGATAAATTACCCGTCATTATTGCTCGAGATTTGAGTAAAGATGAAAAGATCGCTCTCATAAAGGTCTTGAAGTCACACAAGCAAGCAATTGCTTGGAAACTCTCCGACATTAAGGGTATCAACCCCGAGTTTTGTACTCACAAAATCTTGATGGAGGATGACTTCAAACCAAGAGCTCAACATCGAGAAGAGTAAATCCAAAAATCCATGATGTTATCAAACAAGAGGTTATCAAACTTCTTGATGCACGATTAATTTACCCGATCTCGATAGTCCTTGGGTTAGCCCAATTCATTGTGTTCCTAAAAGGGTGGCATAACTGTTGTCACAATGAAGAAAACGAGTTAATTCCAACTCGATTGGTTACGGATGGCGTGTGTGTATTGACTATCGTAAGTTGAATGACGCCACCAGTAAAGACCATTTTCCTCTACCCTTCATGGACCAAATGCTTGAGAGATTAGCGAGGAATGAATACTATTGTTTCCTTGATGGTTTCTCGGGTTATTTTCGATCCCCATTGATCCACGGGATCAAGAAAAGACCACATTCACCGCCCATACGGAACTTTTGCCTACGACGTATGCCTTTTGGCCTATGTAATGCTCCCGCACGCTCCAACGATGTATGATGGCCATTTTCCACGACATGATCGGGAAACAATGGAGGTGTTTATGGATGACTTTTCGGTCATTGGGGACTCGTTTCAAACATGTCTCTCCCATTTAGAAAAAATGCTCAAACGGTGTGAAGACACCAATCTTTGTCTAAATTGGGAGAAGAGCCACTTTATGGTCAAAGAAGGCATAGTCCTTGGCCATAAGATTTCCAAAAACAGGATTGAGGTCGATAGAGCAAAAGTCGATGTTATTGCTAAATTGCCTCATCCTACTACCGTCAAAGGTATTAGGAGTTTTTTTAGGTCATGCCGGTTTTATCGCAGATTCATACAAGATTTTTCTAAAATCGCCTGGCCTATGACCCATCTTCTTGAAAAGATGCTCCTTTATCTTCTCACCGAGTGCATCAAGCTTTTGAAACATTAAAGAAAAAGCTTCTCAAGCACCCATTCTCGTTGCTCCCGATCGACTTGCCCTTTGAGCTCATGTGCGATGCAAGTGATTTTGCTATCGGTGCGGTTCCTAGGGCAACGAGAAACAAGCATTTTCACCTATCCACTACGCAAGTAAGACTATGATCAAGCTCAAACCCATTACACCACCACGTAAAAGAGCTACTAGCCGTGGTGTATGCGTTTGAGAAGTTTCGCCATACTTAATCTTGACCAAATGCGTGGTGTATACGGATCACTCGGCTCTCAAATATCTCTTTGCAAAACAAGATGCAAAGCCGAGATTACTCCGTTGGGTTCTCCTCCTGCAAGAATTTGATATCATTATACGTGATAAAAAGGAGCCGAGAACCTAGTCACGATCATCTGTCCCGCCTAGAAAACCCTCACCAAGATGTTTTCGAGAAAAGGAAATAAATGAAACATTTCCTCGAGACACTCAATGCGGTTTCTTTTCGTGGAAACTCTACTACCCCATGGTTTGTCGACTTCGCAAATTACCATGCGGGTAACTTCATAGTGAAAGGAATGTCGACCCAACGGAAGAACAAATTCTTCAAGGATGTTAAACATTACTCGGGACGACCCTACTTATTCAAAATCTGTGTGGATCAAGTCATCCGACGGTGTGTTTATGGACATGAAGCTATGGACATTCTCAAAGCTTGCCATGCCGGACCCACCGGGGCCATCATAGTCCAAACTACACCGCCAAAAGGTGTTTGATTCCGGTTTTATTGGCCCACTATTTACAAGGATGCCCACGAATTTGTCAAAACTTGTGACGCTTGTCAACGTCACGGAAATATATCTCAAAGAAATGAAATGCCGCAAAACGCCATTCAAGTGTGTGAGATCTTTGACATCTGGGGCATTGACTTTATGGGGCCATTTCCATCATCTCGAGGAAACAAATACATACTTGTGGCTATTGACTATTTGTCAAAATGGGTTGAAGCGAAAGCTTTACCTACCAATGATGCCCGAGTTGTTGTAAAATTCTTAAAATCTCTTTTTGCTAGGTTTGGAACTCCACGAGCTATAATCAGTGATCGTGGTACACATTTCTGCAATGACCAATTTGATCGAGTCATGCAAAAGTATGGTGTAACCCACCGCCTCTCATCGCATACCACCCCAAACAAGTGGGCAAGTGGAAGTTTCCAACCGTGGTATAAAAAGAATTCTTGAAAGGACGAGAGGCGAAAACGTGCATCCCGGTCGGATAAACTGGATGACGCACTGGGCCTTCCGTGACAATTATAAAACACCCATCGGTGTACTCCATACAAGCTAGTGTACGGAAGGCATGTCATCTTCCGATTGAGCTCGAGCACAAAGCATACTTGGCCTTGAAACATGCCAACTTAGATATTCAGACACCGGTGATCACGTAAAAGTTCAAATGAATGAATTAAATGAACTCCGTGATCAAGCATACGAGAACTCTTTGATCTACAAACAAAAGACAAAGAAGATTCATGACTCTAAAATCAAGAACCGCGTTTTCAACGCTCGGTGATCGAGTCCTTCTTTTCAATTCAAGATTGAAGATTTTCTCAGAAAACTAAAATCCCGTTGGTCCGGACCATTCACCATCACTAAAGTATTTCCTTATGGAACTATTGAGTTATCTCAACCCGATGGTCCAAATTTTAAAGTGAATGGTCATCGATTAAAGCACTATTTTGGAGAGGACATTCCACCCATGGTTGTCCCGGATCTACAAACTTTCCCATGAACCAATGAATGCGGGATCGAGTCAAGCTAGCGACTCGGTAATCAAAAACAAGAGCACACCATATGGGTTTTCACCCATATTTCGACTTCTTTCTACTTTCTACCACCCTAGTGTGGGGAGTTGCCCCATTGTTGTATATAAGTTTTCATATAAAAAAAAAAAATATATCAAAATATAAAATAATGGTGGTAGTATATTCCCTTTACGTTCTATGTTTCGCATAACCGCGGTACTTTGAATATTGAGGGCAATATTCATTTCTAGTGTGGGGAATTCTCACGAATTTTATCATGTAATTATACCACCCAATTCCCCATTTTGGCCAAATTTTTTTTTTTTTTTTTTGGAGTAAGTGTTTTCACTTACTCGGAAAATGGTAATCATCCGCCATGTCTAATAAACATAAGGATTGGCTAATCCAGAGCAAACGGCTCTTGGTAAAGATATCTCAAATCCGTTTATGGCTTGCAATTTGCCCAAAATTGTATGGTGTTCACCACCATATCTTTAATTAGTGAAGAGTTGGCTAGCCCGCAAGTTTATGGCTTGTGGTAAAGGCGCTTGGAAAGCCATAATTGGTAATCGACTCACCAAAGATAATTTGATAATTTATCTAAGAGTTGGCTAGTCCGAAGCAAACGGCTTCGTAAAGACAAATCAAAACCGTTGAAAGTCGATGATTTGCTCAAAATCATTTGGTTATCATTGTACCAAGGTTCTTACTTGAATCGAAACAATTGGCTACTCCGTAAGTAATGGCTTTTGGTAAAGAGATGAAATCCATTAAGTTTTCTCAAAAGATTGCTAGGGACTAGCAATATCTTAGTGTGGGGATTGATGAGTGTGCAAATACTCATCATTTTGTACCATTTAATGCCAAAACATCCGAAAACACTCGAAATGCATCAAAATGATAAAAATATCACAAATAAGTGTTTTATGTGTTTCAAATGCAAAATATCAAAATCGGATGAAAACGATCAAGTTTGCATAATTGGCGCTTTAGTCCCCAAGTTTCAAAAGTTGTCAAATTTAGTCCTGGTAAATCAAAATAAAGCAAAATGTTATTTAAAGTCCCTAGGATTCATGAGTTGTCAAAATTGGTCCTTTTTAAAATTGCATAATTTTTGGTCCTCAACTTTGAAAATTGTCAAAAAAGTCCTTGGATATTTAAAATGGAAAATAATCAAATATGGTCCTTGTACTATTAATACCAAACCTTAATAACTTTGGAAAAGTGGCGTTTGGTCCTCATTTACATGAATGGTCCTTGTGTTATATAGCTACAAAACCAAACCGACCCTCTTTTATTATTAATCCCAAACCCAAAAGAGCCCATCCATATCCTGAATATTAAAACCAACTTTATTACACCACGTTTAAAATAGAATAAAGTCAACGCCAAAAACCGTAAGCACCTCATCTCCTCTCCAAGTGAAAACCAAAACCACCATATTTTCCACCACTTGCTTTTCCACCTTTACACCTTTACACCTCTGCTACCCACTCCCCTAACACCTCCACAATCTCCCAAACTTCTTTAATTGTAAAAACCTGCTCAAGACTTTTTTGGCGCCAAATTTACAAATGGACAGTTATGATGATTTTGAAAGATTCAATGGTCAAGATGAAGTGGGAAACAATCAGAGATGTCGACAGAGTCTAAAAAGATCAATATAAAGAAGAGAGGAGCAATGTGAAGGAGTATCTAGTGTAATTTTTATTAATGTATGTCGTATTAGTCAATTTTAAATTTCCGATGTAATTTAAGCTTTCAAGTACTTTGTTTAAGTAATTTTAAGTGTATGTGAATCTTTTCGGTTTCAATTTCAAGTTCCAAGTTTTCAGTTTATGCAATTTTCATGTTCAAAATCTCATGTTATCTTAAAGTTGTTTATAGTTGTTGTTAAGGACTCAATAAGCTCACTTAAGCTCCTAGAAAGCTTTTCTAAGCTTTTAGAAACCATAAAATCGCTTTAGTAGTAAAACTCAAAAATACCAAAAATACAAAATAATTAGTCATAAATCAAAAATCAATGGAGAAATGAAGATCAAATTGGAGCAAGGTAGAATTTGGATTGCCTTGGGTTTAGAGCTTCGGGAAGCTATAGGTTGTGTTTTGTCCCTCGGTTCTCGTTTTAAGCTTGGACACAATTTGTAAGCCTTTTCTTCATTTTGTCAAATTTGCATTTATTAGTTAAAGTGTTTATGTTTTGTTAGTTAAGTTCTAAGCATTAAAACAAGTTACTTGTTCTTTTTAATTTATAGTTAAAAAATCTTATTTTAAAAAGTTAATCAGCATAATTGTCATTTCTTAGTTTGATGTTGTTATTGTTGTTGTTTAATGCTTATATAGTCTAATTATATGATAATATAAAGTCTAAATCAAGTGCATGGTCTAAATCTTTGAAACTTTTGGTTCACAAAACAGTTCATAAAGGACTGCTTGGTTTAACTTTGTTAACTGTGGTAGAGGTTGTTAGAGTTGTTGTTCTTGTTTGTTGTAAGTTGCATTAGGTCAATATAGCTCGATAAACAAATAAAACCAAGGCTGTTTGATAAAAAGTCAAAATAGTCTTTGATCTCACCTTGTTCATCAACTGTTAGGATTTAATGTTTCAAATCATGGTTTTGCTTAATAACTTGTTAACATAGATTAATCTCATCTTATTCCACCTTAATACAACATAATCATGATTAGGATCAATCCAAAGTTCATTTTAGTCAACTTTTAGTTTATCTTAAAAAGTCAAAATTTCGCTAATAGTTTTTGAATAAAATAGATAATTTTATATAGGATTTAATATTAGTTTTCAAGATTTGTGCTTTTGGGATATTAAAATATAACTGCTCATCTTTATCATAATATTTTTATATTTTCTAGTTAGCTTATTTAATACTCTTATTTCTTAGCTTATTTTAAGACCTTTTCTAAAATAGTGCCTGTGCTAGCTTGAGTGTGATTGCATTTTCATAAGCTCACAGAGCTTATTAGTTAGCCTAAGCTTGTGTATTTTGGCTCTTTGAAAGCTAACCTAGTCTCTTGAAGTTCCAAGCTTATTTTTCCACTTTATAGCTTATTTGGTAGGGCTTGCAATTGCTTTTAATTTGTCCCATTTCGTGTAAACTAAGTACTCGATGATTTACAAGCTCTTTCACAAGCTCATGTCATAAGCTTATTAGTGAGCCCAGTGTGTGAGTTTGGACTTTTGGAAAGCCCACCAGCCATCTTGACACCTCGCCTTTGTTTTGAGCTTTTAAGCTTATTTAATAAGCTTAAATTGCTTTAAAGAAATGGTCACAGACTGCTTGGATAGTAGGTTTAGTTAAAGTGCTTATTTGCTTATCCTCATCTTATCGGTTTATTCCTTTGTGCTTTTTAGCTTAATTTAAGTTTTCTTAGCTTATTTGTGTCTTATTTCACCTTTGGTTTCTTTTTGTGAAGCTTGTTTGAGCTTAAAAAATCAAAATAAGCTCATAAGCTTAACTGTTGAGCTAATAAGCTTGTAAACTGCTTATTTTCAAGTTGTAAAATTTTGTTTTCATAAAAGTTGTTTATTATCAGTAGTTAAATAGTTTTGTAAAAGAAAAATCACAAAACATCATTTTAAAATAGTGATAGCATTTATTTAATAGAATTTAGCTTTTAATTTTCTTTTCAACTTATTATTAAGCACTTTCTGTTTTATAATTTTCTTAGTTTTCTGTCATCATAGGATAATTTTATAAAAATTTCATAATTTTCTTAGTTTGTTTAGTATTTATTAGAATTTAAAATAGTTAAAAGTATTAAATAATTAATAATAAATAAATAAAAAGCATAAAAATATCTTTTCGGTTTTAAAATTAGTTTTATAATATTTTAGATTTTTCTAAGTTAAAATTTCATTTTTCCAGGTTAATTTTGTATTTTCTTGTATTTAAGTGTATTTTAAATAATTAATAAATAGTAATTAATTAATAATAAATAGATAAAAGTGTAAAAATATATTTTCAATTTTAAAATAAGTTTTATAATATTTTAGATTTTTCTAAATCATAATTTCAATTTTCTAGCTTTATTTCATATTTTCTTATATTTTAGGGTATTATTAAATAGTTAAAATAGTTTTTAATTAATAATAATTAAATAAATAGTTATAAAAATAATTTTAATTTTCTAATAATTTTCTTTTATTATTAGGATTGTAAAATATCATTTTCATATTTGTAGGTCTTTTATTTCTTAAAATTCACGTTTTATTTTGTACGCTTCGTAAAATTTAATAAACGATTATTTAAGTTTATTTAATCGATTGTTGTGCTTTACAATTCAGTATCAAAATACATTCCAATCAATCAAGAGTGTAATTATCAATCAAAATCCTTACCGATCATTATCCTTAGTGATCATTCGACATCCGAACGTTTTAAGCACCATTAATCCTCCGGGGACTTAACGACCCGGAATCCACTATATTCCAAGGAAATTGCATTGGTTTTAGACTGTTTGAATTTTATTACGGTTGACCATTCACAAGTGGTTGACTTGTGTGATAAACTTGACGGTTACTAACAAAATGTGTGAAATGGATTCAATGTTGTGACTTGATTGTGGTTGAAAGATCAAAGACCATAAGCATTTAAACCTGCACAAAACCATAAGCATTTAAACCTGCACAAAACCATAAGCATTTACACTTACAACCACCACCACTGCATAAGCATTTACAGGGGAAAAAAAATAATACAGACAAAATACAAAAAACAAAGTCAACCATTTCCATAAACATACCATATCATCCATTGTTTTTAACAACAAGACATAAACAAACCAGATTTCCAAAAGATCTAAAGTATTGAAACATTACAGACCCTAGATTACCCAAATACCACATTACCAACACTTCTACATAAACAGATCAGATTAAAACACAACACCAAAAGTAATTCATATCTTTGCTTTTCTCTTAGTTCTTGCGGAAGCTTTGGATCCACCAACACTTGAACCTTGTGTTCCAAGAACACTTGACCTTTGTGATCCACCAACACGTAACCTTGTGATCCAAAGAACACCAAGAATATGCACCTTACAAGTTCTTTTGTTGTGTCCAGTGTTGTGACACTTTAGGCAAGTGACTGTTTTTCCCACCCTTGATAACCTACCATTTGCAGACATCTTTTGGCTTGATATCTCATCTGCAGTCTTTCTCCTTTTTTTTGGTGGCCTTCCTATTTGTGTTTTGATCTTTGGGGGTAGGATAGTGTATGGACTAGGGTGTTTCTTCCACAAAAGTTGTCCAGTGCAAGGGTTGACTGTGTGAGTGTATTGCTTTGCCCAAGTAGTAAGCCAATAACACTTATGCACCCATGTCTCTGGCAACCCAACATCATTTGTGTTTCCAGCCATGTCATTGATCACTGCAACAGCATGCTTGCAAGGCATTCCAGTAAGCTCCCATTTTCTGCAGCTGCATGTTCTGTCTTGGACATCAACAACACATTGATCTTCCCATGGGCCACTCACTTGGTACTTTGTGCCACCATTGAAAAGCACCTACCATAATACAAGTTGTAGGTAATCAGCTAAAATAATTCAATTGGAGATTGACTAAACTTACTGAACATTTGAGAAACATAGCAGGTTACCGTGTAATAGCTGGCCTCATTCTTTATTGCATCAAATAACTTAGTTGCAACTGGAGTTAGAGGGCCTTGACTTTTTGAGATGACCTTTTGAACATTAACAATTCTTTTCATCAAATATTCCCTAACAAATTCTAGTGCTGTGAGAATTGGAGAATCTCTCCCATCCATCAACTGTTTATTAAACACTTCACATAAATTGTTTAACAAAACATCACAATGTGCTCTACCTACATTCAGAATTACATATAATAAGCAATAATCTAATAGGTAACAAAATTACATATAATAAGCAATACTTTACCACTGAAATGAGCTCTAGACCAGTGCTGTGTAGGTATCTTCCTCAAATACTCATAGGCTTGTTCATCCAAGTTTTTCAACTCCTCCATTGCTCTATCAAAGTACTGAACAGTGGTAGCTGATGCACACTTCCAAACTAAGTCCTTATATTGTTTACCTCTCCAACTATGCTTCATATTCTCATGTATATGTCTTACACAAAACCTATGCTCAGCACATGGGAAAACTTTTGCAATTGCAGGTATGATGCCCTAGAATAACATGTATTGGAATTAGTAATTATTAAACACAATCAGAAACATAAATAGGAATTAAGCATGTTTACCTTTTGTCTGTCAGATATAAATGTGAAATTAGACATGGGTGTCAAATCCAGATCATCACCCAAACAAGTCAAAAACCAAGACCATGAACTTGTGGTTTCTGCTTCCACAATAGCGTATGCAACTAGATAAATCCCATGGTTTGCATCTATCCCAACAACTGTGAGTAACTGACCTGGGTACTTTCCTTTCATGAAACAACCATCCAGCCCAAGTAAATCTCTTAACCCTTGTTTAAACCCTCTCTTCAAAGCTCCAATACAGACATATATCCTTCTAAATTGTCTTGTAGTATCATTTGGATTGTAATCTCTTTCTAGATCTAGCTTGACAGTTGTGTTCTCATTGCTCCTTTGCAGCTTTAAGACATAATCCCTTAACCTTGCATATTGTTATGTATAGTCACCCTTAACCTTCATCACTGCTTTAGCCTTTGCTATTTTCACCTTGCTAGTAGAGATACCAATTTGATATTTTTTTTTGCAGTTGCTCTCTTAAGGCTTTAATTGGGATTTCTTCACACAAGGCTTCTTAAGATTCCTAACTACTAAAGAAGTAGCTTCTTCATGTATTTCCTCCAAAGTCACCCTTTGATATATTAAATGGTGATTTCAAATAAGTATCTAGGACCGAAAACTCATGCTCAATGAAGACATCAATTAGTTTGACCTTATCAAGATACCCAACTAGTTTCAACACATCGCATCACCACCTAGTGCTTCTAAGCCATGATCTAATTCGGTGTTAGGTTTTCTCCAATGATAGTACATCCGACACTTAGGGCTTTTGTAACCTAACCTCCCAACCATGTCATTCAACTCGATTCTGAAAATAAGTCAACATCTACAAAGTCTATGTAATTAACTTTGCCATTTGTGTAGGTCCTACCTGGAGGTTCAGTGAAAAAGCCACCATGATGAATCTTCAATGAGAAAAAATTTGGTTGTGTACCTATTATCAACAAGTAATCTTCAATTAATAAACATCTAATGAATGTACAAACAACTTTGAATTAATCAAATTATAACTTACTATACGCTTCTTGTTCATCCACAGGATCATCATAGTCACGAAGTACCCATTCCACAACCACCATTGTTGTTTATCAACAATTGAACATAGGATTTGGGGTTTTTTTTGTTTTTCTTATGCGTTTTACTAACTTTGGGAGGGAAAACTGCTTAATATCTGTGTTGATGACTTTCAGAGGGAAACCAAGTGTGTGTTTTAGTGTTTCGTAGGTATTAAAAGAGGTGCGTGGTAGCTGGGAGTGATAATTGGACAAAAATACCCCTCACGTGACTAGCACGTGGGGGACTTAACGGGGACTTCTTTGCAGCGTTCGTCCTTAGGGATGATTTTGTGCCAACTTTACTAACGGAGGGATGTAATTGTTCCAAAAAAAAGTTTAGGGATGTAAACCGAGCCACAGGGCAAACCACAGGGATGTTTTTTGGAATTTACTCAATAATAAAGTATGGCTTTTACTTCTCACACAAAAGTTTTATGTGTAAAGAGTAAGACCATTATCCCTTCAGCCCCCATCTTCTTTTTGTTTAATCTTCTCTTTAAGCACATGATCAATTTTTATATGCAAGAAGTCTTCTATATACCCAGTTAATTGATGTGCAATTTCATGTGTAAAGACCACTTGAATATTCAAATTAATGAATCTGGTGGTGCCTCACTTGCACCCTTTATTTGACTTGATGATTTTGATCCAGCGTGATGCTCAAAAGTCGCCGTCTGTCGGGTGGATGGCAAAGTTTTTGGAAACTTTGAGAATGTTTTATGGAAAAATAAAATCTACAATGTGAAACATTTGATAGAGTTTTGTCGGAACAGAATGTTTTGAAGGATTAATATAAGGAGTACCTCGACCGTCGGTTGTACGACTCTTGACAGAAAATACAGCGAACTCGGCTTTCATTAAGATTTAAGGGTGCGATTGGTATTCCACTATGGCAATGAGACTATAACTATGAAAGTGATTAAAGATGTTTGTTTAAGATGAATGAGCCCACCACTATGGTATATTATTGATAATGGTTAATGGATTCCCTTAGTTTCATGAGTCATGACTTTTTTAAGTTTTTTTATTCAATTTTCCGTAAAACTGTTCTTCTTTATGAGTGTGCAATCGGTGTGAAAGAGAAGAAGAATTTTATTATTTTAGAGATAAGATCAAACTTGAGAAATTATCAGTCAAGGAGTAAGAGAAAGCATTTAGCAGAAACAAAAAATCAAGAAGTGGTCAAAAGAGAAAATTAAAAAGAGGTGTAAGGACATAATTGTCATTACACATTAAAATTCTGTGTAAGAAGTAAAACCTTCGGTGTAAATATCAACTCCCTATATTAAAGTTATGACTAGTCCCAAACAAATGTAAGAATGAGGATCCTAGCATGAAATTCATGAGGTTTTGGACGTATGTCTAAAGATTCCATAGTAGGCAAGATCACAACAAAGCACCCGTATGTTTCAAATTAAAATTTTACTTTAAAATTTCACACAGTTTTAAAAAATCTACGATCATTGTATTGTAAATAAAAAATTTGTGGACAAATCAAAGTATAAATGTGGACGTTTAGTTTGTGACGGAGAAAATACACTTTAGGCATTATTCTAGTCTAAGAAACTCAAGTGAGATTGTTTCGGCAACATGTTCTTAATCTCACATGGGCGGTAGAAAAATGAATGTTTCAATGGTGGAAAGTGTGTTGGTACCTTAAAACGGATTGAGGGAATGCCTAGGAGGCACGAGTTGGAGGTTCATGCGCCGCTTGTCATTTCTAGAAAGCAAGGTATTAAGTCGTTTGTCAATGATAATTCAATAACTCTATAGTAGTGTCATATGGTAGTTAAGTTGTGCATCTACAAATCTACAACAAGCCATATTACTGCAATTCATATGTCATCCAATTAGAAGTATCAAGGTCTGGTGGTCTAGATATGTTCATGATCTTTTTTGTGTAGGTAGATCATGTACAATGTAAACACGTTCGTTAGATGATACGTTAAGAATTGTGTATGTATATATATTTTTCAGCCTTTGCTAAGGTTGTTTATGAAAGTTACCAATGTTCGCCCAGAAAAAATGCCCTATCAATTATGTTTTACGAGAGCTTGTTAGAATATTTTCTTTTAACGACAGACGTCGTTAACCAACAACAATCAACAATCCTCGTAAAACTGTACTGACATATTACAAAGTATCTATATTTGCAGTAAGACCTTATGTCTGTGTATTTAGATTTCTTAGCTTTGTGAAGGTCTTCGGGGTATGTCCTGTTACAGTAAGAGGAGATGGGAGTCCCAGCACTAAATATCAAACTTTTTTGTGATTAATAAATTTACCATATTGAGGTACCGCCCTCCTTCCGTATCAGCAACCACATTTACCATTAAATTCAAAAAATGTAACATGAAGAATTAAAGAGATCACATTTGCATAATAGCTTAAAACATAAAGTTGATATATATCATATAGATTTCCAAGCTTGAAGAGTACTTCAATGCACAAAAATCAAATATGTAAATTATACCCAGCCGATCATGCAAAGATCTAAACAATCAATCCAGCACATCAATAGTATTGGCCCATTCATTTTTAATGACCTTCATAACAAAATCAGTATCTGATAGAATCAATCAAGTTTGTTTATTGATACTAGATTGATGATCTTTGAATCACCTATGTAACTAGTATAAACTGAGGCAATGACAAACGATAAGCATACATGAGTTTTTAACCCGATTTTAAACATTACTAGATGTACATTAAACTGTTGATAATCTTGGTAAAACCAAGTTCTTAACACATAAAAAAGATGGAATCATAATACAACTACACTTAATTATTGCAGATCCATATTCTGAATTGCACCCAGTTTGCAAGGCACTACATCTTTATAGCCACCAAACCTGTATAGTATACCCATATGCATAACATAAGCGATGCATTGTGGTATATATATAATGGCAAGAAAAGAAGCTAAAGGATTAACAAGCACAAAAGGATACAGAACATAATTCTTCAGCAAAAGTATTAAATTCAGCAAGACATTACGACATAACCACAACTTAAGATTCAATACGCATACATGAAGTCAAAAGTATGCACTTAAAGAAAGTTTGTGGACAAAAACTAAACTACCAGTAGGCAGTAGCGGAAGTGACAATCTAAACAACCACGCTCACGCTTGATTTCCACCTGAACGTTCATCAACGAGACCCATCGAAACAATCCATCCTCAACAAACCCATTTCCCACGATCTCCTGACCCTTCTTCACATAGCAACCCTCATCATCAAAGCCCACGCTAAATCCCATCTGCTTAAGCATTTTAACGGATATGCAACACTTCATGATTGCAGGCATATGAAATACTCTTTCAAGAGTCAAAACCTTACCAGTAGTCAACTGAAGTTTCACCGTTCCATACCCGAGCACGTCAACACGACTTTTGTCTTCCAGAACCACCTCATGACCAGTCGCGGTTGGTAGTCAACAAACATGTCCTCGAGTTACAAACATGCATTGTGCAACTAGCAAGCAAGTACCACCCTCGAGCCCTAGCTTTGGTCAACTCTGGGTGCTCATTGCCCATCAACAAGCCTATCTTTTCATGATGCACTACTTTGGCATGTGTGGGTGATTCTTTCATAAAGTCCATCTTATATAAAACGTCATCCTTGTACCCTTTTTGAACGACCACATCACCCTGCTTAATGACACATTGCCCACCCCCAAAAGTAACGCTGAATCCCGAATCATTAGTTTTGTCCGGGCTGAACTTAAGGGACGATATACCAATCCTGGCCACTTCAGCATTAAACTCGTGATCACTCATCGCACCTGGATGTTCATAGGCAATCACTTTCCTAACAGGAGGATCTCCCTTAAGCTCAACCGATACGCCATTCCCTAAATTATACCCTTTACCTATGACCTCGTGGCTCTTAGTAATGACACCTATCCCATCCACAATAGACGTGATGTATCCAAGATCATCGAGTTTGGCGACAGATACATAGCATTTACTAATTTTGGGTATATGAAGAACATTTGAAAGAGTCAAAACCTTGTCTGTGTCGAATCGAATCACCACTGTACCAATTCCAGCTACATCAAGATGATCATCGTTGTCCAAAATCACCTCGTGATCTCTCATTGGGTTGTAGTCCACAAACATGTCCCTAGAGTAGCAAACATGCTCTGAAGAACCACAATTCAAGTACCAGCCTTGAGCCTTGTTGTTGGATCGAGTCCCGTAGCCTATTATTGCCTTAAGCACCACTTTCTCAGTCCTCGTGGCTTTGGAATGTGGCATGTTCATTCTACCTGATTGTTACAAGAAAAATATGAAAATTTAATATTTATATTAGAACTTATGAAACATAAAATAGAAACTTTTACATAAACATTGAATTAATCATGCTCGATGAAAGTAAACAAGATAACAGAAATATAAAAGCCACATAATAAAATGCTTGCAAACATGGAAACATTATGACATTTTTCATGTCATTACATACAAGGCTAACTTATAAGCATCATACAACACAAGACTAAGCGATTTTGCCTCTTATGACAGTTTTCATTTTCAGAAAGGTTTTACATTCCTTTTACACTTTGTCTTGTTGATTGACAAATTTTTCACAATTACGTGGGAAAGCAATTAGTAGATTGGTCCTAGTTAACGACAAACAGACAGCATACCTTGAACGGAAATCAACATAGTTTGAAAATATTTTGGCTGTTCAATTGTTCGATCCACTCTATATGACAGCCATTATCACATCTGGAGATGCTAAAATCCTTTACAAAAATATGCATGATAATATAAATAGTGAGTATTATTTAACCATTCAATCAGTTTACTTTGCCTTTTCAGTAAAAGTAGACGTGACAATTTTATCAATGCTCTTATCGTCCAATTCCCATGATCCAAATGGACCTAATCCTACTGTACGACTCTACTTATAGTATAATTCCAAATTAACCAAATAATTTGGACACTTTCGAATTTCCATATCAAACCCTTCAAATGTCTATTTATCATAGCATAAACATGAATCGTCAAGGATGCGTGCACTAATAATACACACACCCCGTCAAAAAAAAAAAAAAAAAAAGTCACACACACACATGTAGCTCGTGTATTAATCTTAGCCCTAAGAACCTTCTTATATCGCTTAACAAGACACCTACCGTACCAATATATATAATCTCACCACATTACATTAATTTATCAGACAGCCACTAAATGTACGCCTCGTCGCCTCCCCAGCTATATTGTGTAAGTATTCGGTGCCATCAAAATGTAATAGAATTCGCAAACAGGGATCAAAACATAAAGAGCTTTAACAGAACATCACATCTGTATAAAACAAATTCTTTTAAATCATAAGCTAGGCAATTAATTAATAACAAATTTGTCATATTGTAAAGTTCAGAGGCCAATCTGTAAATTTTCAGATCAAGTAGCAGAATCAACAATGTATAGATTTCATATGACTGGAATAACAATAATAAGCATCAATTACAAAGCACGTGTACTATCATTTTCAACATTGAATGCTGAAAGTACATGATCTTATCCCTAAGAACCTATGTGTCTCGCTAAACAAGAGACCTGCCTATATATTTCATCTCAACACAACACCTTCATCAAAAGACCGGTACAAATAACCTTTAAGAAGTCGTGACAATTTAGCAAGCAAACACCATAACACAATCTTATTGTTCCTCACATAAAGCATGTTCAGATCTTCTCAATTTCACATGCCACCGCTATAGTCCCATTAATCCTACTCCCACTATAACACTCCACTCATGGTAAAACTTCATATATTCAATCAAACTAACTATTAATCATAGTATAAAGTATAAACATTTCAACTTCAATATACATAATCTCACCTCAATACATTCATTAAACAACCACCAAATGTACACTTTCCCAACTTTATTCCTTAAATATACAGTACCATAAAAAATGCTATAAAATCCGCAATCCGGAAACATAACATAAACTATGCAACAGAATATCAAACATGTATAAAAACAAATTTGTATTGATTATGCTTGTGTTTGGCTAAGAGCTTTTTTGGAGCGTTTAGAATATAATTCTTATTTGGCAACAACGCTAATTAACGGAGCGTTTCACGTTTAGCGTTTTGCTTAGCTTGTACGATATTTTACACTTTATATTTACAACTACACCTATGTTACCAAATATTGATATAAAACGAATAGGTACTGCTAAGTGCAACATGCTTGCGGCTAGTTGTAGCTACTAGTTTTATCAAACATATATGGTTGGCAAAATTAGTAGCTTCAAGCGATATTAGTAGCAGTAGCTAGTAGTAACTTGTTTTAAAAAGTGATTTCTTGTTAAAAAAAAACTTATGTTTATGCTTAGCCCACTTATGTTTTATTAGCGCACTTTGAGCTATATATACATTATTAATATTCCTTATGAAATAATAAACATAATGTAGATATAGCTCATAAGTGGGCTAATTAAACGTAAACATAAGTCCGTTAACAATTGGTACCTTACATGGTTGTAAGTATAACGTGTAAAATAATGTAAAAACTAATTGCTAACGCCAAACTCTTCTTAGGGGGTGTTTGTTTAAGCTTATATGTAGTCTTATGAGCTTATTTCATTTCGGCTTATATTTCATAAGCCATAATTTTCTAGCTTATTTAGAGACTTATGGGCTTATATAAGTTTATTATGATATGATAAACTTATATAAGCCCACATGTCTCAAAATAAGCCGGAAAAATAGGGCTTATAAAATATAAGGCGAAAAACAAATAAGCTCATAAGCCACATATAAGCTTAAACAAACACCCCCTTAAGAACATTTAAACAAAATCCTAAATGGTCCAAAAAGCTTGCCGCGAAACATAGCCGTTACACTTACGCAATTTATATCGAAAATGACAAATATTATAAAGTTAGGTGCTAATTTATAAAGTTTCAGATCTAGTGACTTAAATGAAAATATAGAATCTACAAGGGGCTAAATAAATAAAATAACAAAATTATTGGTTTGAGGTCCATAACCGTCAACCTTTCTTCATTCATGTAATAACTAGTCATAAAATTGCTTAAAATATATTTACGATGATGATGACGTCACCGTGACGTGGTGGTTAAACATCCAACAGTAACTTGTGCTATATATTTATTATCTTATAAAAAATGAAAGAAAGATGCATATATAGGAAGAAATGAAGCTAAGAATTGTACCTGTGTTGTGTGAATGATGCAGCAGCAGATATAAACCCTAAGCTTGTTTGAAATGCAATGGTGTTTGGGGTTATGGTGATGGTTTTATAGTGTGGGTGTTTACCTTGTTTTATTACCGTACTCTACTTTTTACTTTTTGGGAAATGTTAGTAACTTGCAACTACTAGTAGTATTTACGGGGTGTTAATCGGGTTGTGTTGGTCGGTTTCGGGTCAATTTGGGTATGGTCAAAATCGAGTCAAGGGTAAAAATAACATAACCGAACTCGATTTTATTTGAATCCGGTTAGTCGGGTTCGGGTCAACACGAGTCTAGTCTATTCGAGTTCTGGTTAACCCAAACATGCGTAAAATGTAATAAAATTGCCTATTTGAACTCTTTTAGATAGATAACTTATAAAAAATTATTAAAAAAAAACTTTTATTCAGGTCAATCTGATTGACCCGAGTTAGCTAAACACTTTCAATCCGATACTCGACCCTATTTAGTATTTGGGTTATCTGGGTTGACCCGAATAACCCGAATACAATTATTGAACCGAGTAACTCAACCTAAATATGTTTAAGTAGGTCAGGTTTTTTAACACCCTTACTTGTAACCGAGTTTTGTTTTGTTTAGTATTTTGAAAACTGAACGGGACCGGCTTGTTGAATCGGATTAAACTTGTAGAAACGTAAGGGGGTGAATACGTTCTCGTTTAAAATATTAAAACTTATGTATCAAATGACCGATTAAGCGTGACGTAATATGAAAAGTGTCATCAATAGTTTTACAACAACTAGAGATAGTATAGTGTAATAAGTAAAGCATGTTATCATAACCAGGCGGATCTAGGAATCCGTTGTAGGGTATACACTATCCAATAAATTTTTTATATAATTTACGGTCGGGGTTTTCCCTCGGATAATGAATAGGGTCTATTTTTCGGTTTTGTTTATGAATTTGGATTTATCAAGTTGCAAATTAACAAAATCCTAAAGTGAAAAATAATACAATAAAATGGACAGTTCACTCTAAACGAATAAGACCCTAAATTCATAATCTATTATAAAAACACACAAAAGCTAAAATAAGTTGCATACTATATTCAGTATATCGGACTACTAGAGAATAGAAGTGAAAAATCAAAAGAAAAAAGTATCATCATAAATGGGCTTGGTCAAATAGGTTTTGCTATAGGTACTTGGGCCTATTTCTTATAGAAAGAAGTAAGAAAAACCCTTCATATTATTCCCTGCGCCTAGGGGTGTTCACGGATTGGGTAATATCCACAGTAACCGAAAACTGAAACCGAGCCGAACCGAAAATAATTGAACCGAATTTGTGACCGAACCGAATTGGTCAAAACCAAACCGAACCGAGCTAAATATTTGGTTATCGGGTTGGATATGGTTATTGCAATGCCGAAACCGAACCGAAACCGAATTCATATAAAATATATATTTTTCTATGTATATATATGAAAAAAATCACCGAAACTCTTTTTAGTATAAATACAACATGATTTAAGCTTGAAAAAACATTTTGTGCTAAAAATATATATAAGAAATAATTACATGTTTGGTCCTTATGGTTTACCCCAAATAACAAGTTTAATCCCTAAGTCGTTTTAATTACACCACACGTATCTATTTTTGAAACATGTTGCCCATTTAGTCCCTATTTAAAAAAATAGGGATCATCTGTGTAATTATTTTTATTACACGGATAGTCCCTATTTCCCATAATAAGGACTAAATGGGCAATAGGTTTCAAAAATAGGTATGTGTGGTGTAATTAAAATGACTTAGGGACTAAACTTGTTATTTGGGGTAAACCATAAGGACCAAACATGTAATTTTGTCTATATATAATTAAATAAAAAATAATTAAAATTATGTAATTCAGGTTATTCGGTTCGGTTTTCGGTTATAGGGGTTCGGTTTTCAGTTATTCGGTTCGGTTTTCGGTTCGGTTGAATCAAATTTAATTTCGGTTCGGTTATACCCAAAAAAATAATAACCGAATAAACCGAATAACCCGATAACCGAACCGATGAACACCCCTACATGCGCCTGCTTCATCTTCTTCAAGACAAAAATCCAGAAAACCTAAATTTATAGAAGATTGTCCATTGCATCTATTTCTTTCATTTTTGATTTATGTGTTTATCATCTGAGAATTCGAGCAGGCTATGCACCCCATTTTCAGTGGGTATGCACTATCTGTAAATTCATGGATAGAAGCTTCAGAATCTATTTATTTTACACTACTAGGAGGATTCACAGGTATGCGTGCATACCAGTATTAACTATAGATCCGCCCGATCATAACACAAACATAGACACAATATGAATACCATGCCATGACACAAATATAATTAACACAATATAATCAACAAGCCACACAAACCTAAACTCAATGCAAGTATAAATGTAAAATGATAAATGCAAAAATAAACGTAAAGAGATAAGTAAAAGAAAGTAAACCGAACACGATGATTCATAGTGGTTCGTCACAAAGCTCTTCTTCGCCTCTAATCCACTCCCAGTACCCAATTCGGGAGTTACTTCACTAATCAACAAGCTCCTTTTCGGTGGAGAAAATCATACACCGTTGCTTACATTATTTTCTGACACTCAGCTGAATGTCGAGTACTAATCTAGCTAGTACCAATCTCACACACGATCTACCCCGACCTACACGATCTACTCGATCAAACCAATCTACCCGATCAACACCATCTACCCGTTCTACACGATCTACCCAATCTACACTTACACGATCTACATGATCAACACGATCAATCCGATCTACATGATCTACCCGATCTACACACAACACCTCACGGACTTACACATCGTCCAGATCTACACACGATACTTCACGGACTTACACCTTGTCCGAATCTACATATTATACATGATTAAAAAATATGGACTCAATTTATATGTAACAAATGTTACATATGGACTAACTTGACTACATAACTTCGTATCTATATGATAACGAAAGTTCTTCTCTTTGCACTTGAGGAAAGAAAGAAAGAATCACATTTAAACAAGATTAAAACAAGTT
Organism: Chrysanthemum lavandulifolium; assembly: GCA_022545495.1. Lineage (NCBI taxonomy): Eukaryota > Viridiplantae > Streptophyta > Magnoliopsida > Asterales > Asteraceae > Chrysanthemum > Chrysanthemum lavandulifolium. Next base: position 67,416,090 of record CM040238.1, read on the forward strand.
AATGTGATCAAAGAAGATGAAAGAATAGATTGAGAAAGAACAGAAAGTTTTGTGCTAAAGAGGGTTAAGAAATTTGTTGAAAATGGCCAAATATTTATAGGCAACTCGAGGAGCGGGGGACGGTCCCTTAAACATGGGAACGGTCCCTTATATATATGGGAACGTCACCTATTTAAGGGACCGTCCCTAGGACGCTCCTGTTTTTTTCTTTTTATGGTGAAATGTTTATCTGGTGTAGGTGCTATATTTTGGGCGGGAAAAATAGTCTGGTGATTTCAAATTTCAAATTTATTTTTCTTATTAAAACATTTCTTTATAAATACAAAAATAAATTGTATAACTTATTTTTGTAAAAAGGTTTTGTCACATTTATAAAAATGTGATGTTTAAGGACAAAAATAATTCTTTGATCACTTAACAAGTTTGAAATATTGTTTGTTTGATTCAGACTTGAGACGTCGAGAGATGTTGATGCGTGCATGCATTGATGATTTGTGTTTACGAGTAACTTGTGCACCACGTTATGTATTATGATGAGTGTGTAAATACTCATCATTTTTGGGTCAATCTGAACTGCAAAACGTTTAAAAATGCTCAGAAATGCATCAAAATACTGAAAATATCTCAAAATTACATTTTATGTGTTTCAGATGCAAAATGTTTAAAAACAGGTGAAAAATGAGCAAAGTTTGCATAATTGGCAGTTTCAGTCCCCTAAGTTTCTAAAATTGTCAGAAATAGTCCCTGAGCCTTAATTTCAAAAGAAAAATCACCAAAGGTCCTTTTAAAATCATAAGTTGTCAAATTTAGTCCTTTGGTGAAAAGTTCCAAAATATTTGAGAAATTACAGTTTTGGTCCCTGGATTTTTAAAATGGTCATATTTAATCCTTGGAATTTCAAAAGTGTCAAAATTAGCCCTTGGTCTATTTAAGATTGGCAAGACCAACCCTTGGACTACATCTTCATAAATTACAGTTTGGTCCCTAGAATTTCGAATTTTACAAATGTGGTCCTTATGTGTTACTAAGCTTAACCAAACCGGACCCTTATGTTAATCTAGCCCATGGCCCAGCCCTTATATCCAACCCGGTCAACAAACCCGTTTACCCCGGTCAAACAAACACAACCCCCATTTCCCTCTCTTTTCCCTCTCTTCCCCACCCACTGTCTGCTAACACTCAACCTCACCACACACACACCTCTCCTCCAGTCAACCTTCACCCCTCCATGTCCCCTCCTCCTCAACACAAAACAAGAATCATTAAATGCATCACCCTCCCATTCACTCAACCCCTCAACTGGTATATAACCATTTCCCGCCAAATTCAATCAAATGGTCAAAAGTGGCTTAAGCTCATCCAATGGTCCAAAAAGATGGTGGGATCAAATCAGAACAAGTGGAAAAGGTGTTTTGCATATAAAAGGAAGAAAGAGGAGTAGAGAGGAGGCATTAGTTAGTTTTTACTTTTTCCTTGAATGTCGTTTTTTCTTAGTTATCTTAATTAGTGTTCTAAAATGTAATTTTAAGCTTTAAATGTGTTAAACTCAAGTCATTGTATCATTGTAATTTACTTTTAAGTATCAATCTCAAGTTTTTATATAAGTTCTAAATTTCAAGTTTACTGTTGCACATTTCAGTTTAAATTTCTTATGTACAAGCTTTCAGAAGCTTATTTTTAAGCTCAAACTAGTTCATTAAAGCTTCTAATAGCTTTTAGTGAGCTTGTAATTCAGTTTCAAATAAAAGTGGTACTTGGTCAATGAAAGTCAAAGGAGAGGGGTAGCTTGTTCTTGGTTGATGCAGAGCTGATTTTTGATGTGATTTGGTTCTATGTCAGTGGTTAGGTGTTAGTAATCTTAGTTTAAAGCATCAGTGATTGGACATTGTAAGTTCTAACATTTTGATTTCAAACTTCCTTTTACTACTGTTTCATTCTATAGATAAGGTAACTTGGTTACGCTAGTTTATATTATCGTGTAGCATTACTTAGCTTTTATTTTGATAGTAGACAATAGTTCAATTGATGTTTGAGTATAATAGAGCACGAGCTAGATCATGATTGCATTTAAGGTCTCATAAGGGTGTTTGGCACAAGTAGTTTCACCGAGCTAAAGGATTAGATATGAGTTAGGTATTGACATTATAGTCTAAGACAGGTTAGAATAGGTAGTTTCACAAAGGTTTGCACATTAGAGTAGTGAAAGTCAAAATTATTCTCAATCTGTCTTAATTAGCTATCTGTTGGATTTTTATAAAAACAAAATCTTGTTTTGTGTTTAAATATCTTAGAATTAGCTTGCATTAGTTTCCTTTCATCATATAACATCAAGCTCAGTCCATAAATTAGGCTCATAGTTCATTTTAGTCAAAGTATCAAAATCTGCCAAAAGTCAAAATTTTTCAATGTCAGTTTTTGAATAAAATTTACAATTTCATTGTGATCTTACTGTTAGGATCTGGAGTTTGTGCTTTTGGGATAGTAATATTTAGCTGCTTAACTAAATTAGAAAAATAGTATTTCACTTCTAATCAGCTTATTAATAGCTTATTCATTAGCTTCTTTTGACTACCCTTTTCTGAAAAGTCCCCTGTGCAACAGATAGACCAGTGCTTATTGTAGCTTGTTAGTGCTTATTATCAGTTATTATGCTTATTTAGTTGTCATTCTAGCTTATAACCATTTGGCTAGCTTATTTTCAGTTTACACCCTGCTTATTTTTTTAGCTTAATAGCCATTTTGGCTTAAACTTGTGCTTATTTCCATTTCTTGCTTAACTGTTGGGATCTTTAGCTTATTCTGTGCTTATTTAGTTGATTTCATAAAAAGTTTCAGTTTTATAAATTGCTTATAATCTTTAGCTTAACAAGTTTCAAAAATAAAATTCCAAAAATAAAAATATTTTGCAAAAAGGGAGAGGCAGGGGTCGAACCTGAGACCTCCCCCTTATGAGAGTGATTAGATGTACCTGTATAGCCATGCGCCCTTGGGTCTTGTCTTGGTTTTATTTTACACAATTTATTACTTAACCCATCTTTGTTCCATTTAGCTTATTCGTGTAATATAGCTTATTTCTAGCTTATTAAAACAAGCTTTTTCCTCCTTTTCACTTTTCTTAGTTTGGTATTAGTATAAAGTATTTTATAAAAAAAATTCAGATTTTTCTAAATAGTTTTACTATTTTTAATCATTTAATTAGAGTAAAATCGTATTTAAATCATAATAAATAATTTAAAAGTCTAAAAAATATAAATCTTTTTTCTAAAATTTTATTTTATCATATAGTACGTAATAAAATTGTTTTTACACTTGTAGGACTTTTATTTCATAAATTTTACGTTTTGTCTTGCGCTCCAGCGTAATTTTTATAAATAACGTACGTTTCCATTTTAAGTAACGTTTTTAGATAATTTGAGTTTACGTTTTAGTTAAAATAGTTTATTTAAGTCATTTTATTTTATAAATCACAAAAACATCATTGTAAAAATAGTGATAGCGTTTATTTAATATATTTTATCTTTTATTTCCTTTAATTTGTATTTAAGTCGCTTTAATTTATAAACTTTTTCCTTAGTTATAATTTCTCATCCAAAACCTTTACTGATCACTATCCTTAGTGATCACTCTATCATCTGAGTTTGTTTTGACACACCATTGAGTCTCCGTGGGACTTAACGACCCGGGAATTCATTGTATTCTCTGATCTTCATTGTATTTGTGTTTTGAGCAGTTTTAAGTCTATTACGGTTAGCCATTCACAAGTGGCTAGCTTGTGTGATTAGACTTGACTAGTTCAGCACAGATCATATTAAAAGTTACATGTTGGACCGACCGAAATACACTTGGTCATTGCTTTAAGAATGGTTATACGTGAATGCGGTAATGTGGCAAAAATTAAGACATCCTGGACCGACCGAAATACAGAAAGAAGGTTCTTTTGCTGCCCGAACGTGGTAAGACTCGTTATACAGAATTAGAGGGAGTTATTTACATTAAATGTGACTCAGTGTGTGTTGTCTGTATTCTTTAGTGTTCTAACTGTGGTACATTCGGTGGGTGGATCCCCCGATGTGCCAAAGAGATGTTGATGTGATTCCTGACCTTCTTAGGGCTAGGAAAGCGCTCGAAAGGACCCGAATGAGTATTTTCTGATGTTTACGGAGCAAGAGACATTGGTGAAGAAGCTGAAGATGTACTTGGTCATTGCTTGTTTTTTGATCTTTGTCGGTTATAAGTATTTCTAGGATGGTTGGGGACGTGGGTCTTGCTAGTTGTGAATGTGGTAGTTTAGGTTGTTTGTATTTTGGGTATGTTTATGTGGGATATAGTTAATCCCTGTTTTTGGAACGATCTTTGTGGGTGAATGTGAATGATCTTATTAATGGTTTTTCAATACTTGTTCATTTAGTTGTTGTGAATGGGTTAATTAGACTCCTCTATATTTTGATCTCGGTTGAATAACATTGTCAAAGGAAAAAAACTTTAGGTATTATGTTTGTCTAGTTGGTATATAATGAGTATTTTTTAGCTCAAATTACTTAAAAAGGTCAAAGAAAAAACTTTGGTTGTTATGTATGATGGCTATGATTCTATACCCAAATAAAGATTAAATTGTTAAGTGTCACTAATTTTGACTTATGTAAGTCAATATAATTGATATTTGATGACCTTTATATACCAATAAAGCATTCAAAAATAAAATGTTTGACTAGTGCAAGTCAACATAACGGAGTTTCAATTGTGCATAGAATTAGAAAAGCAACTTACAAACCATAACATAAAAGTAACTCACAATACATCCAAACTTATTAAATGTCTTAAAAGCATCTCAAAAACCATAACATAAAATAATTGTTTTTATAGGAAAAAATAACATTGTTTATAAGGAAGATGAAGAAAATGAATTTTTTTTCATGTTTAATCCTTGATTTGAAGAAGCGGTCACATTTTTGGTTTTATAAGGATATTGAGTTAAGAAATGAGTGCATTGCTGAATTGAATTAATGAGACCTCAAAAGAGGATATAAAACATCAAATGGCTTGAATACTCGCCAACTATTTGGTGCCACATAGCATTTTTTTTAAGACTACAGTGAAATTAGCACTTCTACAAATAAATTAGGTAGATAGATATTACATACGCGATCAGGAGAAGTTCTGTCTATGGAGAATAGTCTTCATATTTCTACAAACAGAATACCTATATATAAAGAAAAGGTTGTATACCATGAAAAACCTACCCAAGGTAATAAATATTACATTTTTTTAGCTTCTTTTTTAAAGCATTATTGTTGGTTTGTTTACTTAATGAGATGTTGCATGATGCGTGCAGAACTTTGAGGTTTCCGTAGTTGGGCATTTTCGCAATCGTGTGGGTGATATCCTAACAGCTTGTAACAAGGAGACCGGCTCAGTCACATTCAGGATGATTTGAGGTCAAGAATCAAGCAAATTGTTGCTGCATTGATCCAAATCGGACCAAGGGGAACTCAATAATTTCATCCTCTTCGGTTACAACTAGGCTTACCGTCAAAATGAACAATTGTGTTATACCAAAAAGAAATAGGTTTGTTTTCGTTATGTTTAGTTAGTAACACTTGCTCTGGCTCACTCACATTTCCCAAATATATGAAATTGCAGCGGAATTAATATTCAGCAAGTATTAGTATAGAACTGACTATAAAGCCTGGTACACAATTCAAAATATAAAACAATGTTTATTGCTTGCTATCAGTCCACCAGTATAAACACATCGTTAGATTTTGTAGTTGAGCACGAGACATACCTAACAGGACGGATAATATCATAGCTAGCAACCAGAGTTACATTCATAGACGTGAAAGGAAATTAAAAATCGCAGATACATCTTTTAAGTGAGTCTCAGCTCTACTAAAACTATCCTTCCAAATTATTTAGATTTCATGCTATCATAGAAGAGTTCAAAGGAAAACACCAAATAACATACCACGTAGTAACTAGCATGCCATGATCTGAAATATCATGGTTCGGACCCTCATTCACATCTTGGCATTCATCCACAACACTCAACGAAGCAATCCGCCTTCATCGTATGCTGTTTCCACGACCTCATCACCAATCTTAAGGAAACCATTCGCGAAATTCATGGTGATTACACTCTCACCAAGTTTGCTTAAGGATAAGATACACTTGATGATTTTGGGCATATGAAACACATTTCTAAGAGTCCAAACCTTGCCAGTAGCCAACCGAAGTTTCACTGTACCTACCCCAGCAACTTCAACATGCTCATTGCAGTACTCCAACTTCACCTCATGGCCATTCAATGGATGGTAGTCCACAAACATGTCCCTCGAGTTACAGACATGAACCGTGCATATATTAGACAAGACCCACCCGCGAGCCCTTGCTTTGGTCAACTCTGGGCTCTCACCGCAACCAACAAACTTATAATTTCATCATGCACCACTTTCACACCTGAGTTTTCTTCCAAGACACTCAACCGATACAATCCATCCTCCTTGTACCCTTTTCCAATGACATTGCGACCCTTATAGATGGCACATTCCTGCCCCAAAAGACACACGAATCCGATATCAGTAAGTTTGCCGACAGATATGAGACACTTGGTGATTGTGGGAATATGGAAAACATTTTCAAGAGTCAAAACCTTGCCTATGGTCAATGGAAGCATCACTGTTCCAAACCCAACCACATCGACATGGCTATTGTTGTCCAAAACCACCTCATGACCAGTCACTGGTTCGTAATCAACAAACATGTCCCTTGAGTTACAAACATGCACAGTGCATCTAGTACCCAAGTACCACCCTCGAGCCCTAGCCTTGGTTAACTCTGGGTCCTCATTGCAAACCAACAAGCCTATTGTTTCCTTGTGCACCACCCTTTCAGTGTCGGCGTGTGGCATGTTGATTCCTAAGATTACATCAGAGACATCAGAACATAAATTTTTAACAAGACAAACAAAGATCAAATGTTTGCATAACAAAATGCATACAAAAGTCAAAACAATTTAAACAGATGTTTCATGCATTGATTTGTCGTAAATTTTTCCATTGCTATCAACTAAAAGATGGAAGTTGCATTGATAATCCTTTTATTCTACTAATAAAACATGATAGAAGGCTGTAAGCATTGTAACACACAACAAGCACTTTCAACCCATGAATACTTTCCATTTTAGCATATGAAAGTAAACTTTTACCCATTTAGAATGTTTCCAAATTTCTCACTGAGTTTTGTTTGTTTTCATTCCCTTTTGGAAGTAAAAAACTGACTTAGTGGTATTATACTATAATCAGTCCTTTATACATGACAGACATTATCACTTGTAAAATAATAAAATTCTCTAAACAAAAAATATTCAGATTAAACACGATTTGTAACAGAGCTTAAATAAGAAAGAAAATCTCACAAAATCAGGCAGACCAGATACAGTGTCTTAATTAACAGATTCCATTTAATGCATTGCAGTGCTCTAGGCTACACTAATAATCCTTCTCATACTGAACTTGCCATTATGAGGGGTAAACCTTAACAGGAGTTCATTGATTTCATGAATCAAGTCAAATCATTAAAAAAAACACAGGACAGTCCAACAAGCGAAGATTTTTCCAGCCTATTTCTAGCGAAATTTAACCTTGACTCCTCAAATTTGATAATAACTAAGCATTTGTATTTGTAGTTATAGCAATGTTTCTATCAACGATCCCTAATCCAATTGTAGTTGTGTAAAAAATTCATATCAACCAAATAATATCATATAATTGCATGCAACCTTCAAAAATAATAACTTTTTAAACACGCTAAACAAAGACATCTCACTAAAATAACTTTGTCACAATTTAGGGAGTATTTGTTTAAGCTTGTATAGCGGGCTTATTGCTTGTTTGGCCTTCGGCATATGTTTCATAACCTCATTTTTATGGCTTATTATGACATAATAAGCTTATATAAGTTTCAACTAAGTCACAAAAATAAGTTTATTAAACACAAGCCGAAACCAAGCCATAAGCCCGCTATGGGGTGTTTGTTTAAGCTTATATGTGGGCTTATGAGCGTATTTGATTTCTGGCTTATTTTGGGACTTGTGGGCTTATATAAGTTTATAAATTGGGGCTTAAGATATATAAACCGAAACATAAATAAGGTCATAAGCCGCATATAAGCTTAAACAAAGACCCTATAAAGTTCTTCTAAGGTCATTAATTATATAAAGTTGACTGATCATCAACACTATAAAAATGCAGAAACATATGTTGAAAGATTAGAAGTAGATTATTATATACCTGTGATTGAAATAGATGAAACTTTCCGATTTTTTAGTGTTACACACTCTGTTTGGAAGAATTTTCTAGAGGCTTTTCGGTTATGGTGATTGGTGGGGGTTATGTAATGGGTGAATAATTGGAGTACTGTAGTTTAAAAAGTCGGTTTTTTTTTTTTTTTTTTTTTTTTTTTTCGTTTAATTTCATTTAGTGCTATGTTATATAAATCTTCCCTATATTGTCGTATCAAGAGGTTTTGGTTAATTGTACAACTCATAAGGCATACCGTACAAGCCGATTACATCTCACATTTTATGTTAAGTAAATTACCCTCTAACAAAACTTAAAACGACGTCGTTTTATACACCTTCAAAATTACGTCGTTTTACTCGTCATATTACCAATAACTCTTTACAATTTAGTAGTTTTGATGAGTATTTGGCCTTTCGATACCCTCTCACAAAACTTAAAACTCAAAACGACGTCGTTTTATACACCTTCAAAACTGCATCGTTTTTCTTGCCATATTAAAATCATATTACCAACAACTCTGGACAATTTAGTAGTTTTGATGGGTATTTGGCCTTCAGAAAACGACGTCGTTTTGATGTATTGCTTTGTGGGGGAGCTAACTTTGACATAATGGTAATTATTTATAACGTGGGATCAAAATGACGTCGGTTTGCACCATGTGTATATATACCTATTTCTCATAATTTTTCCATAAAAACTTAAAGCCAAAAACTCGCGGCAACGCGCGAGTGTCTTAACTCGATATTTATATTTTCACAATAAACTCATCATTTGAATTAAATTGCTCCCAAACAATTAGGGGTGTATTTGGCGCAAAGTGTTTATGAGCATTTAGGAGTGGTGAGCGGTGAGGGCTAAGAGTTGTAAATTTTAATGCTCGTTTTGCAAGCAGCAAATAGCTTAATTTATTTTTCGACATGCTATTTTTCAACACTCTAAGAAATAACATTTACAAATGTTGATTATTTGAGAGTTGTTACGTTACCAATTGCTTTTATAAAAAAATACAGTTAATGCTCACAGCTGTTATTCATTGCAACTGCTCACTATGGTGTATCTCAATTATTGCTTGCATGTTTTTAACTTTAAATGTAACTTAAGACTACGAATATAAAAACAATTGTTTTTAGTTATTAAGTTTTGCTAAATAAGAAATTGTTTTTTATTAACATATACTCCTTATCAATTGCTGTAACTTTTTACAACATACTAGTACATGATTAGCTAGCTGTTCATAAGAAGGGTCAAAATCAAGGCGTCATCACCAACAGGCCAACAGAAGCTAAAAAAGTGACAAGTTGCCGAAAATTTGATACACTTTGAAGATATTGTTTGACTTGTTTCCAAGGTGGATCAAATAATCTTTTTACTCAATGTATAATAGCAAGCCTCATCAACTACTCATATTTTCATCGTTTGGATCCTTTTGTGATTCATTTTCAATACATCAATTTTGCAAAAAAAAAAAAAAAAAAAAAAAAATAATAATAATAATAATAATAATAATAATTCCTTTGACAAGCAAATAACAAATATCGGGAATATTAAATAAAATCCTCTATAGATATCTTAAAAACTAGAAATAGACAATGCGTAACATTAGACGTCGCAAGAATAAATTAAAGTTATGACTAGCGATGAAGAGCCCACACAAATGTAAGAATGACGATCCTAGCATAAAATTCATAAATGTTTTGAATTAAAATTTTATTTTAAAATTTCGCAGTTTAAAAAATGTAGGATCATTGTATTGTAAAAAAACTTGGGGACAAATCAAAGTATCAATGTGGACGTTTAGAGGAGATGTGAGTTCCACCACTAAGAGGGTGTTTGGGAGTGCGTTTAGACATAGATTATTTGCTTATCACGTTTCAAAACCGTAGATAATCACTTTGGAATGTTTGGCATAAGAAAGCAAATAATTGCTTTTTTGCGTTTCAAATAAATGAAAACCACGTTTTGCAAAAGTGGACATGGAGGTCCAGCTTGGAAACGTGATTCTTGGGACCTACATTATTTCTATCAAATTACCATAACACCCTCAATAGTACCCATAAACATATGTTATCTTTGTCCATTTTTGACACTTTACCTATCAAATTAATAAATAATCTAGTTTGACAAACACTCAAAAAACTGATTATTTGATTATTGCAAATCAAATAGCATAATCAATCCAAACACTATATTTCAAAACCACGTTTTGCAACAGCTAATTATCTGATTATCCGTTTTCAAAACGAATAATCTATTTTCAATAAGCAATCCCAAACACCCCCTAAATATAGAACTTTTTTGTGATTAATAAATTTACTGGATTGAGGTACCGCCCTCCTTCCGTAAATCAGCAACCATATAGAGATCACATTAGCTTAAAACATAAAGTTGAAGCATCTCATATAGATCATGCAAAGATCTAATCAATCAATCCAGCACATCAATATATCATCAGCACATTCAATATTTTTAATGACCTTCATAACAAAATCTGTATCTGATATAATCAAGTTTGTTTATTGATACTAGATTGATGATCTTTGAATCACCTATGTAACTAGTATAAACTGAGGCAATGACAAACGATAAGCATACCTGAGTTTTTAACCCAACTTTTTAACATTACTAGATGTACAAACATCTCATAATACAACTACCCTTAATTATTGCAGATTACCCATATGCATAACATATGCGATGCATTGTGGTATATATATAATCGCAAGAAAAGAAGCTAAAGGATTAACAAGCACAAAAGGATACAGATGTTCAGCAAAAGTATTAAATTCAGTAAGACATTACGACATAACCACAACTTAAGATTCAATACGCATACATGGAGTCTAAAGTATGCACTTAAAGAAAGTTTGTGGACAAAAACTAAACTACCAGTAGCCGAAGTGACAATCTAAACAACCACGCTCACGCTTGATTTCCACCTGAACGTTCATCAACGAGACCCATCCGAAATAATCCATCCTCAATGAACCCATTTCCCACGATCTCCTGACCCTTCTTCACATGGCATCCCTCACCATCAAAGCCCACGCTAAATCCCATCTGCTTAAGCATTTTAACGGATATGCAACACTTCATGATTGCAGGCATATGAAAAACTCTTTCAAGAGTCAAAACTTTACCAGTAGTCAACTGAAGTTTCACCGTTCCATACCCGAGCACGTCAACACGACTTTTGTCTTCCAGAACCACCTCATGACCAGTCGCCGGTTGGTAGTCAACAAACATGTCCCTCGAGTTACAAACATGCATTGTGCAACTAGCAAGCAAGTACCACCCTCGAGCCCGAGCTTTGGTCAACTCTGGGTGTTCATTGCCCATCAACAAGCCTATCTTTCCATGATGCACTACTTTGGCAAGTGGGGGTGGTTCTTTCATAAAGTCCATCTTATATAAAACGTCATCCTTGTACCCTTTTTGAACGACAACATCACCTGCTTAATGACACATTGCCCACCCCAAAAGTAATGATAAATCCCGAATCATTAGCTTTGTCAGCAGCTGGATGTTCATTCGCAAACACTTTCCTCATAGGACGATTTCCCGTTAAGCTCAACCGATACACACAATCCCCTAAATTATACCCTTTACCTATGACCTCGTGGCTCTTAGTAATGACACCTATCCCATCCACAAAAGACACGATGTATCCAAGATCATCGAGTTTGGCGACAGATACATAGCATTTACTGATTTTGGGGATATGAAGAACATTTGAAAGAGTCAACACCTTGGCTGTGTCTAATCGAATCACCACCGTACCAATTCCAGCTACATCAAGATGATCATCGTTGTCCAAAATCACCTCGTGATCTCTCATAGGGTTGTAGTCCACAAACATGTCCCTAGAGTAGCAAACATGCTCTGAAGAACCACAATTCAAGTACCAGCCTTGGGCCTTGTTGTTGGATCGAGTCCCAAAGCCTATTATTGCCTTAAGCACCACTTTCGCAGTATCAGATTTTTTGTCTTTGCATTTCCGAGCATAATGTCCTGTCTCCCCACACACGTTACACTTCCTGGTTGTGTCCTGAAGCACCAGTTTTTTAGAATTTGACTTCCTTTCTTTGCAGTCGCGAGCATAGTGTCCTGTGTACCCACACAGGTGGCACTTCCTGGTGGTGTCCTGAAGCACCAATTTACAGAATCAGATTTTTTGTCTTTGCATTCCCGAGCATAATGTTCTGTCTCCCCACACACGTGACACTTCCTGGTTGTGTCTTGAAGCACCACTTCTTCAGAACCTGACTTTCTTTCTTTGCAGTCGCGAGCATAGTGCCCTGTGTCCCCACACACGTGACACTTCCCAGTGTTCTTGGACTTGGAATTTTTTTTCTGTGGCATGTTCGTTCTACCTGCTTGTTACAAGAAAAATATGAAAACTTAATATTTTTTGGGTATTTATGAAACATAAGATAGAAAGTTTTACATGCAACATTGAATCAATCATGATTTATGAAAGTAAACAAGATATACATTATGACAATTTTCATGTCATTGCATACAAAGGGTAACTTATAAGCATTATACAGCACAAGACTGCCGGCGGTTTAAAAAAATACACCTTATCATTTAAGTCGGAAAGCAAGTAGATTGGTCCTAGTGAGCGACAAACAGACAACACACCTTGAAAGGAAACTAATATAGTTTGAAAAGTATTTTGGTTGTTCAATTGTTTCTCTATAAATGGCAGCCATTAATCCCATTATCACATCCGAAATGATAAAATCTTCATGAACAACAAAATTCCAGATTTCACACGATGTGTATTAAAACCTAATAAGAAATAAATTCCGTATGCCTAAATAACAATTCAAACTAAATACAAGGGCTTATAAACAGATTCTGTACCATGAAGGACTAGTTTCACGTGAGTCGTGATCCCTCTCTCTCGTCTTTTGTGAAGGTTAAAAGTAAGTGCACATACCTCAATCATTAAAGTGTTTGCAAAACAAAATCTCAAAAATCACATCTAGTGCTTGAGCCAACACTTCTACCTCTGATCGTCTCTATCTTCATAATTGAGCAACGACCTTCCTATGTTGAAGAATTTTATAATAGCTTCGAGGATCCTAGAGCAAGGCCTAAGAATCTTATGTTATCGTGCTATGACAAATCCTTTACAAAAAATATGCAAACCGTTCAATCGATCAGTTGTAACAATTTTACTTTGCCCTTTCATGTAATCGTGACAATTTTATCAAGGATGCATCCTTCCAGCCAAATTTTCAGTTCCACCTACCGCTAACAAGACTTTAATGCGTTTACGTTCCTCTTCAAAAGATGCAACTATCGTCCAATTCCATGATCCTACTGGACCTACCCTTACTGCACGACTCTGTTTTTAACGACATTATCATTAAGCTAGCAAGAAGCTAGATAAAAGGAATCAAAAAGTATTACAAGCCCACAGGGATCATTGATCCAATCAATCAAAGGTGGGATAAAACTTTGATTTCGTTAACAAGAGTGTCTATACGAGACCGTTCTGGGTCAAAACAAACTCTATTGCGGTATCTCCCAGTGATCCAAGTGGTACCTCGTCAAAACAGCCCTTTTCCAAACTGTTAAAACCAACTACTGTAGGACTCTGCTTATACTGTGGTTCCAAATTAACTAAATGATTCTGACGCTTTCAAATTTTCATAGCATAAACATCAATCGTCAAGCATGCATACAATAACATAAGCACCCTTTCAATAGAAAAACACATGAAGCTCGTGTAGTAATCTTAGCCCTAAGAACTTTCTTATAACGCTAAACATCAAACTACACTATATCCATCAAAAAATGTAATTTACAGGAACCTTTAACAAACAGAATATCAAACAAGTATGAATTCATACTCAATGAAATAGTTATTTGCTTTTTCAATTTCATAAACTAACTATTTATCATAGTATAAACATCAACTTTTTTAAACAAATAGAATAAAAATCAGTTGGCAAGCATGTATACTAACAATTTCAACATCTCGACGTGGAACATTTTGAAAGCACATGATGTTAGCTCTAATTAAGAACCTTCTTATCTAGCAAAACAAGAGACCTACCCGAGGCCGTCTCGTAGTTTTTGGTGGCCCTAGCGATAACAACAAATAAGCCCTATTACACCAGAAACTAAAGAGAAATTGCATATAAACATTAATTACATGACTCATATATGGTTAATATTATATGTATTTATATGCAAAATTAATAAAAATGTGGCCCCTTTTAAGTGGAGGCCTTGTGCGATGGCACCTATTGCACACCCTCCGAGCCCCTCTCGACCTACCAATATACTTAAAATACATTCATCTAGCAGCTAGTTCTCAAATCCAAACTATATCGCAAACATTCGGTACCATCAAACAATAATATGATTCACAGGAGATCAAAACGTAAACTACATAAACTTTTAACAAATAGAATATCAAAAATATATGAAGACAAGTCTCTATTAATTATGGCTCTGTTTGGCGATGAGCTTTTTGGAGCGTTTAGAATATAGTGTTTGTTCGGCAACTGGTTTTGTTTAGAAGCTCCTATTTAAACGCTAATAAAAGGAGCCTTTAGCGTTTTGCTTAGCTTTATCACATTTTACACTTTATAATCACAACTAAGGCAACTATGTTACCCGCGCTTTTATAAAACAAATAGCTAACTCCTACAACTATGTTTCAAAAAGTGTTTGGTACCAAAGATGCATATGTAAAATGACGTAAAAAGTAATCGCTGACGCTAACCACTTATTTTATTAGCATTCAAAATACAAAACTGTAAACACTCATTGTCAAGCAACCATTATATTTAGAAGGCTTATAAATGCTCCAACAAGCTTTTCGCCAAACATGATAACCAACCAATAAGTTTATGACGAAATTGGCATATTACAAACTTGAGAGGCTAATATGTAAATTTTTAGATCTAGTGACTAAAATGTAAATATCAAATCTACAGGGACTAAATAACAAAATAACACAAGTTACAGGTTCATGATAAATTTACAAACATTTGAAAATGTACTAAAAATAAAATTTGAAAATTATTAACAAAACAAACAAACAAACAAAAAAAAAAAAAAAAAAAAAAAAACCGTTCTAAGAAAGAACTTTTTAGTAATTTTCTCATATAAAATTTGGTTTAAAAATAAATAAATAAAAATACTACGATGATGACGTCGGTGTGACTTCGTCGACAAACATAGAACAAGCAATTGTAACACGAAAATGAAAAGAAAGATGCATAAGAAGGTTTGAGGTAGAATTGTACCGGTCACGAAAGATAAACCCTAGCGACTAGTTTCAAATGTAGAGTAATGGTGTTTGGGGTTATCTTTGGTGGTGGTATTGGTATATGATGGTTTTATGGTGTGGTTGTTTTATTACCGCACTATGCTTTTTACTTTTAACAAAATGTTGTGATTTAAAATAAGAGTAAAATTACAGGGTAATTTGTCTTTTCTTTTCATTTTTACTTTAAAAAAAATAAAAAATCTTTAACAATTTATAGAAATTTATCCCTATAAGTGCACTCGGTATCATTACTCAAGAACCAAGTGAAAGCTTAACATTTTCACGTTAAAGTTGCGTTACCCACACCGCCCATTAAATCGCGTTAAACCCTTGCGTTAAAGCTTTAACGCTTAAAGGTGATTTTTTTGTAAGTTAGCTTTAACATCCACACCGTGTGGTGAGTTAAACTTTAGCTTAGTTTTTTTTTTTAATTACTCCGTATAATAAAAGTGAGGCTCAAAATGTTGAGTTAAGGTTGAGTTATGATAAGGGTGTTTTATTTAGTTAAGGTGAAAAAGTTAAAGGCGATGTGGCGGACGTGACAGGTGAAACTTTAACCCGAGGTGATGACACCTTGTGCTCTAAATCAAGGTTTTTAAGATCGAGATCTTACCTAGGATCGTTTTCTTTTTTGCAATATCGTGATCGTAAGATCAGATAGGGATCCTAACATCCTACAATAATGTCATTTTTTAATGATCTTTGTAATATTATTCAAATCTACAAATTATTATATATTATAAACATGAAATTATATGAATGTTTCATGAAATTGTTGACCTAAATTATGAATATGAAATGTTTAAGAAGAATCACATGTTATTTTTTAAATTATATAAAAACATAAACCATAAACTTGTAGTTTTTTAGTTTGTTGTTCGAGAAAAGTAAGATCGGATTGTAGTAAATATTAAGATCTTATAGTCAAAATCGGGATCCTAAAAGATTTTAAGCTTGTTAAGATCCTACATAGGATCCGGATCGTGTTTGCTTTTTTTGAATCGTAAGATCCTAAGATCAAGATCGGAATCTTAACAACTAATCTATAAATATCTCAATACTCCTACATTTTTATTCTCAATTTCAAACACAATCTTTATTTATATATTTTAATCTTCTCAACTAATAAAATGTCTCAAAAAAATTCCTAAAAACCTGACACCAACAAAACGTTCTAACAACACTGAATTCCAATTTTATTTTGGGTCACTTAACAAACGTTAATTTTCAAAACGTGTCGAGCCTTATTACTGTCCTTTTGGAAGACGTGTCTTCAACATAACAAATGAAAGACTCCACCAAGTCGTCGGGGTTAATAGTTGTGATTTTTAATGCTCATTTAGCAAGCAACAAATAGCTTTATCGATTTTTCGGAATGTTCCTTTTCCAACGCTGCATAAAATAACATTTTAAAATGTTGAGCATTTGGGTGTTGTTATATACATTATACTAATATAACTATGTTACCAAAAGTTTTTAATAAAAAATACAATTCACGCTCATTGCTACAACTTACTCTTTTTTTGACAAACACACCTTAAATGTATCACAATTATGGGTGTGGATCAAGAGAAAATGCATTTAGGAAGAAAAATGAGAAAATGTGACGACCAATTTTAAGGTGCATCCCTCCTCCAAAAAAAAGAAAGAAAAAAAAGTTCGAGGAGAAAAAATATTTCCCACCAAAAATTTATTACTGTGATGTACATTTTTTTGTCCATTTCAATTATAAAAATTGGTGCATCATAGTTATACTAACTTTTTTAACTGTAATGCAACCAAAAAAAAGCATCACATTTAGGAATTTTGGCGGGAAAAAATTTTTTAGCCCAATTTTTTATTTTATTATTATTATTATTATTATTTTGAAGTTGGGTGAAGGTTGGGGTGATGTAGTAGTGACATGATAGTCACTCCCATAGTTACTTATCACTTTTATATTAAGACCAACATTTCTTATGATCTAATATCCCACAATTATTACATGTTTTTAACTTTTAAAACTTAAAAGCAACACTTAAGACTGCATATATCAAAACACTTATTTTTAATTACAAATTTTGCTAAATTAGAAGTTGTTTTTATTAACATATACTTATATACGTAGTACTTATTAATTAACTTTTATAACATACATGATTAGCTAGTTGTTCATAAGAAGGGTCAAAATCAAAGCGTCATCACCAATAGGCCAGAAGCTAGTAAAATTGCCGAAAATTTGATAAACTTTGAAGATACGGATGTGTTATAAATACCCTTTCTATATTGTCACATCAGAGGGTTTTCGTCAAACCGTATAACCCGCAATGCACACCGTATAAGCCAGCGATACACCCTATCATTGAATACCCTCTCTATGGAGGGTGTGGATAACTTGTCACTTGAAAATATTGTTTGACTTGTTTCAAAAGTGGATCAAAGAATCTTCATGAGGTTTTGACACATGTCTTAAGATTTCATGGAAGGCAAGATCACAACAAAGCATCCGTATGTTTCAAATTAAAATTTTACTTTAAAATTCACACAGTTCAAAAATGTACAATCATTGTATTGTAAAAAAACAATTTTGGGACAAATCAAAGTATAAATGTGGACGTTTCGTTTGTGACGGAGAAAATAAAATTTAGACATTATTCTAGTCTAAGAAACTCAAGTGAGATTGTTTCGGCAACATGTTCTTAATCTCACATGGGCGGTAGAAAAATGAATGTTTCAATGGTCGAAAGTGTGTTGGTACCTTCTTATTTTCAAGTTTCATCGTTAAAAGGATCGAGGTAATGCCTAAGAGGCACAAGTTGGAGGTTCATGCATTGCTTGTCATTTCTAGAAAGCAAGGTATGAAGTCGTTTTCAATGATAACTCCGTAACTGTATAGTCGTGTCCTATGGTAGTTAGGTTATACATCTACAAATCTACAATGCATTTCGATTTTACTCATGGGAAGAACAAGAAGCCATATTACTGCAGTTCAATGTCATCCAAATAGAAGTATCAAGGTCTGGTGGTCTAGATATGTTCATGATCTTTTTTGTGTAGGTAGATCATGTACAATCTAAACACATTCGTAAGATGATATGTTAAGAATTGTGTATGTATATATTTTTTTCAACCTTTGCTAAGGTGGTTTATAAAAGTTACCAATGTTCGCCCAGATAAAAATACTTCCTATCTATATGTTTTACGAGAGCTTGTTAGAATATTTTCTTTTTAACGACAGGCGTCGTTAACTAGCAACAATCAACAATCCTCGTAAAACTGCACTGACATATTTCAAAGTATCTATATTTGCAGTAAGACCTTATGTTTGTGTATTTAGATTTCTTAACTATGTGAAGGACTTCGGGTCTGTCCGTTACAGTAAGAGGAGATGGGAGTCCCACCACTAAATATCAAACTTTTTGTGATTAATAAATTTAGCAGATTGAGGTACCGTGCTCCTTCCGTAAATCAGCAACCATATTTACCATTAAATTCAAAAAATGTAAAATGACCGAATTGAAGATATCACATTGCATGATAGCTTGAAGAGTATTTCTAAACAATTAATCCAACAGCTCAATAGTATTGGCCCATTCATTTTCCCATTTTAATGACCTTCATAACAAAATCTGTATCTGATACAATCAAGTTTGTTTATTGATACTAGATTGGTGATCTTTTAATCACCTATGTAACTAGTATAAACTAACGCAATGACAAACGATAAGCATACATCAGTTTTTAACCCGATTTTAAACATTACTAGATGTACATTAAACTGCTGATAATCTTGGAAAACCCAAGTTGTTAACACATAAAAAAAAATGGAATCATAATACAACTACACTTAATTATTCAGATCCATATTCTGAATTGCACCCAGCTTGCAAGGCAATATATCTTTATAGCCACCAAACCTGTGTAGTATACCCATATGGCCATATGCATAACATAAGCGATGCATTGTGGTATATATATAATGGCAAGAAAAGAAGCTAAAGGATTAACAAGCACAAAAGGATACAGAATTTCAGCAAAAGTATTAAATTCAGTAAGACATTACGACATAACCACAACTTAAGATTCAATACGCATACATGAAGTCAAAAGTATGCACTTAAAGAAAGTTTGTGGACAAAAACTAAACTACCAGTAGCCGAAGTGACAATCTAAACAACCACGCTCACGCTTGATTTCCACCTGAACGTTCATCAACGAGACCCATCCGAAACAATCCATCCTCAATGAACCCATTTCCCACGATCTCCTGACCCTTCTTCACATGGCATCCTCAAGTCCCAAAACTGAATCGAAGTTCACAAGCAGAAAACACAAAAAACAGTAACTGGATACTAGAATACGCTCACTAGTATTAATCAGAAAATATAGGCTCAAACAACTGATAGGTTTTTCGTATATCCAACCACAAGCTCGGCTGGTATATATAGGTATTTAGAATATGCTTTCTAATCCTACTACAATTCTAATTAAGCAAAATAGTCCTTAACAAATAAGGAGTCCTAATTAGACTAGAATTGTAAACGTCCATATGCTTGGAATTTATTTTGTCTTCCCACATGCTCGGTCAGACATTAGGCCAACATTCACCCCTAATCTCGACTCGAGATAGGTAGGTCTTCAACTCCGAGTAACTCTTGCATTTCCTTGAACTTAATCCTTGCGAGAGCTTTCGTCGAATATCGACGTTGCAAATCACCTCTTACAAACTCAACTTGTACTTGGTCTCTTTCAACACACTCTCGGATAAAATGATAACGTGTGTTTATATGCTTCTTCTCCGTGAAAGACCGGATTTTCATAAGTGCAATAGCCGATTTGTTGTCAACAAATAAGACCACCACTCTTTCTTCCATTCCGGTTATTTCACTCAACAATCCACGTAACCATATCCCTTGACACGCGGCTGAGGTTGCAGCCATGAACTCGGCTTCACAAGACGATAGAGCCACCGTCTTTTGATTTTGTGAGTACCAAGTGATAGGTGATTTACCTAGATAAAATACATGCCCAGTTGTGCTTCGACCATCATCTTGGTCCATAGCAAAACTACTATCACTAAACCCCACTAACTCCTTGGTCTTCTCTTGGTTGTATCGTATTCCAAAATTCAAACTACCTTGGATATACCTTAGTATTTGTTTCACAGCCGCCATATGTGATTCTTTTGGTTCTTGCATATAACGACTAACCAAACCAACCGAATAAGATAAATCGGTCGAGTG
Organism: Chrysanthemum lavandulifolium; assembly: GCA_022545495.1. Classification (NCBI taxonomy): domain Eukaryota; kingdom Viridiplantae; phylum Streptophyta; class Magnoliopsida; order Asterales; family Asteraceae; genus Chrysanthemum; species Chrysanthemum lavandulifolium. The sequence continues at coordinate 67,436,903 of CM040238.1, forward strand.
TGTAGTAAATACCTTAAACAACCAACTCGTCGTCTATACTGAGTTGCATCAAGCGGTTTTCCTTCCTTATCCAAGCTTAACTTCATTCCAGTTCTAATGGACATTGAGTAGGATTCGCTTCATGCATCCCAGCATCTTTCAAGATCTTCTTTGCATAGCTTTCTTGACTTATTGAGATACTTGAATCCTCTTGCTTTACTTCAATGCCAAGATAATAACTTAACTTTCCCAAGTCACTCATATCGAACCTTTCTTGCATTTATCTCTTAAATTCACCAATTTTACTAAGCTTTGAACCGGTTACTAAGAGATCATCTACATAGACCGCAATAATCAAGATTGACTTGTTTGTCTTCTTCACATACACCGCTTGTTCGTGTTGGCATCTTTTGAAAGACATTTGCTTGAGTTCTCCATCAAGTTTTGTATTCCACGCCCTTGGTGCTTGTTTAAGTCCATAAAGCGCCTTTTTCAACTTGTAGATCTTCCTTTCTTCTCCTTTCTTCACGAACCCCTCCGGTTGTGTAACAAACACTCGCTCTTTAGTTCTCCATGTAAAAAGCGACTTTACATCCGGATGATGTAGCTCCCATGCTTCTTTTGCGGCCAATGAGATCAATAAACATATCGTTTCAATCCGTACTACGGGCGCAAATACCTCGTCATAGTCAATTCCTTCCTTTTGAGCATAACCCTTTACTACTAAACGAGCTTTAAACTTATTAATTGAACCATCCGGTTTCTCTTAATTTTGAACACCCACTTTAATCCAATGGGATTAACATTAACCGAGCTTGAACTAATTCCATGAATCATTCTTCTCGATAGACTCAATCTCTTGTTTCATAGCAACCATCCACTTGCTTGAGACTTTTGCTTCTTGGAACGTTCTTGGTTCATCATCTTCAATCAAAAGTAGATTTTGATCTTCATTAGCAATCGAGGTTCTTGAACTAGACCCCATAATAAAGTCATTAAATCTAGTTGGCTTAGTTGAAACCCTTGAAGAACGCCTCATAATTGGTTGAGTTTACATCACGGATTAGAGTCATTACCCGCCTCGATTTGGTCTTCTTGTTCGGTATTGGTGGTTGAATTTCATCGACATCATTCGATTTTCGACTTCTTGTTCTTGACCTCTACCTCATTGGTTACACAGGTTAACAAATCCACAACCCGTATCAATAGAACCGTGCCATTCTATGACAAACATACAGGTTTAGCTCGTGTGATTCGCTTCCGGAACATACTTCCACCAAGTTCCTCATTAAACTCCGCATCACGACATATCACTATCTTCTTTAGTTTTGGATTGAACAATGAAAACCTTTTGTACCGGCTCGTTTCGATGTAAATGAGTGGTGTTGACTGTCGTCTAACTTATGTAAATATTGCCTTGTTCCCGTTGCATAAGCCACACATCCAAATACCCGCAAACCCTCCAAGTTCGGCTTTTTTCCTTTGAAAGCCTCGTATGGAGTTTGATTAACTAGAGCTCGAGTTGAAACTCTATTAATCAAGAATGTGGCGTGTCTAACTCCTTCAGCCCACATGTAGTTTGGTACGTCTCGTGCTTTCAAGATACTTCTCGTCATTCCCATAAGAGTACGGTTTCGCCTTTCCACGACTCCATTTTGTTGCGGTGTGTAGGGAGCGGTTAGATGTCTTGTTATACCCTCGTTTTCACAAAAGTTGGTAAATTCTTTTGAAGTGAACTCACCTCCTCTATCGGTCCTTAGGGTTATAATCTTGCTTCCCGACTTCTTCTCAACTAAAGCTTTGAACTTTTTGAAGTATTCAAATGCCTCACCTTTTTCCTTCAAGGTAAAAGTCCACATAAACCGTGAGAAGTCATCAATAAGAACAAATATGTACCTGTTTCGTGCTATGGATGATGGAGAAATTGGTCCACATAGGTCGGCATGTATAAGTTGAAGAGAATGTGTTGCCTTAAATTTCGCTTCTTTAGGAAACGACTTCTTGGTTTGTTTTCCTACCAAACAAGATTCACACAACTTGTTCTCTTGATGAATTATTGGCAACTTTTCAACCATGCCCTTCCTTGCCATTAATTCCATCGTCTCGAAATTAATGTGACCCATCCTAGCATGCCATAACCAAGCATCATCTTCCATCTTTGCTTTGAGACACACCGGACTTCCAACTTGGAGCTTAATCTTATAAAGTCTATTACTTGTTCTAGGAACCTTCATCAAAAGCTTGCCATCCGAGTCACGCATAGTAAGAAGGTTACCTTTCATGCGAATGTCACATCCGCCTTGGTAGCTTGCCCAAGACTAATTATGTTGCTTTTTAGCTCGGGTAGGTAATAGACTCCGATGATTAACCGTTGCTCTCCGTTTTCCCTTCAATGATTATCGAACCCTTCCTTTTATCTCGATGTAGGAGTTATCACCAAACTTCACTCTGCGGAGATATTCTCATTCAACTCCGAAAAGTATTCTGGATCCCGTCATGTGATTACTTGCTCCATTATCCAAATACCAAGTGTCTTCCTCGTTTGGCTTAGTATTCAATTGGTTTGGGATAATCTTTTCTTCATTCAAGAAAACTACTTCTTGAACGCTTTTCATCATAAAAAGTGTTGGGTCATCATCATCCTCCGTTTTCAAAAGGTTTGATTCATGCTTTTGCTTTTGTTCACGTCGTTCAGGGCAGTTAGAAGCAAAGTGACCATATTCATCACATCTAAAGCATTGAATCTTTGAAAGGTCTCGACTTTTGTTCTTCTTTTGATCCGTATTGCTCCCGGAGTTGTTTTGGTTTCCACGGTTGCGGTTATTAGCTTGACCACTACCTCGAGATTTGTTTTGAGAAGAAAAGTTTTGACCTTTACTGTTGCCACGGAGGAATTCCTTCCTCGACCTTTCTTATCATATCTTTCACCCTTCCGAACATCAACTTGCCTTGATCTTGAAGTGGTGTCAACACCCTTCATTCTTCCTTCAAAAGCTTTCAACCTTCCAATTGCTTCTTGAAAAGACATAGTATTCAAGTCAACAAATTGTTCTATTGAGGCAACAATTGCAACATACCTATCCGGAGCGGATGCAAGCACTTCTTAACAAGTTTCTTGTCTTCATAAATTGTTCCCAAGCTATTTACTTACATACAATTTTGCCCAACCTAGCCGCAAATTCATCGATTGATTCGTTGGCTTTCATCTTTAAAGATTCGATTCCGTCTCAAGGTTTGCAACCTTGCGTCTCGAACCGATCAACACCCACATACCGGTCTTCAAAGCTCCCAGTTTCTTTGGTGTGTTGAATTGTGAAACTTGAAAACAAGTTCTTACGGAATCGCTGGAAAAGTAACGCAACCGCCATGTGATCTTGCTTAGCAACGACTTGTGTTCCTTCCCACGGTTCCGATTATCGAGTATTCCATGGACTCGAATACCGCTTTAACTCTTATTGCCCATATGTTATAGTTCGTGCTTGTTAACATTGGACATTGAAGAGCCGTTTAGAATGTTCAATAGGTGGTTGACTCGACTCGCCTTGCACCATCCTTCTTGAGCGCCTTTTGTAAGTTACCGGTGTAGTTGGATTGACTTCCAGCCCTAGAACACGCTTGTTTTACTTCTTGCCTAAGTAAACCAAGTGTAAAGTTTGAAACTTTATCGACTTCTTGGAAACCCTTTAGTCGACTTGAGTTCGACTGACTTGGAAACCCTTTAATCAATTTGTGTTCTACTGATCTTGGAACCCTTCTGTGATCGACTAATCTTGGAACCCTTTAGTCGACTTGTATGGAAACCCTTCTGTGATCGACTACTCTTGGAACCCTTTAGTCGACTGCTTGGAAAACCTTCAGTGATCGACTAAACTGGAAAACCTTCAGTGATCGATTAAACTTGGAAAACCTTCAGTGATCGACTAAACTTGGAACCTTGCTCTCGATACCAATTCAAGTCCCAAAACTGAATCGAAGTTCACGAGCGAAAACACAAAAAAGCGATGGCGGATACTAGAATACGCCACTAGTATTAATCGTAAAATATAGGCACAAACAAATGATAGGTTTTCGTATATCCAACCACAAGCTCGGTGGTATATATAGGTATTTAGAATATGCTTTCTAATCCTACTACAATTCTAATTAAGCAAAATAGTCCTTAACAAATAAGGAGTCCTAATTAGACTAGAATTGTAAACGATCCATATGCTTGGAATTTATTTTGTCTTCCACATGCTCGGTCGGACATTAGCCAACACATCCTCATCATCAAAGCCCACGCTAAATCCCATCCGCTTAAGCATTTTAACGGATATGCAACACTTCATGATTGCGGCATATGAAAAACTCTTTCAAGAGTCAAAACCTTACCGATGAGTCAACGAAGTTTCACCGTTCCATACCCGAGCACGTCAACACGACTTTTGTCTTCCGAACCACCTCATGACCCGATCGCGGTTGGTAGTCAACAAACATGTCCTCGAGTTACAAACATGCATTGTGCAACTAGCAAGCAAGTACCACCTCGAGCCCGAGCTTTGGTCAACTCGGGTGTTCATTGCCCATCAACAAGCCTATCTTTTCATGATGCACTACTTTGGCATGTGTGGGTGGTTCTTTCATAAAGTCCATCTTATATAAAACGTCATCCTTGTACCCTTTTGAACGACCACATCACCCTGCTTAATGACACATTGCCCACCCCAAAAGTAACTCAATTCGAATCATTAGCTTTGTCGGGCTGAACCTAAGGGACGATATACCAATCCTGGCTACTTCAGCATTAACCTGGTGATCACTCATTGCACCTGGAAGTTTATTGGCAATCACTTTCCTAACAGGAGGATCTCCCTTAAGCTCAACCGATACACGCCATTCCCTAAATTATACCCTTTACCTATGACCTCGTGGCTCTTAGTAATGACACCTATCCCATCCACAATAGGCGTGATGAATCCAAGATCATCGAGTTTGGCGGCAGATACATAGCATTTACTGATTTTGGGTATATGAAGAACATTTGAAAGAGTCAAAACCTTGTCTGTGTCGAATCGAATCACCACTGTACCAATTCCAGCTACTTCAAGATGATCATCGTTGTCCAAAATCACCTCGTGATCTCTCATTGGGTTGTAGTCCACAAACATGTCCCTAGAGTAGCAAACATGCTCTGAAGAACCACAATTCAAGTACCAGCCTTGAGCCTTGTTGTTGGATCGAGTCCCGTAGCCTATTATTGCCTTAAGCACCACTTTCTCAGTCCTCGTGGCTTTGGAATGTGGCATGTTCGTTCTATCTGATTGTTACAAGAAAAATATGAAAATTTAATATTTATATTAGATCTTATGAAACATAAAATAGAAGCCTTTACATAAACATTGAATCGATCATGCTCGATGAAAGTAACAAGATAACAGAAATATAATAGCCACATAATAAAATGCTTGCAAACATGGAAACATTATGACATTTTTCATGTCATCGCATACAAAGGGTAACTTATAAGCATCATATAACACAAGACTACAGCAATTTTGCCTCTTATGGCGTTTTCATTTTCAGAAAGGTTTTACATTCCTTTTACACTTTGTCTTGTTGATCGACAAATTTTCACAATTATTGTTTTTCATTTAAGTCGGAAAGCAATTAGTATATTGGTCCTAGTTAACGACAAACAGACAGCACACCTTGACCGGAAATTAACATAGTTTGAAAAATATTTTGGCTGTTCAATTGTTCGATCCACTCTATATGACAGCCATTATCACATCTGGAGATGCTAAAATCCTTTACAAAAATATGCATGATAATATAAATGGTGAGTATTATTTAACCGTTCAATCAATTTACTTTGCCCTTTCAGTAAAAGTAGCCTCGACAATTTTATCAATGCTCTTACCGGAACTCTTGTAAAACATGCAACTATCGTGCAATTCCCATGATCCAAATGGACCTAATCCTACTGTACGACTCTACTTATAGTATAATTCCAAATTAACCAAATAATTGGACACTTCCAATTTCCATATCAAACCCTTCAAATGACTATTTATCATAGCATAAACATGAATCGTCAAGGATGCGTGCACTAATAATACACGCACCCGTCAAAAAACACACACATGTAGCTCTTGTATTAATCTTAGCCCTAAGAATCTTCCTATATCGCTTAACAAGACACCTACCATACCAATATATATAATATCACCACATTACATTAATTTATCAAACAGCCACTAAATGTACGCCTCGTCGCCTCCTCAACTATATTGTGTAAGATTTGGTGCCATCAAAATGTAATAGAATTCGCAAACAGGGATCAAAACATAAACTATAAGAGCTTTAAAGAAGCAGACCATCACATCTGTATAAAACAGAACATCACATCTGTATAAAACAAATTCTTTTAAATCATAAGCTAGGCAATTAATTAACAATAAATTGTCACATTGTAAAGTTCAGAGGCCAATCTGTAAATTTTCAGATCAAATAGCAGAATCAATAATGTGTAGATTTCATATGACTGGAATTATAATAGTAAGCATCAATTACAAAGCACGTGTACATGATCTTATCCCTAAGAACCTATGTGTCTCGCTAAACAAGAGACCTGCCTATATATTTCATCTCAACACAATACCTTCATCAAAAGACGGGTAAGAATAACCTTTAAGAAGTCGTGACAATTTAGCAAGCAAACACCAAAACACACTCTTATCGTTCCTCACATAAAGCATGTTCAGATCTTCTCAATTTCACATGCCACAGCTATAGTCCCATTAATCCTACTCCCACTATAACACTCTACTCATGGTACAACTTCATATATTCAATCAAACAGCTGTATGCTTTTGCATCTTAAGTAAACTAAATATTTATCATAGTATAAAGTATAAACATTTTCAGCTTCAACATACATAATCTCACCTCAATACATTCATTAAACAACTACCAAATGTACACTTTCCCAACTTTATTCCTTAAATATACAGTACCATAAAAAATGCTATAAAATCCGCAATCCGGAAACATAACATAAACTATGAAACAGAATATCAAACATGCATAAAAATAATTTTTATTGATTATGGTTGTGTTTGGCTAAGAGCTTTTTTTCGAGCGTTTAGCTGTTAGCGTTTAGAATATAACTCTTATTTGGCCACAACGCTAATTAAAGGAGCGTTTCACGTTTAGCGTTTTGCTTAGCTTGTATGATATTTTACACTTTATAGTTACAACTACACCTATGTTATCAAGTAATTATATAGAACGAACAGGTACTGCTTAGTGCAACATGCTTGTGGCTAGTTGTAGCTGCTAGTTTTATCAAACATATATGGTTGGCAAAATTAGTAGCTTCAAGCGATTATTAAAAAGTGATTGTTGTTAACAAACTTATGTTTATGCTTAGCCCACTTATGTTTTATTAGCGCACTTTGAGCTATATATACATTATTAATATTCCTTATGAAATAAATCAAATAATAAACATAATGTAGATATAGCTCAAAGTGGGCTAAGTGGTTAATAAAACATAAGTGGGCTAATTAAACGTAAACATAAGTCCGTTAACAACTGTTGCCTACCTAGTTGTAACTTGTAAGTATAATGTGTAAAATGATGTAAAACTAATCGCTAACGCCAAACTCTTCTTTTATTAGCATTCAAAATATAAGCATTCAAACAAAATCTAAATCCTAGATGCTCCAAAAAGCTTGTCGCCAAACATAACCGTTACGCTTACGCAATTTATAACGAAAATTGACAAATATTATAAAGTTAGGTGACTAATTCATAAATTTTCAGATCTAGTGACTTAAATGAAAATATCAAATCTACAAGGGGCTAAATATTAAAAATAAATAAATAAATAACAACTCTTTTTTTTTTTAAGGTTATAGGTCCATAACCGTCAACCTTTCTTAAAAAATGAGGATCATCATGTAATAACTAGTCATAAAATTGCTTAAAATATATTTACGATGATGATGACGTCACCGTGACGACGTCGGTAAAAATCAACAGTAACTTGTGCTATATTTATTACTGTAACTTATACTAAAAAAGAAAGAAAAATGCATACAGGAAGAAATGAAGTAAAGAATTGTACCTGTGTTGTGTGAATGCAGCAGCAGCAGCAGATATAAACCCTAGCTTGTTTGAAATGTAGTAATGCTTTTGGGGTTATGGTGATGGTTTTATAGTGTGGGTGTTTACCTTGTTTTATTACCGTACACTACTTTTTACATTTTGGGAAAATGTTAAATTGTAACCGAGTATATGTTTTTTATACTCCTTGTTTTGTTTTGTTTTAGGCTAGTCGCAATCGTGCATTTTAAATCGGTCGGTCAACCGAAATTTAACACTACGACCGATGTTAACATCGGTTATGTTGGATGTAGACATCGGTCGTTGAAAACAAAAACGCAACATCGAGCGGTTTTTCAACCGATATTCCAAACGTTAACCTTTCCACTTTATTCGCCCATTTAAACTTATATTTGAACGTTGCATTAAAAAAAAAAAAAAATTACTTTAAAAAACTTTACCACTTTATAAATACTAACTCAAACACGTTTCTAAAACACACAATTTCAATCAACCATTCTAACGAAATACCCACGAAACACAATTTTTAATATGTCGTCATTCGAGCTTTTATTCGGTTCTTCTTCGTCTTCCGACGATGAAGAAGTTTTTAGTGAGTTTGTGGAGTTTGCGGATTTTGCTTGGAAGGCTTACAAAGCATCACAGCCAAAAGTTCGACGAAGGTACATACGTAGGGATCATGAGGGTGCTCATAATCGTTTAGTGGCGGCATACTTCTCCGAAAACCCTGCGTTTCGCCGCAAGAACATTCCGTCGGCGGTTCCGTATGAGCCGAGAGCTATTCACAGAAATTGTTCGAGAGATAATCGATCACTATACTTATTTTCGACAAACTCTTGATGCTAGGGGCGTACCTAGTATTAGCCCATTGGTCAAATGTACTGCGGTCATTCGTCAATTGGGATACGCGGCCGTTCCTAATTCTCTTGACGAGAATCTGGCACTCGGTGCAACAACATCCCGTGAATGTCTTTGTAAGTTTTGCGAGGTTATATACTAACAGTTGTATCATAGGTGATATACTACCAACTAATACTAGAGTCAAATACCGCTTTAAAACATATCGAAGCATGCCCAATCTATCCATTTGCACATATATCTACCACAAATTTAACAAAAGCATGTTACAGTCACAATATTTATTTTAGCCTATTAAGTCTCTCATGTTATCACAATAATCATCTAACTTTCACAACAATCCTCAATAAACTAATAAAATCTACAAAAAGCGACAAAGTGTTCATCTTGTAGAATAAATATCCGTGTTTTTAGGGATACAATTATAACATTCTCTTGTTTTAGGGTTACAATTTTAACATTCTCTTGAAAGTATACATACGCATTCTCTTGAATGTGTATGTATCATCGTGATATAACACATAAGCTAAATGTTAAATCAAGTCGCGAATACATTCGGGGTTTTATCACGCTTAATTCTTCTAAAGGAGACATGCTTATACGTTACAATATACCTTTACTTTTATGAATCTCTGGAGATTGAGTCAAAAATTTGATTAACAACAAAACTGCAGTTACTTATAGTAAATAGTATATCATCAAAACTTATAGCCAAAAAAAAGAAAAAGAAAAAAAAGTCTAACCATGATTATAAAACAATAACAATAAAATATCAAAAGTGATACTATACATGACATATAATAAATCTTAACAAGTAAACAAAAAACCTATCAAATAACCAAAAATTTCACAAGTGATAATACAAATATCACTAATGATAATACATATATACAGTTCAACTTCAAATATCACTGGTGATACTACACGTATGATACTTTTCAATAAGCAATCCCAAACACCCCTAAATATAGAACTTTTTGTGATTAATAAATTTCTTTGGATTGAGGTACCGCCTCCTTCCGTAAATCGACAACCATATAGAGATCACATTGAATGATAGCTTAAAACATAAAGTTGAAACATCTCATTGCCCATCAACAAGCCTATCTTTCCATGATGCACTACTTTGGCAAGTGGGGTGGTTCTTTCATAAAGTCCATCTTATATAAAACGTCATCCTTGTAAACACAACATCACCACCTTACCTTTATTCGGATCTAAGTATAGGCACGATGATAAACAACGAACCTTTATTCGGATCTAAGCGCAATAGTCGACTTAGATTAATAGTATCAAATGTTACAAGATTAGATTAATGTCAATGAGACAATAATCATATGAGTGTAAAGACAAGACAAGATCGGTGAAATGATCTAAGAGAGAGAGAGAGTGATACAAAAGGCGCACACTCAGTGTGTATAACCTAGATAAAGGGACTTATTAAATAGGAGATTAAGTTACACTAAGACCCTCTAACGGCTAGTAGAGACTCATCGTGAGAAGCGAAGAAAGGCTTGAGAAATGAGCTTCTTGGAACTTTAAATCTTTTATCCTTTGTCGAGTTAAACCCACATAATTAATCACGCAATAAGCCACACCTTGAAAGTCATTAGTAATTGATAGAATGATATGTTTGCCACAGATTACCAACCCAAAATTTAACATTCCCCTTAATCGATGAGCAAACATATCAAACAATATCAATTTTCACACAAAATTTATCTTGATAGACAGGGAGGTTCTTTGTGAGTATGTCTGCGGTTTGGTTTGAAGAGCCAATCTTTTAGCATTTATAACACCTCTAGCAATTTTTTCCACGATGAAGTGAACATCAATTTCAAAGTGTTTTGATCTTTCATGAAAAGCAGGGGTTGACGACAAGTTGTAAAGCGATTTGTTATCACAAAAAGATCGACGGGAAGATTGATATCAACTTTTAGGTCTTTTAGGATTTTTGAATCAAATGATTTCCTGAGCAGCGATGACATAGATCTATATTACATACGTGGAAGATTTTGAAAGAGTATTTTGTTTTTACTTTTCCATGAGATTAAACAATTATTAAAGAAAACACAATAACACATGATGATTTTACGGTTTTCTTGCATTTGGCCCAATCGGCATCACTATATCCTTGAAGATGATTTTCGAGTTCTTTGAAATTGTACCTTAGACCTTTTCACGGAGCTCCTTTTAGATATCTCGAACATTGAGGCACATTCGGATGAGACTTTAAAGGAGAATGCATATATTGTGCGGACAATGAGCGAGTATGAGATGTCGGTCTTGTATGGGTGAGATAGATAAGTTTCCCAAGTAACCCGATAACCGATGATGTTGACAAGCAAGGGTCATCGGCGGTGGGAATGTATGGAAGCACGAGTTGGGTTCCATAGGGTGGACACAGTTTGCACCAAGAAGACCAAATTCTTTGAGGAGTTCAAGACAATATTTTCTTTGAGAAAGGCAAATGTCATTCCCAGTTTTTAAAACCTCAATGCCAAGAAAATATTTTAGATTTCCCAAGTCTTTGATATGAAATTTGGATTTTAGAAACTCTTTAAAATTATTTATTTCATCAATACAGTTTCCAGTAAGAACAATATCATCCACATAGACAAGCAGAGCAATAAACTTGTTATTCTCTGTTTTGGTGAACAAGGAGTGATCATTAGCAGATTGAACAAAGTTATTTTCTTTTAAAACACTGACAAGTTTTTCATTCCATTTCCTGGGAGCTTGTTTTAGGCCATATAGAGACTTGACAAGTTTACAGACTTTATTTTTATTGTTCTCATTATAGAACCCCTTGGGAATGGTCATATAGATATCCTCATCAAGATCTCCATACAAGAAAGCATTGTTAACATCAAGTTGAAAAAGAGGCCATTTGTTTTTACAACTAAGGCAATAAGACATCTAACGATGAACATTTTCTAGCAGGAAAAAGTTTCATCATAGTCTATTCCTTCCCTTTGGTTGTAGCCTTTAACAACTAATCTAGCCTTGTATCTATCAACTTCACCATTGGCTTTGTATTTGATTTTAAAAATCCATTTGTAACCAATGGGAGTTCTATTAGGAGGTAGATCGGTTATATCCCAAGCATGGTTTTCATTTAGGGCCTCAATTTGAATTCATAGCATCTACCCAATTACTATCAAGGATAGCTTCTTCATATGGTGGGTTCAATACTTTTATTAAGACTAGAAGCAAAGCAATAGTTATCCTTGTTAAGATTAGAGTAATTAACAACTTTTTCAACCCCATATTTGACTTTTCCTTCAACAATAAAGTCATTTAGATTCTTGGGCAACTTAGAAACTCTAGTTGACCTTCTAGCGATAGTGGTGGCAAGCCTCTTTCTTGTTCGTGAGAATCGGATGATGTATCGTGAGAATCGGAAGATGCATCGGCGAGGATGTGATTCATGTGATATGTTGCCCTCGGGGTGTGTATTATCATCTATAGATGTTGCAAGCGGTTCATCAATCCTAGTAGGATGACTTACCACCGTGCTATCATCATAGGATGTCACTCTCCTTCATCATTGGGACTTGTTTGTGAGTCAAAGAAATTTTTGTGGTTTAAATCTTTAGGCACATAAGTTTCAACAAAAGGTTTTGACACGAGTTTTCATTTTGAATGGAAACACGGTTTCATAAATTTGACATCTCGGAATAAAAGATATTTTTTGTTTCTAGGCTCAAGAGTTTATAACCTTTTTTCATTTGAGTAACCAATAAGAACACTTTTTCGGACCTACTACCAAATTTGTCGAGATGTTGAGAATAGTGGCATAGCATAAGCGACCAAAGACTCTAAGGAGAGAGAGTGAAGGGTCATGCCCATACACAAAGAAGAAGGGGACTTGCAGACAGGCGAAGAGGCAACTTTGTTTATGACATAAGCGGCGGTTAGAACACATTCGGGCCAAAGATATAGAGGTAATTCCCACACGAAACATAAGGGATCTAGCAACATTAAGGAGATGCCTATGTTTCCTTTACTGCAATGCCATTTTGTTGTGGTGTATAAACACAAGAGGTTTGATGTAAATTCCTTTTCATGAAAGAATTGTTGAAGTTTATTATTGACAAATTACGTCCCATTATCACTTCTAAAACTTTGACATTGTGTTCAAATTGATTTGATAGCATATGAGTAAAGTTAACAATGGAAACATAAACATCATCCTTCCCTTAAGCATATAGACCCACACCGCCACGGAATAGTCATCAACTATGGTTAAAAATATTTATAACCATCTCGCTAGTGATTTTATATGGTCCCCAAACATCAAGGTGAACAAGTTGACCAATTTTAGTGGATTTATGTTCACTTAAAGGAAATGGTTCTCGGTTTGTTTAGCTTTATTACAAGTATCACGAGAGATGATCGGTTCGGATGAACTATCAAATTTAAGAGTGGGTTTAAGTATGTGTAGGACTTGGTCGGAGGATGACCAAGTCTTTGATGCCATAGATTCTTAGAGACATGACAAGCAATATCACGGTTGTTAGAAGTAATCTTACATGTAGAATCTATATCAAATATATATAATCCATTGTATTGTTTACCAATCCCATAATCCTTTTTGATGTAAATCACATATATAGCAATTAGATTCATTAAACCCAACAAACATCTTATTGTCTCTAGCAATCTTATGAGCAGATAGTAAACTAACATTGTATTCGGGAACAACAAGAACATCAAAAGAGTTAGGTCATTATTGACCTTTAAATCACCAATTTTAGTAATTAAGGCACAGTACCATTGGGATGTCCAACAGTTAAGCCAAGATTTGAAATGTTAACAACATTGATTAAAAATTTTCGAACACGATCATGTCTTGATTTGCACGAGAATCAACAATCCAACCCGGTGATGTTTCCGGATAAGGTTTTAGTGTTGTTGTTAAAAACTTGTTGAAGTTTACATTAAACTTGACAACGCCATTAAAGAAGGTTCACGAAAATTTTTACACCTAAGTTGGCATTTGCGGATGACACATTGTTGTCATTGAGGAGACTCATAAGTCTCGAGAGCATTCATTAGACAAGGAGGCAGGAGAGTTGCTAGCACTATTATCGGTGACACAATTGGTTTCGTGAAACATTATTCTTCTTGAAAGGTTTACCATTAAAATTTCTTTTAACATATCCGGTAGGATACCCAACAAGGTCATAACATCTATCAACAGTATGACCGGGTTTTTGCAATTAGTACATTTGAGGTTCATGTTTGGTCCTCTGCTATTAGAGTTGTTACCATTATTAAAACCGGACACTTTGTTATTAAAACCTCTTTTGTTATCAAAAATTTTCCACCATCGAAGTTTTTGCGGTAAAAGTCGTAGCATTTGGTTTAGCGAGCTATTCCCGGATGAGACGTTTACGTGAGATTCTTCTCCGAGACAACGAGAAAGCAGTTTTGACATTAGGTAAAGGATCTCGGTTAAAATATTGCTTCGATGGGAACATAGGAGTCATCAAGACCCATAAGAAATTGCATTAACTTGATTAGGCGATTGTGTCTTTCAAAATGTTTTGCGACCTCACAAGTGCGGGGAGGCAAGCTAATCATACAATCAAATTGTTTCCATAAAGAGTTAAGATTGTTATAGTAATCGAAGAGAGGACCCATTTTGACTAAGAGAATTTATGTTTTGTGCAAATTAAAATAGTTGAACCATCAACTTTATCATAGGTATCTTTAAGATCATTCCACATTTCATAAGCGGTTTTAGAATAAATAGCACCGACAAATAATTCGAGTGAGAGAGTTGAGGATCAAGTGACCACAACGAGTTACAAGTATCCCAGCGATTAGCAAGGCGGGGTTAGAATCATTTCTTATGCAAGTACCATCAATAAACCCCACTTGTTATGGTTCCTTAAGGCAAATGTCATGGCCATATTCCATATTTTATAATTTTCGGTTCGATGAGTTTAATAGAAATAATGGGAGTACCATTGGTGTTATTGGGGTGTAAATACAAAGCATCACCAAAGGATAAGCTTTTCTCGGTGGAACCACCACCACCAACATTATCATCACCAATAGCCATAATATAAACAATAAGGCAGAGATAATAAGGCAGACGAGAGAATCCAGACGGATATAATAATAAGAGTAAATAGACAAGTAAATAAGACTTAGCAATAAGAACCAACAAGCACCAAGCACATGGACTAGGGTAAACCAGGCGGTATTCGTACCACTCAAGGTGGCGGATCAAGATGTTAGTCTACCGTTTGCACCACGAGACTTAAGTCTTGTATGTTTAAAGAGAAGATAAGACTTAGACTTACGGAGAAATATGCGTGGAAGAACAAATCACAATCACCCTAGATTCACTTAGTCTAGGGTAAATTGTAAACAGAAGATAACCGGTGATTACGCCAATAGCAATAACCCCAAACCACACCTTTGTTGCCAAAGAGAATCAATGAGCACGAAGCTACGATACCATGTCACGAAAGTATAGGCAGCGATAGATAAACAACAGAACCTTTATTCGGATCTAAGGCGCAATAGTCGACTTAGATTAATAATATCAAATGTTACAAGATTAGATTAATGTCAATGAGACAATAATCATATGATTGTAAAGACAAGACAAGATCGGTGAAATGATCTAAGAGAAGAAGAGAGTGATACAAAAGGCGCACACTCAGTGTGTATAACCCTAGATAAAGGGACTTATTAAATAGGAGATTAAGTTACACTAAGACCCTCTAACGGCTAGTAGAGACTCATCGTGAGAAGCGAAGAAAGGCTTGATGAAATGAGCTTCTTGGAACTTTAAATCTTTTATCCTTTGTCCGGGTTAAACCCACGTAATTAATCACGCAATAAGCCACACCTTGAAAGTCATTAGTAATTGATAGAATGAATGATATGTTTGCACTTTCCTCATAGGACGATTACTCAACCCAAAATTAAATATACCCTTTACCTATGACCTCGTTGGGTATTTATGAAACATAAGATAGAAAGTTTTACATGCAACATTGAATCAATCATGATTTATGAAAGTAAACAAGATATACATTATGACAATTTTCATGTCATTGCATACAAAGGGTAACTTATAAGCATTATCTGACACAAGGCTGCGGGTTTAAAAAATACACCTTATCATTTAAGTCGGAAAGCAAGTAGATTGGTCCTAGTGAGCGACAAGCGACAACACACCTTGAAAGGAAACTAATATAGTTTGAAAAGTATTTTGGTTGTTCAATTGTTTCTCTATAAATGGCAGCCATTAATCCCATTATCACATCCGAAATGATAAAATCTTCATGAACAACAAAATTCCAGTTTCACGATGTGTATTAAAACCTAATAAGAAATAAATTCCGTATGCCTAAATAACAATTCAAACTAAATACAAGGGCTTATAAGCAGTTACGTACCATGAAGGACTAGTTTCACGTGAGTGTGTGATCCCTCTCTCTCGTCTTTTGTGAAGGTTAAAGTAAGTGCACATACCTCAATCATTAAAGTGTTTGCAAAACAAAATCTCAAAAATCACATCTAGTGCTTGAGCCAACACTTCTACCTCGATCGTCTCTATCTTCATAATTGAGCAACGACCTTCCTATGTTGAAGAATTTTATAATAGCTTGAGGATCCTAGAGCAAGGCCTAAGAATCTTATGTTATCGTGCTATGACAAATCCTTTACAAAAATATGCAAACCGTTCAATCGATCGGTTGTAACAATTTTACTTTGCCCTTTCATGTAATCGTGACAATTTTATCAAGGATGCATCCTTCCGACCAAATTTTCAGTTCCACCTACCGCTAACAAGACTTTAATCGTTTACGTTCCTCTTCAAAAGATGCAACTATCGTCCAATTCCCATGATCCTCTGGACCTACCCTTCTTGTGCGACTCTGTTTTTAACGACATTATCATTAAGCTAGCAAGAAGCTAGATAAAAGGAATCAAAAAGTATTACAAGCCCACGGGGATCATTGATCCAATCAATCAAAGGTGGGATACAACTTTGATTTCGTTAACAAGAGTGTCTATACGAGACCGTTACGGGTCAAAACAAACTCTATTGCGGTATCTCCCAGTGATCCAAGTGGTACCTCGTCAAAACAGCCCTTTTCCAAACTGTTAAAACCAACTACTGTAGGACTCTGCTTATGTGAAATTTTCATATTTTGCGAATCATGCTACTTGTGGATGAACAATATATTGATAAACTATCTGAGTATGCACAATCAGAATGTGTGCAGGGACTCGTTTCTGTAACAGAGAGGGTGGGAACTTTCTGTGATAAACACACTAATATTGATATATTCCACACTAACAAACGTACATGTACTTACATATATATAGGGTTCGAACCATTGTGGTGAACCATTGTGACTTTTAGAAAATAACTACCAATAACTAACTTTGTAACCGCTATATGGTTACAAACTATCTAACTAACACTATTGGTCCTTCGACTTTCAAAGACTTATGATTCTTGATTAAATTCGATGCCAACAGCTTATACTGTGGTTCCAAATTAACTAAATGATTCTGACGCTTTCAAATTTTCATAGCATAAACATCAATCGTCAAGCATGCATACAATAACATAAGCACCCTTTCAATAGAAAAACACATGAAGCTCGTGTAGTAATCTTAGCCCTAAGAACTTTCTTATAACGCTAAACATCAAACTACACTATATCCAACAAAAAATGTAATTTACAGGAACCTTTAACAAACAGAATATCAAACAAGTATGAATTCATACTCAATGAAATAGTTATTTGCTTTTCAATTTCATAAACTAACTATTTATCATAGTATAAACATCAACTTTTTAAACAAATAGAATAAAAATCAGTTGGCAAGCATGTATACTAACAATTTCAACATCTCACGGACGTGGAACATTTTGAAAGCACATGATGTTAGCTCTAATTAAGAACCTTCTTATCTAGCAAAACAAGAGACCTACCGAGGCCGTCTCGTAGTTTTCAGTGGCCCTAGGCGATAACAACAAAGAAGCCCTATTACACTTGTAAACTAAAGAGAAATTGCATATAAACTTGAATTATATGACTCATATATGTTTAATATTATATGTATTTATATGCAAAATTAATAAAAATGTGGCCCCTTTTAAGTGGAGGCCCTGTGCGACGGCACCTATTGCACACCCTTCCGAGCCCCTCTCGACCTACCAATATACTTAAAATACATTCATCTAGCAGCTAGTTCTCAAATCCAAACTATATCGCTTAAACATTCGGTACCATCAAACAATAATATGATTCACGGAGATCAAAGCGTAAACTACATAAACTTTTAACAAATAGAATATCAAAAATATATGAAGACAAGTCTCTATTAATTATGGCTCATTTGGCGATGAGCTTTTGGGCGTTTAGAATATAGTGTTTGTTCGGCAACTGGTTTTGTTTAGAAGCTCCTATTTAAACGCTAATAAAAGGAGCCTTTAGCGTTTTGCTTAGCTTTTATCACATTTTACACTTTATAATCACAACTAAGGCAACTATGTTGCCCGCGCTTTTATAAAACAAATAGCTAACTCCTACAACTATGTTTCAAAAAGTGTTTGGTACCAAAGATGCATATGTAAAATGACGTAAAAGTAATCGTGACGCTAACCACTTATTTTATTAGCATTCAAAATACAAAAGCGTAAACACTCATTGTCAAGCAACCATTATATTTAGAAGGCTTATAAATGCTCCAACAAGCTTTTAGCCAAACATGATAACCAACCAATAAGTTTATGACGAAATTGGCATATTACAAACTTGAGAGGCTAATATGTAAATTTTAGATCTAGTGACTAAAATGTAAATATCAAATCTCAGGGGACTAAATAACAAAATAACACAAGTTACAGGTTCATGATAAATTTACAAACATTTGAAAATGTACTAAAAATAAAATTTGAAAATTATTAACAAAAAAAAAAAAAAAAAAAACCGTTATAAGAAAGAACTTTTTAGTAATTTTCTCATATAAAATTTGGTTTAAATATAAATAAATAAAAATACTACGATGATGACGTCGGCGTGACTTCGTCGACAAACATAGAACAAGCGGTGTAACTTGAAAATGAAAAAGAAAAATGCATAGGAAGGTTTGAGGTAGAATTGTACCAGTCTGAAAGATAAACCCTAGCGACTAGTTTCAAATGTAGAGTAATGGTGTTTGGGGTTATCTTGGTGGTGGTATTGGTATATGATGGTTTTATGGTGTGGTTGTTTTATTACCGCACTATGCTTTTTTTGTTTTTTACTTTTTAACAAAATGTTGTGATTTAAAATAAGAGTAAAATTACACGGGGTAATTTGTCTTTTTCTTTTCATTTTTTTACTTAAAAAACAAAAAAAAAAAAAAAAAAAAAAATAAATAAAAATCTTTAACAATTTATAGAAATTTATCCCTATAAGTGCACTCGGTATCATTACTCAAGAACCAAGTGAAAGCTTAACATTTTCACGTTAAAGTTGCGTTACCCACACCGCCCCCTGCATTAAATCGCGTTAAACCCTTGCGTTAAAGCTTTAACGCTGCTTAAAGGTGATGTTTTTTTGTAAGTTAAGCTTTAACATCCACACCGTGTGGTGAGTTAAACTTTAGCTTAGTTTTTTTTGTTTAATTACTCCGTATAATAAAAGTGAGGCTCAAAATATTGAGTTAAGGTTGAGTTATGATAAGGGTGTTTTATTTAGTTAAGGAGAAAAAGTTAAAGGCGATGTAGCGACGTGACAGGTGAAACTTTAACCCGAGGTGATGACACCTTGTGCTCTAAATCAAGGTTTTAAGATCGAGATCTTACCTAGGATCGTTTTCTTTTTGCAAGATCGTGATCGTAATATCGAGATAGGGATCTAACATCCTACAATAATGTCATTTTTAATGATCTTTGTAATATTATTCAAATCTACAAATTATTATATATTATAAACATGAAATTATATGAATGTTTCATGAAATTGTTGACCTAAATTATGAATATGAAATGTTTAAGAAGAATCACATGTTATTTTTAAATTATATAAAACATAAACCATAAACTTGTAGTTTTTTAGTTTGTTGTTCGAGAAAAGTAAGATCGGATTGTAGTAGATATTAAGATCTTATAGTCAAAATCGGGATCCTAAAAGATTTTAAGCTTGTTAAGATCCTACATAGGATCCGGATCGTGTTTGCTTTTTTTGAATCGTAAGATCCTAAGATCAAGATCGAATCTTAACAACTAATCTATAAATATCTCAATACTCCTACATTTTATTCTCAATTTCAAACACAATCTTTATTTATATATTTTAATCTTCTCAACTAATAAAATGTCTCAAAAAATTCCTAAAACACATCACCAACAAAACGTTCAAACAACACCGAATTCCAATTTTATTTTGGGTCATTTAACAAGCGTTAATTTTCAAAGCGTGTCGAGCCTTATTCTTGTCCTTTTGGAAGGCGTGTCTTCAACATAACAAATGAAAGACTCCACCAAGTCGTCGGGGTTAATAGTTGTGATTTTAATGCTCATTTAGCAAGCAACAAATAGCTTTATCGATTTTTCGAATGTTCCTTTTCGGTACGCATAAAATAACATTTTAAAATGTTGAGCATTTGGGTGCTGTTATATACATTATACTAATATAACTATGTTACCAAAAGTTTTTAATAAAAAAAGTACAATTACTACTCATTGCTACAACTTACTACTATTTTTGACAAACACACCTTAAATGTATCACAATTATGGATGTGGATCAAGAGAAAAATGCATTTAGGAAGAAAAATGAGAAAAATGTGACGCACCAATTTTTAAGGTGCATCCCCCCTCCAAAAAAAAAGAAAAAAAAAAGTTCGAGGAGAAAAAAATATTTCCCACCAAAAATTTATTACTGTGATGTACATTTTTTGTCCATTTCGATTATAAAATTTGTGCATCATAGTTATACTAACTTTTTTAACTGTAATGCACCCAAAAAAAAGCATCACAGTTAGGAATTTTGGCGGAAAAAATTTTTGGCCTAATTTTTATTTTATTATTATTATTTTTTTTTTTTGAAGTTGGGTGGAGGTTGGGGTGATGTAGTAGTGACATGATAGTCACTCCCATAGTTACTTATCACTTTTAGAGTTAATTGCATTTTTGGTCCTTGTGGTATGACCAAATTACAGGTTTGGTCCCTATAACATTGAAAATGCAATTATAGTCCTCATTTTAAAGTTTGGATTGCATTTTTGGTCCCTGGATAAAATGAAATGACAAAAATACCCTTTGTCTTATTTAGAAGACAAGGGTAATTTGGTCATTTCACACCGATCAGGACCAAAATGCAATCA
Organism: Chrysanthemum lavandulifolium; assembly: GCA_022545495.1. NCBI lineage: Eukaryota > Viridiplantae > Streptophyta > Magnoliopsida > Asterales > Asteraceae > Chrysanthemum > Chrysanthemum lavandulifolium. The sequence continues at coordinate 67,458,209 of CM040238.1, forward strand.
AACTCAAATGAGGACTATCATCACTTTCAAAGTTTTAGGGACCAAACACCTGTTAATCATACCACGATGAAAAGGTGGCAAATGGGTCGGGTCGGGTCGGTTTGGGTCATGGGTCAAATGGTTTATGGGTCAAATGGGTCATGGGTCAAAAGGGTCATACTATAAGAATGGGTTGAATGGGTCATGGGTCAAACGGGTTGGGTCGGGTTGGGTGGGGTCGACTCGTTACATTTCCACCTGTAATCATGTTACTATAGTATGTTTCGTCCGTTTTCATCCGTTTTTTATGTTTTCGTCGTTTTTTTACGTTTTCGTCGTTGTTTTTTACGTTTTCGTCCGTTTTCGCGCGTTTTCATCCGTTTTTGCGCGTTTTCGTCCATTTTTTTACGTTTTCGTCCGTTTTTTTACGTTTTCAACCGTTTTTGCGCGTTTTCGTCCGTTTTCGCGCGTTGTCATCCATTTTTTTGCGTTTTCGTCCGTCTTTGCACGATTTCGTCGGTTTTTTTACGTTTTCGTCCGTTTTTTTACGTTTTCATCCGTTTTTGCGTTTTTAAATACGTATTTTTACGTTTTCATCTGTTTTAAGCGTTTTCGTCCGTTTTGCGGCGTTTCGTCCGTTTTACGTTTCGCCCAATTTTACGTTTTCGTTCGTTTTAACAGCGTTTCGCCCGTTTTACGTTTTCATCGGTTTTGCGCGTTTTCGCCCGTTTTACGTTTTAAATGCATTTTTACGTTTTCATCCGTTTTCATCTGTTTTTCGCGTTTTCGTCCATTTTTACGTTTTCATCTATTTTGCGCGTTTGGTCCATTTTTACGTTTCGTTCGTTTTTTGCGCGTTTTAAATCCGTTTTTGGTTTCATCCGTTTTTGCGCGCGTTTTCGTCGGTTTTTACGTTTTCGTCCGTTTTACGTTTTCGCCCGTTTTGCGCGTTTTCTCCGTATTTTTCGTTTCGTCCGTTTTCTAACGTTTTCTTCCATTTTTACGTTTTCATCCGTTTTTACGTTTTCGTCCGTTTTTCGTTTTTACCTTTTAAATACATTTTTACATTTCATAAAAAATTGACAAAAGCGTAAAAATGAGCAACAGCGCGCGCAGATGGCGTGCGTAGATAACAGCGCCGCGGATGGCGTGCGCGATGGCAACGCGCTGGTTAAAACGGCGCGGCGTGCGGACAGCATGCGGTTAAAGCGTAAAAAGCGAGCAGGCGTAAATGGATGGCTGCGCAAAAATGGATGGCGTAAAAGCGATGGCGTTAACGGACGGCAACGCGCATAAAAACGTAAAAAGCGAGCAGCGTAAAAATGGATGGCAGCGCGCGGATGAAACGTAAAACGGACGGCGTAACGGGCGGCGGATGATAACATAAAAACGGACGGCGTAAAATGGGACTAAACGCGAAAACGGATGAAAACGCTAAAACGGACGAAACGGCGGCAAAACGGACGAAACGAAAAAAATGCCGAAAAAAAACGGACGGAAACGCGCAAAACGGACGAAATGTAAAACGCGAAAACGTAAAAACGCGGAACGCGCGCAAACGAGAAAACGTAAAAAGCGAAAACGCAAAACAACGAAAACGTAAAAAACGGATGAAAACGTAAAAAAACGAACGAAAACGCGCAAAAACGGATGAAAACGTAAAAAAACGGACGAAAACGTAAAAAAATGACGAAAACGCGCAAAACGGATGAAAATGTTAAAACAGACGAAAAAAAATGTAAAAACGTATAAAAACATAAACCCATTTGTTGATTCACATAAGTCCATATGTTGACCCATTTGACCTATTCTTTGCAAATGGGGTAACTTATCCAACCCATAAGTTGTTATTTTTGACCCATAGCAACCCATTTTTCTCTAAATGGGTTGTGATTGCCACCTCTATACCACAGGGACCAAAAATGCAATTAACTCTCACTTTTATATTAAGACCAACTTTTCTTATGATCTAATATCCCACAATTATTACATGTTTTTAACTTTTAAAACTTAAAAGCAACACTTGCATATATCAAAACACTTATTTTTAATTACAAGTTTTGCTAAATTAGAAGTTGTTTTTATTAACATATACTTATATACGTAGTACTTATTAATTAACTTTTTATAACATACATGATTAGCTAGTTGTTCATAAGAAGGGTCAAAATCAAAGCGTCATCACCAATAGGCGAAGCTAGTAAAATTGCCGAAAATTTGATAAACTTTGAAGATACGGATGTGTTATAAATACCCTTTCTATATTGTCACATCGGAGGGTTTTCACAAACCGTATAACCCGCAATGCACACGTATAAGCGATACACCCTATCATTAGATACCCTCTCTATGGAGGGTGTTCTATGGAGGTGTGGATAACTTGTCACTTGAAAATATTGTTTGACTTGTTTCCAAAAGTAGATCAAAGAATCTTCATGAGGTTTTTGACACATGTCTTAAGATTTCATGGAAGGCAAGATCACAACAAAGCATCCGTATGTTTCAAATTAAAATTTTACTTTAAAAATTCACACAGTTCAAAAAATGTACAATCATTGTATTGTAAAAAAACAATTTTGGGACAAATCAAAGTATAAATGTGGACGTTTCGTTTGTGACGGAGAAAATAAAATTTAGACATTATTCTAGTCTAAGAAACTCAAGTGAGATTGTTTCGGCAACATGTTCTTAATCTCACATGGGCGGTAGAAAAATGAATGTTTCAATGGTCGAAAGTGTGTTGGTACCTTCAGTATTTTCAAGTTTCATCGTTAAAAGGATCGAGGTAATGCCTAAGAGGCACAAGTTGGAGGTTCATGCATTGCTTGTCATTTCTAGAAAGCAAGGTATGAAGTTTTTCAATGATAACTCCGTAACTCTATAGTCGTGTCCTATGGTAGTTAGGTTATACATCTACAAATCTACAATGCATTTCGATTTTACTCATGGGAAGAACAACAAGCCATATTACTGCAGTTCAATGTCATCCAAATAGAAGTATCAAGGTCTGGTGGTCTAGATATGTTCATGATCTTTTTTGTGTAGGTAGATCATGTACAATCTAAACACATTCGTAAGATGATATGTTAAGAATTGTGTATGTATATATTTTTTCAACCTTTGCTAAGGTGGTTTATAAAGTTACCAATGTTCGCCCAGATAAAAATACTTCCTATCTATATGTTTCACGAGAGCTTGTTAGAATATTTTCTTTTTAACGACAGGCGTCGTTAACTAGCAACAATCAACAATCCTCGTAAAACTGCACTGACATATTTCAAAGTATCTATATTTGCAGTAAGACCTTATGTTTGTGTATTTAGATTTCTTAACTATGTGAAGGACTTCGGGGTCTGTCCCGTTACAGTAAGAGGAGATGGGAGTCCCACCACTAAATATCAAACTTTTTTGTGATTAATAAATTTAGCAGATTGAGGTACCGTGCTCCTTCCGTAAATCAGCAACCATATTTACCATTAAATTCAAAAAATGTAAAATGACCGAATTGAAGATATCACATTGCATGATAGCTTGAAGAGTATTTCTAAACAATTAATCCAACAGCTCAATAGTATTGGCCTATTCATTTTCCCATTTTTAATGACCTTCATAACAAAATCTGTATCTGATACAATCAAGTTTGTTTATTGATACTAGATTGGTGATCTTTAATCACCTATGTAACTAGTATAAACTAACGCAATGACAAACGATAAGCATACATCAGTTTTAACCCGATTTTAAACATTACTAGATGTACATTAAACTGCTGATAATCTTGGAAAACCCAAGTTGTTAACACATAAAAAAAATGGAATCATAATACAATTACACTTAATTATTCAGATCCATATTCTGAATTGCACCCAGCTTGCAAGGCAATATATCTTTATAGCCACCAAACCTGTATAGTATACCCATATGGCCATATGCATAACATAAGCGATGCATTGTGGTATATATATAATGGCAAGAAAAGAAGCTAAAGGATTAACAAGCACAAAAGGATACAGAATTTCAGCAAATGTATTAAATTCAGTAAGACATTACGACATAACCACAACTTAAGATTCAATACGCATACATGAAGTCAAAAGTATGCACTTAAAGAAAGTTTGTGGACAAAAACTAAACTACCAGTAGCCGAAGTGACAATCTAAACAACCACGCTCACGCTTGATTTCCACCTGAACGTTCATCAACGAGACCCATCGAAACAATCCATCCTCAATGAACCCATTTCCCGATCTCCTGACCCTTCTTCACATGGCATCCTCATCATCAAAGCCCACGCTAAATCCCATCTGCTTAAGCATTTTAACGGATATGCAACACTTCATGATTGCAGGCATATGAAAAACTCTTTCAAGAGTCAAAACCTTACCAGTAGTCAACTGAAGTTTCACCGTTCCATACCGAGCACGTCAACACGACTTTTGTCTTCCAGAACCACCTCATGACCAGTCGCGGTTGGTAGTCAACAAACATGTCCTCGAGTTACAAACATGCATTGTGCAACTAGCAAGCAAGTACCACCCTCGAGCCCGAGCTTTGGTCAACTCTGGGTGTTCATTGCCCATCAACAAGCCTATCTTTTCATGATGCACTACTTTGGCATGTGGGTGGTTCTTTCATAAAGTCCATCTTATATAAAACGTCATCCTTGTACCCTTTTGAGCGACCACATCACCCTGCTTAATGACACATTGCCCACCCCAAAAGTAACTCTGAATTCGAATCATTAGCTTTGTCGGGCTGAACCTAAGGGACGATATACCAATCCTGGCTATTTCAGCATTAACCTGGTGATCACTCATTGCACCTGGATGTTTATTGGCAATCACTTTCCTAACAGGAGGATCTCCCTTAAGCTCAACCGATACGCCATTCCTAAATTATACCCTTTACCTATGACCTCGTGGCTCTTAGTAATGACACCTATCCCATCCACAATAGGCGTGATGAATCCAAGATCATCGAGTTTGGCGACAGATACATAGCATTTACTGATTTTGGGTATATGAAGAACATTTGAAAGAGTCAAAACCTTGTCTGTGTCGAATCGAATCACCACTGTACCAATTCCAGCTACTTCAAGATGATCATCGTTGTCCAAAATCACCTCGTGATCTCTCATTGGGTTGTAGTCCACAAACATGTCCCTAGAGTAGCAAACATGCTCTGAAGAACCACAATTCAAGTACCAGCCTTGAGCCTTGTTGTTGGATCGAGTCCCGTAGCCTATTATTGCCTTAAGCACCACTTTCTGAGTCCTCGTGGCTTTGGAATGTGGCATGTTCATTCTATCTGATTGTTACAAGAAAAATATGAAAATTTAATATTTATATTAGATCTTATGAAACATAAAATAGAAGCCTTTACATAAACATTGAATCGATCATGCTCGATGAAAGTAACAAGATAACAGAAATATAATAGCCACATAATAAAATGCTTGCAAACATGGAAACATTATGACATTTTTCATGTCATCGCATACAAAGGGTAACTTATAAGCATCATACAACACAAGACTACAGCGATTTTTGCCTCTTATGACGTTTTCATTTTCAGAAAGGTTTTACATTCCTTTTTACACTTTGTCTTGTTGATCGACAAATTTTTCACAATTATTGTTTTTCATTTAAGTCGGAAAGCAATTAGTATATTGGTCCTAGTTAACGACAAACAGACAGCACACCTTGACCGGAAATTAACATAGTTTGAAAAATATTTTGGCTGTTCAATTGTTCGATCCACTCTTCGATCCACTCTATATGACAGCCATTATCACATCTGGAGATGCTAAAATCCTTTACAAAAATATGCATGATAATATAAATAGTGAGTATTATTTAACCGTTCAATCAGTTTACTTTGCCCTTTCAGTAAAAGTAGCCGTGACAATTTTATCAATGCTCTTACGGAACTCTTGTAAAACATGCAACTATCGTGCAATTCCATGATCCAAATGGACCTAATCCTACTGTACGACTCTACTTATAGTATAATTCCAAATTAACCAAATAATTGGACACTTCAATTTCCATATCAAACCCTTCAAATGACTATTTATCATAGCATAAACATGAATCGTCAAGGATCGTGCACTAATAATACACGCACCCGTCAAAAAACACACACATGTAGCTCTTGTATTAATCTTAGCCCTAAGAATCTTCCTATATCGCTTAACAAGACACCTACCATACCAATATATATAATATCACCACATTACATTAATTTATCAAACAGCCACTAAATGTGCGCCTCGTCGCCTCCCCAACTATATTGTGTAAGATTTGGTGCCATCAAAATGTAATAGAATTCGCAAACAGGGATCAAAACATAAACTATAAGAGCTTTAAAGAAACAGAACATCACATCTGTATAAAACAGAACATCACATCTGTATAAAACAAATTCTCTTAAATCATAAGCTAGGCAATTAATTAACAATAAATTGTCACATTGTAAAGTTCAGAGGCCAATCTGTAAATTTTCAGATCAAATAGCAGAATCAATAATGTGTAGATTTCATATGACTGGAATTATAATAGTAAGCATCAATTACAAAGCACGTGTACATGATCTTATCCCTAAGAACCTATGTCTCTCGCTAAACAAGAGACCTGCCTATATTTCATCTCAACACAATACCTTCATCAAAAGGCGGGTAAGAATAACCTTTAAGAAGTCGTGACAATTTAGCAAGCAAACACCATAACACACTCTTATCGTTCCTCACATAAAGCATGTTCAGATCTTCTCAATTTCACATGCCACAGCTATAGTCCCATTAATCCTACTCCCACTATAACACTCTACTCATGGTACAACTTCATATATTCAATCAAACAGCTGTATGCTTTTGCATCTTCGTAAACTAAATATTTATCATAGTATAAAGTATAAACATTTTCAGCTTCAACATACATAATCTCACCTCAATACATTCATTAAACAACTACCAAATGTACACTTTCCCAACTTTATTCCTTAAATATACAGTACCATAAAAAATGCTATAAAATCCGCAATCCGGAAACATAACATAAACTATGAAACAGAATATCAAACATGCATAATTTTTTTTTTTATTGATTATGGTTGTGTTTGGCTATGAGCTTTTTTTCGAGCGTTTAGCTGTTAGCGTTTAGAATATAACTCTTATTTGGCCACAACGCTAATTAAAGGAGCGTTTCACGTTTAGCGTTTTGCTTAGCTTGTATGATATTTTACACTTTATAGTTACAACTACACCTATGTTATCAAGTAATTATATAGAACGAACAGGTACTGCTTAGTGCAACATGCTTGTGGCTAGTTGTAGCTGCTAGTTTTATCAAACATATATGGTTGGCAAAATTAGTAGCTTCAAGCGATTATTAAAAAGTGATTGTTGTTAACAAACTTATGTTTATGCTTAGCCCACTTATGTTTTATTAGCGCACTTTGAGCTATATATACATTATTAATATTCCTTATGAAATAAATCAAATAATAAACATAATGTAGATATAGCTCAAAGTGGGCTAAGTGGTTAATAAAACATAAGTGGGCTAATTAAATAAACATAAGTCCGTTAACAACTGTTGCCTACCTAGTTGTAACTTGTAAGTATAATGTGTAAAATGATGTAAAACTAATCGCTAACGCCAAACTCTTCTTTTATTAGCATTCAAAATATAAGGATTCAAACAAAATCTAAATCCTAGATGCTCCAAAAAGCTTGTCGCCAAACATAACCGTTACGCTTACGCAATTTATAACGAAAATTGACAAATATTATAAAGTTAGGTGACTAATTCATAAATTTTCAGATCTAGTGACTTAAATGAAAATATCAAATCTACAAGGGCTAAATATTAAAATAAATAAATAAATAACAACTCTTTTTTTTTAAAGGTTATAGGTCCATAACCGTCAACCTTTCTTAAAAATGAGGATCATCATGTAATAACTAGTCATAAAATTGCTTAAAATATATTTACGATGATGATGACGTCACCGTGACGTGGTGGTTAAACATCCAACAGTAACTTGTGCTATATATTTATTATCTTATAAAAAATGAAAGAAAGATGCATATATAGGAAGAAATGAAGCTAAGAATTGTACCTGTGTTGTGTGAATGATGCAGCAGCAGATATAAACCCTAAGCTTGTTTGAAATGCAATGGTGTTTGGGGTTATGGTGATGGTTTTATAGTGTGGGTGTTTACCTTGTTTTATTACCGTACTCTACTTTTTACTTTTTGGGAAATGTTAGTAACTTGCAACTACTAGTAGTATTTACGGGGTGTTAATCGGGTTGTGTTGGTCGGTTTTGGGTCAATTTGGGTATGGTCAAAACCGAATCAAGGCTAAAAATAACATAACCGAACTCGATTTTATTTGAATCCGGGTTAGTCGGGTTCGGGTCAACATGAGTCTAGTCTATTCGAGTTCTGGTTAACCCAAACATGCGTAAAATGTAATAAAATTGCCTATTTGAACTCTTTTAGATAGATAACTTATAAAAAATTATTAAAAAACTTTTATTCAGGTCAATCTGATTGACCCGAGTTAATAAACACTTTCAATCCGATACTCGACCCTATTTAGTATTTGGGTTATCTCGGGTTGACCGAATAACCGAATACAATTATTGAACCGAGTAACTCAACCTAAATATGTTTAAGTAGGTCGGTTTTTAACACCCTTACTTGTAACCGAGTTTTGTTTTGTTTAGTATTTTGAAAACTGAACGGGACCGGTTGGTTGAATCGGATTAAACTTGTAGAAACGTAAGGGGGTGAATACGTTCTCGTTTAAAATATTAAAACTTATGTATCAAATGACCGATTAAGCGTGACGTAATATGAAAAGTGTCATCAATAGTTTTACAACAACTAGAGATAGTATAGTGTAATAAGTAAAGCATGTTATCATAACCAGTGGCGGATCTAGGAATCCGTTGTAGGGTATGCACTATCCAATAAATTTTTTTATATAATTTACGGGTCGAGGTTTTTCCCTCGGATAATGAATAGGGTCTATTTTTCGGTTTTTGTTTATGAATTTGGATTTATCAAGTTGCAAATTAACAAAATCCTAAAGTGAAAAATAATACAATAAAATGGACAGTTCACTCTAAACGAATAAGACCCTAAATTCATAATCTATTATAAAAACACACAAAAGCTAAAATAAGTTGCATACTATATTCAGTATATCGGACTACTAGAGAATAGAAGTGAAAAATCAAAAGAAAAAAGTATCATCATAAATGGGCTTGGTCAAATAGGTTTTGCTATAGGTACTTGGGCCTATTTCTTATAGAAAGAAGTAAGAAAAACCCTTCATATTATTCCCTGCGCCTAGGGGTGTTCACGGATTGGGTAATATTCACAGTAACCGAAAACCGAAACCGAGCCGAACCGAAAATAATTGAACCGAATTTGTGACCGAACCGAATTGGTCAAAACCAAACCGAACCGAACTAAATATTTGGTTATCGGGTTGGATATGGTTATTGCAATGAAAACCGAAAACCGAACCGAAAACCGAATTCATATAAAATATATATTTTTTCTATGTATATATATGAAAAAAAATCACTGAAACTCATTTTTAGTATATATACAACATGATTTAAGCTTGAAAAAAACATTTTGTGCTAAAAATATATATAAGAAATAATTACATGTTTGGTCCTTATGGTTTACCCCAAATAACAAGTTTAATCCCTAAGCCGTTTTAATTACACCACACGTATCTATTTTTGAAACATGTTGCCCATTTAGTCCCTATTTAAAAAAATAGGGATCATCTGTAATTATTTTTATTACGGATAGTCCCTATTTCCATAATAAGGACTAAATGGGCAATAGGTTTCAAAAATAGTATGTGTGTAATTAAAATGACTTAGGACTAAATTGTTATTTGGGTAAACCATAAGACCAAACATGTAATTTTGTCTATATATAATTAAATAAAAATAATTAAAATTATGTAATTCGGGTTATTCGGTTCGGTTTTCGGTTATAGGGTTCGATTTTCGATTATTCGGTTCGGTTTTGGTTCGGTTGAATCAAATTTAATTTCGGTTCGGTTATACCCAAAAAATAATAACGAATAAACCGAATAACCCGATAACCGAACCGATGAACACCCCACTGCTACCGCTTCATCTTCTTCAAGACAAAAATCCGGAAAACCTAAATTTATAGAAGATTGTCCATTGCATCTATTTCTTTCATTTTTGATTTATGTGTTTATCATCGAGAATTGAGCGGGCTATGCACCCCATTTTCGATGGGTATGCACTATCTCAGTAAATTCATGGATAGAAGCTTCAGAATCTATTTATTTTACACTACTAGGAGGATTCACAGGGTATGCACGTGCATACCCTGTATTGGCTGTAGATCCGCCCCTGATCATAACACAAACATAGACACAATATGAATACCATGCCATGACACAAATATAATTAACACAATATAATCAACAAGCCACACAAACCTAAACTCAATGCAAGTATAAATGTAAAATGATAAATGCAAAAATAAAACGTAAAGAGATAAGTAAAAGAAAGCGTAAACCAGACACGATGATTCATAGTGGTTCGGTCACAAAGCTCCTCTTCGCCCTAATCCACTCCCCGAGTACCCAATTCGGGAGTTACTTCACTAATCAACAAGCTCCTTTCTCGGTGGAGAAAATCATACACCGTTGCTTACATTATTTTCTGACACTCAGCTGAATGTCGAGTACTAATCTAGCTAGTACCAATCTCACACACGATCTACCCCGACCTACACGATCTACTCGATCAAACCAATCTACCCGATCAACACCATCTACCCGTTCTACACGATCTACCCAATCTACACGATATACCCGGTCTACACGATCTACATGATCAACACGATCAATCCGATCTACATGATCTACCCGATCTACACACAACACCTCACGGACTTACACATCGTCCAGATCTACACACGATACTTCACGGACTTACACCTCGTCCGAATCTACATATTATACATGATTAAAAAATATGGACTCAATTTATATGTAACAAATGTTACATATGGACTAACTTGACTACATAACTTCGTATCTATATGATAACGAAAGTTCTTCTCTTTGCACTTGAGGAAAGAAAGAAAGAATCACATTTAAACAAGATTAAAACAAGTTAATGTGATCAAAGAAGATGAAAGAATAGATTGAGAAAGAACAGAAAGTTTTGTGCTAAAGAGGGTTAAGAAATTTGTTGAAAATGGCCAAATATTTATAAGCTGACTCGAGGCGGGGGCGGTCCCTTAAACATGGGAACGGTCCCTTATATATATGGGAACGTCACCTATTTAAGGGACCGTCCCTAGGACGCTCCTGTTTTTTTCTTTTTATGGTGAAATGTTTATCTGGTGTAGGTGCTATATTTTGGGCGGGAAAAATAGTCTGGTGATTTCAAATTTCAAATTTATTTTTCTTATTAAAACATTTCTTTATAAATACAAAAATAAATTGTATAACTTATTTTTGTAAAAAGGTTTTGTCACATTTATAAAAATGTTATGTTTAAGGACAAAAATAATTCTTTGATCACTTAACAAGTTTGAAATATTGTTTGTTTGATTCAGACTTGAGACGTCGAGAGATGTTGATGCGTGCATGCATTGATGATTTGTGTTTACGAGTAACTTGTGCACCACGTTATGTATTAAAAGTTACATGTTGGACCGACCGAAATACACTTGGTCATTGCTTTAAGAATGGTTATCGTGAATGCGGTAATGTGGCAAAATTAAGACATCTGGACCGACCGAAATCTGAAAGAAGGTTCTTTTCTTTGCCCGACGTGGTAAGACTCGTTATCTGAAATTAGAGGAGTTATTTACATTAAATGTGACTCGGTGTGTGTTATCATATTCTTTAGTGTTCTAACTGTGGTACATTCGGTTGGGTGGATCCCCGATGTGCCAAAGAGATGTTGATGTGATTCGACCTTCTTAGGGCTAGGAAAGCGCTCGAAAGGACCGAATGAGTATTTTACGATGTTTACAGAGCAAGAGACATTGGTGAAGAAGGCGAAGATGTACTTGGTCATTGCTTGTTTTTGATCTTTGTCGGTTATAAGTATTTCTAGGATGGTTGGGGCGTGGGTCTTGCTAGTTGTGAATGTGGTAGTTTAGGTTGTTTGTATTTTGAGTATGTTTATGTGGGATATAGTTAATCCCTGTTTTTGGAACGATCTTTGTGGGTGAATGTGAATGATCTTATTAATGGTTTTTCAATACTTGTTCATTTAGTTGTTGTGAATGGGTTAATTAGACTCCTCTATATTTTGATCTCGGTTGAATAACATTGTCAAAGGAAAAAAACTTTAGGTATTATGTTTGTCTAGTTGGTATATAATGAGTATTTTTTAGCTCAAATTACTTAAAAAGGTCAAAGAAAAAACTTTGGTTGTTATGTATGATGGCTATGATTCTATACCCAAATAAAGATTAAATTGTTAAGTGTCACTAATTTTGACTTATGTAAGTCAATATAATTGATATTTGATGACCTTTATATACCAATAAAGCATTCAAAAATAAAATGTTTGACTAGTGCAAGTCAACATAACGGAGTTTCAATTGTGCATAGAATTAGAAAAGCAACTTACAAACCATAACATAAAAGTAACTCACAATACATCCAAACTTATTAAATGTCTTAAAAGCATCTCAAAAACCATAACATAAAATAATTGTTTTTATAGGAAAAAATAACATTGTTTATAAGGAAGATGAAGAAAATGAATTTTTTTTCATGTTTAATCCTTGATTTGAAGAAGCGGTCACATTTTTGGTTTTATAAGGATATTGAGTTAAGAAATGAGTGCATTGCTGAATTGAATTAATGAGACCTCAAAAGAGGATATAAAACATCAAATGGCTTGAATACTCGCCAACTATTTGGTGCCACATAGCATTTTTTTTAAGACTACAGTGAAATTAGCACTTCTACAAATAAATTAGGTAGATAGATATTACATACGCGATCAGGAGAAGTTCTGTCTATGGAGAATAGTCTTCATATTTCTACAAACAGAATACCTATATATAAAGAAAAGGTTGTATACCATGAAAACCTACCCAAGGTAATAAATATTACATTTTTTAGCTTCTTTTTAAAGCATTATTGTTGGTTTGTTTACTTAATGAGATGTTGCATGATGCGTGCAGAACTTTGAGGTTTCCGTAGTTGGGCATTTTCGCAATCGTGTGGGTGATATCCTAACAGCTTGTAACAAGGAGACCGGCTCAGTCACATTCAGGATGATTTGAGGTCAAGAATCAAGCAAATTGTTGCTGCATTGATCCAAATCGGACCAAGGGGAACTCAATAATTTCATCCTCTTCGGTTACAACTAGGCTTACCGTCAAAATGAACAATTGTGTTATACCAAAAAGAAATAGGTTTGTTTTCGTTATGTTTAGTTAGTAACACTTGCTCTGGCTCACTCACATTTCCCAAATATATGAAATTGCAGCGGAATTAATATTCAGCAAGTATTAGTATAGAACTGACTATAAAGCCTGGTACACAATTCAAAATATAAAACAATGTTTATTGCTTGCTATCAGTCCACCAGTATAAACACATCGTTAGATTTTGTAGTTGAGCACGAGACATACCTAACAGGACGGATAATATCATAGCTAGCAACCAGAGTTACATTCATAGACGTGAAAGGAAATTAAAAATCGCAGATACATCTTTTAAGTGAGTCTCAGCTCTACTAAAACTATCCTTCCAAATTATTTAGATTTCATGCTATCATAGAAGAGTTCAAAGGAAAACACCAAATAACATACCACGTAGTAACTAGCATGCCATGATCTGAAATATCATGGTTCGGACCCCTCATTCACATCTTGGCATTCATCCACAACACTCAACCGAAGCAATCCGCCTTCATCGTATGCTGTTTCCACGACCTCATCACCAATCTTAAGGAAACCATTCGCGAAATTCATGGTGATTACACTCTCACCAAGTTTGCTTAAGGATAAGATACACTTGATGATTTTGGGCATATGAAACACATTTCTAAGAGTCCAAACCTTGCCAGTAGCCAACCGAAGTTTCACTGTACCTACCCCAGCAACTTCAACATGCTCATTGCAGTACTCCAACTTCACCTCATGGCCATTCAATGGATGGTAGTCCACAAACATGTCCCTCGAGTTACAGACATGAACCGTGCATATATTAGACAAGACCCACCCGCGAGCCCTTGCTTTGGTCAACTCTGGGCTCTCACCGGCAACCAACAAACTTATAATTTCATCATGCACCACTTTCACACCTGAGTTTTCTTCCAAGACACTCAACCGATACAATCCATCCTCCTTGTACCCTTTTCCAATGACATTGCGACCCTTATAGATGGCACATTCCTCGCCCCCAAAAGACACACCGAATCCGATATCAGTAAGTTTGACGACAGATATGAGACACTTGGTGATTGTGGGAATATGGAAAACATTTTCAAGAGTCAAAACCTTGCCTGTCGTTAATGGAAGCATCACTGTTCCAAACCCAACCACATCGACATGGCTATTGTTGTCCAAAATCACCTCATGACCAGTCACTGGTTCGTAATCAACAAACATGTCCCTTGAGTTACAAACATGCACAGTGCATCTAGTAGCCAAGTACCACCCTCGAGCCCTAGCCTGGGTTAACTCTGGATCCTCATTGCAAACCAACAAGCCTATTGTTTCCTTGTGCACCACCCTTTCAGTGTCGGCGTGTGGCATGTTGATTCCTAAGATTACATCAGAGACATCAGAACATAAATTTTTAACAAGACAAACAAAGATCAAATGTTTGCATAACAAAATGCATACAAAAGTCAAAACAATTTAAACAGATGTTTCATGCATTGATTTGTCGTAAATTTTTCCATTGCTATCAACTAAAAGATGGAAGTTGCATTGATAATCCTTTTATTCTACTAATAAAAACATGATAGAAGGCTGTAAGCATTGTAACACACAACAAGCACTTTCAACCCATGAATACTTTCCATTTTAGCATATGAAAGTAAACTTTTACCCATTTAGAATGTTTCCAAATTTCTCACTGAGTTTTGTTTGTTTTCATTCCCTTTTGGAAGTAAAAAACTGACTTAGTGGTATTATACTATAATCAGTCCTTTATACATGACAGACATTATCACTTGTAAAATAATAAAATTCTCTAAACAAAAAATATTCAGATTAAACACGATTTGTAACAGAGCTTAAATAAGAAAGAAAATCTCACAAAATCAGGCAGACCAGATACAGTGTCTTAATTAACAGATTCCATTTAATGCATTGCAGTGCTCTAGGCTACACTAATAATCCTTCTCATACTGAACTTGCCATTATGAGGGTAAACCTTAACAGGAGTTCATTGATTTCATGAATCAAGTCAAATCATTAAAAAACACAGGACAGTCCAACAAGCGAAGATTTTCCAGCCTATTTCTAGCGAAATTTAACCTTGACTCCTCAAATTTGATAATAACTAAGCATTTGTATTTGTAGTTATAGCAATGTTTCTATCAACGATCCCTAATCCAATTGTAGTTGTGTAAAAATTCATATCAACCAAATAATATCATATAATTGCATGCAACCTTCAAAATAATAATTTTTAAACACGCTAAACAAAGACATCTCACTAAAATAACTTTGTCACAATTTAGGGAGTATTTGTTTAAGCTTGTATAGCGGGCTTATTGCTTGTTTGGCCTTCGGCATATGTTTCATAACCTCATTTTTATGGCTTATTATGACATAATAAGCTTATATAAGTTTCAACTAAGTCACAAAAATAAGTTTATTAAACACAAGCCGAAACCAAGCCATAAGCCCGCTATGGGGTGTTTGTTTAAGCTTATATGTGGGCTTATGAGCGTATTTGATTTCTGGCTTATTTTGGGACTTGTGGGCTTATATAAGTTTATAAATTGGGGCTTAAGATATATAAACCGAAACATAAATAAGGTCATAAGCCGCATATAAGCTTAAACAAACACCCTATAAAGTTCTTCTAAGGTCATTAATTATATAAAGTTGAGTGATCATCAACACTATAAAAATGCAGAAACATATATTGAAAGATTAGAAGTAGATTATTATATACCTGTGATTGAAATAGATGAAACTTTCCGATTTTTTAGTGTTACACACTCTGTTTGGAAGAATTTTCTAGAGGCTTTTCGGTTATGGTGATTGGTGGGGGTTATGTAGTTGGTGAATAATTGGAGTACTGAGTTTAAAAAGCAGTTTTTTTTTTTTTTTTCGTTTAATTCCATTTATAGCTTTTGATTTTTAATTTAGGGATTCTGAGAATACATGTTTTGCTCAAGGTGTCAACATTTTTTAGGAAAAAAGTTGGGGTATTTCCAAAATAGACTTTGAGACTTGCGACTTTTTCCTTCCAATCTAAGAGTGCCAAGTGTCCTGACACTTTTCAGAACCCAATCATTGAAAATACCTTTTCGTACCTATGATTTATAATCGACTTATATCCAGCGACTTTTTAAGATTCGAGCGATTTTTTTTTGATATTTTCGAGGAAAAAGTCAAACTTTGGAAAGTATTATTTTATTCCTTTTGCTCCTTCCCAATCTTTGGCGACTTAAGCGAATTACTTTGGCCTTTTTTTAACTTTGTACTTTTGTACTTTTATATATTTTTACGTAACCTTTAAATACTTTTTAAATTACAATGACTATTATACCCTTAACTATTTTTACAAGTTAGCATCTTACCAATTCACTTTTTAAACTTTAACATAAACTTCAACCCACTGCTACCCTCTCCCCCACTGCTACCCAGATCCAACACATATCCAAACCATCAATCAAACGATCACCACAGCTTAGATGCTAACCTTTGCCTCCTTCGCCTCGTTGCTATTCTTCTTATTCATTCCATTTGTTTCTTTTTTATAACATTTATTAATTAATTCAATTCAAAAAAGTGTGTTGGGTACTTTCGAGGGTGCTCACCCTAGATGCCCCAAAGGTACTCTGTAGTGGGAAGAAGTGGCGGGGAAGGAAGCGGTGTTGCCGAGTGGGAAGAAGTGGCGTAGGACGGCGAAGGAGAAGCTGCTTTCGAGTGATTTGAGGGCGGTCCGGATTGAAAGGTTGTATTTTTTAACTTTTGTTTTGATTATTAGGATTTTGCGAAGGCGTGCAGCCATGGGTGGCCAAGCAAGCAATGTTGCAGCAAATGTTTCTTCTGTTGGAGCCGGTTCGGTGTTGGTGTAAACCAAGGTAATCACTTTAGTTTATGTCGAAACAATTTATTTTTTGACCATGTTAAAATTTCCGTTGACATATTAAAATCATTTCAGACGCAACCATTTCTAATGTGGGCAGACACTATATGCAAAGTGTTAAGGCTATAAACACACCAATTAAGTTAGATGAGTGAGACTATCACTTTCGATTAATTTGATTGGTTCTTTGTACCATGTCAAGGTGATGCCATGGTTGAATGGACTACTTGTGTGTTTTCTTAATCATTGTAGTCGCTAACTTGACTATAATGACGCTTTTAGCAGGTGATGCTCTTGTGCCTGATAACTTCATGGATAAGGTAATCGTTGGCTCTTTGATTCTGTTTGTTAATTCCCTTATCGTATATGTTTTGAATTGCCTAGGTAATGTGTTTTGTGGCTAATTTATTTGTTTTTTATCAGCCGCTTTCTCCCAAGAACGAAAGGATTGTTTCTCCGAATCCTTCTCCGGATGCATCCATTGCAGGCTCCATGAGAAGCAATTCCAACCTGCCAGAAGCATTGAAGACTAGCGGAGCTCAAACCCAGGCAAACCCATCGAACATTTTTACTCCTCCGGAGCAGACATACTTCTATGGAGGTTAGTTACTTCTGTTATCAGGGTTTTTATTAGTGCTTAAAGCGTTTAGGCATGTGACCTTTAGTGTTACGTTAGTGTTACATCAATCCGTCAAAGCTGCGAAAAGTGTTTTTCTAATGTGTAAAACTTCCTAAATTATTCTATTCAACAGATCGGATCGTACTGAATTAGTTTAATGTTTGTAGGCGTATTTGTCACATATGTTATTTATACAAGTATTGGAAAAACTCGCAAAAGGTGCGGGGAAACCTATCCTGACCTGTTTTGACAGCTAGAAACTTACACGTTTGAATATATACATGAATGCCCATTGAGAAAATTTATCTTCAACAGGTCCTTCGCTAGATTTGTATCATCTGTTTAGTTGTTTGCTAAAATCGTTTTCATGATCAAGTATCTTTTTCTTCTTTATGGATATTTTTGTTGAGCGTCCATTAAATTTATGTGCGTTTGAGTTACGCTTATGATGATGGCTCACTAGCTAGGGACCGAGCAGAACCTTATACAAATATGCATTGTCGGCATTTGTTTTGGAATCACAGAGCAGTTAGGCTTTATGCCATGAAAGATGCATTGGTTGTTATTCACGGGTTAGTGGTCTATCAAGCGAGCAACGTAAAGTCTCACAATTGGTGTTGAAGTTGTCCTTAATCCATCCATTATAGTGGGATGCTATTATCATATGTGTTGCGAAGAAAGTTGTTGAGGCAGGCGAACAATTGTTTGTACAATACAACGAGGAGCATTGGCATTTTGTATCCTTTTCATCGGGTAAAAGATATATGTCGATAGCTTAGTTTATTATCTTAGCTAGAACATGTCAGTTACTTTAGTATATATTCAAAAAGCTTAAAATATTAATAAAAAGTTATTAATAGTTATGAGCATTATTAAGTTGAATTATATAGTTTTATTTTATTAATGAAAGTTCAAAAGAGAAAAATGAATATTATGCCTTAGCTTTATATGAATTTTTGGTTTCTTCGTTTATGGTGCCTTAGCTTAAATCACACACCGGCACGTCTTTTTCCATTTGTTTAAGTTTTTTATATGTTAGTATAACACTATAACCTCTTACTATACATTAGTTAATTGCTTTTGTTTGATTTTCGTAATTTTCATTGTTTTTGGCCTATCGTTTTGCTTAGTCATTGTGTCTTTTATGGCATGTATATTTTGTTATGCTTTTGTTCATTATTAGTGATGTTGCATTTGTTAACTGCTTTTGTTTGATTTTTGTAATGCTTATTGTTTTTATGGACCATTTGTTTGACGGTATAAGAAGTTGACAGAAGAGCCCCGTGTGCAGGTACCCATTTCGTATTGTTCTTTCCATATATTAATTTTTTTGGGATAAAGATTCTAACGCTGGCGATCTGTAACGAACTTACTTTCATAATTAACATATAATTCAAATAGATCAATTATATTTGATTTAATGAGGTGCTAAATAGTATTTCTTGCGACTCGAAACCAGGTAACTTTCACTCTATTGATGTTTTTCGTTAGCAGTTTCTCATTTTGTTGTCGTATATTTAGCAATATATCCTCCAATATTAAAAAGCAAGAACTAAATGGACTTACAAAGGTGCTTAAAAGTATTTTGTGTGTCTATGTTGAAATGTTTAGTTTATGATATAAAACCCGCCGCAACGCGGCGGGCTGCCCCTTCCTTGTTAATTGAAATGAATCAAGTTGTAGTGGCCATCTGATGTACTTGGCCATCTGATGTATGTGTAATGCATAGCTAAATTAATGGCTTTTCTTTTCTGTTTATATACAAGAATATATGTTATATTTGATGCTTGAGCCTATGAAACGAAATGACTGTAGTTCTCTTGTTTATTTGCCAAATCAACGAAACGGAAGCCATATGTGCTACTTTATTTCATTCCACCGCTAGTGTTACTAAACCACGCTAGTATATTTTGGTAACCATCGCTACGTGTTACTAAACCATTGCTAGTATATTTTGGTAACCATTTGCTAGTGTTACTAAACCATCGCTAGTATATTTCATTCCACCGCTAGTGTTACTAAACCATTTGCTAGTATATTTTGGTAACCATCGCTACGTGTTACTAAATCGTCTTCCACTCATGATCGAGCAAGTTAGGCGAGGAGCAAGAAGCTTTGATGGCTATATACGGTCGAATCCGGGTGGGTTGATGCCCGAACCCATTGTGATGGCTATATACGAAGAGAGTATATCCGGATGATCAAAGACATCTTCTTAAAGCATCAAAGGCGAAAAAAGCAAACACTTCCATGGTAATTTTTCTTTCAATCTTTTTAAATCTGTAGCTCTTCTTCGGAGGTTTTCTTATGATTTAAGTCAGCAAAGTGGTACATATTTCATTATACTTTGAAAAGGCTGAGACGGGTCTGCTATCTCAAACTGAGATTGAATCCCATGGGGAAGCAATTGCCGAATATCATACATTGGAGCAGATAAGCAATTGTAAGATTCGTAAAAAATGTCATGTAGAATGGGCGGTTGAGGGGGACGAAAACACTCGCTATTTTCATGCTCCCTTTAAATAATAGAAGGAAGAATAACGCTATGGGTATTGCCCCAAATGGTTTTGAATTGCAAATCCATTTCACTAAAATCTATCGTGTATGACCTTTTTTTGCTAGCTTCATTGAGCCTTGTGTGCAAAGGCATGTTTGTGTAAAGAAAACAACAACTAAGAAATATGTGGTTTACGGTTTGGAGTTAGTACCATATGTGTAGATTTTGCAATGTGATGGACATGTGTTACTACTTGCTAATGATCACAAACATATTCTTGACAGGAAAGTAAAATTGATGTAGTCATTTCTAGCTATGAAGATCAATTCATGGTGAGTTAGTATTGCTTATTTTTTCTTTTCATTTGATTCAAATTGTGCATTTGTTAATTTTGCCAACACTGCCAGATTATTGCTACTCAAATTGGGACTATGGGAACCATCTTGCATGAAAGGTAATGTTATACACTGCTAGTTAAGATTGTGTTGCTTGTGTAATTCGCCTTTAAGAATAAGTAGTTATATAATATAACATTGACTCAAGAATGCGACTATAGGATGTGAACGTAAACTTTGTCATCTAACAAGTATGACCACCTTTCGTAAACTTCTCAACTGCTTGTTGTTATTTTAACAGAAAGGAGGAAGGGATGTTGAATGACCCTACTTTCAATGTATCTGTGATATTTGGTAAAAGAGATGAGGTAAGCTTGCTTACAAACCGATACTACCAAATCTTTAATCTTTATCATGTTGGCTTGGTCAAAAATGCTTTAACTGCGGCCGATGCTCTTGGCATGTGCTCGCCACTAATTGAACACATAAGGTCTGCTTTTAGTTTACGTATGCATACACGAAACTTTGTTAATAATTACAACATTCCCATGCCATCAAGCATCCATGTGAAACAACCCAGTTCTTATATTTTCTTTTCTTTCTAGTTGCAATGTTACACTCTTGACCCATGCTAAATTTATTGATCTTTTGATTCGATTACTGACAATTCGGCTCTTCAAAACCATTGATTCTCTCACTTGGTCTCAAGGACCATTCCATGGTAGTGTTCGATTTCGATTAACTTGATTGCTTTTAACGAAAAATATTATCATTAGTAATGACACGCTTTTGTTTTATTGCTTTAGGAGACTCTTAAAAGGAATTGTTTACTTGTTATTGAGAGCAGTTGTGGTAAATCATGCTAGCTACAAACAATCGATTTAAGGATGCTCTACATGACCTCTCTCGGTATAAAAATTGGCATCAAACATTTTAGATTGGTGGTTGGTGAAATAGCGATAATCTCGGTTTTACTATTTTGTATGGATTTTTTTGAGCAGCGATTTTTTTACTATTACGTATGGATTTTTATGGTATGATTTTGTGTAATTCGTCCTGGGCAAGTCTTGAGCAAATTGCTAGGGTTCAGAAACAGTTATTCTGGTATTTTGAAGTTGTTTGGCCGATTTGATAAATATTTCGACATATCTCAGTTTGATTGTATCTGCACCTCATCGGTTTTAACGTCTAACACATATAAATGAGCTTTCTCTCCTGCGACCTATAACTGACCTTTTAGGCACAATAAGGTGATCTACACTACAAAAAACATACCTAACAAAAATATATTTTAATTAAATAAAAACACACACAAAACAAACACTCAACCCTCGACCCACATGCATCTCAACGATCTTGACCCTCAACCCCACAACAAGGATATCCCCATGCAACGCTCACAACCCAATCGGTTAAGGGTCTTATTGGGGTAGCCTCAGAGAGTATGCGGATTTTTAAAAGTTATATCCAAATCACAATTAAAAAAGACAATATATGAGATAATTCATCCATTACAATCAAAAATCACAAAAGAAACATTTGTCCAATATATGCTACATATCATACACAAGTTCTATCCGACTGCCTAAAACGAAATTTCAATGCAAACTCAACAAATACAATGGCCCTATTATCAAAGCGTAATCGATCGCAAAATTATTATTTTGTCTAACATTGTATGCAACATACTTAGAAGATGTTTACGCGGGGTGTTTGTCTTTGCTTGTAAATTTAAGAAACCTATAAGCTCATTTTTAATGACTTATGAGCTGATAGCTTATATAAGTTCATAAGCCATCAAATGAACTTACTAGGTTACCAAACTTTGAATAAGCTCATAAGCCAATCTAATAAGCTAAAAACAAACACAGAGTTGTCAATATTGTGCTATGCAAACATAATAATGAGATAATCTACTACAATGTGCCTCGTCAGCGTCTTAACCACTGCTAGCGTTACTAAACCACTGCTAGTGGTAGTGATTACCACTGCTAGTATTTGGTAACCACTGCTAGTACTTGGTAACCACATCTATGCTTAAATGGTAAAAGGCAAAATGATTGTGCAAATGCTAGCTGCAACAATCCATTCCTTAACTTCTTGATGTATAGCTCCATAACAAACATATCCTCATCCACAATATCACGAGCCATTGCATCTTCAACCGGTTTCACTGCTTTGCTTTTGAGATAATGAAAGTTTTCTCCAACTCATTGCAACTTTCGTGCAATATCTTCCTTCCCAATCATCACAAGGCAAGCCAACAAAGATTTGAGCTCATGTTGCTCCACTTGCAAGTGACATCCCTTCGGATGATCTACTAATGCCATTTCCTCATCGGGCTAAAATAATGTTCGACCATTAAAGAGATGTAAGATATGACCAGTAAGACGAAAGAACATTAGAGGTGGGAACTTGGACGTATCTACTAACGAACGGGTCAGGGAGGATTATGTTTATCTCTACCGAATAAATGGGTAATATCCGAGTTAATTAGTTTGAAACTAAGCAAGTTTATAAGTCGAAGGGGTCAACATTTTTAAATTCTTAAGACCTCCTAAATCATATTATTAGAAAATCCAGATTATTATTTTGTATAATATAAGTTTTGTCATCATATTTAAAAACTAATTATCTGTATGAACATAAAGTATCTCTCGTTAAAGTTCAAAAAAAAATGTCTCGGGTCGGGTCAAGTCAGGTTAGCCAAACCCAACCCGTTCAGATCCAAACCATAAAATTACCTGTTTCAAACCAATACTTAACCCACCCATTTGACATCTCTAGAAGTATACTTCTATATTTTTTAAACTAATTACCTGCCGGCACGGATTTTCCCTCTTTTCTTTTGACGTCTTAGCCCTCTTTTGCTAGTGGCACTTGAACTCATGGAAGCAGCAGAGCTTTTTCTTGACCTGGTCAAATATAAAACACTTAGAATAAGTACCCAATAACCTACTTATGCATCACTGAACTCCCCACAACAATAATGAATTGCATACAAACCAGTAATCCGCTAGACTAGATGAGCAAATATATATATAAAGGTGTAGTTCATACCCGGTGGTGTAAGCACTCATTCCACAAATCTGTTACTAGCTTACGAAGCAGTATCATCATCTAATTCATTTATCGATCTTTCATCTGCTCAAAGCTTAGCTACAAGCAATAACCTCCATTGCCGAACCGCCAAGTACCGTGTCAAATACTTACCGATTTTCTCCAACCCTTCTTCATATTCCGTGATCATGATGGTGGCGAATTCACCAGCTCCAATTTTAACATCTGCGATCAAGTCCTCATTCCTGTGCATTAAAGCAATTCTCAGAGCCTCCTCCCATTCCCGTGCAGTGATCAAGAGGGTTTCCCAATCGTTTGAAGTTCTTCACAAAGGTCGTGCGCCATTTTCATAATCTCTTCTTTTCCTAGCTTAATGAGACCGGCAACTGTTAGTACCCCGCCCCAATTATTAGAAGACCGATAAGCCTTCAAAGCTTTTTCTAGACTAGAGCAACATAGATATGTTGTAGCAGCATCCTCAAAGCATTTGATATTACTTAAATGATCTCCCAGGCCTCACACACTTGCCTCCTTCTAATGGGATCGATTAGCAAATCAAGTCCCATAGGAAAAAGTTGAGGATTATTCTTCATGAGATTAATACAATCTTCAAAATAAGTATCACCGGCGGAACAATGTGTCAAGTGCCTTCTCATATCTCTTCAGTTTAAGGTCAATTCTATACCTGCTAAACCCATGCAAGTAAACAAAAATTAGATACAAATAAGTAGGAATATATGGCAATTAGATAATTACATTAATATAGTAACTATATTATCTATAATTTAAAAGGTCTATAAATAGGGATTATATGGTCGGTTTAGTATGCTTGTTTTGATTATTTCAATAGAAAAATCAGTCTGGTACTAATAAGTACCTCATAATGAGACTTGGCAAGACTTCCAATTCTTGAAGAAACGGTAGGAACTCCTTTGGGTCTGTTGTGAGTTCAATGCAACAATAATTTGGAAGATTCAAGTCATAAAGACCCAAAGCGACTTCATAAACCACCTCGGTCTCCGATAGCCATAAGAGATGTTTCAAAGATTCCTCGTGAAGGAAAAAGTTTCTCTTAGGATCGTGGGAGTCGATAGTTCCATCTCACGGATAAGTTTTACTCTCTAAAGCTTCTTCAAGTAATGGTGGATCACTTGAGCCAAAGTGGTTAATATGCAAAGCTCTCTTCTTTGGGCTTCTGCGATTTGTTCCTCAAGAGCTTTTCTCACGACCGATGGGGATGAGTTGACCTTAGAATCACTTGATTCTTTACCAGTTTCTACATTTGTGTAAGATATATAGTTTTTGTACAAAGCCTCCATGACATTTTCACAAGGATTAGGTGTGTCATCAACGATTTGACCAAGCACAATATCCTGAATCTCAACAACAAAGAGGGAATCTTGTTTTGTCACAAGGATTAGGTGTGTCATCACTCTTCGTAATGGTTTAGTAATGAGATAATCTACTACAATGTGCCTCGTCAGCGTCTTAACCACTGCTAGCGTTACTAAACCACTGCTAGTACTTGGTAACCGCTGCTAGTGGTAGTGATTACCACTGCTAGTACTTGGTAACCACTGCTAGTACTTGGTAACCACATCTATGCTTAAATGGTAAAAGGCAAAATCTTTGTAATCACATGCTTTGTTAAAACCAAATCAGCATATCCGTACCAAATCAGCGGTAGCCTGCAAAGTCACATGATCACCCCATTCACCGACCCTAATTCACATCCAAATAGAGCAGAAACACAAGGTAAGATGGTAATTCATGGAAATGTAATATCAAATTACAAAAAGAGAAGCAGCAAAATAACTTTTTAAAAGAGCTAAAACCTAATCCTAAGTTAGTTTTACAAAAGAAATTTCGATATTAGTTTTAAAAATCGGTTTTAAAGAGTTTTACTCCATTCGGGGTGTTTGGTTTTGGCTCAAACTTGGGTCAAAACCCATTTCACCCACTTTGACTTCATAAGTCAAAGTTTCTTTAAGGTTTTAAAGTAGTTTTGAAAGAAGTAAAATTGATTTAACAAGTTTTGTTAAGTTTTGAAAAAAAAGTCCATATCTGCTGCATCTCGTGACTTTTATGCCCAGTGGCTTGTCTTTTAGATTTTTCATTTGCTTAATATGAGTCCTTATGATCGATTTTGGTATGCTTCTCATTCGGTTGGTCACCTAGTTAATGGTATTTTTTATAATTTTTAGTTTTAGCTTATTAGTAGCTTTTTAGGAGCCCCAAAGTACCCCCTTGGACTGAGTTGTTGCTTCACAACAGCCCCTACATTAAGCTTTTCACAGCTTATTTATAAGTTGTCCTAAGCTTTTCATAGGATCCCAAGTAGCTTAGGATTAGGTTTTATACACCAAGTTAACTTGAATAGTGATTTTTGCCTTGTTTGTGTTGTTACGTTGAATTAATATTAAACCACTGCTAGTGGTGCTAGTACTTGGTAACCACTGCTAGTGGTAGTGATTACCACTGCTAGTACTTGGTAACCACATCTATGCTTAAGTGGTAAAAGGCAAAATCTTTGTAATCACATGCTTTGTTAAAACCAAATCAGCATATCCGTACCAAATCAGCGGCAGCCTGCAAAGTCACATGATCACCCCATTCACCGACCATAATTCACATCCAAATAGAGCAGAAACACAAGGTAAGATGGTAATTCATGGAAATGTAATATCAAATTACAAAAAGAGAAGCAGCAAAATACTTGGAGATATTCTTCAGGTAATCACTATAAACCATGGGGACATATCCCTCATATATCTCTGAGTGCGATTTTAGCTATGGAAAAGAGAGAACAAAAGTTAAAAAGGAATACAACTGGTGCATAATCCGATGAAAATGATACCTACAAAACTTAACAATTTTGGACCAACCTGATCAATAATCTGTTTTGTGAATGCAATCCGAAACAATAATTGATGGAAATGTAAAGGGAATGAATGAGAACAATAATTGGTGGAAATGGAAGAGACAAGGGTATAATAGACAATTTAGTTAAAATTATAATTTTGAAAAATGTAAAAAAGGTACTAAAAGGTACAAACAGTGTACAGTAAAAAAGTCGCTTAAATTATTTCGCTTAAGTCGCTCAGCATTGGGAAGGAGCTAAATGTATAAAAAATATTTTAGTAACTTTGACTTTTTTTTACTAAAGGACAAAAAAAATTCAAAGATTCTTAAAAAGTCATTTGAGATTCGGTCATTTGTACTATCATAGTCAAAAAGTCGAAACAATAATTGGGTACACAATTTACGAAGGACACTTGTCAAGCTTATATGAAAAGTAAAAAAGTCGCAAGTCTCAAAGTCTATTTTGGAAATACCCCAACTTTTTTCCTAAAAAGTGTTGACACCTTGAGCAAAACATGCATTCTCATAATTACCCCATTTAAATTTATTGGAAATTTATGGCTTGATAACTTTTCATCTCCGTTAATATTATATTTGCTAAAGAAATCATTATCATAGTAAAATCATAGAATAGATAAATAAATGGTACTTTAAAGGTAAAATTCTCTTTGTAAGTTGTGAGCTATATTAGTGAGCAATAGCTGTGAGCTGTGAGCAGTAGTTGTGTAGCTCACTGCTCACCGCTCACAACTTCTTAAAGAAACATTGGAAAATTGAGCATTCCTAAAAAATAGGAAAGCTCACCGCTCCTTTGTCAAACGACTAATAAAAATCAAAATGCTCATTGCTCACCGTTCATCGCTCCAAAAAGCTTCACACCGCTCCGTGCCAAACATACATGTCTTAAATTATTGAGACTAATGAAATATTTCATAAATCAACTTGGAAAACACATAAAGCATGATAAATCACTAGCTTTTCATGATTGTGTATTCCATCTTAAAATGAGTGTCTTTAAAAAAAATGAACAAATTATCATATTGGTAAATATTAGAAATTTTTATTAATAAAAAGTAACTCTTACCCGGCATTTGATGCACATTAGCAGGATCGTCTCATGAATTGTTAAAATTTTTGAAGGTCTTGTACGAAATTATATAATGAGACATTTCGATAAGTAATGTTATATATAAAGGGTGACCACTTATAAGATATAATGCAATCAGTTATCAAAACGTTTTAACATATTACCCATTTAAAATATTTTTTTTTAATCAAAATACTCGTTTCTTCGTTAAAAATATGTCGACACATGCATATAATTATTAACGGGACAAATTTTAAAGCCCCTAAAAATTTTAAGGCCCTGAGTGATCGCACACCTTACGCACCCTCAAAAATTGCCATGCACATTAGGCATGAATAACTAACACAATTTTAATTAAAAAGATAAAATAATAAAATAGTTATAATTACTATCGTTTTTTTATTAAAAAAAAGAAAAAAGAAAAAAAAATCTTACAAACATGGATAGTAATATATGAACACTCAAAGATAACTCTAGTTTTTTTATTGAAACGGAAAGAAAAGAGAAAAAAAAATACTCCTTCCGTCCCAATTATTTTTCCACTTTTGATTTTTGAATTTTTCACGACTTCTCGATTTCCCCTAAGACTCCAAACATTTTCACGTAGGATGAGTGCGAGAGGTTTAAACTCATCTCGGATATCCAATGTATAGATTATGTTTGGATCAGAGTAATAGGGTCGAGGTTTGCATAACATGCGAGTCAAGTCTTGAGGGGAAGGTATGTGTGAACAATATGGACTATTTTCTTCACGATTGTTGAAGAGAGAATCAAGAGACCAATCTTCAGTGAAGGCACATTGTCCATGTTTTGGAATTCGAAGAATGTGAGCAAATTGCCCAAGGGTTAAAATAAACTTTTGGTTTTTAATCCAAAACCAAAGAGATAAAGATCGATCCTCGTTACGAACGAGTTCAACTTGACGGAAGAATTCCAATACAAACCTTGGATAGATTTTCTCGTTAATTCTGAGAAGGCCTTCTAGTCCTATGGTTCGGAAAGAGGTATTGATACCTTCTTCGTATAGTAGAGGTGTGTCGACAATAAGTCCTTCATGGAAATGACGAGTTTCGAGATTATTGAACCCACAGACATGATTGCCAGGTGTGTTGGGCTCAAGAGAAATGTTAGGAATGTAGACATAAGTGAGTGAAAAGTCGAACTCATACTCATGAGACATGGCGAGACCTATGGAAGTGAAAAGAATATGATGAGGCGCATTAAAGCAAAAGGATGATCACTAACGTTTTTACTAGATTTCTATTAACAATGACAATTAACTCACTTAGTATTTAACATTCTAGTGGGATTTATCTTTTTAAGATGAAAACTGTTTTTATGTTGCATGAGAATCTGTTTCCCAGTTCCACGGTTCTCACGGTTCCCTTCCAAGAGGGATCCGGCTAGTTTAACTATATGGATTCGTGGATCTGTAATGACAGAAAAGATTTTGACGAAAAAATAGGTTTTTGCATCTTATAGGTTTATAAAAAGAAATGTATTTTAGCCAATATTTACTTAGTTAAGCATGCATTGTAGGTTTCTAAGATATCTAAAGGCCAAATGTACGAAGGACAAAAAGTAAAAGAAACGACAAACACATTATGAAAAATAAATTAGATAACCTAAAACATTAGTAATATGTTATTTCAATGCTAAGAACGATACAAAGGATTGGGTATATAATACCAATGTAGATTAACAACACAAAGTACATGTCTCCATAAGAAAACTTGATCATGAGGAACACGAGAGCGATGAGTGTCAAGACGATGATCACGAAGGCAATGTAAACCATGATGATGAAGTTTTTCTTTGATTTTGATTTGAGATGAGATGAGAAGGAAGATGAAGTTTGAATGAGAGGTAATTTTTGAAAGTGGAAGATTTGAAAAATGAAGGTTTGGTGGAGTTGACGATCGGAGGAAGTATTTATGGGGAAGGAGGAATTTTTGAGATTTGTGTTTTGTTTTATTATTAGAAAGATTTGATTTTGGATTAAGTAAAATAAGACACATGTTTATAAACCTAGACTATAAGCGAAAGAGTAACACGATGTAAGAAAAGCTTCCTAACAAAGCTATGTGTAACAAATGAGTATGTGAAGAAAGAAAATAATCATATAAGTTCCTATGTAAGCATATTTATTCTTAAGTTAATGTTATTTAAAGATAAGTAGGAAGTCATACCTCTAATGTAATTATGAGTGTCTTTCTTTTGACAAGAAAAATGTCAATAGACAACTCCGGTTCCTTCGTGATTAAGATACCTTCTTAGGGAAGGTAATCTTGTTACCAAGCAATTCCTATGGCTTGATAAACATAAGCTTAACTAAGCAAAATGACAAGTAAGGTTAGTGCAGTTTAGTAAGATAAATTAAGAGAAAAAAAATATTGTTGTCATCTAATCAACATCCTACAAAAGTGTTTTTAAGACATAGGTGTTTGTTTTTGTAAAAGACCTTCTTTATAGTTTTCAATTATACACGGATCGTATCAAAAATTTAAAGTATAACATACTCTAAAAAAACTTGGTAACGAAGCTTTGATGCCAATTGTAGAAAACTAGAGGGGGTTGAGTAGTTTTACCGATTAAAACTTGGTTTTAAACTATTTAGATCGACTTATGTTAATCTAGTTGAACGTGTGTGTTGGATGTTGATAGACAGGCGTATAGACAAATAAAAGCTAAGATAAAGAGTAAGAAGCACAAAACCACAACGCGAGTATTTATAGTGGTTCGGCTACAAGGACACCTTCCTTGCCCTACTCCAATCCCCGAGTCACCTACTCGAGAGTTCATAATCACTACACAACACAAACTCCTTGTGGCGGAGAAGCCTTCACAACGTCGCCTACTCTTTATCCGGTACAAGGCTAGACACCGGGTTCTTCCACGAGGTAGAACCAAACCTATCACTACGTCGCCTACACTTTATCCGGTACAAGGCTAGATTCCGAGTTCTATTTACAAAGGTGGAACTACTATCCAACACTACACAACTCCTATCCTAAAGGAGATCTACTCCTTATGACAACATCAACAAGGATATCAATATCCCTTGACCCAATACAAATCTATCTTGTACATCGACACACCATATCGAATGTACACCTTAGGCACCTTTCACTAATGCCTTTGACTCGAATTCTAGGCACCCTTCACTAATGCCTTGTGACTTGACTTCTAGGCACCCTTCACTAATGCCTTTTGACTTGACTTCTAGGTACCTTTCACTAATGCCTTTAACACGGACTTTCGGCACCTTTCACTAATGCCTTTACTTTGACTCTTCGACACTTTTTACTAATGTATTTGTCTTGACTCTTTAGACATCTTTCAACTATGTCTTCGACACTACACTTCTAATGGGAAAGAGAAGAACTATCAACAAGATACCATTAGTAGTCTTGATGATGACGAAGCTATGCAACTCATGGATTTGAGCTTGCTCGACTTCAAGAGGTGGTGATCTCGCATTTAAGAGGAATCTAGAGAATCACACAAACACAAAACTACATAGAAAGATCACACGGATACGTGGTTTGAGAGTTTACAACACAGAGAAAATATGTGTGAAAGGGTGAGTTACAATGAAGAAATGACTCACTATTTATAGAAAAACTATTACTCTTGTTCCACGGATCCCACGGATCCCTTACTTGAGGATCCGTCCGGTGTAAACTGGGGAACCGTGGGGCGCTCCTCTTGCCCATGGGTTTTGGGTCATGGGTCATGGGTTATGGGTCATGGGTCCTAGACTTTGGACCATGGGTATCCAAGTAGATACAATGTATCTAGTAGGTGCAATGCATCTAGTCCATGGGTCATGGGTTTACTCCATGGGTCATGGATAATACCATTATGACTTATGCATAATGTCATGCAATGGGTTATGGGTTATGCTCCATGGGTATGGGCCATGGACTTTGGATTATACCCAACTACATTCAATGTATTTGGTCAATGGGTCAAATACTTAAACTTCTACCCATTATATTACCCATTATAATACATAGTAATTATGTATATATCTACTCAATTTGTAAACACTAATTGTTGTACATATGTATTACTAAATCATGAAAACACTATTACTTGTTTAGTGTTTTATGTGAAAATAAGTGTGTTAGTAAACTATTGCCTCAAACCATTTACGTATTTTATTTGTTTCGTTAAAATGATTTTACGTTTGTTATCGACAAAACATTAGAAGATCGTAAAATATAAATAAGCGTTTTACGACTTATTTGTATTAACACCTTGTTTGTGTACCTTTTTCGTAGAAGGAGTAGAGCCGAGCATTAGAACCGAAGTTAGCCAACAAAACCATTGGTGACGAGGAGCCATTGGTGACGACCAGGTAGAGTATTCACAATGGGGCGATTCAGTTTTGAATCAACCTTGTTCCAGGAAATAGATTGACATATACTGTTTAAAAAATCTTTCGATGTGCTCAACAATTGATTTTCTAGCACATCGAATGCACTTAAATGTTTCAAACAAAAAGTCTTTATTATTGAAACTTGATTTTTCTCATAAAACTCTCGTCGTATTGCAAAAACTCTCTCTCTTCAGCAATACGGGATTGTTTTCAAATCAATTTCTCATCAATCAGTGAATTTCAATTCGCTGGTTCACTCACTCCGTGTTGTCTACTTTGAGACGCTCCGGGTTGAGAATGGCTAGCTCAAGCTGCGAAACCCTGTCAAGGAGATTCCTCGGAATTCTACCTGATCACAAGCAATATTTATACTGATCAACGGAAAACCATGGTTCTTGCAACCATATTTAACGAAAGTGAACAAAGACATTTTCGTGTGTTTTATTGCTAACTGTTGTTTGAAGGAACATCTGACGGTTGCAGCTGATGGAAATTGAGAAGTCAATCCATAACCACATGCTCACATTTCACACTCACATTTAAAGAAATCATGATAATCTAAAACCTTAGCAATGTTTCCGCAACTCGATGCAAAATATTATTATCCAACAAATTGTGAGCATGTCGGTCCGAAGTCACAATATCACATGGAGCAATACAACAAAGGATGATCCGAGATTTACTATGGTGATGATCTCAAAAGCTCAAAGATCACCGAGTCATGGAACATTCAAAGATCACCACGAAGTACAAAGATGCGGACTTTTAAGAATCAAAGACTACGAGCTTGAAGATCAACAACTTGTACGAATGCTAGAACTCAAAATGTATTTAAAGGTGACCTCCTTAGAGGAGATTGTTAGGATTTAGTAAATCCAAAAGTAAAAGACCCGGTCACCTCTAGTATTTGTTAGCATTAAGCTCATGATCTTAGACGTTTAGTCACTAGTAACTAGTTAGTTAAGTAACACCGTGGATGACGGACGGGTCTTTACCCACTGTATACCTGATCCACAGCCCGTAGGAGGCGTATTTTATAAAAACTATAAATACCCTCTACCCTCCAAGGTAGAGGGTTGGAGCTTGATAATATATCTATCCTTTCTCTCTTTAGAAGTTCCCAACTTACTTTCTTTCTCTAAACATCTTCAAATATTCGACCCATATATCTTGGTTTTAGTGTGTTTATGATAACCAATCAGTTACACATGTTAAGTTAACGGAAAGTTAGTATCAAAAAGATAATCGTTATCCCCTCACAAAACATGAAACGACAAAAAAGCTCAAAACAACGTTGTTTTTGCAAGCATTAAAACTACGTCGTTTCCCAATATTATGAAATTAAGAACATTAAAATCCATAACCAATTTTCTTTGATGTTTTGAAAATGGTGTCTACACCAATTACATCTCACATTTTATGTTAAGTAAATTACCCTCTCACAAAACTTAAAACTCAAAACGACGTTGCTTTATACACCTTCAAAATTACGTCGTTTTACTCTGAAGTGATCAGAGGGTCAAGTAGCAGATGCACACACAACAGGTACATGACCAGGTTATAATAATAACAAAGCTTCCAGGAACATGCAAACTTTTATTGAAGAAATCTTACTCTAAAACTTTAATTGATACAATAAGAATCCCTACCCTTCACGGTATATATAGACTAACCAATACACGTTAGACTATAACTAGGATTGTATTAAACCTAACCTAAATCAACAAGGACTACTTCACGTTAGGATAAACTTTGGATGAGTTGGACTAGCACTCCAAACTGTGATAATCACGAAACACGATCCACGCTAGAAGCCACTATCGGATCTCGAGAATTCTCTAACAATCACCCCAATTTACGAGTCGAATAGGTAATGCTTGTTGCACACCAAGTAACGATCTCATCTCCTTGAACCTTATGCGCGCAAGGCCTTCGTCAATGGGTGCGCTATTTGTTCGTCACGGATACATGCTCAACAATTACACGCTCATTCTCCACACACTCACGAATGAAGTGATATCGAGTGTGGATGTGTTTCTTCTACCATGAAAGATCGGGTTCTTTGATAATGCAATTGCCGATTTGTTATCAACTCTTATTATCACTTTTGTCTTTCCATTCTTGTTACTTCCGCCAATAACTCCTAAGCCAAATTGCTTGACACGCCCATTGCGATGGCTGCCATGAACTCGACTTCACACGAAGATAATGCCATGGTAGTTTGCTTTTGTGAGCACCATGTAATGGGCGATGTACCAAGATAGAAAATGTGTCCAGTGGTACTACGTCCATCATCAATATCAACATTATGACTACTATCACTATATCCTACCAATTTCATGTCATTACCCCGCTTGTATTCAATTCCAAATGAAGTTGTACCTTTAAGATAGCGTAGGATTTGCTTGATAGCATGAGCATGTGATTCTCTTGGACTTTGCATATATCGACTAACCACTCCAACCGAGTAAGACAAATCTGGACGAGTATGTAAGAGATAATGCAAGCAACCCACTACCTTTCGATAACGAGTAGCATCAACTTCTGGTTCATCTTCAGATTTTGACAACTTAAGATCCTTCTCCATTGGATATAAAGTTGCATTGCAATCTTCCATACCAGCTTCTTTTAGAATTTTCAATGCATATCTCTCTTGCTTGATCTTGATACAATATTCATCTTGTGATACTTCGATACCCAAGTAATAAGTTAACTCCCCAAGATCCGACATTTCAAACTGAGATGCCATCCTTTTCTTGAACTCATTGATGCAATCTAAGCTTGTCCCAGTCACGAACAAATCATCTACATAAACTGAAACAATGATAAATTCTCCATTGGTTACCGCTTTATAGACCGCCTTTTCTTGCATGCATTGTTGAAAACCCATCTCCTTTAAAGTACTATCGAGCTTTATGTTCCATGCCCTTGGAGCTTGCCTTAGGCCATACAATGATTTAGCTAACTTATATACTTTTCCTTCCTCTCTGGTTTTCAAAGCCTTGGGTTGAGTAACATATACCTCTTCCTTTAAGTCACCATGAAGAAAAGCCGTTTGACATCCAAATGATGAATCCTCCATCCTTTCCGGTGCGAGCAATCAAGAGACGTATGGTCTCGAGTCGAGCTACGGCGCGAACACTTCATCAAAGTCAATACCGGTTGTTGTGCATAGCCTTTAGCAACTAAGCGTGCTTTGAACTTCTTGATTGTGCCATCGACATTTCTTTTATCTTAAACAACCACTTTAACCCAATCGGTTTAACACCTTTAGGAAGAAAAACGAGTTTCCAAGTATTATTCTTTACAATAGAATCAAGCTCGTTTTGCATTGCTTTCACCCATTGAGGTTTTGATTTTGCTTCATTATAATTCCTTGGTTCCTCGTGAATTGTCAACATTAGTTCATTAATGTTAAGTTGGTAATCACCTAACCTCGTTGGTAAAACCTTGTTTCGAGTTGAACGACGTGACGCGATAGGAATTGTACTATTACCGGTTCACGGGTACACATTCTTGTAGCATGAGCGATGGCGATGGGTGTTCTCGGATGAACAATAGGTGTTGAGTGAACAACAACTGGTATCGTGTTGTTGTCGTGACCTGTTGTAGTCTGTTCGTTATCAGTAGTTTGAGCTTCCTCATTCACCACCTGATCATCATCATTTACATGTATATCGTTCCAAAAAGTAGTTGACATACCTGGTTCATTTCCAGCTTGGTTTGAATCCTCAGATTTCATTGTCCAATTCCAACCTCTTTTCTCATCACAAACAACATAGGCGCTGATTATAATCTTGTTTTCATGTGGGTTGTAAAGTCGAAAACCTCCTGAACCTGGTTCTTTTCCAAGATAAACCAATGGTTTCGACCTATCATCAAGCTTTTTCAGGTGCTTTGAAACAATTCTTTCATGTGCAATACAACAAAATACCTTTAAGTCTTCAAGGTTCGGTTTTTCCCCATAAAACTTCTCGTATGGTGTAACTCCTACCAATGCTCGCGTAGGTGTTCTATTTATTATATATGTTGCATGTCGAACCGCTTCACCCCAAAATCGATTTGGTACACCTCTTGCCTTCATGAGACACCTTGTCATCTCAAGTAGAGTACGGTTTCGTCGTTCCACAATTCCATTTTGTTGAGGTGCATAAAGAGCCGTCAACATACGCGTTATTCCTTCTTGGTCACAAAACCGATTAAAGTCATGTGATGTAAATTCACCACCTCTATCCGTATGGAATGTCACAATCTATTTACCCGTTCGTTTTCAATTGGCGTCTTGAATCTTTTGATTACTCCAAGCGCGTCCACTTTTGTGCTTCAAAGAAAAGACCACATGTACCTAGAATAATCGTCGATAAGAAATAGGATATAAGAGTTACACGCTTGAGTGGGAGGATTTATCGGTCCGCATATATCCCCATGAACCATCTCAAGTAATTGTGAAGCTCTATATGTTGCTTTCTTAGAGAATGACTTCTTTGTTTGTTTTCCAACCATGCAAGACTCGCATATTTGATCTTGATGCTTAATTACCGGTACCCCTTTAGCTAACTTGTGCATCAAGTTCAGCGCACCAAAGCCGATATGACCAAGTCGCACGTGCCACAACCATGACTCTTCATCAATGTTATCTTGCAAACAATAAGGTTTCCCGATTTGTAGTTGAGCCTTGTAAAGATGATTTGCACTTCTTGGGACTTTAATTAGCAAATTTCCACAACTATCACGCATGGTTAAGAAATCACCTCGTATTCTAATATCACAATCGGACATTGAAGCTTGTCCAAGACTTATCACATTACTACGAAGAGCGGGAATGTAATAGATATCTTTCAGCAACTTTTGTTTCCGTTTTCCCTTGAAACAAAATTGAGCCTTTTCCTTTTATACTCACACGAACCGTCTCCAAATCTTACCGACCTATAATGTTTTCATTTAGTTCAGAAAAGTAGGAGTAATTACCTGTCATGTGATTACTTGCTCCGTTGTCAAAGTACCATACATCATCTTCGTCGGTATTGGACTCGATCTTTGGAGGAGTAAACTTTTCTTCATTCATGAAAACCGTTTCTTGAACCAAGTTCATCATAAAGAACGTGCCTTCATGATTTACATCTCTCTCTTGTGTCTCATTCAGGTTAACTTCATGGTTTCGATTTCGATCAGGGCATTTTGAAACAAAGTGTCCGTACTTATCATAACGGTAACACTTAATATGTGAGAGATCTCGTTGCTCCTGTTTCTTACCCTTTTGCTTAGTATCTTCACGGTTTTTGGAGGAGTCACGTTGAACTTGGTTTTGATAGTTGCCCCTTCCACGTCCTTGACCACGACCTCGAGAGTATGAACCACGTCCTCTTCCTTCACTTGAGTCATTATTCCTATTGGAATTTTCAGTCCTAGCATAAAGCAACTTTTCTTGAGTATTGTTTGCTTTATCATCTTCTTTCACTCTTTCTTCATACGCTTTCAATCTACCAACCACATCCTCGAACCCCGTTTCTTTAAGGTCTAAAACTTGTTCAAGGGCTGCCACGATATGGACAAACCGTCTTGGAAGACTCGTGAGAAACTTCTTTACCAGCTTGTGTTCCGACATGACTTCTCCAAGCGTGGCTGATTTAGAAGCAATACCCGATAGCGTTGAGGCATATGCATCTATAGTACCGTTATCTGACATCTTCAGATTCTCGAACTCTGTAATTAGGGTTTGAAGCCTAGCTTCTTTCACAAGAGCAAATCCTAAGTTACGGGTCTTAATGGCTTCCCACATCTCCTTCCCGGTTTTTAGATTCCCGATTTGCAAAATCAGGTCTTCTGGTATTGATTGAAACAACAATCCTTTAACAATGTTATTCTTCTTTGGATCGTCTAAGCCTGGATCGACCACATCCCAGACTCCATGAATTCCAAGAAGTACCTCCATACGCATTCTCCATATGGTATAGTTAGTTGACGTTAACATCGGGCAGTGAAACAGCAAATTTGATTCTTTTGTCGGTGGTGGTGGTGGGTTAGAACCTGATGGATCTCCGGTCATTCTAGTTCAAGTTCTTGATCGTGTATAAGTTTGTAATGGTGAACTTTCCAGCTCTTATATTCTTGGCTAGATAAAGTTCAACAAGTGGTGGGACAATAAACAACCGTAGTACTTTTCCAACTTCTGTATTAACTCATAAAATGGGCTTTAACACAAAAGAAAAGACTAGTGGGCTTCAATAACGAGTGGGGGCGCAATTAAGACCAACCAACAAGTTCACTAGTTTAAGTCGATTGTAATTACAGAACCCTAATATGTTGATACTCGGGTCATGGCTCTTCACGTCTTACAACAGGATCGGGAACTAACGATTGTTCGGTGTTGTAACCTTTCAACACAAACAACAAATCACCAACAACAACACAAAGCTCTTCAACTGATCGATCACGACTAACCCCGAGACACAAGTTAGTTTCTTGGATCGATTTTGGTTTTATGTAACCCTTAAGTCACAGTTACAAATGCCAATAACACTTCGAAGCTCTGATACCAATTGAAGTGATCAGAGGGTCAAGTAGCAGATGCACACACAACAGGTACACGACCAGGTTATAATAATAACAAAGCTGCCAGGAACATGCAAGCTTTTATTGAAGAACTCTTACTCTAAAACTTCAATTGATACAATAAGAATCCCTACCCTTCACGGTATATATAGACTAACCAATACACGTTAGACTATAACTAGGATTGTATTAAACCTAACATAAATCAACAAGGACTACTTCACGTTAGGATAAACTTTGGATGAGTTGGACTAGCACTCCAACTGTGATAATCACAGAAACCTGATCCACGCTAGAAGCCACTATCAGATCTCAGGAATTCTCTAACATACTCGTCATATTACAATCGTATTACCAATAACTCTTTACAATTTAGTAGTTTTGATGCGTATTTGGCCTTTCGATACCCTCTCACAAAACTTAAAACTCAAAACGACGTTGTTTTATACACCTTCAAAATTGCGTCATTTTTCTTGCCATATTAAAATCATATTACCAACAACTCTGCACAATTTAGTAGTTTTGATGGGTATTTGGCCTTCAGAAAACGACGTCATTTTGATGTATTGCTTTGCGCGGGAGCTAACTTTGACATAATGGTAATTATTTATAACGTGGGATCAAAATAACGTCGGTAGCACCATGCGTACATATACTCATTTCTCATAATTTTCCATAAAACTTAAAGCCAAAACTCGCAACAGCGCGTATTTTAACTCGATATTTATATTTTCACAATAAACTCATCATTTGAATTGCTCCCAAACAATTAAGGAAAGTGTTTATGAGCATTTAGGAGTGGTGAGCGGTGAGGGCTAAGAGTTGTAAATTTTAATGCTCGTTTTGCAAGCAACAAATAGCTTAATTTATTTTTCGGCATGCTATTTTTCAACACTTTATGAAGTAACATTTAAAAATGTTGATCATTTGAGAGTTGCTACGTTACCAAATGCTTTTATAGAAAAATACAGTTAATCCTCACAGCTGTTATTCATTACTACTGCTCACTATAGTGTATCTCAATTATTATGTTTTTAACTTTAAATGTAACTTAAGACTACGAATATAAAAACAATTATTTTTATTTATTAAGTTTTGCTAAATAAGAAGTTGTTTTTTATTAACATATACTCCTTATCGATTGCTGTAACTTTTTACAACATACTAGTACATGATTAGCTAGTTGTTCATAAGAAGGGTCAAAATCAAGGTGTCATCACCAATAGGCCAACATAAGCTAAAAAAGTGACAAGTTGTCGAAAATTTGATACACTTTGAAGATATTGTTTGACTTGTTTCTCAAGGTGGATCAAATAATCTTTTTACCCAATGTATAATAGCAAGCCTCATCAACTACTCATCTTTCAAAAGTCTTTCATCGTTTGGATCCTTTTGTGATTCATTTTCAATACATCAAATTTTGCATCAAAGAAAAAAAAAAAAAAAAAAGTCTTTCACAAGCAAATAACAAATATTCGAAATATTAAATAAATCCTCTATAATGTCTTAAAACTAGAAATATACAATGTGTAACAATATATAGATGTCGTAAGAATATATTAAAGTTATGACTAGCGATGAAGAGCCCACACAAATGTAAGAATGACGATCCTAGCATAAAATTCATAAATGTTTTGAATTAAAACTTTATTTTAAAATTTCGCAGATTTAAAAAATGTAGGATCATTGTATTGTAAAAAACTTGGGACAAATCAAAGTATCAATGTGGACGTTTAGAGGAGATGTGAGTTCCACCACTAAGAGGGTGTTTGGGAGTGCGTTTAGACATAGATTATTTGCTTATCACGTTTCGAAACCGTAGATAATCACTTTGGAATGTTTGGCATAAGAAAGCAAATAAATGCTTTTTTGCGTTTCAAATAAATGAAAACCACGTTTTGCAAAAGTGGACATGGAGGTGCAGCTTGGAAACGTGATTCTTGGGACCTACATTATTTCTATCAAATTACCATAACACCCTCAATAGTACCCATAAACATATGTTATCTTTGTCCATTTTTGACACTTTACCTATCAAATTAATAATAAATCTAGTTTGACAAACACTCAAAAAACTGATTATTTGATTATTGCAAATCAAATAGCATAATCAATCCAAACACTATATTTCAAAACCACGTTTTGCAACAGCTAATTATCTGATTATCCGTTTTCAAAACGAATAATCTATTTTCAATAAGCAATCCCAAACACCCCCTAAATATAGAACTTTTTTGTGATTAATAAATTTACTGGATTGAGGTACCGCCCTCCTTCCGTAAATCAGCAACCATATAGAGATCACATTGCATGATAGCTTAAAACATAAAGTTGAAACATCTCATATAGATCATGCAAAGATCTAAACAATCAATCCAACACATCAATATATCAATCCAACACATCAATGACCTTCATAACAAAATCTGTATCTGTTGTTTATTGATACTAGATTGATCTTTGAATCACCTATGTAACTAGTATAAACTGAGGCAATGACAAACGATAAGCATACCTGAGTTTTTAACCCAACTTTTTAACATTACTAGATGCACAAACATCTCATAATACAACTACCCTTAATTATTGCAGATTACCCATATGCATAACATATGCGATGCATTGTGGTATATATATAATCGCAAGAAAAGAAGCTAAAGGATTAACAAGCAC
This sequence comes from Chrysanthemum lavandulifolium, assembly GCA_022545495.1. Lineage (NCBI taxonomy): Eukaryota > Viridiplantae > Streptophyta > Magnoliopsida > Asterales > Asteraceae > Chrysanthemum > Chrysanthemum lavandulifolium. The sequence continues at coordinate 67,499,584 of CM040238.1, forward strand.
AAAAGGATACAGAATTTCAGCAAAAGTATTAAATTCAGTAAGACATTACGACATAACCACAACTTAAGATTCAATACGCATACATGAAGTCAAAGTATGCACTTAAAGAAAGTTTGTGGACAAAACTAAACTACCAGTAGCAAAGTGACAATCTAAACAACCACGCTCACGCTTGATTTCCACCTGAGCGTTCATCAACGAGACCCATCGAAACAATCCATCCTCAATGAACCCATTTCCCACGATCTCCTGACCCTTCTTCACATGGCATCCCTCATCATCAAAGCCCACGCTAAATCCCATCTGCTTAAGCATTTTAACGGATATGCAACACTTCATGATTGCAGGCATATGAAAACTCTTTCAAGAGTCAAAACCTTACCAGTAGTCAACTGAAGTTTCACCGTTCCATACCGAGCACGTCAACACGACTTTTGTCTTCCAGAACCACCTCATGACCAGTCGCGGTTGGTAGTCAACAAACATGTCCTCGAGTTACAAACATGCATTGTGCAACTAGCAAGCAAGTACCACCCTCGAGCCCGAGCTTTGGTCAACTCTGGGTGTTCATTGCCCATCAACAAGCCTATCTTTCCATGATGCACTACTTTGGCAAGTGGGGTGGTTCTTTCATAAAGTCCATCTTATATAAACGTCATCCTTGTACCCTTTTGAACGACAACATCACCCTGCTTAATGACACATTGCCCACCCCAAAAGTAATGATAAATCCGAATCATTAGCTTTGTCAGCAGCTGGATGTTCATTCGCAAACACTTTCCTCATAGGACGATTTCCGTTAAGCTCAACCGATACACACAATCCCTAAATTATACCCTTTACCTATGACCTCGTGGCTCTTAGTAATGACACCTATCCCATCCACAAAAGACACGATGTATCCAAGATCATCGAGTTTGGCGACAGATACATAGCATTTACTGATTTTGGGGATATGAAGAACATTTGAAAGAGTCAACACCTTGGCTGTGTCTAATCGAATCACCACCGTACCAATTCCAGCTACATCAAGATGATCATCGTTGTCCAAAATCACCTCGTGATCTCTCATAGGGTTGTAGTCCACAAACATGTCCCTAGAGTAGCAAACATGCTCTGAAGAACCACAATTCAAGTACCAGCCTTGGGCCTTGTTGTTGGATCGAGTCCCAAAGCCTATTATTGCCTTAAGCACCACTTTCGCAGTATCAGATTTTTGTCTTTGCATTTCCGAGCATAATGTCCTGTCTCCCCACACGTTACACTTCCTGGTTGTGTCCTGAAGCACCAGTTTTTAGAATTTGACTTCCTTTCTTTGCAGTCGCGAGCATAGTGTCCTGTGTACCCACACAGGTGGCACTTCCTGGTGGTGTCCTGAAGCACCAATTTACAGAATCAGATTTTTGTCTTTGCATTCCCGAGCATAATGTTCTGTCTCCCCACACACGTGACACTTCCTGGTTGTGTCTTGAAGCACCACTTCTTCAGAACCTGACTTTCTTTCTTTGCAGTCGCGAGCATAGTGCCCTGTGTCCCCACACGTGACACTTCCCAGTGTTCTTGGACTTGGAATTTTTTTCTGTGGCATGTTCGTTCTACCTGCTTGTTACAAGAAAAATATGAAAACTTAATATTTTTGGGTATTTATGAAACATAAGATAGAAAGTTTTACATGCAACATTGAATCAATCATGATTTATGAAAGTAAACAAGATATACATTATGACAATTTTCATGTCATTGCATACAAAGGGTAACTTATAAGCATTATACAGCACAAGACTGCGGCGGTTTAAAAAATACACCTTATCATTTAAGTCGGAAAGCAAGTAGATTGGTCCTAGTGAGCGACAAACAGACAACACACCTTGAAAGGAAACTAATATAGTTTGAAAAGTATTTTGGTTGTTCAATTGTTTCTCTATAAATGGCAGCCATTAATCCCATTATCACATCCGAAATGATAAAATCTTCATGAACAACAAAATTCCAGATTTCACACGATGTGTATTAAAACCTAATAAGAAATAAATTCCCGTATGCCTAAATAACAATTCAAACTAAATACAAGGGCTTATAAACAGATTCTGTACCATGAAGGACTAGTTTCACGTGAGTGCGTGATCCCCTCTCTCCTCGTCTTTTGTGAAGGTTAAAAGTAAGTGCACATACCTCAATCATTAAAGTGTTTGCAAAACAAAATCTCAAAAATCACATCTAGTGCTTGAGCCAACACTTCTACCTCTGATCGTCTCTATCTTCATAATTGAGCAACGACCTTCCTATGTTGAAGAATTTTATAATAGCTTCGAGGATCCTAGAGCAAGGCCTAAGAATCTTATGTTATCGTGCTATGACAAATCCTTTACAAAAAATATGCAAACCGTTCAATCGATCAGTTGTAACAATTTTACTTTGCCCTTTCATGTAATCGTGACAATTTTATCAAGGATGCATCCTTCCAGCCAAATTTTCAGTTCCACCTACCGCTAACAAGACTTTAATGCGTTTACCGTTCCTCTTCAAAAAGATGCAACTATCGTCCAATTCCCATGATCCTACTGGACCTACCCTTACTGCACGACTCTGTTTTTTTAACGACATTATCATTAAGCTAGCAAGAAGCTAGATAAAAGGAATCAAAAAGTATTACAAGCCCACAGGGATCATTGATCCAATCAATCAAAGGTGGGATAAAACTTTGATTTCGTTAACAAGAGTGTCTATACGAGACCGTTCGGGTCAAAACAAACTCTATTGCGGTATCTCCCAGTGATCCAAGTGGTACCTCGTCAAAACAGCCCTTTTCCAAACTGTTAAAACCAACTACTGTAGGACTCTGCTTATACTGTGGTTCCAAATTAACTAAATGATTCTGACGCTTTCAAATTTTCATAGCATAAACATCAATCGTCAAGCATGCATACAATAACATAAGCACCCTTTCAATAGAAAAACACATGAAGCTCGTGTAGTAATCTTAGCCCTAAGAACTTTCTTATAACGCTAAACATCAAACTACACTATATCCATCAAAAAATGTAATTTACAGGAACCTTTAACAAACAGAATATCAAACAAGTATGAATTCATACTCAATGAAATAGTTATTTGCTTTTCAATTTCATAAACTAACTATTTATCATAGTATAAACATCAACTTTTTTAAACAAATAGAATAAAAATCAGTTGGCAAGCATGTATACTAACGATTTCAACATCTCACGGACGTGGAACATTTTGAAAGCACATGATGTTAGTTCTAAGAACCCTCTTATCTCGCTAAACAAGAGACCTACCAATATACTTAAAATACATTCATCTAACAACTAGTTCTCAAATCCCAACTACATCGCTAATATATTCGGTACCATGAAACTATAATAAAATTCACATAATGAGATCAAACGTAAACTACAGAAACTTTTAACAAAAGAATATCAAAAATATATGAAGAAAAGTCTATTAATTATGGCTCTGTTTGGCGACGAGCTTTTGGAGCGTTAGAATAAAATGTTCATTCGGCAACTGGTTTTTGTTTAGAAGCTCCTATTGAAACGCTAATAAAAGGAGCCTTTAGCGTTTTGCTTAGCTTTTATCACATTTTACACTTTATAACCACAACTAAGGCAACTATGTTACCCGACGCTTTTATAAAACAAATAGCTAACTCCTACAACTATGTTTCAAAAAAGTGTTTGGTACCAAAGATGCATATGTAAAATGACGTAAAAAGTAATCGCTGAAGCTAACCACTTATTTTATTAGCATTCAAAATACAAAACTGTAAACACTCATTGTCAAGCAACCATTATATTTAGAAGGCTTATAAATGCTCCAACAAGCTTTTCGCCAAACATGATAACCAACCAATAAGTTTATGACGAAATTGGAATATTATAAACTTGAGAGGCTAATATGTAAATTTCCAGATCTGGTGACTAAAATGTAAATATCAAATCTACAGGGACTAAATAACAAAATAACACAAGTTACAGGTTCATGATAAATTTACAAACATTTGAAAATGTACTAAAAATAAAATTTGAAAATTATTAACAAAAAAAAAAAAAAAAAAAAACCGTTATAAGAAAGAACTTTTTAGTAATTTTCTCATATAAAATTTGGTTTAAATATAAATAAATAAAAATACTACGATGATGACGTCAGTGACTTCGTCGGCAAACATAGAACAAGCAATTGTAACTTGAAAATGAAAAAGAAAATGCATAGGAAGGTTTGAGGTAGAATTGTACCAGTCACGGAAGATAAACCCTAGCGACTAGTTTCAAATGTAGAGTAATGGTGTTTGGGGTTATGCTGGTGGTGGTATTGGTATATGATGGTTTTATGGTGTGGTTGTTTTATTACCGCACTATGCTTTTTAGTTTTTACTTTTTAACAAAATGTTGTGATTTAAAATAAGAGTAAAATTACACGGGGTAATTTGTCTTTTCTTTTCATTTTTACTTTAAAAAAAAAAAAAAAAAAAATAAATAAATAAAATCTTTAACAATTTATAGAAATTTATCCCTATAAGTGCACTCGGTATCATTACTCAAGAACCAAGTGAAAGCTTAACATTTTCACGTTAAAGTTATTACCCACACCGCCTCGCATTAAATCGCGTTAAACCCTTGCGTTAAAGCTTTAACGCTTAAAGGTGATGTTTTTGTAAGTTAAGCTTTAACATCCACACCGTGTGGTGAGTTAAACTTTAGCTTAGTTTTTTGTTTAATTACTCCGTATAATAAAAGTGAGGCTCAAAATGTTGAGTTAAGGTTGAGTTATGATAAGGGGTGTTTTATTTAGTTAAGGTGAAAAAGTTAAAGGCGATGTGGCAATCGACGTGACACCGAGTGAAACTTTAACCCGAGGTGATGACACCTTGTGCTCTAAATCAAGGTTTTAAGATCGAGATCTTACCTAGGATCGTTTTTTTTTTGCAAGATCGTGATCGTAAGATCGATAGGGATCCTAACATCCTACAATAATGTCATTTTTAATGATCTTTGTAATATTATTCAAATCTACAAATTATTATATATTATAAACATGAAATTATATGAATGTTTCATGAAATTGTTGACCTAAATTATGAATATGAAATGTTTAAGAAGAATCACATGTTATTTTTAAATTATATAAAACATAAACCATAAACTTGTAGTTTTTAGTTTGTTGTTCGAGAAAAGTAAGATCGGATTGTAGTAGATATTAAGATCTTATAGTCAAAATCGGGATCCTAAAAGATTTTAAGCTTGTTAAGATCCTACATAGGATCCGGATCGTGTTTTTTTTTTTTGAATCGTAAGATCCTAAGATCAAGATCGGAATCTTAACAACTAATCTATAAATATCTCAATACTCCTACATTTTTATTCTCAATTTCAAACACAATCTTTATTTATATATTTTAATCTTCTCAACTAATAAAATGTCTCAAAAAAATTCCTAAAAACCTGACACCAACAAAACGTTCTAACAACACTGAATTCCAATTTTATTTTGGGTCACTTAACAAACGTTAATTTTCAAAACGTGTCGAGCCTTATTACTGTCCTTTTGGAATACGTGTCTTCAACATAACAAATGAAAGACTCCAACAAGTCGTCGGGGTTAATAGTTGTGATTTTTAATGCCCATTTAGCAAGCAACAAATAGCTTTATCGATTTTTCGAATGTTCCTTTTCCAACGCTGCATAAAATAACATTTTAAAATGTTGAGCATTTGGGTCTTGTTATATACATTATACTAATATAACTATGTTACCAAAAGTTTTAATAAAAAAATACAATTATGCTCATTGCTACAACTTACTACAGTTTTTGACAAACACACCTTAAATGTATCACAATTATGGGTGTGGATCAAGAGAAAAATGCATTTAGGAAGAAAAATGAGAAAAATGTGACGCACCAATTTTTAAGGTGCATCCCCTCCTCCAAAAAAAAAAGAAAGAAAAAAGTTCGAGGAGAAAAAAATATTTCCCACCAAAAATTTATTACTGTGATGTACATTTTTTTGTCCATTTCAGTTATAAAAATTGGTGCATCATAGTTATACTAACTTTTTTAACTGTAATGCACCCAAAAAAAAGCATCACAGTTAGGAATTTTGACGGGAAAAAAAAAATTGGCCTAATTTTTTATTTTATTATTATTATTATTATTTTTTTGAAGTTGGGTGGAGGTTGGGGTGATGTAGTAGTGACATGATAGTCACTCCCATAGTTACTTATCACTTTTATATTAAGACCAACTTTTCTTATGATCTAATATCCCACAATTATTACATGTTTTTAACTTTTAAAACTTAAAAGCAACACTTAAGACTGCATATATCAAAACACTTATTTTTAATTACAAGTTTTGCTAAATTAGAAGTTGTTTTTATTAACATATACTTATATACGTAGTACTTATTAATTAACTTTTTATAACATACATGATTAGCTAGTTGTTCATAAGAAGGGTCAAAATCAAAGCGTCATCACCAATAGGCCAGAAGCTAGTAAAATTGCCGAAAATTTGATAAACTTTGAAGATACGGATGTGTTATAAATACCCTTTCTATATTGTCACATCAGAGGGTTTTCGTCAAACCGTATAACCCGCAATGCACACCGTATAAGCCAGCGATACACCCTATCATTAGATACCCTCTCTATGGAGGGTGTTCTATGGAGGGTGTGGATAACTTGTCACTTGAAAATATTGTTTGACTTGTTTCCAAAAGTGGATCAAAGAATCTTCATGAGGTTTTTGACACATGTCTTAAGATTTCATGGAAGGCAAGATCACAACAAAGCATCCGTATGTTTCAAATTAAAATTTTACTTTAAAAATTCACACAGTTCAAAAAATGTACAATCATTGTATTGTAAAAACAATTTTGGGACAAATCAAAGTATAAATGTGGACGTTTCGTTTGTGACGGAGAAAATAAAATTTAGACATTATTCTAGTCTAAGAAACTCAAGTGAGATTGTTTCGGCAACATGTTCTTAATCTCACATGGGCGGTAGAAAAATGAATGTTTCAATGGTCGAAAGTGTGTTGGTACCTTCGTATTTTCAAGTTTCATCGTTAAAAGGATCGAGGTAATGCCTAAGAGGCACAAGTTGGAGGTTCATGCATTGCTTGTCATTTCTAGAAAGCAAGGTATGAAGTTTTTTCAATGATAACTCCGTAACTCTATAGTCGTGTCCTATGGTAGTTAGGTTATACATCTACAAATCTACAATGCATTTCGATTTTACTCATGGGAAGAACAACAAGCCATATTACTGCAGTTCAATGTCATCCAAATAGAAGTATCAAGGTCTGGTGGTCTAGATATGTTCATGATCTTTTGTGTAGGTAGATCATGTACAATCTAAACACATTCGTAAGATGATATGTTAAGAATTGTGTATGTATATATTTTTTTCAACCTTTGCTAAGGTGGTTTATAAAAGTTACCAATGTTCGCCCAGATAAAAATACTTCCTATCTATATGTTGTACGAGAGCTTGTTAGAATATTTTCTTTTTAACGACAGACGTCGTTAACTAGCAACTTAATCAACAATCCTCGTAAAACTGTGCACTGACATATTTCAAAGTATCTATATTTGCAGTAAGACCTTATGTTTGTGTATTTAGATTTCTTAACTATGTGAAGGACTTCGGGGTCTGTCCCGTTACAGTAAGAGGAGATGGGAGTCCCACCACTAAATATCAAACTTTTTTGTGATTAATAAATTTAGCAGATTGAGGTACCGTGCTCCTTCCGTAAATCAGCAACCATATTTACCATTAAATTCAAAAAATGTAAAATGACGAATTGAAGATATCACATTGCATGATAGCTTGAAGAGTATTTCTAAACAATTAATCCAACAGCTCAATAGTATTGGCCTATTCATTTTCCCATTTTAATGACCTTCATAACAAAATCTGTATCTGATACAATCAAGTTTGTTTATTGATACTAGATTGGTGATCTTTTAATCACCTATGTAACTAGTATAAACTAACGCAATGACAAACGATAAGCATACATCAGTTTTAACCCGATTTTAAACATTACTAGATGTACATTAAACTGCTGATAATCTTGGAAAACCCAAGTTGTTAACACATAAAAAAAAATGGAATCATAATACAATTACACTTAATTATTCAGATCCATATTCTGAATTGCACCCAGCTTGCAAGGCAATATATCTTTATAGCCACCAAACCTGTATAGTATACCCATATGGCCATATGCATAACATAAGCGATGCATTGTGGTATATATATAATGGCAAGAAAAGAAGCTAAAGGATTAACAAGCACAAAAAGATACAGAACTTCAGCAAAAGTATTAAATTCAGCAAGACATTACGAGATAACCACAACTTAAGATTCAATACGCATACATGAAGTCAAAAGTATGCACTTAAAGAAAGTTTGTGGACAAAAACTAAACTACCAGTAGCCGAAGTGACAATCTAAACAACCACGCTCACGCTTGATTTCCACCTGAACGTTCATCAACGAGACCCATCCGAAACAATCCATCCTCAATGAACCCATTTCCCACGATCTCCTGACCCTTCTTCACATGGCATCCCTCATCATCAAAGCCCACGCTAAATCCCATCTGCTTAAGCATTTTAACGGATATGCAACACTTCATGATTGCAGGCATATGAAAACTCTTTCAAGAGTCAAAACCTTACCAGTAGTCAACTGAAGTTTCACCGTTCCATACCCGAGCACGTCAACACGACTTTTGTCTTCCAGAACCACCTCATGACCAGTCGCGGTTGGTAGTCAACAAACATGTCCTCGAGTTACAAACATGCATTGTGCAACTAGCAAGCAAGTACCACCCTCGAGCCCGAGCTTTGGTCAACTCTGGGTGTTCATTGCCCATCAACAAGCCTATCTTTTCATGATGCACTACTTTGGCATGTGTGGGTGGTTCTTTCATAAAGTCCATCTTATATAAAACGTCATCCTTGTACCCTTTTTGAACGACCACATCACCCTGCTTAATGACACATTGCCCACCCCCAAAAGTAACTCTGAATTCCGAATCATTAGCTTTGTCCGGGCTGAACCTAAGGGACGATATACCAATCCTGGCTACTTCAGCATTAACCTGGTGATCACTCATTGCACCTGGATGTTTATTGGCAATCACTTTCCTAACAGGAGGATCTCCCCTTAAGCTCAACCGATACACGCCATTCCCTAAATTATACCCTTTACCTATGACCTCGTGGCTCTTAGTAATGACACCTATCCCATCCACAATAGACGTGATGAATCCAAGATCATCGAGTTTGGCGACAGATACATAGCATTTACTGATTTTGGGTATATGAAGAACATTTGAAAGAGTCAAAACCTTGTCTGTGTCGAATCGAATCACCACTGTACCAATTCCAGCTACTTCAAGATGATCATCGTTGTCCAAAATCACCTCGTGATCTCTCATTGGGTTGTAGTCCACAAACATGTCCCTAGAGTAGCAAACATGCTCTGAAGAGCCACAATTCAAGTACCAGCCTTGAGCCTTGTTGTTGGATCGAGTCCCGTAGCCTATTATTGCCTTAAGCACCACTTTCTCAGTCCTCGTGGCTTTGGAATGTGGCATGTTCATTCTATCTGATTGTTACAAGAAAAATATGAAAATTTAATATTTATATTAGATCTTATGAAACATAAAATAGAAGCCTTTACATAAACATTGAATCGATCATGCTCGATGAAAGTAACAAGATAACAGAAATATAATAGCCACATAATAAAATGCTTGCAAACATGGAAACATTATGACATTTTTCATGTCATCGCATACAAAGGGTAACTTATAAGCATCATACAACACAAGACTACAGCGATTTTTGCCTCTTATGACGTTTTCATTTTCAGAAAGGTTTTACATTCCTTTTTACACTTTGTCTTGTTGATCGACAAATTTTTCACAATTATTCTTTTTCATTTAAGTCGGAAAGCAATTAGTATATTGGTCCTAGTTAACGACAAACAGACAGCACACCTTGACCGGAAATTAACATAGTTTGAAAAATATTTTGGCTGTTCAATTGTTCGATCCACTCTATATGACAGCCATTATCACATCTGGAGATGCTAAAATCCTTTACAAAAATATGCATGATAATATAAATAGTGAGTATTATTTAACCGTTCAATCAGTTTACTTTGCCCTTTCAGTAAAAGTAGCCGTGACAATTTTATCAATGCTATTACCGGAACTCTTGTAAAACATGCAACTATCGTGCAATTCCCATGATCCAAATGGACCTAATCCTACTGTACGACTCTACTTATAGTATAATTCCAAATTAACCAAATAATTGGACACTTCCGAATTTCCATATCAAACCCTTCAAATGACTATTTATCATAGCATAAACATGAATCGTCAAGGATGCGTGCACTAATAATACACGCACCCCGTCAAAAAAACACACACATGTAGCTCTTGTATTAATCTTAGCCCTAAGAATCTTCCTATATAGCTTAACAAGACACCTACCATACCAATATATATAATATCACCACATTACATTAATTTATCAAACAGCCACTAAATGTACGCCTCGTCGCCTCCCCAACTATATTGTGTAAGATTTGGTGCCATCAAAATGTAATAGAATTCGCAAACAGGGATCAAAACATAAACTATAAGAGCTTTAAAGAAACAGAACATCACATCTGTATAAAACAAATTCTTTTAAATCATAAGCTAGGCAATTAATTAACAATAAATTGTCACATTGTAAAGTTCAGAGGCCAATCTGTAAATTTTCAGATCAAATAGCAGAATCAATAATGTGTAGATTTCATATGACTGGAATTATAATAGTAAGCATCAATTACAAAGCACGTGTACATGATCTTATCCCTAAGAACCTATGTGTATCGCTAAACAAGAGACCTGCCTATATATTTCATCTCAACACAATACCTTCATCAAAAGACGGGTAAGAATAACCTTTAAGAAGTCGTGACAATTTAGCAAGCAAGCACCATAACACAATCTTAGCGTTCCTCACATAAATCATGTTCAGATCTTCTCAATTTCACATGCCACAGCTATAGTCCCATTAATCCTACTCCCACTATAACACTCCACTCATGGTAAAACTTCATATATTCAATCAAACAGTTATATGCTTTTGCATCTTCGTAAAAAACTAGCTATTTATCATAGTATAAAGTATAAACATTTTCAGCTTCAACATACATAATCTCACCTCAATACATTCATTAAACAACTACCAAATGTACACCTTACCAACTTTATTCCTTAAATATACAGTACCATAAAAAATGCTATAAAATCCGCAATCCGGAAACATAACATAAACTATGCAACAGAATATCAAACATGTATAAAAACAAATTTGTATTGATTATGGTTGTGTTTGGCTAAGAGCTTTTTTGGGAGCGTTTATCTATTAACGTTTAGAATATAACTCTTATTTGGCCACAACGCTAATTAAAGGAGCGTTTCACGTTTAGCGTTTTGCTTAGCTTGTACGATATTTTACACTTTATAGTTACAACTACACCTATGTTACCAAGTATTTTGTATTTATATAAAACAAATAAGTGCAACATGCTTGTGGCTAGTTGTGGCTACTAGTTTATCAAACATATATGGTTGGCAAAATTAGTAGGTTTAAGCGGTATTAGTAGCTATTTGTTTTAAAAGCGATTGTTGTTAACAAACTTATGTTTATGCTTAGGCCCACTTATGTTTTATTAGCGCACTTTGAGCTTATACACACTATTATTCCTTATGAAATAATAAACATAATGTAGATATAGCTCTTCAAAGTGGGCTAAGCGGTTAATAAAACATAAGTGGGCTAATTAAACGTAAACATAAGTCCGTTAACAATTGGTACCTTACCTAGTTGTAAGTATAACGTGTAAAATAATGTAAAAACTAATCACTAAGAGAGGAGGGAGTGGTCACCTAATACCCTAGGTGCCACATCACCTCTATCCAATAAAAACCATACAACTCAAAACTACCCAATTTTACCCTATCACTACCCTAAGTGGAGGGAGTGGTAACCGATCCTACCCAATTCTACCCTAACCCCATAAAAACACATACACTCACACAAACAACCCTTCATCAAGCTCGGCTTCGTATACCGAAATTGCTACCCAATTTTGCTACCCTAGGTGGTGGCGGCGGTGTTACCGCTCGGGTAAAGGTACCCGAATCCCTTACCCGAGACCACTCCCTCCTCCCTAACGCCAAACTCTTCTTTTATTAGCATTTAAACAAAATCTAAATTCTAGATGCTCCAAAAAGCTTGTCGCCAAACATAGCCGTTACGCTTACGCAATTTATAACGAAACTGACAAATATTAGAAAGTTAGGTGACTAATTTATAAAGTTTCAGATCTAGTGACTTAAATGAAAATATCAAATCTACAAGGGGCTAAATTAAAAAAATAACAGAATTATTTAAAAAAAAAAGGTTAGAGGTCCATAACCTTTCTTAAAAAATGAGGATCATCATGTAATAACTAGTCATAAAATTATATATAAAATACATTTACGATGATGATGACGTCACCGTGACGACGTCGGTAAACACCAACAGTAACTTGTGCTATATATTTATTAACTTATAAAAAATGAAAGAAAGATGCATATATAGGAAGAAATGAAGTTAAGAATTGTACCTGTGTTGTGTGAATGCAGCAGCAGCAGAAGATATAAACCCTAGCTTGTTTGAAATGTAGTGATGCTTTTGGGGTTATGGTGGAGCTATATGATGGTTTTATACTGTGGATGTTTACCTTGTTTTATTACCGTACGCTACTTTTTACTTTTTGGGAAATGTTAGTAACTATTTAGTATTTGGGTTATCTGGGTTGATCCGAATAACCCGAATACAATTATTGAACCGAGTAACCCAACTTAAATATGCTTAAGTGGGTCAGGTTTTTTAACACCCTTACTTGTAACCGAGTTTTGTTTTGTTTAGTATTTTGAAAACTGAACGGGACCGGCTGGTTGAATCGGATTAAACTTGTAGAAACGTAAGGGGAGTGAATACGTTCCCGTTTAAAATATTAAAACTTCTGTATCAAATGACCGATTAAGCGTGACGTAATATGAAAAGTGTCACCAATAGTTTTACAACAACTAGAGATAATATAGTGTAATAAGTAAAGCATGTCATAATAACACAAACATAGACACAATATAAATACCATGCCATGACACAAGTATAATTAACACAATATAATCAACAAGCCACACAAACCTAAACTCAATGCAAGTATAAATGTAAAACGATAAATGCAAAAATAAAACGTAAAGATAAAAGAAAGCGTAAACCAGACACGATGATTTATAGTGGTTCGGTCACAAAGTTCCTCTTCGCCCTAATCCACTCCCCGAGTACCCAATACGGGAGTTACTTCACTAATCAACAAGCTCCTTTCTCGGCGGAGAAAACCATACACCGTTGCTTACATTATTTTCTGACACTAAGTTGAATGTCGAGTACTAATCTAGCTAGTACCAATCTCACACACGATCTACCCGACCTACACGATCTACTCGATCAACCCAATCTACCCGATCAACACCATCTACCCGTTCTACACGATCTACCCGATCTACACGATCTACCCGGTCTACACGATCTACATGATCAACACGATCAATCCGATCTACATGATCTACCCGATCTACACACTACACCTCACGGACTTACACATCGTCCGGATCTACACACGACACTTCACGGACTTACACCTCGTCCGAATCTACATAATATACATGATTAAAAGATATGGACTCAATCTATATGTAACAAATGTTATATGTGGACTAACTAGACTACATAACTTCGTATTTATATGATAACGAAAGTTCTTCTCTTTGCACTTGAGGAAAGAAAGAAAGAATCACATTTAAACAAGATTAAAACAAGTTAATGTGATCAAAGAAGATGAAAGAATAGATTGAGAAAGAACAGAAAGTTTTGTGCTAAAGAGGGTTAATAAATTTGTTGAAAATGGCCCAATATTTATAAAACTCGAGGAGCGGGGACGGTCCTTAAACATGGAAGGTCCCTTATATATATGGGAACGCCACCTATTTAAGGGACCGTCCCTAGACGCCCTGCTTTTTTCTTTTATAGTGAAATGTTTATCTTGTATAGGTGCTATCTTTTGGGCGGAAAAATAGTTTTATGGTGATTTCAAATTTCAAATTTATTTTTCTTATTAAAACATTTCTTTATAAATACAAAAATAAATTGTATAACTTATTTTTGTAAAAGGTTTTGTCACATTTATAAAAATATGATGTTTAAGGACAAAAATAATTCTTTGATCACTTAACAAGTTTGAATTATTGTTTGTACATACATTAAGTGATTCAGACTTGAGACGTCGAGAGATGTTGATGCGCGCATGCATTGATGATTTGTGTTTACGAGTAACTTGTGCACTTGACGTTATGTATTAAAATTTACATGTTTGTCATCATTAAAATAAAAAGAGACTATATAGATTAAATGTCGTAACGTTTGCACTAACAAAACTAAACAATGAGCCAGTTTTTTTAACATCAAAATATATAAAACAGAAGCTGAAGCCAAAAAACTACAAAGCATCACTCCTCGCTATGGGGGTAATTTCACAAGGAAAGTTATCAAGCCAAATGAAATTTACATTAGAAACATAAGCAACTTTTGCAACTTCATGAGCCGCAAAGTTAAAGACCAGGGTGTCACATCTTTTGTAGAAGCAAGCGAAATCGTAGACTGCGAATCAGATTCAATAAAAGAATGATTCCATGCATTTGTAGCAGCAAGGATACAAGCTGATCGAATGGCACTCAACTCAACAGCAAGAACCGATTCATCACGACACTTTTCACCCAAACATGAAGCAAAGACCCATTACAATTACGAGCAACAATCTCAATAGCGGCATATGAGTCTTTAAAAGATGCATCGCAATTAAGCTTCACGAGATTTGAAGTGGGGGGGTCCACTTACGTGAACTTTCATGCGAGAAGCCATTGGTTTTCGCCATAGAAGTAGTATCAGAAGAAACAATTGAATGAAAAACACCATCATTGATCTGAGCTTCCAAAATTACACTAAATAATTTTGACTTGTTCAAATACGAAGAGATTTCTCGCTTTCCAAAATTCTTGTCTTCTGTTGCCACACTTGCATGGTCTTTTTGGAACAGTGAACCAGTTGAATAAGGAAAAAATAGAAGTGGCAATTTGTGTCCAAAATCAAAAAAATAGGCTAACTTAGGCTAATTTGTAAAAGATTTGGGCACATTTTGCCCCATTCTTTTTTTAAAATGAGCATTTATAACCCATTTAAAAGTTAAATGGGCATTAACGGTCACATATTTTCTCTTAACTTGAGAGTATTACAAATGTTTTTTACGGAAAACTGACAGATATAATATATTTAATTTTTTGAATATAAATGTGGTGTGTACGTTTGAGGAATTTATTTCGTCATTTTGGGTCTTTTCTAAAACTGTTCGTATTGCATTTGCTCGTTTGGCCCGTGCCCGTTTAAGCCTGTGCCCGTTTAGACCATGGCCCATGCCCGCCCGTTTTGCCACATCTCCGAAAAAGCCATAATTCATTTGAGAAACATGTTCGATTTAAAAAATCACAATTTACATAAGTGTAAGGGTAAATTGCAAAAAAAAAAAAATTTGTGGCAAGTCATTTTTGCTCCGTAGGCACCTCAAAAACTTAAATAGCGAATAATGTATCTGGTTTTCACACTTTGTTGCAATTACTTTCATTTTCACTAAAATCCGTTAAAAACCCTGTTTGTAAGTCCTTACGTGAGGGTATTTTCGTCATTTCAGTTGTCCGGCCATTTTTACACCTGCTCCTGCCAGTTCACTTGGATTTGGTTTCCCAACAAACCAATTTTTCATGGACATAATTTGCAACAAAACATTTGTTTTTATATAAGCTACCAACACCCATTAATTTACTACTATCGATCAAAATTCACATACACACATACACACACACACACACACACTCACTCACTCACACACTTAAAGAACATAGCTTTAAGAATGGTTATACGCAAATGCAGTAATGTGGCAAAAATTAAGACATCCTGGACCGACCGAAATACATAAAGAAGGTTCTTTTGCTGCCCGAACGTGGTAAGACTCGTTATCCAGAATTAGAGGGAGTTATTTACATTAAATGTGACTTAGTGTGTGTTGTCTGTATGCTTTAGTGTTCTAATTGTGGTACATTTGGCTGGGTGGATCCCCCGATGTGCCAAAGAGCTGTTGATGTGATTCCTGACCTTCTTAGGGCTAGGAAAGCGCTCGAAAGGACCCGAATGAGTATGTTCTGATGCTTACAGAGCAAGAGACATTGGTGAAGAGGCTGAATATGTACTTGGTCATTGCTTGTTTTATGATCTTTGTCGGTTATAAGTATATCTAGGATGGTTGGGGACGTGGTCTTGCTAGTTATGAATGTGGTAGTTTAGGTTGTTAGTATTTTGGGTATGTTTATGTGGGATATAGTTAATTCCTGTTTTTGGAACGATCTTTGTGGGTGAATGTGAATGATCTTATTAATGGTTTTTCAATACTTGTTCATTTAGTTGTTGTGAATGGGTTAATTAGACTCCTCTATATTTTGATCTCGGTTGAATAACATAGTCAAAGGAAAAAACTTTAGGTATTATGTTTGTCTAGTTGGTGTATAATGAGTATTTTTTAGCTCAGATTACTTAAAAAGGTCAAAGAAAAAACTTTGGTTGATATGTATGATGGCTATGATTCTATACCCAAATAAAGATTAAATTGTTAAGTGTCACTAATTTTGACTTATGTAAAGTCAATATAATTGATATTTGATGACCCTTTATATACCAATAAAGAATTCAAAAGTAAAATGTTTGACTAGTGCAAGTCAACATAAGAGAGTTTCAATTGTGCATAGAATTAAAACGCATATACATGCCCAAATTATGTCTTAAAAGCAACTTACAAACCATAACATAAAAGTAACTCACAATGCATCCAAACTTATTAAATGTCTTAAAAGCAGCTCACAAACCATAACATAAAATAATTGTTTTTATAGGAAAAAATAACATTGTTTATAAGGAAGATGAAGAAAATGAAAATTTTTTCATGTTTAATCCTTGATTTGAAGAAGCGGTCACATTTTTGGTTTTATAAGGATGTTGAGTTAAGAAATGAGTGCATTGCTGAATTGAATTAATGAGACCTCAAAAGAGGATATAAAACATCAAATGGCTTGAATACTGGCCAACTATTTGGTGCCACATAGAATTTTTTTGAAGACTACAGTGAAATTGGCACTTCTACAAATAAATTAGGTAGATAGATATTACATACGCGATCAGGAGAAGTTCTGTCTATGGAGAATAGTCTTCATATTTTTACAATCAGAATATACCTATATATAAAGAAAAGGTTGTATACCATGAAAAACCCACCCCAAGGTAATAAATATTACATTTTTTTAACTTCTTTTTTAAAGCATTATTGTTGGTTTGTTTACTTAATGAGATGTTGCATGATGCGTGCAGAACTTTGAGGTTTTCGTAGTTGGGCATTTTCGCAATCGTGTGGGTGATATCCTAACAGCTTGTAACAAGGAGACCGGTTCAGTTCAGGATGATTTGAGGTCAAGAATCAAGCAAATTGTTGCTGCATTGATCCAAATCGGACCAAGGGGAACTCAATAATTTCATCCTCTTCGGTTACAACTAGGCTTACCATCAAAATGAACAATTGTGTTATACCAAAAAGAAATAGGATTGTTTTTGTTATGTTTAGTTAGTAACACTTGCTCTGGCTTACTCACATTTCCCAAATATATGAAATTGCAGCAGAATTAATATTCAGCAGGTATTAGTATAGAACTGACTATAAAGCCTGGTACACAATTCAAAATCTAAAACAATGTTTATTGCTTGCTATCATACCTAACAGGACGGATAATATCATAGCTAGCAACCAGAGTTACATTCATAGACGTGAAAGGAAATTAAAAATCGCAGATACATCTTTTAAGTGAGTCTCAGCTCTACTAAAACTATCATTCCAAATTATTTAGATTTCATGCTATCATAGAAGAGTTCAAAGGAAAACACCAAATAACATACCACGTAGTAACTAGCATGCCATGATCTGAAATATCACTGTTCGGACCCCTCATTCGCATCTTGGCATTCATCCACAACACTCAACGAAGCAATCCGCCTTCATCGTATGCTGTTTCCACGACCTCATCACCAATCTTATGAAACCATTCCGAAAATCATGGTGTCACCAAGTTTGCTTAAGGATAAGATACACCTGATGATTTTGGGCATATGAAACACATTTCTAAGAGTCCAAACCTTGCCAGTGGCCAACCGAAGTTTCACTGTACCTACCCCAGCAACTTCAACATGCTTATTGCAGTACTCCAACTTCACCTCATGGCCATTCAATGGATGGTAGTCCACAAACATGTCCCTCGAGTTACAGACATGAACCGTGCATACATTAGACAAGACCCACCCGCGAGCCCTTGCTTTGGTCAACTCTGGGCTCTCATCGGCAACCAACAAACTTATAATTTCATCATGCACCACTTTCACACCCGAGTTTTCTTCCAAGACACTCAACCGATACAATCCATCCTCCTTGTACCCTTTTCCAATGACATTGCGACCCTTATAGATGGCACATTCCTCGCCCACAAAAGACACACCGAATCCGATATCAGTAAGTTTGACGACAGATATGAGACACTTGGTGATTGTGGGAATATGGAAAACATTTTCAAGAGTCAAAACCTTGCCTGTCGTTAATGGAAGCATCACTATTCCAAACCCAACCACATCGACATGGCTATTGTTGTCCAAAATCACCTCATGACCAGTCACTGGTTCGTAATCAACAAACATGTCCCTTGAGTTACAAACATGCACAGTGCATCTAGTAGCCAAGTACCACCCTCGAGCCCTAGCCTGGGTTAACTCTGGATCCTCATTGCAAACCAACAAGCCTATTGTTTCCTTGTGCACCACCCTTTCAGTGTCGGCGTGGCATGTTGATTCCTAAGATTACATCAGACATCAGAACATAAATTTTTAACAAGTCAAACAAAGATCAAATGCTTGCATAACAAACTGCATACAAAAGTCAAAACAATTTTAACAGATGTTTCATGCATTGACTTGTCGTAAAATTTTCCATTGCTATCAACTAAAAGATGGAAGTTGCATTGATAATCCTTTTATTCTACTAATAAAAACAGGATAGAAGGCTGTAAGCATTGTAACACACAACAAGCACTTTCAACCCATGAATATTTTCCATTTTAGCATATGAAAGTAAGCTTTTACCCATTTAGAATGTTTCCAAATTTCTCACTGAGTTTTGTTTGTTTTCATTCCCTTTTGGTTTTTACGATTAAAATTATTTGTTTCATTCATATCTTCTATAAGAAAGAAAATATTAGAATTCTCTAAACAAAAAATATTCAGATTTAACACGATTTGTAACAGAGCTTAAATAAGAAAGAAAATCTCACAAAATCAGGGCAGACCAGATACAGTGTCTTAAATAACAGATTCCATGCGGTAAATGCACTAGTTAAATCATAATGAACTTCTCAAATATAATGCCTTGCAGTGCTCTAGACTACACTGTCACTAATAATCCTTCTCATACTGAACATGCCATTATGACTTATGAGGGTAAACCTTAACGGAGTTCATTGGTTTCATGAATCAAGTCAAATCATTAAAAAAAAACACAGACAGTCCAACAAGCTAAGATTTTTCCAGCCTATTTCTAGCGAAATTTAATCTCGACTCTTCAAATTCGATAATAACTAAGCATTTGTATTTGTAGTTATAGCAATGTTTCTATCAACGATCCCTAATCCAATTGTAGTTGTGTAAAAAATTCATATCAACCAAATAATATCATATAATTGCATGCAACCTTCAAAAATAATAATTTTTTAAACACGCTAAACAAAGACATCTCACTAAAATAACTTTGTCACAATTTAAAGGTACTTAGGGAGTATTTGTTTAAGCTTATATAGCGGGCTTATTGCTTGTTTGGCCTTTGGCATATGTTTCATAACCTCATTTTTATGGCTTATTATGCCATAATAAGCTTATATAAGTTTCAACTAAGCCACAATAATAAGTTTATAAAACACAAGCCGAAACCAATAAGCCATAAGCCCGCTATGGGGTGTTTGTTTAAGCTTATATGTGGGCTTATGAGCGTATTTGATTTCTGGCTTATTTTGGGACTTGTGGGCTTATATAAGTTTATAAATTGGGGCTTAATATAAACCGAAACATAAATAAGGTCATAAGCCGCATATAAGCTTAAACAAACACCCTATAAAGTTCTTCTAAGGTCATTAATTATATAAAGTTGACTGATCATCAACACTATAAAAATGCAGAAACATATATTGAAAGATTAGAAGTAGATTATTATATACCTGTGATTGAAATAGATGAAACTTTCCGTTTTTAGTGTTACACACTCTGTTTGGAAGAATTTTCTAGAGGCTTTTCGGTTATGGTGATTGGTTATGTAGTGGGTGAATAATTGGAGTACTGTAGTTTCAAAAGTAGTTTTTTTTTTTTTTTTTTTTTTTTTTTTCGTTTAATTTCATTTAGTGCTATGTTATATAAATCTTCCATATATTGTCGTATCAAGAGGTTTTGGTTAATTGTACAACTCATAAGGCATACCGCATGCCGATTACATCTCACATTTTATGTTAAGTAAATTACCCTCTAACAAAACTTAAAACGACGCCGCTTTTATACACCTTCAAAACTACGTCGCTTTTACTCGTCATATTACCAATAACTCTTTACAATTTAGTAGTTTTGATGAGTATTTGGCCTTCGATACCTCTCACAAAACTTAAAACTCAAACGACGTTGTTTTATACACCTTCAAAACTGCATCGTTTTTCTTGCCATATTAAAATCATATTACCAACAACTCTGGACAATTTAGTAGTTTTGATGGGTATTTGGCCTTCAGAAAACGACGTCGTTTTGATGTATTGCTTTGTGGGGGAGCTAACTTTGACATAATGGTAATTATTTATAACGTGGGATCAAAATGACGTCGGTTTGCACCATGTGTATATATACCTATTTCTCATAATTTTTCCATAAAAACTTAAAGCCAAAAACTCGCGGCAACGCGCGAGTGTCTTAACTCGATATTTATATTTTCACAATAAACTCATCATTTGAATTAAATTGCTCCCAAACAATTAGGGGTGTATTTGGCGCAAAGTGTTTATGAGCATTTAAGAGTGATGAGCGGTGAGGGCTAAGAGTTGTAAATTTTAATGCTCGTTTTGCAAGTAGCAAATAGCTTAATTTATTTTTCGACATGCTATTTTTCAACACTCTAAGAAATAACATTTACAAATGTTGATTATTTGAGAGTTGTTACGTTACCAATTGCTTTTATAAAAAATACGCTTAATGCTCACAAATTGTTATTCATTGCAACCGCCACTATGGTGTATCTCAATTATTGCTTGCATGTTTTTAACTTTAAATGTAACTTAAGACTACGAATATAAAAACAATTGTTTTTAGTTATTAAGTTTTGCTAAATAAGAAATTGTTTTTTATTAACATATACTCCTTATCAATTGCTGTAACTTTTTACAACATACTAGTACATGATTAGCTAGCTGTTCATAAGAAGGGTCAAAATCAAGGCGTCATCACCAATAGGCCAACAGAAGCTAAAAAAGTGACAAGTTGCCGAAAATTTGATACACTTTGAAGATATTGTTTGACTTGTTTCCAAGGTGGATCAAATAATCTTTTTACTCAATGTATAAGAGGAATTTTCATTTGCTTACCTTTATTTTGATGCTTACTAATGGACAAATCCCCACCATCCATCTATTTTGATCTAATGGTGAAGATTTAACCTAAGATTTATTATGCTTAACCTTAATTCTCCCAACTATATAAAGTTTTTTCTTCTTCTTTTTTTTATTTCATTCGCTTCATTTTTTTTTCCACACAATTACTCTGTGTTTTCCTCCCAGCCTGCTCCCACTTTTGATCATCACCAGTTGGATCACCATCACCATCACCATTCCAATCACCATCACCATTTCGATCATCATCTCATCATCACCTCCCGATCATATCATCCTTTTTTATATCTTATTTTGATTTGAATGGACCGTTTGTTTCAGAAGCTGATTTGATTGATGTTGTTGCGGTTGATAATGTTGTTGATCGGTTGTTAATTATGTGGATCAAGTTGTTAAGATTCCTTCTTATTAAGTTGCACACCAAGTGTGTGATGAAATGTGTGAGTGAAAAATGCTTGATAATCTTGTTATCTACTCATGTAATTCTGCTTATTATTTAAGTTGTTTGTTGAATTTCTGTTTTTAACTGCATTTGAATGTTGTTTTTATGCCTGGTTGTTGTTTCGAATCTGCTATGTATCGTACGTGTAGTATCACCAGTGATATTTGAAGTTGAACTGTATACGTGTATTATCACCAGTAATATTTGTATTATCACTTGTGAAATTTTGTTTATTTGATACTTTAAGTTTATGTTTTAGATTGTGAGTAGCATTAGGTTTTAGTATGATATCATTTTGGGATGGGTAAATTGATGAAAATTTGATGCATGGAAGGTGTTTGACAAAATTCCTAAGAGAGGGATGCACAAGTTGAAAAGCAATCACATATACCTGTTTGTCCATCATTTCATATATATAACCAAATCACAAATGTTTATTTGAATAAAAAAACTTTGGGGAATTAATCAAAGTGCATTGTAGTTATTTTAAATGAGTAATCATATCCTATGTTGCATTAGTTGATGCTTATTTTCATTTTTCTGAATGGTTTCTTTTTGAATTATTTTTAGTGCGTTTTGTATTTTGCTTTCTCCATCACTCTATATCTAAGGTGATGCAAATTTGATGTACTGTTTGACAATTGCGCAGTGACTTAGAGCTTATGCCACAAGGACTGCTTACCTTAACAATCGTGAAGGCAAATAATTTGAAAAACCTAGAAATGATTGGGAAGTCTAATCCTCATGTGATTGCATATATTCGGCCACTTGAAAAGTTCAAAAGAAAGGTTGTTGATTACGACTTAAACCTTCTTTGAAATCATGTAATTCGATTAATTGCGTAAGATAAGAAGACCCAAAGTGTTGTACTTGAGGTTACGATTTTCTCCTTTTGATTTTCTCAGATTCTTGGTTTCTCATTATCACAAGTGATATCACAGTGATATCAAATGTGATATCACCTATGATATCACACGTGTGTCAGCTTTCTTTTATTTTGTTGAATCAATTGTGGTAATGGAGGATTTTATGTATCACAGGCGATATCAAAGTTATTTGAGCTTCTTCAATTTGTTTTGTGGAGCTGTTGTGCTTTTTTTAACCACATCTGCAGTTGTTATTGATTCTTTCGTTTGATGGAGCCGGTTTTTTACAAATTGCAATCACAAATAGTTTGATGATATCGTCTCTTTTTATGCCACATACAAAACAAATAAGTATGCTTTTTAATTTGTAATATCTCTTGTGAGGTTTCATTGTTTTTTGTACATTTTGTATCTATTATCACCTGAGATATTTCTCTTTCCAGGTACATGATGGTTTTTGTGCCTTTTATCGCAATTGACAATCACCGGAGATATGTTACCGTTGGTTCAGTCCGCTTAAGAACGAAACTCATCGAATCTTGTGTATGATTACTCCAAGCATTCAAGAAAGCTTTTGTGTTATCCAAATATCATCGTAACTGGTCAAGATGGTGCTATGCAAAAAGTAATTGCAGTTGAGCTTCCCGGTTAAAAGCCCCGTCTTTTGTCATAAATTAGAAGTTATGTATCTCTTGTGATAAATAGTTGGAATTAATTTTTATGAGGTCTTTGTGAGTTTATGGAATATTTTGTCATTTTAACACTTTGTGATAAAGCATGAAAATGATGAAATGTTTACATTATTTATGTGTTTAAATTCAGTTTTCCCACTCCTTGTGTTTGTGCGTTAGAATTACCGTTACTATTGTTATTGTTAGTTATAGATGAAGAAGATGATGTGGTGACTGTTGAGGTGCTGGATGTGGTGTTGTTATTGTTAATCATGATTGATTATTTATTTTTACGACGATGATGATTGGAGGAGGAGGAGGAGGAGGAGTTCATTAGTGGTCGTGGACTTTCTTTGTTTAGAGTTCCAGTCATGTGCCTTGTATCCTACTAAGAAAATCAATTTATTTTTTATTTTTTATTTTTTTATGCCAGGTGTATCACAGGTGATATCAAATGTGATATCACAGATGTGTCAGATTTCTTTTATTTTTTAGAATCAGTTGTGGTAATGGAGGATCTTATGATATCACAGGCGATATCAAAGTTGTTTGAGCTTCTTCAATTTGTTTTTTGTACATTTCGTATATATTATCACTTGAGATATTTCTCTTTTCAAGTACATGACGGTTTTTATGCTTTTTACTGCAATTGACAATCACTGAAGATGTGTTACTGTTGGTTTTGGTCTGCTTAAGAACGAAACTATTGAATCTTGTGTATGGTTACTCTAAGCATTCAAGAAAACTTTTGTGCGTTATCCGAATATCATTGTAACTGGTCAAGATGGTGCTATGCGAAAAGCAATTGCAACTGAGCTTTCTAGTTCCAAGCCCCGTCTTTTGTCATAAATTAGAAGTTATATATCTTCTATGATAAATAGTTGGAACTAATTTTTATGAGGTCTTTGTGAGTTTATGGAATATTTTTTCATTTTTAGCACTTGTGATAAAGCATGAAAATGATGAAATGTTTACATCCTTTATGTGTTAACTTGTTTTTACTTGTTTCTGACATGTATCACTTGTAATATTATTCTTTAATTGATGTATGTGTTCACCTCTTTTTTTTCGAATCGTTATGTTACTCAAAAGCATTGCTTAATTAATCCTATTCTCGTTTGATTTTGAGACTATGTCATGTTTTTATTTTCATAGTTTTCTTCATGAAGTCAACGGTATTTTAAGTGACTTTTCATTAATATCAGTTGTGATACTCTAATAAAATTACCGAAAGAAGGTTATATTCAGATAAACAAAAAGCATTGTTTACATCTGAATAGAAATTACCATTGTTTACAATTTAAGTAGCAAGAGAAAATTACAATTTAAGCAAAGAAAAGAAAATTACTAATTGATGCATTTGTCTTTTATTTTCTACAACTTTCTTCTTGCCGCCTTTATGAGCATCCCTCCTTTGTCTTCTTTCCCACTTCATTCTTTTTAGTTTGCAACATCTTCTTCTTCATTTCCTCTTCTTCTTTTCTCAACTGCCTTTGCTTTCTTACATGCGCTCTCTTTCAGTTCATCAATTCATCGTTGGTGGTGTTGGTGGTTGTAGATCCTGTTATATCACGGTGATATCACAAATGTTTCTTCAAGAGTTGTTGGTGGTGTATCTGCTTCGCTTTTTGTTCTTGGTATGTTTTCTAAGCTTAAATGTCTAGCAGTGATTTTGTTAATTTGCTTGGTATTGTTAGTGTTGTCGGTGATGATGTTGTTCCTTTATTCACTTCTTCAGTTTGACTTTGTTATTTTTTAGCAAAAGTCTTTTTCCTTTCACCTTCAACTCCTGCTTTTTTGCTTCTTTTATTCTTGATATTCAAATCTGCATAAAATATATACCATGTTATTGTATGAATAGTTCATTGTTTTTTAATATCATACGTGATATATAAATTGAATAAGTATACGTCATCAAATATCATAGGTGATATACTACCAACAAACAATTATTACAACTGTTGTATCACATGTGATATACTATAAATGAGCAATTGTTGTAACTGTTGTATCACAGGTGATATACTAACAGTAAGCAATCATTGCAACTGTTGTATCATAGGTGATATACTACCAACTAATACTAGAGTCAAATACCGCTTTAAAACATATCGAAGCATGCCCAATCTATCCATTTTGCACATATATCTACCACAAATTTAACAAAAGCATGTTACAGTCACAATATTTATTTTAGCCTGTTAAGTCTCTCATGTTATCACAATAATCATCTAACTTTCACAACAATCCCTCAATAAACTAATAAAATCTACAAAAACAGCAAAGTGTTCATACTGTAGAATAAATATCCGTGTTTTTAGGGATACAATTATATCATTCTACTGTTTTTAGGGTTACAATTTTAACATTCTACTGAAAGTATACATACACATTCTACTGAATGTGTATGTATCATCGTGATATAACACATAAGCTAAATGTTAAATCAAGTACGCGAATACATCTGTGGTTTTATCACGCTTAATTCTTCTAAAGGAGACATGCTTATACGTTACAATATACCTTTACTTTTATGAATCTCTGGAGATTGAGTCAAAAATTTGATTAACAACAAAACTGCATTTACTTATAGTAAATAGTATATCATCAAAACTTATAGCCAAAAAAAAGAAAAAGAAAAAAAAGTCTAACCATAATTATAAAACAACAACAATAAAATATCAAAAGTGATACTATACATGACATATAATAAATCTTAACAAGTAAACAAAAAACCTATCAAATAACCAAAAATTTCACAAGTGATAATACAAATATCACTAATGATAATACATATATACAGTTCAACTTCAAATATCACTGGTGATACTACACGTATGATACTTTTCACTCACACATTTCATCAAACACTTGGTGTGCATCTATGTATACAAAGTGTTTTACTCGGAAACTCAACCAAAAGAACATAACTAAAAGCATGTCACAATCACAATAAATAAAATTTAAAAATATATGAATTTAGACTAAAACTTTTTCAAAAGTTGGACTTAAACTTAACTCTGGAAATTTTAAATTGTTTGTTGCATGACCCCATAGTTTCATCCACATAGATATGAGAAATGAAACTGTGACAAAAGCTATTATACAAAGTTCTTATATTCACCAAAAGGACAAAACTTACCAAGTTACAAACAAGTGAAGAATCTTTATGTAACGTACATAAAATTACAAAGAAACTAGCTTTAGACTTTGATACAGCATCACATCATTTCACTAACGTACAAAAGATCACCAAATAATTTATCCTAGCCAGAGATATTGATAGACTTAACCTCCGACTTCTTCTCTTCCATCTTGGGCACCATGACAGTGAGCACAACATTCTCCATAGTCGCCTAATTTCACATTTTGGAAGGTGGTGGTCACGAAGAGTAAAACCGGTAAATCAACCGCTTTTTTCGTGGATCGTTTGATTTACTAGTTCATTGTTTCATTTTGTGTTTATTTCGTGATTTGCCTTTGTTAATTTGTGCGATTTTTTGATTTTTTGTCGTGATTTATGTGTAGAGAGAAAGAGAAAGTATGTGAGATTTAGGGAAAGTGAGAAAGTGACAAGTGAGAAGAAAGGGTGATTAGAATAACGTATTTACAATTTCAGTCCTTCCATGTTTTTTTTTCCTTAATTTTTGTCTTTTAGATCAACGGCTCAGATCTGTTCATTAGTATGTAGAAAATATTGAGTATGTAAAATAAAGTGTCTCCAATGTATAATAGCAAGCCTCATCAACTACTCATATTTTCATCGTTTGGATCCTTTTGTGATTCATTTTCAATACATCAATTTTGCAAAAAAAAAATAATAATAATAATAAAAATAATAATAATAATTCCTTTGACAAGCAAATAACAAATATCGGGAATATTAAATAAAATCCTCTATAGATATCTTAAAACTAGAAATAGACAATGCGTAACATTAGATGTCGCAAGAA
Organism: Chrysanthemum lavandulifolium; assembly: GCA_022545495.1. Classification (NCBI taxonomy): domain Eukaryota; kingdom Viridiplantae; phylum Streptophyta; class Magnoliopsida; order Asterales; family Asteraceae; genus Chrysanthemum; species Chrysanthemum lavandulifolium. Next base: position 67,527,494 of record CM040238.1, read on the forward strand.
TATATTAAAGTTATGACTAGCGATGAAGAGCCCACACAAATGTAAGAATGACGATCCTAGCATAAAATTCATAAATGTTTTGAATTAAAATTTTATTTTAAAATTTCAGTTTAAAAATGTAGGATCATTGTATTGTAAAAAACTTGGGGACAAATCAAAGTATCAATGTGGACGTTTAGAGGAGATGTGAGTTCCACCACTAAGAGGGTGTTTGGGAGTGCGTTTAGACATAGATTATTTGCTTATCACGTTTCGAAACCATAGATAATCACTTTGGAATGTTTGGCATAAGAAAGCAAATAATTGCTTTTTTGCGTTTCAAATAAATGAAAACCACGTTTTGCAAAAGTGGACATGGAGGTGCAGCTTGGAAACGTGATTCTTGGGACCTACATTATTTCTATCAAATTACCATAACACCCTCAATAGTACCCATAAACATATGTTATCTTTGTCCATTTTTGACACTTTACCTATCAAATTAATAAATAATCTAGTTTGACAAACACTCAAAAAACTGATTATTTGATTATTGCAAATCAAATAGCATAATCAATCCAAACACTATATTTCAAAACCACGTTTTGCAACAGCTAATTATCTGATTATCCGTTTTCAAAACGAATAATCTATTTTCAATAAGCAATCCCAAACACCCCCTAAATATAGAACTTTTTTGTGATTAATAAATTTACTGGATTGAGGTACCGCCCTCCTTCCGTAAATCAGCAACCATATAGAGATCACATTGAATGATAGCTTAAAACATAAAGTTGAAACATCTCATATAGATCATGCAAAGATCTAATCAATCAATCCAGCACATCAATATATCATCAGCACATTCAATATTTTTAATGACCTTCATAACAAAATCTGTATCTGATATAATCAAGTTTGTTTATTGATACTAGATTGATGATCTTTGAATCACCTATGTAACTAGTATAAACTGAGGCAATGACAAACGATAAGCATACCTGAGTTTTTAACCCAACTTTTTAACATTACTAGATGTACAAACATCTCATAATACAACTACCCTTAATTATTGCAGATTACCCATATGCATAACATATGCGATGCATTGTGGTATATATATAATCGCAAGAAAAGAAGCTAAAGGATTAACAAGCACAAAAGGATACAGAATTTCAGCAAAAGTATTAAATTCAGTAAGACATTACGACATAACCACAACTTAAGATTCAATACGCATACATGGAGTCTAAAGTATGCACTTAAAGAAAGTTTGTGGACAAAACTAAACTACCAGTAGTCAAGTGACAATCTAAACAACCACGCCACGCTTGATTTCCACCTGAACGCTCATCAACGAGACCCATCCGAAACAATCCATCCTCAATGAACCCATTTCCACGATCTCCTGACCCTTCTTCACATGGCATCCCTCATCATCAAAGCCCACGCTAAATCCCATCTGCTTAAGCATTTTAACGGATATGCAACACTTCATGATTGCAGGCATATGAAAACTCTTTCAAGAGTCAAAACTTTACCAGTAGTCAACTGAAGTTTCACCGCTCCATACCCGAGCACGTCAACACGACTTTTGTCTTCCAGAACCACCTCATGACCAGTCGCGGTTGGTAGTCAACAAACATGTCCTCGAGTTACAAACATGCATTGTGCAACTAGCAAGCAAGTACCACCCTCGAGCCCGAGCTTTGGTCAACTCTGGGTGTTCATTGCCCATCAACAAGCCTATCTTTCCATGAGCGCGATGCACTACTTTGGCAAGTGGGGGTGGTTCTTTCATAAAGTCCATCTTATATAAAACGTCATCCTTGTACCCTTTTTGAACGACAACATCACCCTGCTTAATGACACATTGCCCACCCCCAAAAGTAATGATAAATCCCGAATCATTAGCTTTGTCAGCAGCTGGATGTTCATTCGCAAACACTTTCCTCATAGGACGATTTCCCGTTAAGCTCAACCGATACACACAATCCCCTAAATTATACCCTTTACCTATGACCTCGTGGCTCTTAGTAATGACACCTATCCCATCCACAAAAGACACGATGTATCCAAGATCATCGAGTTTGGCGACAGATACATAGCATTTACTGATTTTGGGGATATGAAGAACATTTGAAAGAGTCAACACCTTGGCTGTGTCTAATCGAATCACCACCGCACCAATTCCAGCTACATCAAGATGATCATCGTTGTCCAAAATCACCTCGTGATCTCTCATAGGGTTGTAGTCCACAAACATGTCCCTAGAGTAGCAAACATGCTCTGAAGAACCACAATTCAAGTACCAGCCTTGGGCCTTGTTGTTGGATCGAGTCCCAAAGCCTATTATTGCCTTAAGCACCACTTTCGCAGTATCAGATTTTTTGTCTTTGCATTTCCGAGCATAATGTCCTGTCTCCCCACACACGTTACACTTCCTGGTTGTGTCCTGAAGCACCAGTTTTTTAGAATCTGACTTCCTTTCTTTGCAGTCGAGAGCATAGTGTCCTGTGTACCCACACAGGTGGCACTTCCTGGTGGTGTCCTGAAGCACCAATTTTACAGAATCAGATTTTTTGTCTTTGCATTCCCGAGCATAATGTCCTGTCTCCCCACACACGTGACACTTCCTGGTTGTGTCTTGAAGCACCACTTCTTCAGAACCTGACTTTCTTTCTTTGCAGTCGCGAGCATAGTGCCCTGTGTCCCCACACACGTGACACTTCCCAGTGTTCTTGGACTTGGAATTTTTTTTCTGTGGCATGTTCGTTCTACCTGCTTGTTACAAGAAAAATATGAAAACTTAATATTTTTTGGGTATTTATGAAACATAAGATAGAAAGTTTTACATGCAACATTGAATCAATCATGATTTATGAAAGTAAACAAGATATACATTATGACAATTTTCATGTCATTGCATACAAAGGGTAACTTATAAGCATTATACAGCACAAGACTGCCGGCGGTTTAAAAAAATACACCTTATCATTTAAGTCGGAAAGCAAGTAGATTGGTCCTAGTGAACGACAAACAGACAACACACCTTGAAAGGAAACTAATATAGTTTGAAAAGTATTTTGGTTGTTCAATTGTTTCTCTATAAATGGCAGCCATTAATCCCATTATCACATCCGGAAATGATAAAATCTTCATGAACAACAAAAATTCCAGATTTCACATGATGTGTATTAAAACCTAATAAGAAATAAATTCCCGTATGCCTAAATAACAATTCAAACTAAATACAAGGGCTTATAAACAGATTCTGTACCATGAAGGACTAGTTTCACGTGAGTGTGTGATCCCCTCTCTCCTCGTCTTTTGTGAAGGTTAAAAGTAAGTGCACATACCTCAATCATTAAAGTGTTTGCAAAACAAAATCTCAAAAATCACATCTAGTGCTTGAGCCAACACTTCTACCTCTGATCGTCTCTATCTTCATAATTGAGCAACGGCCTTCCTATGTTGAAGAATTTTATAATAGCTTCGAGGATCCTAGAGCAAGGCCTAAGAATCTTATGTTATCGTGCTATGACAAATCCTTTACAAAAAATATGCAAACCGTTCAATCGATCAGTTGTAACAATTTTACTTTGCCCTTTCATGTAATCGTGACAATTTTATCAAGGATGCATCCTTCCAGCCAAATTTTCAGTTCCACCTACCGCTAACAAGACTTTAATGCGTTTACCGTTCCTCTTCAAAAGATGCAACTATCGTCCAATTCCCATGATCCTACTGGACCTACCCTTACTGCACGACTCTGTTTTTTAACGACATTATCATTAAGCTAGCAAGAAGCTAGATAAAAGGAATCAAAAGTATTACAAGCCCACAGGATCATTGATCCAATCAATCAAAGGTGGGATAAAACTTTGATTTCGTTAACAAGAGTGTCTATACGAGACCGTTACGGGTCAAAACAAACTCTATTGCGGTATCTCCCAGTGATCCAAGTGGTACCTCGTCAAAACAGCCCTTTTCCAAAATGTTAAAACCAACTACTGTAGGACTCTGCTTATACTGTGGTTCCAAATTAACTAAATGATTCTGACGCTTTCAAATTTTCATAGCATAAACATCAATCGTCAAGCATGCATACAATAACATAAGCACCCTTTCAATAGAAAAACACATGAAGCTCGTGTAGTAATCTTAGCCCTAAGAACTTTCTTATAACGCTAAACATCAAACTACACTATATCCATCAAAAAATGTAATTTACAGGAACCTTTAACAAACAGAATATCAAACAAGTATGAATTCATACTCAATGAAATAGTTATTTGCTTTTTCAATTTCATAAACTAACTATTTATCATAGTATAAACATCAACTTTTTTAAACAAATAGAATAAAAATCAGTTGGCAAGCATGTATACTAACAATTTCAACATCTCACGGACGTGGAACATTTTGAAAGCACATGATGTTAGCTCTAATTAAGAACCTTCTTATCTAGCAAAACAAGAGACCTACCCGAGGGCCGTCTCGTAGTTTTTGGTGGCCCTAGGCGATAACAACAAATAAGCCCTATTACACTTGTAAACTAAAGAGAAATTGCATATAAACATTAATTACATGACTCATATATGGTTAATATTATATGTATTTATATGCAAAATTAATAAAATGTGGCCCCTTTAAGTGGAGGCCTGTGCGATGGCACCTATTGCACACCCTCCGAGCCCCCTCTCGACCTACCAATATACTTAAAATACATTCATCTAGCAGCTAGTTCTCAAATCCAAACTATATCGCTTAAACATTCGGTACCATCAAACAATAATATGATTCACAGGAGATCAAAACGTAAACTACATAAACTTTTAACAAATAGAATATCAAAATATATGAAGACAAGTCTCTATTAATTATGGCTCGTTTGGCGATGAGCTTTTGGAGCGTTTAGAATATAGTGTTTGTTCGCAACTGGTTTTTGTTTAGAAGCTCTATTTAAACGCTAATAAAAGGAGCCTTTAGCGTTTTGCTTAGCTTTTATCACATTTTACACTTTATAATCACAACTAAGGCAACTATGTTACCCGACGCTTTTATAAAACAAATAGCTAACTCCTACAACTATGTTTCAAAAAAGTGTTTGGTACCAAAGATGCATATGTAAAATGACGTAAAAAGTAATCGCTGACGCTAACCACTTATTTTATTAGCATTCAAAATACAAAACTGTAAACACTCATTGTCAAGCAACCATTATATTTAGAAGGCTTATAAATGCTCCAACAAGCTTTTCGCCAAACATGATAACCAACCAATAAGTTTATGACGAAATTGGCATATTACAAACTTGAGAGGCTAATATGTAAATTTTAGATCTAGTGACTAAAATGTAAATATCAAATCTACAGGACTAAATAACAAAATAACACAAGTTACAGGTTCATGATAAATTTACAAACATTTGAAAATGTACTAAAAATATAATTTGAAATATTAACAAAAAAAAAAAAAAAAAAAAAAAAAACCGTTATAAGAAAGAACTTTTTAGTAATTTTCTCATATAAAATTTGGTTTAAAAAAAAAAACCGATGATGCGTCAGCGTGACTTCGTCGGCAAACATAGAACAAGCAATTGTAACTTGAAAATGAAAAAGAAAATGCATAGGAAGGTTTGAGGTAGAATTGTACCAGTGCAGAAGATAAACCCTAGCAGCTAGTTTCAAATGTAGAGTAATGGTGTTTGGGGTTATGCTGGTGGTGGTATTATGATGGTTTTATGGTGTGGTTGTTTTATTACCGCACTATGCTTTTTTAGTTTTTTACTTTTTAACAAAATGTTGTGATTTAAAATAAGAGTAAAATTACACGGGGTAATTTGTCTTTTTCTTTTCATTTTTTTACTTAAAAAAAAAAAAAAAAGAAAAAAAAAAAAATATTTAACAATTTATAGAAATTTATCCCTATAAGTGCACTCGGTATCATTACTCAAGAACCAAGTGAAAGCTTAACATTTTCACGTTAAAGTTGCGTTACCCACACCGCCCCCTGCATTAAATCGCGTTAAACCCTTGCGTTAAAGCTTTAACGCGCTTAAAGGTGATGTTTTTGTAAGTTGCTTTAACATCCACACCGTGTGGTGAGTTAAACTTTAGCTTAGTTTTTTTTGTTTAATTACTCCAGTATAATAAAAGTGAGGCTCAAAATGTTGAGTTATGATAAGGGTGTTTTATTTAGTTAAGGTGAAAAAGTTAAAGCGGATGTGGCGACGTGACATCGAGTGAAACTTTAACCCGAGGTGATGACACCTTGTGCTCTAAATCAAGGTTTTAAGATCGAGATCTTACCTAGGATCGTTTTCTTTTTGCAAGATCGTGATCGTAAGATCGATAGGGATCCTAACATCCTACAATAATGTCATTTTTTAATGATCTTTGTAATATTATTCAAATCTACAAATTATTATATATTATAAACATGAAATTATATGAATGTTTCATGAAATTGTTGACCTAAATTATGAATATGAAATGTTTAAGAAGAATCACATGTTATTTTTTAAATTATATAAAAACATAAACCATAAACTTGTAGTTTTTTAGTTTGTTGTTCGAGAAAAGTAAGATCGGATTGTAGTAGATATTAAGATCTTATAGTCAAAACCGGATCCTAAAAGATTTTAAGCTTGTTAAGATCCTACATAGGATCCGGATCGTGTTTGCTTTTTTGAATCGTAAGATCCTAAGATCAAGATCGAATCTTAACAACTAATCTATAAATATCTCAATTCTCCTACATTTTTATTCTCAATTTCAAACACAATCTTTATTTATATATTTTAATCTTCTCAACTAATAAAATGTCTCAAAAAAATTCCTAAAAACCTGACACCAACAAAACGTTCAAACAACACTGAATTCCAATTTTATTTTGGGTCACTTAACAAACGTTAATTTTCAAAACGTGTCGAGCCTTATTATCGCCTTTTGGAAGACGTGTCTTCAACATAACAAATGAAAGACTCCACCAAGTCGTCGGGGTTAATAGTTGTGATTTTTAATGCTCATTTAGCAAGCAACAAATAGCTTTATCGATTTTTCGGAATGTTCCTTTTCCAACGCTGCATAAAATAACATTTTAAAATGTTGAGCATTTGGGTGCTGTTATATACATTATACTAATATAACTATGTTACCAAAAGTTTTTAATAAAAAAAATACAATTACTCCTCATTGCTACAACTTACTACTATTTTTGACAAACACACCTTAAATGTATCACAATTATGGGTGTGGATCAAGAGAAAAATGCATTTAGGAAGAAAAATGAGAAAAATGTGACGCACCAATTTTTAAGGTGCATCCCCCCCTCCAAAAAAAAAAGTTCGAGGAGAAAAAAATATTTCCCACCAAAAATTTATTACTGTGATGTACATTTTTTTTGTCCATTTCAGTTATAAAAATTGGTGCATCATAGTTATACTAACTTTTTTAACTGTAATGCACCCAAAAAAAAGCATCACAGTTAGGAATTTTGACGGGAAAATTTTTTTTGGCCCAATTTTTTATTTTATTATTATTTTATTTTATTTTTTGAAGTTGGGTGGAGGTTGGGGTGATGTAGTAGTGACATGATAGTCACTCCCATAGTTACTTATCACTTTTATATTAAGACCAACTTTTCTTATGATCTAATATCCCACAATTATTACATGTTTTTAACTTTTAAAACTTAAAAGCAACACTTAAGACTCATATATCAAAACACTTATTTTTAATTACAAGTTTTGCTAAATTAGAAGTTGTTTTTATTAACATATACTTATATACGTAGTACTTATTAATTAACTTTTTATAACATACATGATTAGCTAGTTGTTCATAAGAAGGGTCAAAATCAAAGCGTCATCACCAATAGGCCAGAAGCTAGTAAAATTGCCGAAAATTTGATAAACTTTGAAGATACGGATGTGTTATAAATACCCTTTCTATATTGTCACATCAGAGGGTTTTCGTTAAACCGTATAACCCGCAATGCACACCGTATAAGCCAGCGATACACCCTATCATTGGATACCCTCTCTATGGAGGGTGTGGATAACTTGTCAATTGAAAATATTGTTTGACTTGTTTCCAAAAGTGGATCAAAGAATCTTCATGAGGTTTTTAACACATGTCTTAAGATTTCATGGAAGGCAAGATCACAACAAAGCATCCGTATGTTTCAAATTAAAATATTACTTTAAAAATTCACACAGTTCAAAAAATGTACAATCATTGTATTGTAAAAAAACAATTTTGGGACAAATCAAAGTATAAATGTGGACGTTTCGTTTGTGACGGAGAAAATAAAATTTAGACATTATTCTAGTCTAAGAAACTCAAGTGAGATTGTTTCGGCAACATGTTCTTAATCTCACATGGGCGGTAGAAAAATGAATGTTTCAATGGTCGAAAGTGTGTTGGTACCTTCTTATTTTCAAGTTTCATCGTTAAAAGGATCGAGGTAATGCCTAAGAGGCACAAGTTGGAGGTTCATGCATTGCTTGTCATTTCTAGAAAGCAAGGTATGAAGTCGTTTTTCAATGATAACTCCGTAACTGTATAGTCGTGTCCTATGGTAGTTAGGTTATACATCTACAAATCTACAATGCATTTCGATTTTACTCATGGGAAGAACAAGAAGCCATATTACTGCAGTTCAATGTCATCCAAATAGAAGTATCAAGGTCTGGTGGTCTAGATATGTTCATGATCTTTTTTGTGTAGGTAGATCATGTACAATCTAAACACATTCGTAAGATGATATGTTAAGAATTGTGTATGTATATATTTTTTTCAACCTTTGCTAAGGTGGTTTATAAAAGTTACCAATGTTCGCCCAGATAAAAATACTTCCTATCTATATGTTTTACGAGAGCTTGTTAGAATATTTTCTTTTTAACGACAGACGTCGTTAACTAGCAACTTAATCAACAATCCTCGTAAAACTGCACTGACATATTTCAAAGTATCTATATTTGCAGTAAGACCTTATGTTTGTGTATTTAGATTTCTTAACTATGTGAAGGACTTCGGGGTCTGTCCCGTTACAGTAAGAGGAGATGGGAGTCCCACCACTAAATATCAAACTTTTTTGTGATTAATAAATTTAGCAGATTGAGGTACCGTGCTCCTTCCGTAAATCAGCAACCAATTTACCATTAAATTCAAAAAATGTAAAATGACGAATTGAAGATATCACATTGCATGATAGCTTGAAGAGTATTTCTAAACAATTAATCCAACAGCTCAATAGTATTGGCCTATTCATTTTCCCATTTTTAATGACCTTCATAACAAAATCTGTATCTGATACAATCAAGTTTGTTTATTGATACTAGATTGGTGATCTTTTAATCACCTATGTAACTAGTATAAACTAACGCAATGACAAACGATAAGCATACATCAGTTTTTAACCTGATTTTAAACATTACTAGATGTACATTAAACTGCTGATAATCTTGGAAAACCCAAGTTGTTAACACATAAAAAAAAATGGAATCATAATACAATTACACTTAATTATTCAGATCCATATTCTGAATTGCACCCAGCTTGCAAGGCAATATATCTTTATAGCCACCAAACCTGTATAGTATACCCATATGGCCATATGCATAACATAAGCGATGCATTGTGGTATATATATAATGGCAAGAAAAGAAGCTAAAGGATTAACAAGCACAAAAGGATACAGAATTTCAGCAAAAGTATTAAATTCAGTAAGACATTACGACATAACCACAACTTAAGATTCAATACGATACATGAAGTCAAAGTATGCACTTAAAGAAAGTTTGTGGACAAAAACTAAACTACCAATAGTCAAGTGACAATCTAAACAACCACGCCACGCTTGATTTCCACCTGAACGTTCATCAACGAGACCCATCCGAAAAATCCATCCTCAATGAACCCATTTCCCACGATCTCCTGACCCTTCTTCACATGGCATCCCTCATCATCAAAGCCCACGCTAAATCCCATCTGCTTAAGCATTTTAACGGATATGCAACACTTCATGATTGCAGGCATATGAAAAACTCTTTCAAGAGTCAAAACCTTACCAGTAGTCAACTGAAGTTTCACCGTTCCATACCCGAGCACGTCAACACGACTTTTGTCTTCCAGAACCACCTCATGACCAGTCGCCGGTTGGTAGTCAACAAACATGTCCCTCGAGTTACAAACATGCATTGTGCAACTAGCAAGCAAGTACCACCCTCGAGCCCGAGCTTTGGTCAACTCTGGGTGTTCATTGCCCATCAACAAGCCTATCTTTTCATGATGCACTACTTTGGCATGTGTCGGTGGTTCTTTCATAAAGTCCATCTTATATAAAACGTCATCCTTGTACCCTTTTTGAACGACCACATCACCCTGCTTAATGACACATTGCCCACCCCCAAAAGTAACTCTGAATTCGAATCATTAGCTTTGTCCGGCTGAACCTAAGGGACGATATACCAATCCTGGCTACTTCAGCATTAACCTGGTGATCACTCATTGCACCTGGATGTTTATTGGCAATCACTTTCCTAACAGGAGGATCTCCCCTTAAGCTCAACCGATACACGCCATTCCCTAAATTATACCCTTTACCTATGACCTCGTGGCTCTTAGTAATGACACCTATCCCATCCACAATAGACGTGATGAATCCAAGATCATCGAGTTTGGCGACAGATACATAGCATTTACTGATTTTGGGTATATGAAGAACATTTGAAAGAGTCAAAACCTTGTCTGTGTCGAATCGAATCACCACTGTACCAATTCCAGCTACTTCAAGATGATCATCGTTGTCCAAAATCACCTCGTGATCTCTCATTGGGTTGTAGTCCACAAACATGTCCCTAGAGTAGCAAACATGCTCTGAAGAACCACAATTCAAGTACCAGCCTTGAGCCTTGTTGTTGGATCGAGTCCCGTAGCCTATTATTGCCTTAAGCACCACTTTCTCAGTCCTCGTGGCTTTGGAATGTGGCATGTTCATTCTATCTGATTGTTACAAGAAAAATATGAAAATTTAATATTTATATTAGATCTTATGAAACATAAAATAGAAGCCTTTACATAAACATTGAATCGATCATGCTCGATGAAAGTAACAAGATAACAGAAATATAATAGCCACATAATAAAATGCTTGCAAACATGGAAACATTATGACATTTTCATGTCATCGCATACAAAGGGTAACTTATAAGCATCATACAACACAAGACTACAGCGATTTTTGCCTCTTATGACGTTTTCATTTTCAGAAAGGTTTTACATTCCTTTTACACTTTGTCTTGTTGATCGACAAATTTTCACAATTATTGTTTTCATTTAAGTCGGAAAGCAATTAGTATATTGGTCCTAGTTAACGACAAACAGACAGCACACCTTGACCGGAAATTAACATAGTTTGAAAATATTTTGGCTGTTCAATTGTTCGATCCACTCTTGATCCACTCTATATGACAGCCATTATCACATCTGGAGATGCTAAAATCCTTTACAAAAATATGCATGATAATATAAATAGTGAGTATTATTTAACCGTTCAATCAGTTTACTTTGCCCTTTCAGTAAAAGTAGCCGTGACAATTTTATCAATGCTCTTACCGGAACTCTTGTAAAACATGCAACTATCGTGCAATTCCCATGATCCAAATGGACCTAATCCTACTGTACGACTCTACTTATAGTATAATTCCAAATTAACCAAATAATTGGACACTTCCGAATTTCCATATCAAACCCTTCAAATGACTATTTATCATAGCATAAACATGAATCGTCAAGGATGCGTGCACTAATAATACACGCACCCCGTCAAAAAAACACACACATGTAGCTCTTGTATTAATCTTAGCCGTAAGAATCTTCCTATATCGCTTAACAAGACACCTACCATACCAATATATATAATATCACCACATTACATTAATTTATCAAACAGCCACTAAATGTACGCCTCGTCGCCTCCCCAACTATATTGTGTAAGATTTGGTGCCATCAAAATGTAATAGAATTCGCAAACAGGGATCAAAACATAAACTATAAGAGCTTTAAAGAAACAGAACATCACATCTGTATAAAACAGAACATCACATCTGTATAAAACAAATTCTCTTAAATCATAAGCTAGGCAATTAATTAACAATAAATTGTCACATTGTAAAGTTCAGAGGCCAATCTGTAAATTTTCAGATCAAATAGCAGAATCAATAATGTGTAGATTTCATATGACTGGAATTATAATAGTAAGCATCAATTACAAAGCACGTGTACATGATCTTATCCCTAAGAACCTATGTCTCTCGCTAAACAAGAGACCTGCCTATATATTTCATCTCAACACAATACCTTCATCAAAAGACGGGTAAGAATAACCTTTAAGAAGTCGTGACAATTTAGCAAGCAAACACCATAACACACTCTCATCGTTCCTCACATAAAGCATGTTCAGATCTTCTCATTTTCACATGCCACAGCTATAGTCCCATTAATCCTACTCCCACTATAACACTCTACTCATGGTACAACTTCATATATTCAATCAAACAGCTGTATGCTTTTGCATCTTCGTAAACTAAATATTTATCATAGTATAAAGTATAAACATTTTCAGCTTCAACATACATAATCTCACCTCAATACATTCATTAAACAACTACCAAATGTACACTTTCCCAACTTTATTCCTTAAATATACAGTACCATAAAAAATGCTATAAAATCCGCAATCCGGAAACATAACATAAACTATGAAACAGAATATCAAACATGCATAAATTTTTTTTTATTGATTATGGTTGTGTTTGGCTAAGAGCTTTTTTCGCGCTTAGCTGTTAGCGTTTAGAATATAACTCTTATTTGGCCACAACGCTAATTAAAGGAGCGTTTCACGTTTAGCGTTTTGCTTAGCTTGTATGATATTTTACACTTTATAGTTACAACTACACCTATGTTATCAAGTAATTATATAGAACGAACAGGTACTGCTTAGTGCAACATGCTTGTGGCTAGTTGTAGCTGCTAGTTTTATCAAACATATATGGTTGGCAAAATTAGTAGCTTCAAGCGATATTAGTAGCAGTAGCTAGTAGTAACTTGTTTTAAAAAGTGATTTCTTGTTAAAAAAAAACTTATGTTTATGCTTAGCCCACTTATGTTTTATTAGCGCACTTTGAGCTATATATACATTATTAATATTCCTTATGAAATAATAAACATAATGTAGATATAGCTCAAAGTGGGCTAAGTGGTTAATAAAACATAAGTGGGCTAATTAAACGTAAACATAAGTCCGTTAACAACTGTTGCCTTACCTAGTTGTAACTTGTAAGTATAATGTGTAAAATGATGTAAAAACTAATCGCTAACGCCAAACTCTTCTTTTATTAGCATTCAAAATATAAGCATTCAAACAAAATCTAAATCCTAGATGCTCCAAAAAGCTTGTCGCCAAACATAACCGTTACGCTTACGCAATTTATAACGAAAATTGACAAATATTATAAAGTTAGGTGACTAATTCATAAATTTTCAGATCTAGTGACTTAAATGAAAATATCAAATCTACAAGGGGCTAAATATTAAAAATAAATAAATAAATAACAACTCTTTTTTTTTTTAAAGGTTATAGGTCCATAACCGTCAACCTTTCTTAAAAAATGAGGATCATCATGTAATAACTAGTCATAAAATTGCTTAAAATATATTTACGATGATGATGACGTCACCGTGACGACGTCGGTAAAAATCAACAGTAACTTGTGCTATATTTATTACTGTAACTTATACTAAAAAAGAAAGAAATATGCATACAGGAAGAAATGAAGTAAAGAATTGTACCTGTGTCGTGTGAATGCAGCAGCAGCAGATATAAACCCTAGCTTGTTTGAAATGTAGTAATGCTTTTGGGGTTATGGTGATGGTTTTATAGTGTGGGTGTTTACCTTGTTTTATTACCGTAGACTACTTTTTACATTTTGGGAAAATGTTAAATTGTAACCGAGTATATGTTTTTTATACTCCTTGTTTTGTTTTGTTTTAGGCTAGTCACAATCGTGCATTTTAAATCGGTCGGTCAACCGAAATTTAACACTACGACCGATGTTAACATCGGTTATGTTGGATGTAGACATCGGTCCTGACATCGGTCGTTGAAAACAAAAACGCAACATCGAGCGGTTTTTCAACCGATATTCCAAACGTTAACCTTTCCACTTTATTCGCCCATTTAAACTTATATTTGAACGTTGCATTAAAAAAATAAATTACTTTAAAAAACTTTACCACTTTATAAATACTAACTCAAACACGTTTCTAAAACACACAATTTCAATAAACCATTCTAACGAAATACCCACGAAACACAATTTTTAATATGTCGTCATTCGAGCTTTTATTCGGTTCTTCTTCGTCTTCCGACGATGAAGAAGTTTTTAGTGAGTTTGTGGAGTTTGCGGATTTTGCTTGGAAGGCTTACAAAGCATCACAGCCAAAAGTTCGACGAAGGTACATACGTAGGGATCATGAGGGTGCTCATAATCGTTTAGTGGCGGCATACTTCTCCGAAAACCCGCAGTTCGACGCAAGAACATTCCGTCGGCGGTTCCGTATGAGCCGAGAGCTATTCACAGAAATTGTTCGAGAGATAATCGATCACTATACTTATTTTCGACAAACTCTTGATGCTAGGGGCGTACCTAGTATTAGCCCATTGGTCAAATGTACTGCGGTCATTCGTCAATTGGGATACGCGGCCGTTCCTAATTCTCTTGACGAGAATCTGGCACTCGGTGCAACAACATCCCGTGAATGTCTTTGTAAGTTTTGCGAGGTTATCATGGAGTTATATGGTCGTGAGTATTTGCGAAAGCCCACGTATTCTGACCTTGAAAGAATATATGCTCATCATGAGCATAAGCATGGTTTTTGTAATATTTTTAACGTTATTTGAATAAGTTACGTAATGTTTTTAATGTTTATTTGAATTTCGTATTGTAATATATATATACTTTTTTTTCAATTTTAATGAATTTTAAATTTGTTGTTTAAAATGTTTGAATTAAAAAAAAAAAAAAAAAAAAAAAAAGAGCAACATTGGGTCATCGATTGTGGCATCTGGGTCATGTCTGGTCGCTAGAGAGAGAAAGCTGACGTGGCGTTGGTAACCTGGGTCATCTCCGGTCACGATTGTGACTAGCCTTATAGTACGTTTGGCGAAATTGGTTGGGGTTTCGAAACATAAATTTGTATTTTCATAAACTTGTTTGACAAATTAGCTTAGGCTTGAGTTTATTATTGCTAAATTACTAAAAATGATAAAATTAAATAATAAGTAATTAATAGTTTAAAAAAAGTATCCATAAGCCTCGACGCTAAACGAGACTTATTATACAAGCCGGCTTATTTTAAAAGTTTAAGCTCTCGTAAGCCCCAATAAACCCTATCCCAAACACACCTTTAGTGTTTTGAAAAATGAACCAGACAAACTCGTTAAATCGGATTAAACTAAGACTACTCATAGTGAGAGCAAACCAAATGGTCGGTCTCCCCATTTAAGACTCGTCCCCACCCTTACTTCGCACAAACCAAACGCGTCCCCACCTTAATTTTGAAAGTTTCGGTTTGTCAGGCGACCAAAACAAATAGAAGTAGTTGTGTGTACGTTTTTTTTTTTTTTTTTAGGTTGTTTTTAGTTATGACTGCGGTCTACTACGAGTGTTTGGTCTGTGTTTGGTTTAGGATAGAGAAAGCCGAGTTGACGTTGATATGACGAGGTTATTTGGTTCTTTTTTTGTGGTTTTGTAGTAGTCTAAACAATCAGCCGGCTAAGTAAGGAAAAAACATGGAATAAGAAACAGCTTCGGTTTTAAAAATCATACTTTACAAAAGTATAATAAAGCTATCCATGCTCTATATTTGAAGATAAAAATAAAGCATTTGTCAAGATTAATATCTACTCTTCAAACAAATAATAATATATCTATTAACATAAAAGTAAAGTAGATAACTAAGTGATAAAGTTAGAAAAATATTAATTGAATACATAAGGTTTTTGAAACTAGAATTTAGAGTAAATGTTGGAACTACTTGGAGGGAGAGTTAGGGAGAGTTATGATTAAAAAAAAAAAAAAAAAAGTGAGTCAAAACATTACAATATATTTTATATATATCCACAAAATAGATGTAGTTCTTTATAAATTTTTCCCACCTTTTATTTATTTTATTTTTTTTCTTCTCATTGAATCCTTCCCAAATGAGAGATGCAACCAAATTTGAAAATTTTGTAAAGTATGTGACTTAAACACAACCATAAAGACATAAGTGTTTGGAATCCTTATTTTCATTTTTGCGGAAAGAAGCTATCGTAGTAAGTTGCTTAAAGTAACTTTGAAGATGTCATTTCCTGAGATGGATCAAAGGTTACTTTATCCATTGTACAAAAGCCACGCTCAACAACAACTACTCATCTCTCACAAGCATTGTCAAATAAAGAATCAACATTGGATATATCAAATAAAGCTTATACATTGTACAAGTGCCTCGGGTGAAAATGAAAAATAGGATTGTATTATAAGACTTCAGTTAAACTTGAGGTAAATGTGGGTGACCCCGTCACCCTTTCATGCATTTCTCACGAGTGACTCATTAATTGAGTATGTTGTGACGCGTGAGTCATGGGAAAAGAGGAGGGAAGTGATGACCTTGCTCAACTCTCGGTTTATGTGCATTTTTGGGTCTCACGGGGTGTTTTTATTATTGTTTATTTAATTTGTGAGTGTGTGGGGGGTATGGCTGTAAAAAGTGGATATTTTAATGAAAGGTGAAGAGAAAGTGGTGACCATTACGTGTGAAAAGTGAGAGAAAGTGAGGTCAGGTGAATGATGATGTGGCGTTGAGATGGAAGGTGACACCACTACCTCTAGTCTAAGACCGCTCCCAATAGAGCGTGAGGGAGTCATTTTTGCATCACGTCACATGTGAGGCCTCATTGGAGGTGTTTGGGTGGCACGTGAACTAAGAGAAAAAAGCTAACGAATTGTGAGCCTTTCACCACTCGAGCATTGTGTAAAAGTGGGCCATTTTTATATGTTATTAGTATTAATTATTTAGTTTGTGAGTGTGTATGAGGTATATTTGTATAAAAGTGAGTATTTTAATGTTGCTCTCAGCAAGAGCGTGAGGAGTAAAAAAATACCCATGTCACGCGTGAGCCTCACTGGGAGGTGTTTGTATGGTACGTGAGAGCAAGCAAAATGATGGACGAAAGGTGAGGAGCTCACTACTCAGCCTTTTTGTAAAAGTAGGCCCCTTCAATTTTTTTTTATTAATAATTATTTAGTTTTTGAGTGTGGGGAATATTTAGTGAGGTATGTTTGTATAAAAGTGAGTATTTTAATGAAATGTGAGGGAGTGGTGTCTATTGGGAGTGAAAAGTGAGAGAAAGTGAGGTGAGATAGAAATCTGATGTAGCACTGAGGTGGAAGGTGAAATTGTGTGAGCGCTGGGAGTGCCAATAATAGTCTAATTAAAGGTGAGGAAGTGATGACCATTGGGGGAAAAAAGTGAGAGGATATAAACGGAGAGATAAAGTTGATGTAATGGAGAGTTGGAAAGCTAAGTATTGTGACCATTGAGGATGGTCTAAGAAATGAGTATATTATTTGGTTATTAACAGAGTTTTTAGAAACACGACACTTTTTTATCGGGTTCCCGATTGATTAAGAAAATTGACACATGGAAAAAACAATCATCAAGGTCTTGTGACACCTCGGAACCTCTAGTTCCGTCTCGTAGCGCTCACTGGGAAGTACATGATGAACCATGGCAAAGACTCTTCATATCAGTGACCAAAGATTATAATTTATGGTGGGCAAGTCAATATTATAGTATTTGGTAATTAAAGGAAAGCAAATGACCGAAGATACGAAGTATTTATGAAACCTATGTGAACCGATAATCTTACTCTTATTGCTTTTTATGTAATTATTATTAGACGAAGGACCAAACACGTCAAGTAGAAACTTTGTAACCATAAAACGGTTATAAAAAACAGTTAGGAAAAACGGTTACAAGAACCAACCGTTACATCGGTTAGATCATACCGATTAGAATCTTATATATATGCATGTATCGAATCTTATTAGAAGTTAATAGACAGTTTACTTATTCACATTACTTTACATTTGCAATCTACATATATTGATCTAGAGTTTGGGACAACAATTGGCATCAAGAGCATAGGATCAACACTTCGTTTTTGGTTACCAAGATACTATACGCATAAGAAGAACCCAAGGAGAATACGCAGAAAACATTTTGTTTTCATACGCAGCAAACATTTTTCCATACGAAAGGAATTTTGTTTTTTAACAAGTTTTTGTTTTCTCTCTACTTCCAAGAGAAACAAACGTGAATAAGCATACGTAGAAGATAGTGCACAATCGTTTACGTAGGAGATTGCAAACGTTTACACCAAACGGATTGGTGGGGAAACCTTGTTGGCGAAAACATAGGGAAGGAAGGAATTCATACACTTTGTTCGGGATAGAGAGCGAGTGGGCAAATACTTTGAGAAAACCGGTTATACTCAAACTCAAAGTAGAAGAATACACGGGAAACATGCAGGAAAACGTTGTTGTGGAAGGAAATACGTACGTGATAAGAAGAAGGAGTACTCAAGTTTGTGTGGAGTAGTGTTGGGGACACAAAGAAAACAACGACGTGAAGAAGATCAGAAGCAAAACTTGTATTTGTTTTGGAGATTTGGTTACCATCTCGGTACCATTTTTGTACGTGGGAAGTTGATTTCGGAATATAGACATCAATAACGTACAAGGGAAAAGAAAGTAGACGTGTGTAGTGTGGAGGAACAAAAAAAACAAAACATTTCTTTCGACAAAAATCAATTCGAATAGAAATTTTGTTTGGGGCTCATTGGGAAGAAACATTTTAACACAAGGACAATTCATTCGAACTCTTACAAAAGGTCGAGACAGTTTGTTTTGGGTCAAAACAAAAGGAGGCCAAAACCATTTGTGAAAGAAATTAGAAGAAAAACTTGGTGACTTTCAATTCGAGGGTAAAAATTCGAACAAGGAAGAACATCAACGGTTACAACGAGACAAAGAAAAGGGGAACCAAAGGGAACGTTAGTAAACAATTCTTACTAACGAAACAAAAGAGAATACACTAGTATTCATCGCTTCTACGAGGTCACAAGTTAAACATTTTCTGGATTTCATTACATTTAGAATAGTATAGAATAGCATAGAATATTTTATTTCATACTATTAGGAAATCCCGAAAACTATTTATTGATCCCGTATTATTAGGATTCCCGGAAGATTAGATATTTCATTTTATATAGAAAAACCACACTAGGAAGGATAAATCCCATTAAATTAGAAAGTGAAGATACTAAGCACTTTCAAGATGACTGTCGACGATATAGCAAGTACACCAACTACAACAAAACCCGTAACACCTATTGCACAATATCAATGCCCTAAGTTGAAAACCAGAAACTACACAGTTTGGGCTATACAAATTAAGGTTATACTAGAGGCACATGGCTTATGGGAAGCAATAGAACCAAAGATAGATACACAAGTTGATGATAAGAAGGATAAGGCAACGACTGCCTTCCTATATCAAGCGTTGACGGAAGATGTGATCTTACAAGTAGCGGGTTGCGAGACGGCAAAGGATTTGTGGGATTCGCTAAAGAAAAGACACGTTGGAGAAGATAGAGTGCAGAAAGCACAGTTACAATCATTGATGATTAGGTTTAACTCACTTCAGATGAAAGAAGATGAAAAGGTGGATGCATTTGCGGCTAAACTAAACGGCTATGCCACGAAGGCAAAAGAATTAGGGAAAACTTTGGATGAATCACTTTTAGTTCAAAAACTATTAGACTCCACACCAGATAGGTTCATTCAGATAGTAGCATCCATAGAACAAACAAATGATCTCGACGACATCACTTTAGATGAGATCATTGGAAGACTCAAGGCATTTGAGGAAAGGATAAAACTCCGGAAGGGAGGACAAGTAGAAAGCCAGGAAAACCTATTATTCGCACATGGCGAACACTCAAGAAATAGGAAACATTTTTACAAACGTGGAGGGAAATCAAATTTCTCACGAGGGAACTGGCAGAATAATAGAAATAGAAATAACTCATAAGGAGGGAACTCTAGTTATAAAGAGAGTTCGGATAAGAATAAAGACGAGTGGGATGTGAGTAAGGTAAAATGCTACAGGTGTCATAAAATTGGACATCTTAAAAGGAATTGTAGAGGAAAACCAGCAACTCAGGAACAATCAAACCTTATCTTAGAAGACGATGAACCATCACTACTAATGACTATGCACGAAACTGAACATAAGGAAGTGTTGTTGAATGAAGAACAAATTCAACCAAAGAAATATGCTACAGCGGACGCAAGCATATGGTATTTAGATAATGGTGCAAGTAACCGTATGACGGGAATAAAGAGTCATTTTAGGGATATTGATGAAAGCGTAACAGGACGAGTACGTTTTGGAGATGGATCGTATGTACAGATAATGGGTAGACGGTCTATACTATTAGGTTGTAAGAACCAGGAACATAAAGTAGTATCGGAAGTATACTACATATCAAACCTCAAGAGCAACATACTTAGTCTAGGACAACTTACGGAAATAGGTTGTAAGGTCATTATGGACGGAAACAAGTTGAATTTGTATGATAAGAACAAGAAGTTGTTGATGAAAGTAGAAAGATCTAAGAATCGACTCTACAAAATTCAGTTACAGATAGAAGCACCTATATGTCTCTTAGCAAATATAGATAAGCAAGCATGGTTATGGCATGCTAGATTAGGTCATCTGAACTTTGACGATATTAACAAGATGACTAAGAAAGGTCTAGTAGAAGGAATTCCAAGGATAAATCATGCCGGGCGATTGTGATGCATGTTTATTAGGAAAACACAGAGAACACCATTTCCAAACCAAGCTAAATTCGGATCAAAGAACCCGTTGGACTTAGTATATGGAGACCTTTGCGGTCCTATAAGTCCAACAACACACCTCGTGCAAGAAACTCATTTTCTTGTTAGTGACGATTGTACACGCTTTATGTGGGCCTACTTTCGACATCGAAAGATGAGGCATTTAGTACATTCAAGGAATTTAGACATAAGATAGAAATAGAAATGAAATTGAAAATAAGGATGCTAAGAACGGATCGAGGTAGTGAATTCACATCAAATGAATTCACAAGGTATCAGAAGAAAACGGAATAGCACGACAGCTGACAAGACCGTACTCCCCACAATGAATGGAGTAGTGGAGAGAAGGAATAGGGCAGTGTTATCAACTACAAGGAGTATGATGAAAGCAATGAAGTTACCCTTAACTTTTGGGCGAAGCGATTAAACATGCTATATACATACTCAATAGGGTACCTACGAGGGCCTTGATAGATAAACCTCCATACGAGGCACTCTACAGCAGAAAACCAAATCTGGAAAACCTAAGAATATTCGGATGCACAGCTTATGCAAAGATAACGATACCTCACTTAAAGAAGTTGGACGACAGAAGCATACCATTGATTTACTTAAGAGTAGAGGAAGGATCAAAAGCATGTAGGTTATATGATCCAATAGCCAAGAAGAAACATGTTAGTAGGGACGTAAAGTTTATGGAAACAAAACCGTGGGATTGGAACAAAGATGAAGAGGATACGAGCACACAAGACACATTTTGGGCTAGTTTTGTGGTAGAAGGAGTTGACAATGAAAACCTTACACCAGTTAACATAGAAAACGATGACAACACGTATCATGAACAAGATCAGACTCCTGATCCAGTTTCACCAATCACACCACCGACATATAATTACGACCCACAGTCAGAAGAGGAAGAAGAAGCTACTACTAGTTCTGTAGAGAACTCAAGAGATAGATTTGATCATACACCCGTACGTGAATATAGAGATATGACGGAAATATACAAGTATGCACGTAGAGTTGAACCACAAAGTTTATTATTTACGGAAGAAGAACCCCGTAATTACAAGGAAGCATCAACAGATGAGAAATGGATTGAGGCCATGGAGATTGAATTGGATTCAATCAACAAAAACAATACATGGACTCTTACTACATTGCCAGAAAATCAAAAGGCAATAGGACTCAAATGGGTTTACAAGACCAAGAGGGATGCAAAAGGAAATATCATCAAATACAAAACAAGGTTAGTGGCAAAATGTTATGTACAAGAACAAGAAATAGACTTTGATGAAGTATTTGCACCGGTTGCTCGGATAGAGACAGTTCGGTTGATATTAGCGTTAGCAGCATATCATGGATGGCAAGTACATCATTTAGATGTAAAATCGACATTTTTACATGGAGATTTAAAGGAAGAAGTTTACGTTACACAACCTAAAGGATTTATTCAACAAGGAAATACATGAAAAGTCTATAAGCTTACTAAAGCTTTATGGCTTAAGACAAGCACCGAGAGCTTGGAATGTGAAGCTTGATCAAACGTTAAAGTCTCTAGACTTTAAGAAGTGTAATCTCGAACAAGCAGTTTATACGAAGAGAAACAATAATTCTACACTTATAGTTGGAGTCTACATAGATGATCTAATAATCACAGGCACTCCAAGGAAAGAAATCGAAGAATTCAAATCCCGGATGAAGGATATATTTGAAATGAGCGACTTAGGATTGTTAGCTTATTATCTTGGGATAGAAGTCACACGATAGAGGAGAGATTACAATCAAGCAGCATGGATATATAAACAAGATCTTGAAGGAAACAAGTATGGCGAAAAGAATGATACGAAGATACCTATGGATACGGTACTAAATTGGTCAAGGCGGAAGATGGAAACTCGCTTGACGCAACTTATTATAGAAGCTTAATCGAAGTCTCGTGTACTTATCGCATACAAGACCGGATCTTAGTTACTCGGTCGGACTACTCACAGATTCATGCAAGACCAAGGATCATCACCAAGGCGGTAAAGCAAGTAATCCGATACATCAAAGGAACAAAGGAGCATGGCATAATATACAAGCAAGAAGGCGCAAGATTACAAAGTTACAACGACATGAGTTATAGAATCAACACCGATCAAGGAAAAGGAACTACTAGGATCGTATTTTATTTCGAGAGTCACCTATTACCCGGTGTACTCAAGCAACCAACGATGGCGCTATCATCATGTGAATCGAATTCATGGCGACCATCAGTAGTACCGTTGATCTTGTTGAACACGCATGCACCTTGATGCAGATCTTGAGCACTCGTGGATCGTTAGTGTTGCCTATGTAATCATAAGCAAACTAATAGAAAATCTCTACAACCCGTATTCTATAGCGGAAAGTAAATACAAGTTGTTATGACTAAGAACACTTAGATCCTCTATGGATCTTTTATTTAACTGAAACACTATGTTTCGAAATTGTTATCTATTACAAACTATGAGGTTCCTTTTATAGACAAGGAACCCTTATCTATTACTACTCAATCGACTAAACATGCAAGCACGCATTTAATGACTAAAACACTAAACAATATTGAGCAAGACAATAAAACCCATGCTAACCCTCGGCGCTCAAGAATAATGATGGGTTAGCATTTAAATAATACAACAGATGTCGATCCTAGTCAACTTCCACTCTTCGCCAGTAAACACGGCACGGCTTTATACTTCAACAGAATCTCTTCTTCAACAGATTCGCTTATTTCAATGAGAATCCTTCTAAGATTGATGCAAATCCTACTCACATAATTCCAACAATCCTCCCTAAACCGGAATTTGACTTGGTTAAGTTCCGCTTCCTAACCTTGATAGATCTGTATAGATCGCAGATTAGAGGATTGTTCTCAAACATCGATAGTAAAGAACCAATAATAATCTCATCTCTATGATGACCAAACTTTGAAACGCTGTGTCTTTGCAAAGAACAATGATGTAATGTACATCAAAACTCATTAGTTGCATACTATTCTCATCACATCCAGGTGTGTTAACCTCCGTGAGAGGTGAATCATTGAAAATAATGGATTTGATGTCTCTTTACCAATAGCCATCACTACCGGAGTAGCCGATGTTTAAGTTCGAAAACTATGGTACATTGATAACCATCTCGATTTATTAGCAAATCAACAACTATATAAACGGATTTGATGTGTCTTTACCGTAGCCGCTTGCTTAGGACTAGTCAATTCTTAGAATTGGTGAATTGATAACCAAATATGGATTCTGTTGCCTTTACCACAAGCCATATACTTGTGGGCTAGCCAAATCTTGGATTCCAAAAGGAATAGACCATGGTGAATTGATGACCATACAACTCTCAAAGAATTAAGCATGGGTGGTTGCGACCCTATGATTTTGAGCAAATCATTACAATTATAAATGATTTGATGTGTCTTTACCAAAGTCAGCACTTTGCACTAGCTAACTCTTTGATATACACAAGGTATATCCGTGAGTTAAAACCATCAACAAAATAAAACAAACCCGCAAAGAAAGTCTTTTTTTTTTTTTTTTTTTTTTTTTAACTAAGAAAACAAACAAGACAAAGAAAAATCCTCCCACGAGGCATATGCCTCCCTTAAACTTTGCGCTTAAGGGTTAAGCATTCCAATATTGACCACAAGGTGTTGAAACCTTGGTCCATCAAAAGCTTTTGTTAACGGATCCGCCACATTATCATCTCAGATGAATTTTCGCCACATTTATCAAATGTTTTCATATGCATCTCTTATAAAGTGGTGCCTGATTTCAATATGTTTGGTTCTACCGTGAAAACCGGATTTTTGACAATGCATATGGTACTGATTATCAATAAAAGAGTTGTGTTCATGAAGTTATACCCATAATCCAATAGCTTGGTTTTGAATCCAAAGGACACGTCCGACAATTTTGCGCAAAGCAACATACTCGCTTGATGGTTGAGGTAGCCACAATGGTTTGTTTCTTGCCGCCAAGAAATCGGTCTGCTCCGTGAATTGACCTCCGGTTGTGGATCTCCTATCCGATTGCACAAGCATAATCACCGCCACTATATGCTTCCAACTTAAAAGGAGACTCTTTGGGTACCAAAGGCCTAAATGAGGTTGGCCTTTGAGGTACTTAAAGATCTTCTTGATCGCATTGAGATGGGAAGTAAGAGGAGTGACTTGATGTCGAGAGCAAACACTCACAAAGAAAGGTAATATCGTGCCTTGAAGTCGTTAGATACATTAATGAACCAATCATAGATCAGATAAATGAACATTCACAGAAGATCCGGTTCATTGTTGGCTTTTGTTTTGGAGCTTCATAAGGTGTTGTGGCGCTCGACACCTTCCATACCAAATTTCTTCAACATGTCCCTCCCATATTTATCTTGACCGATAAATATCCCATCTTGTTTCTGAACTTGAGACCCAAAAGAAAGTAAGCTCCCCATAGCACTCATCCAAATTCTCCCTTCATCGGATCCTCAAATTCCTAATAAGGTTTTCTTTATTAAAACATAAAGAAACTAAAACTACTACTACTACTACAAGACGCCTATCGTTTGCTAGACTCTCATTAGGAGATGTCTTCTATGAAATGAAATGAAAGGATGAGTAAGTAACCTAGCCGCCATCCCTCTTTATATAATAGTAGGAGGTTACAAACCCAGCTTACTAGAAAAGCTAACTATTACATATTAGGTCCTCATTGTTTCTTCTTTCTTCATTCTTGCTCGCTTTGTAATCTTATTCAACAGAATCACTTCTTCACAGAATCATCGAGTCGTGAGAATTGATCATCTTTGAAAATGCATGCTACCTCACTCAAGCTAGCCACTTGTGAATGGCCAACCGTAAGAAGCTTAAAACTGCTCAGAACACAAATACAATGAAGTCCTGGAGAATATAATGGATTCCCGGGTCGTTATGTCCCACGGAGACTCAATGGTGTGTAAACACTTGATCAGATGATAGAGTGATCACTAATGATAGTGATCAGTAAGGAATTGGATGGATAATTACACTACTGAAAAAGTTTATAAAATAAAGCGACTTAAATGCAAATTAAGAAAATTAAAAAGATAAAATATATTAAATAAACGCTATCACTATATTTAAAATGATGAACGTTTAAAACTTAAAACATACGTTTAAATAAAATTACGTAAACGTACAAAATAAAAAGCGAGATCTAAGAAATAAAAGACCTAAAAATATGAAAATGACATTTTTACAAACCTAATGATAAAAGAAAATTTATAGAAAAAGAAAATTATTTTTACAACTATTATTCTAATTATTATTAATTAAAAACTATTTATTAAGTATTTAAAATGCACTAAAATATAAGAAAATACAAAATTAACCTAGAAAATGAAATTATAACTTAGAAAATCTAAAATATGATAAAACTTATTTTAAAACTGAAAATATATTTTTAGACTTTTATATATTTATTATTAATTTAATACTATTTAAAACTAATTAAAATGCTAGAAAATACTATTTAAGCTAAGAAAATTATGGAAAAATATTTTTTTTGGCTTTTTATATTTATCTTAACTTAAAAAAAATGAAAAATTATTTTTTTGAAACTTTTCTTAATTAATTGTATTTAAAGCTAATTAAAAAGGCTTAAAAACTAAATTAAATCAAGAAAAATACTAAACTGACTTGGAAAAATCTGAAAAATTCAAGAAAAGCTTAAAATAATATTAGGAAGCTAGGAAAAATGGAAAAACATGGGGTTATGTGGAGGAATTTGAAACTGATGCACAAAGTGCTTATGAAATAAGCACTTGGATAAGCTAAAGGGACAAAACAAGCACCAAATTGATTCAGAAGCTACAATATGCTAAAAATGACCAAATGCAACAAAAAACAACAAGCCAAAACCTCTGATTACAAGTTGCTAAGATTTGACTATATGAGCTATTTGCTAAAAACAGAATTTAGGGTACCAAGTTTGAGCTTATGCATAAGCTTCAAAATAAGCTGAATATGAAAACCAGCAATTGGACTTTGGAGAAGACCTGGCCAATAACCTTAAAACTAAAAACTAGACCTAGAGGTGCTCAGATGAGCTTGATGCAAGGTCTGCAATACCCCTGTGCAGACTCAGTTAACACTGAGTCAGTTGCACAGGGGATTTAATCCCATGTTGACAAGCTCAAATGAAGCTTAAGAAAAATTCACAAAATTATACAAAAATGAGGATAAGAAATTAGACCAGTAGGACTTTTTAAAACTACAATTTTCATTGAATTAGACTCAGAAATGAGTTCACTAAAAATCTCTCTAGCTTGGCCAAAACTGAGTAATTCAATATTTTGACTTTTTAACAAAACTGAAAGTTTGACTAAATTGAACTTTGATCATGATTTAAGGACTGATAATGATGTTAATGGCTAAATAGAAACTAAAGCAAGCAAGATCTATGAATTTGGAACACAAAACAAGCTTTTGATATTTCAAAATCTCAACAGCTAACAGTTTAAGACAGATAGGATGAAATTTTGACTTTGAGCTTTGCAGCACAAGTTAAAGACTATAATAAGCATAAAACAGATACACCAAAGATGAGACAATGATACCAAGCAATCGCATAAACCTATAGCACGCTTTAAATACCAAATCCAAACACCCCTATAAGTGGCATAAATGGTATTTTACAAAGCATGTGACTGATTCAAAGCATGCAGTCTATAAAGAAACTCAAACTAACTCAAATTAAACTGAAACTATCATAAATAAGCAATCTTAAACAGTAAATGACAAGAAAACTAATTTCATCAATTTTACACTAAAAACTTGAAAATGAAAAGAGCAAATTGAGAACCTTATACTTTGAGCTGAATAAGATATACACAAGATCATATATGGCCTGCAAGCACTTTCAGGTCTAATCTAATACCCAAAGTACAAGAATCCCCCTCCTTTGACTTTCGTTGACCATCAATGAAACTTGCTTCAAAATGACCACTAGGCTTAACAAAAGCTT
Source organism: Chrysanthemum lavandulifolium (assembly GCA_022545495.1). Lineage (NCBI taxonomy): Eukaryota > Viridiplantae > Streptophyta > Magnoliopsida > Asterales > Asteraceae > Chrysanthemum > Chrysanthemum lavandulifolium. The sequence goes on from CM040238.1 coordinate 67,555,511, forward strand.
TAACAAGCTGAAATAAACTTGAGGAACTAGATATAAGCTATTAGAAGCTTTAACACCAGATTTGAAAACTCAATTTTTCAACAGTGGGTATTAAAGCATGGAACTGAAATGAAACTTTAATTAAGGACTTGAAAACAGATTAAAATGATAAATTCACTTGAGTTTTGATCATAGAAACAAAAAGATTACATAATTTAAGCTACATTAATACATTGATAAAAAAAACGACATTAAAGAAATTTTTAACTAAAGTCTACTACTCTCCTCTCTTCTTGCTTCCCTTTATATTCCAAACACCTTTTCCACTTGTTCGATCAATTCCACTTCTATTTTGACCTTTGGATGAGTTGAAGCACTCTTGGCGCTTGATTAACTTTTGGCGAAATGGTTTTAGCCGGTGGAAGGATTGAGTGTTAAGGGGAGGATCATTTAATGGTTCTTGTTTTGTGGTGGAGGTGGAGGGACAAGGGAGTAATATGTTGAGTTGGGGGGATGGTTGTGTGGAGTGTATGCAGAGAGCAGTTGAGGAAGAAAGAAAAACGCGCCAAGGGTGTTGGTTGACCAGATTTGACCAGGGGTTTAATAATGCAAGGGGGGTCAAAAGTGGTTAATGACAGGGGGTCACTTGGGTTGGCAGGGTCACAAAGGTTTAATGACAAGGGTCTAATGGTGTAAAGGGTAATAATACACAAGGACCTATTTGCAATTTTCTGAAAATACAAGGACCATTGCTGCCAATTTGCAAAGTTGCTCCAAGGGCTAAAAGTGACAAGTTCTAAAAGTACAAGGACCAATCTTGACATTATCCAATTTTCCAAGGACCATTTATGACATTTTTCAAACTTGAGGGACCAAAGTTGTAGTTTTGCAAATTTTAAACTTTGAAGGGTTTGTTTTAACAACTTTTGAATCCCATGGACCTTAAATGACATTTTCTTTATTTTGATTTACTGTGGACTGCTTTTTGACAACTTGTGAAACTTGGGGACTAAAGCGCCAATTTTGCAAACTTGATATGTTTTTCATCCGATTTTAAACATTTTTGCATTTGAAACACATAAAACACTGATTTGTGATATTTTCATCATTTTGATGCATTTTTGAGTGTTTTTCAGATGATTTTGCAGTTTAGATTGTACAAAAATGATGAGTATTTAGACATTCATCAATCCCCCACACTAAGATATTGCTAGTCCCTAGCAATGATTTGAACTTTAATGGATTTTAAAAACTCTTTACCAAAAGCCATCACTTCGGAGTAGCCAAATGTTTCAGTTCAAGTAAGAACCTTGGTACATCGATAACTAAATGATTTTGAGCAAATCATAAGTCGTAAACGGATTTGATTTGTCTTTACTAGAAGCCGTTTGCTCGGACTAGCGAACTCTTAGATAAATTATCAATATTATCTTTGGTGAGCCGATTACCAATTATGGATTTTCCATCGCCTTTACCACAAGCCATAACCTTGCGGGCTAGCCAACTCTTCACTTTTTAGGATATGGTGAGTTGAGAACCATACAATTTTGGGCAAATTGCAAGCCATATAAACGGATTTGAGAAATCTTTACCAAGAGCCGTTTGCTCGGATTAGCCAATCCTTTTGTCTATTAGACATGGCGGATCGATAACCATAAGTTGAGTAAGTGCATAACACTTACTCCAAAAAAATTTTGGCCAAAATGGGGAATTGGGTGGTATAATTACATGATAAAATTCGTGAGAATTCCCCCACACTAGAAATGAATATTTCCTCAATATTCAAAGTACCTACCGCTATGCCAAACCGAGAACGTAAAAGGAAATACTACGGCCATTTTTTTTTTTTTTTTTTTTTATATATATATATATATATATATATACATGGGGCATCACCCCACACTTAGGTGGTAGAAAGGGGTAAGAAGACGAAATATGGGTGAAAACCCATATGGTGCGTAAGCTAATGTTTTTGATTACCGAGTCGCTAGCTTGACTCGACCCCGCATTCATTGGTTCATGGGGAAGTAAAGTGGAAGAAACAATCTCCATCGGACTTTCATTCAAGATGTTTGTATAAACATTGAATGTGTTGAAAGTTCCACTCCGATGAGATATAGATAGAACCGGCTCAAAAATGATAAATGAAAATGCCGGGATCAAAAATAGTGTCCTCATTCCCGAAGGAGAAAAGGGAAAGAGCAACCACACCATTAGTGAAGAATGGAATAAATATGTGCATCACAATGCATGTCCATTCCTCATCAGAAAGAAGCAAATCACCATTTTTGACATTTTTAAGCTTAAATTTGAAGCTTTTATGGTGATTGGTAACAAAATTTCGGGAGGAGAATCTGAAACGGTTCTTCAATCAATGATTTTCAAGAAAAGGATGTCTCCTCCGAATCAAAGTAAGTATTGTCAATTCTGTTGGAATCGACTCATCACTAAGAAAATCATCGACCTCCTTCCAAAGTTGTCATCTTCCTCATCCGGAGTGAGAGAAGGAATGGAAGAGTCGAAATGGGATAAGAAATGAGTGGATGATTATTATATAGGAGATTTCTAGTTTCTCCAAGATCGGCTTGAAATCAAAGAGATCATCGTCACTTTCGATGAAAGTGGATGATGTGAGTGAGTTCATCGGTGAACTCCTCAAGAGGATCGATCGCGGGAGTGATGCCTCAACATACTCGATGTCTCCATAAGATTTACAATCATCGCTAAAATCGGAGAAAGTCTCAAATGATCATTTGAACACTCAAGAGGTGAAGAATCACACATATGATCGAAATTCCACGTGACTCTCGGGATTGGGACAAGGTCCTCAACACTAGACTTTATAAATTCGTCCGATTCCTTTTCGTGAACAAGTGTCAAGATGCTCGTCCCCATGTTTAGAGAGTGAGTGGGAGCTTGGTGTGATAACAATAGACCGAGGGAGTTTAGAAGGACTAGCATACATATGTTTAATACTTTCCATTTGTTCTTCTCGCTAGTAATTCCATCATAGTCTTTTCTCCCGATTGTTCATGGAAGGAATCTCAACCGATGAACTTGATGAACCGTTATAAAATTGTAGGATATCAAGGATATCTTCATCATCATCATCGCCATCGAGAATGAAACGAGTCGAGAGCTAGATTTGGCCGCTTTTTCTTTTGCAATTGATTCCCTAATAGATTGTTCAAAGGCAATTGGGAATCTAATTTAGCACCGCTCTTCGACTAACAAAACTTCCATGGATTTCTCATTTGGATTATCTTGGGAGTGTTTACATTCCTTCAAATCTTTCACTAAATCCAAAAGATCAAGGAGAAGATTTTGAGGAAGTGGCTCAGCCGGTAATCTTAGAGGTTGGTCATGATATGAAGAGTCGTAATTGTTACAAGGAAATGGATTCCTTGTTTGACAATCCGAGCTAGAGTGAGGACCTCCACAAGACTCACAACAAGAAACCGATGCGGCCGCGAGTGGTATGTGTTGTAGTCATAATTGTTATCGAAACCCGCTCATAGACAAGCGTGTTTCCGATTGACAATCGAATCGGAATGTGAACCACCACAAGACTCACAACAAGAAATCTGCCGAGTCTCACAAAGGTGGTAGGCGATGGAATAAATCATCGTGTTATGGTAGGAATAGGATCCCGGTTATAGATGGACCGCTTCCCGATTCCACCACGCTACAACCGGGGCAATTGCCACCATTATAAGGACCACCACACCATTGACAACCAAGAGGGTGAGGATAAGACATAGAAAGAATCAAAGGTTAACAGAGGGTAAGAAATGAAGAATCAAAAGGTAAGAGGGTAAAGAGGAATATTTTTGGTATTTTTGAAAACATGATGATAAAAACAAAGAATGAAAATATTTTTGGCGTTGTTAACACTTCGTGAAAAGTGTTAATGAACTTTTGGATTATTGATAACTTTACAAAATTTTTTTTACAAAAGATGGTATATGTGCAAGAATGGATCTCGAAAAGGTTTAGAACACGCTAAAGCCTCCCGGCAATGGCGCTAAAATTTGATCTGTCTTTGAAATGCACAAGCTACCTCACTCAAGCTAGCCACTGTGAATGGCCAACCGTAAGAAGCTTAAACCGCTTCGAACACAAATACAATGAAGTCCTGGAGAATATAATGGATTCCCGGGTCGTTATGTCCCACGGAGACTCAATGGTGTGTAAACACTTGATCAGATGATAGAGTGATCACTAATGATAGTGATCAGTAAGGAATTGGATGGATAATTACACTACTGAAAAAGTTTATAAAATAAAGCGACTTAAATGCAAATTAAGAAAATTAAAAAGATAAAATATATTAAATAAACGCTATCACTATATTTAAAATGATGAACGTTTAAAACTTAAAACATACGTTTAAATAAAATTACGTAAACGTACAAAATAAAAAGCGAGATCTAAGAAATAAAAGACCTAAAAATATGAAAATGACATTTTTACAAACCTAATGATAAAATAAAATTTCTAGAAAAAGAAAACTATTTTTACAACTATTATTCTAATTATTATTAATTAAAAACTATTTATTAAGTATTTAAAATGCACTAAAATATAAGAAAATAAAAATTAACCTAGAAAATGAAATTATAACTTAGAAAAATCTAAAATATGATAAAACTTATTTTAAAACTGAAAATATATTTTTAGACTTTTATATATTTATTATTAATTTAATACTATTTAAAACTAATTAAAATGCTAGAAAATACTATTTAAGCTAAGAAAATTATGGAAAAATATTTTTTGGCTTTTTATATTTATCTTAACTTAAGAAAAATGAAAATTATTTTTTGAAACTTTTCTTAATTAATTGTATTTAAAGCTAATTAAAAGGCTTAAAACTAAATTAAATCAAGAAAATACTAAACTGACTTGGAAAAATCTGAAAATTCAAGAAAAGCTTAAAATAATATTAGGAAGCTAGGAAAAATGGAAAAACATGGGGTTATGTGGAGGAATTTGAAACTGATGCACAAAGTGCTTATGAAATAAGCACTTGGATAAGCTAAAGGGACAAAACAAGCACCAAATTGATTCAGAAGCTACAATATGCTAAAAATGACCAAATGCAACAAAAAAAAACAAGCCAAAACCTCTAATTACAAGTTGCTAAGATTTGACTATATGAGCTATTTGCTAAAAACAGAATTTAGGGTACCAAGTTTGAGCTTATGCACAAGCTTCAAAATAAGCTGAATATGAAAACCAGCAATTGGACTTTGGAGAAGACCTGGCCAATAACCTTAAAACTAAAAACTAGACCTAGAGGTGCTCGGATGAGCTTGATGCAAGTTCTGCAATACCTGTCATGCGACTCGGTTAACATCGAGTCGGTTGCACGGGGATTTAATCCATGTTGACAAGCTCAAATGAAGCTTAAGAAAATTCACAAAATTATACAAAATGAGGATAAGAAATTAGACCAAGAGGACTTTTAAAACTACAATTTTCATTGAATTAGACTGAAATGAGTTCACTAAAATCTCTAGCTGGCCAAAACCGAGTAATTCAATATTTGACTTTTAACAAAACCGAAAGTTTGACTAAATTGAACTTTGATCATGATTTAAGGACTGATAATGATGTTAATGGCTAAATAGAAACTAAAGCAAGCAAGATCTATGAATTTGGAACACAAAACAAGCTTTTGATATTTCAAAATCTCAACAGCTAACAGTTTAAGACAGATAGGATGAAATTTTGACTTTGGAGCTTTGCAGGCACAAGTTAAAGACTATAATAAGCATAAAACAGATACACCAGCATGAGACAACAGATACCAAGCACTGCATAAACCTATAGCACAGTTTAAATACCAAATCCAAACACCCCTATAAGTGGCATAAATGGTATTTTACAAAGCATGTGACTGATTCAAAGCATGCAGTCTATAAAGAAACTCAAACTAACTCAAATTAAACTGAAACTATCATAAATAAGCAATCTTAAACAGTAAATGACAAGAAAACTAATTTCATCAATTTTACACTAAAAACTTGAAAATGAAAAGAGCAAATTGAGAACCTTATACTTTGAGCTGAATAAGATATACACAAGATCATATATGGCCTGCAAGCACTTTCAGGTCTAATCTAATACCCAAAGTACAAGAATCCCCTTCCTTTGACTTTCGTTGACCATCAATGAAACTTGCTTCAAAATGACCACTAGGCTTAACAAAAGCTTTAACAAGCTGAAATAAACTTGAGTGAACTAGATATAAGCTATTAGAAGCTTTAACACCAGATTTGAAAACTCAATTTTTCAACAAAGTGAGTATTAAAGCATGGAACCGAAATGAAACTTTAATTAAGGACTTGAAAATGATTAAAATGATAAATTCACTTGAGTTTTGATCATAGAAACAAAAAGATTACATAATTTAAGCTACATTAATACATTGATAAAAAAAAAACGACATTAAAGAAATTTTTAACTAAAGTCTACTACTCTCCTTCTCTCTTCTTGCTTCCCTTTATATTCCAAACACCTTTTCCACTTGTTCTGATCAATTCCCACTTCTATTTTTGACCTTTGGATGAGTTGAAGCACTCTTGGCCGTTTGATTAACTTTTGGCGGAAATGGTTTTAGCAGTGGAAGGATTGAGTGTTAAGGGGAGGATCATTTAATGATTCTTGTTTTGTGGTGGAGGTGGAGGGACAAGGGAGTAATATGTTGAAATGGGGATGGTTGTGTGAGTGTATGCAGAGCAATTGAGGAAGAAAAAAACGCGCCAAGGGTGTTGGTTGACCAGATTGACCGGGGTTTAATAATGCAAGGGGTCAAAAGTGGTTAATGACAGGGGGTCACTTGGGTTGGCAGGGTCACAAAGGTTTAATGACAAGGGTCTAATGGTGTAAAGGGTAATAATACACAAGGACCTATTTGCAATTTTCGAAAATACAAGGACCATTCTCGCTAATTTGCAAAGTTGCTCCAAGGGCTAAAAGTGACAAGTTCTAAAAGTACAAGGACCAATCTTGACATTATCCAATTTTCCAAGGACCATTTATGACATTTTTCAAACTCGAGGGACCAAAGTTGTAGTTTTGCAAATTTTAAACTTTGAAGGGTTTGTTTTAACAACTTTGAATCCCATGGACCTTAAATGACATTTTTCTTTATTTTGATTTACCAGTGGACTGTTTTTGACAACTTGTGAAACTTGGGGACTAAACCGCCAATTTTGCAAACTTGATATGTTTTTCATCCGATTTTAAACATTTTGCATTTGAAACACATAAAACATCGATTTGTGATATTTTCATCATTTTGATGCATTTTTGAGTGTTTTCAGATGATTTTGCAGTTTAGATTGTACAAAAATGATGAGTATTTAGACACTCATCAAGAATCCATCAGCAGAATTCTTATTTAGAAGAATTCCCAACAATCTTCCCCTAAACTGGAATTTGACTATGTTAAGTTCCAGTTTCTCGATAGTACAAAACCACCTGTATGAAGAAACAATGGTAAAACATGTCATCACAAATAATCCGCTGCACATCTACTAATCTTCTTCCCCTTCATCTAAAAGGGGGCTTGTGCAGCTCGTAGACGCTTCCTCTCAAGTGATGCATGTATGTAGATGGTAAGTAAATAAACAGTAAGCTTCCTCTTAAACTATACTAACCATCTCTCGATTTTTTTTATTTTTTTTTTCACTAAAAAAGAATTCCCACGGTATAAAATAAGATATAGACCAATGAAAAGGCATGACCACCGTACTAACCATGGATCGCACCACACCGTAACTATCATGTGTATTCTGCTGATGTAATAACTGAGTCCATGTAGATCTGGGACCAATGAAAATCAGCAGCAACAATATATCAGCAGCAATGATACAACCAGACGGGCCCCACCACATGCGAACCATCAGCAGCAACAAAACAAATATTGACCAATCGAAGTAACGATTGACCAGTTATTCCAATCTCCTAAGCTCACGTACCAACAAGTGGAGACCATCGATTGAATATAATAAATATCAACCCATGCGTATCCAACCCCAAACATGGGACCTATTTTCCACCGTCCCACTTAGCCAATTAAAACACTCGAATAGTACAGTGGGGACCACGATGAGAGTAAAAACACATGATATCCGCCTCCCTTGTGACCAATAAACTCACGTGAATATCTCATACCATCAAATGAATTGGACCAATTGATGTGAAACATCACGTGAGATGAAAATGGTGGACCAATTAAAATGCAAGACCAGTAAGAGTCATAGACCGCATCACATCAAATATTCGAACATAATGAAACCAATAAAGAATAATTGTGAAGACCAAGATGAACAAACGAGTGGGACCAGACACACAAGTCATATCCAAAACAAATGATAGTAAACGAAACTACTCACTGCTTTAGGGAGCCACCAAGAGCCAATCAAAGCGTGTACAAAACCACGCTTACCAACATTGATTTCAAGCATCACCATTTGATTAATAACAACTCCACGTGAATCATCAATAAACGAATCTGAACTTCAAACTGCTACTCGCCATTAAATTCTTTATGTCTGCCGCCTCCTTTGTTTTTCAGATCTGCTGCAAAAATCAATTCGGGTATAAACCCTAAATAGAGGAAAACCTTATAAACCCTAGATCGAGAGCCACGAGGCTCTGAAACCAATTGTGAAAACCAAGATCCGGACTCAACTAGGGTATAAGCAATATTGATTGATTAGATGCACAGTGGAATAGAAATAACACAATCAACATCGCTAATAAGGTTTTCTTTATTAAAACATAAAGAAACTAAAACTACTACTACTACTACAAGACGCTCTATGCGTTTGCTAGACTCTCATTAGGAGATGTCTTCTATGAAATGAAATGAAAGGATGAGTAAGTAACCCTAGCCGCCATCCCTCTTTATATAATAGAGGGAGGTTACAAACCCTAGCTTACTAGAAAAGCTAACTATTACATATTAGGTCCTCATTGTTTCTTCTTTCTTCATTCTTGCTCGTTTTGTAATCTTATTCAGCAGAATCACTTCTTCAAGAGAATCATCGAGTCACAGAATCCATCGCAGTAATTCTTATTTAGAAGAATTCCAACAATGAAGATGTCAAGCCTTATGGCTAAAGCGATTGCTTAGTGAACTAACCGGATGGGAAGAGAAAGGATAACGTCAAGGTCGACAACATTTCAAAGAATAGCACTTGTCAAGAACCCGTTTTTCATGGACGAAGCAAGCACATCGATATTCGCTACCATTTCATTCGTGAAAGCGTAGAGAATGGGCACATCAATGTGGAACATGTCAGCTGAGAACTACAAAGAGCAGATATTCTAACGAAGGCTCTACCAAGATTGAAGTTCGCGACTATGCGAAAAATGCTTGGAGTTCAAGACTTAGGACGAAGCAACGATCAAGATTAAGGAGGAGAATGTGAACCGATAATCTTACTCTTATGGCTTCTTATGTAATTATTATTAGACGAAGGACCAAACACGTCAAATAGAAACTTTGTAACCATAAAACGGTTACAAAACAGTTAGGAAAAACGGTTACAAGAACCAACCATTACATCGGTTAGATCATACCGATTAGAATCTTATATATATGCATGTATCGAATCTTATTAGAAGTTAATAGACAATTTACTTATTCATATTACTTTACATTTGCAATCTACATATATTGATCTAGAGTTTGGGACAACAACCTATGGCCAGTTACGAAGAACCAAAACAGATGTAATAACGAGTATCATAGCATAGAATTCATAAGGTTTTGGAAATAAACCGAAAGGTTCCCTGGTAGGTAAGACAGCAAGAAAGTACCATGTATGCATAAATTATTTTACTCCTAGAAACTCAAGTGAGATTGGTTCGGAAACCTGTTCTTAATTGTACATGGGCTGGAGAGATTAATACCTAGGAGTATATGTGCAAGAGTTGGAGGTTACTAGTCCGTGTGCCGCTTGACATATGTAGAAAACAAGGAACGAAGTCTTTTTTAAATGATAATTACGAGTGTCGGTTTCAAGGTAGTTAAGTTAGACACACTTGCTTAAACCTGAGAAAAAGAATTTAACTGTTACATTTCAAATGCAGAATAAATATTCATTTCCAGTTGAGGCCTGTGAAAAAGAGGTTAACCTCTACATGTAAGGACGCTCTTAATTAAGCCTGTCATATGGTAGTTATGTTACACTTAATTAAGCGCGTGAAACTATCGAAACTTTCATTTCCAGATTAGTTGACATTATAAATAAACTGGAATAAATCGTCATACAAAGTAAACATTTCAGTTGAGGCTTGTCAGCAGTCTCCATCGTTGCACCATTGAAATAACAGCATTGTTGGAAACGCCAATGTTGTTTAATAGAAGTTTTAAGTATCTTATTTCTCAGTTGGACTTTATTTCTTGTATGTGTATGTTTTAAGTATCAAACATTAGTATATGTACATGTAAACTTGTTGATTATCTTTGGTGAAACAAAAGTTTGTTACACACAATATTAGATGTGGTCATGTCGATCCTGTGACTAACAAGATGGCTCATCACTCATAACACTACACTTCATCTATAAGAATACGCGTTTGAAGACTCGTAGTGTCACCTTGGGAGCAGATGCATATTCTGAACTGCACCTCAGCTTTCAATCACTAACGCAGTAAATCTTTATTGGCTGTTTGTACCAAAACCTGAATATGTATCCTAATAAAGATAACATAAAAGCTACAGCATTGTAGTATATATATATATAATGGCAAGAGAAAAAGCTAATCGATTGTCAAGCACAAAAGCATACAGAACATAAGTCTTCAGCAAAAGTATAAACTTCAGTAAGACATAACCACAACTTAAGATTCAATAGGCATACATGAAGTCAAAAGTATGCACTTAAGAAAGTTTGTGGACAAAAACTACCATAGCCAAAGTGACAATCTAAAAAACCAAGCTCACGCCTGATTCCCACCTGAACGTTCATCAATGACACCCAACCTAAACAATCCATTCTCAATGAACCCATTTCCCACGATCTGCTGACCCTTCTTAACATAGCATCCTCAGCATGTAAACCCACGCCTAATCCCATCTCCCAAAGCTTGTTCATGGATATGCAACACCTGATGATTGAAGGTATATGATAAACATTTTCAAGAGTCAAAACATTCCCAGTAGTCAACTGAAGTTTCACTGTTCCAAACCCGACTACATCATCACGACTATAGTTTTCCAGAACCACCTCATGACCAGTCACGGGTTGGTAGTCATCAAACATGTCCCTCAAGTTACAAACGTGCATTGTGCACCTACTAAGCAGGTACCACCCTCGAGCCACCGATTTGGTCAAATCTGGGTGTTCTATGGCAGTCTTCAAGCCTATTGTTTCATGATGCACTACTTTGGTAAGTGGGGGTTCTAACATTAAGTTCTTCTTATATAATACGCCATCATGGTACCCTTTAAAAGCGACCACACCACCCAGCTTAATGACATATTCCCCACCCCCACAAGTAATGCTTAATGCCGATTTACCGATCCCGGCCACATCATCATGATCATCAATGTCCAAATTAACCTCGTGATCAATCACTGGGTCGTAGTCAGCACTTGGATGTTCGTCCACAACACTCAACCGATACAATTCGTCCTCGACGTATCCATTTCCAATGATCTTGTTACCCTTCTTAATGTCACAACACTCACACCAAAATTCCACGGTAAATCCCATCATAATAAGTTTGCCAATGGAAATACAACACTTGAAAATTTTGGGGATATGAAAAACATTTTCAAGAGTTAAAACCTTCCCAGTAGTCAACTGAATTTTCACTGTTCCAAACCCGACCACATCAACAGGACTATTGTTTTCCAAAACCACCTCATAACCAGTCACCGGCTGGTAGTCAACAAACATGTCCCTCGAGTTACAAACATGAACTGTGCACCTAGAAAACAAGTACCACCCTCGAGCCCTGAATTTCGTCAACTCTGGGTGTTCATTGGGTACCAACAAGCCTATTATTTCATCGAGCACCACTTTCTCAACAGGACTTTCTTCCATTAAGCTCAACCGAAACAGACTCGATAAAAGATCAAGATCACCATTAGGAGAGGCTCCATCCTCTATGTACCCTTCACCTATGAGCTTGTTGCTCTTCTTAATGACACATCTGCCACTCCCCAAAGACATGATGTATCCAAGAACATCGAGTTTGGGGACAGATACAAGGCATTGACTGATTTGGGGTATATGAAGAACATTCGAAAGAGTCAAAACCTTGCCTGTGGTGAAGCGAAGCACCACTGTACCAATCCCAGCTACATCAACTCGATCATTGTTGTCCAAAATCACCTCGTGATTTCTCTTTGGGTTGTAGTCAACAAACATGTCCCTAGAGTAGCAAACATGGGCCGAAGTACCAAAATACAAGTACCAGCCTTGAGCCTTCTTGTTGGATCGAGTCCCATTACCTATTATTTCCTTAAGCACCACTTTGCCTTTGCATTCACGAGCATAATGTCCTGTGTACCCACACAGGTGACACTTCCTGGTTGTGTCCTGAAGCACCACTTTCACAGTATCCGATTTTTTGTCTTTGCATTCCCGAGCATAATGTCCTGTCTCCCCACACACGTGACATTTCCTGGTTGTTTCTTGAAGCACCACTTCTTCAGAACCTGACTTTTTTTCTTCGCAGTTGCGAGCATAGTGTCCTGTGTCCCCACACACATGACACTTCCCAGTCTTCTTGGCCTTGGAATTCTTTTTCTGTGGCATGTTCGTTCTACCCGCTTGTTACAAGGAAAAAAAAAAAAAAAAGAATACTTAATTTTTCTTTTTTTTTTGGAATTTATGAAACATAAGATAGAAACTTTTATGCGAAACATTGAATCAATCATGATCGATGAAAGTAAACAAGATAACAGATATATAATATGCACATAATAAAATGCTTGCAAACATGTTTGACAGTTTTCATGTCATTACAATGGGTAACATATAAGCATTATACAGCACAAGACAACACGCGATTTTTGCCTCATATGACGTTTTCATTTTCAGAAAGGTTTTTCATTCCTTTTTACACTCTGCTCTTTTGATTGACATATGTTATACAATTATTAATTTGTCATACATTTGTAATTACCGTTGGTTTAAAAAATATACCATATCATTTAAGCCGGAAAGCAAGTAGAACAGACAACACATCCGGAAATGTTAAAATCTTCATGAACAACGAAAATTCCAGATTTTACACAATGTGTATTAAAGGCTTAAAGGTAATAATAAATAAATTCCTTGTATGTCTAAATAACAATTCAAACTAAAAACAAAGGCTTATAAACAGATTCTGTGCCATGAAGGGACTAGTTTCACGTGAGTGTATGATCCCCTCTCTCCTCATCTTTTGCAGGGTTAAAACTAAGTGCACATACCTCAATCGTTAAAGCATTTGCAAAACGAATTGCTCAAAAATCACATCTAGTGCTTGAGCCAACACTTCTACCTCTGATCGTCTCTATCATCATAATCACATCTAGTCCTACAATTGAGCAACGACCTTCCTATGTTGAAGAATTTTATAATTGCTTTGAGGATCCTACAGCAAGGCCTAATAATCTTATGTTATCGTGCAATATGACAAATCCTTTACAAAAAATATGCAAACCGTTCAATCGATCAGTTGTAACAATTTTACTTTGCCCTTTCATAAAAAGTAATCATGATAATTTTATCAAGGATGCATCCTTCCAGCCAATTTTTCCGGTCCATCTATGCGAACAACACTTTAATGCTCTTACCGTTCATCTTCTATAAGATGCAACTATCGTCCAATTTCTATGATCGGATGATCCTACTGGACCTACCCCTACTGCACGACTCTGTTTTTTAACGGCATTATCATTAAACTAGCAAGAAGCTAGATAAAAGGAATTACAAAGTATTACAAGCCGACAGGGGATCATTGATCCAATCAATCAATGGTGGGACAAAACTTTGATCTCGTTAACAAGAGTGTCTATACGAGACCGTCACGGGTCAAATCAAGCTCTATTGCGGTATCTCCCAATGAACCAAGTGGTTATGTAAATTACCTCGTCAAAACAGCATTTTTCCAAGCTGTTAAAACCAACTACTGTACGACTCTGCTTATACTATGATTCCAAATTAACTAAATAAGTCGACACTTTCGAATTTTCATATCAAACCATTCAAATAAATATATAGCATAGCATAAACATCAATAGTCAAAGCATGCATACAATAACATAAGCACCCTTTCAATAGAAAAACACATGAAGCTCGTGTAGCAATCTTAGCCCTAAGAACCTTCTTGTATCGCTAAACGTCAAACTACAATATATTCATTAAACAACTGTTATATGTACACCCTCCCACCAACATTGCTTAAATATTCGGTACGAACAAAATGTAATAATATACACATACAGGAACCTTCAACAAACGGAATATCAAACAAGTATGAATTCATATTCAATGAAATAATTATATGCTTTTTCAATTTCATAAACTAACTATTTATCATAGTATAAACATCAACTTCTTTGAACAAATGGTATAAACATCAGTTGGCAAGAATGTATACTAACAATTTTAACATCTCACGTATAAAACCGTTAGAAAGCACATGATGTTAGCTCTAAGAACCTTCTTATCTCGCTAAACAAGAAACCTACCAATATACTTAAAATACATTCATCTAAAAGCTAGTTCTCAAATCCCAACTACATCGCTAATATATTCGGTACCATCAAACTATAATAAAATTCACAAAATGAGATCAAATTGTGAACTACAGGAACTTTGAACAAACAGAATATCAAACATATATGAAGAAACTTTTTTGACAATGGTGACGAGGTTTTGGAGCGTTTAGAATATAGTGCTTGTTTGGCAACGAGCATTTAACTTTTCGTTTTTGTTTCGGCGCTCATATTCAAAACGCTAATAAAAGCACGTTTAGCGTTTTGCTTTTTACAACATTTTACACTTTATAATAGTAGCTATAGGAGAATAATAGCTATAGCAGCTACGTTATCAAACACTTTTATAAAACAAATAGATATTGCTAACGCCTACAACTTGCTTGGTAGTAGTTGTTTGTTTTATAAAGGGAAAATGATAAATTTAGGCATCAAAGTTGCTGCGTTTCCTTTTTTCAAAGATCGAACTTTTTTTTCCTATTGTATTTGAACTTGCCTAATTTTCATTTTCGGGCATCAAGTTTGATTTTGTATCACAAAAGAAAATTAGCAAGTTCGGCTACAATAGGAAAAAAAGTTTGATGCCCGTAAAGGAAAAAGTTCGATGCCCGTAAAAAAAGGTTCGACCGTTAATTTTTTATTGCACCGTTAGTCCTTTTGGTCTGCTTTTAACGAGTTATTATATTATTGCACCGTAAGTCCTTTTCGCCTGCTTCTACACGTTTCGTCCGCTCTACACGGTTTTAATCTTTTTACACGCCATCATCGCTTTTTCACGCTTTCGTCTGCATTTACACGTTTTCGTCCGGTTTTGCACAGTTTCGTCCGTTTTGCGTTTTCGCCGCTTTTGCGTTTTCATCTGCTTTGCAGTTTCGTCCGTTTACACATTTCTTCTTTTACGTTTTCGTCGTTTTGCAGAGTTTGTCCTTTTTGCATCGTTTTCGTCAGCTTTTGCACGTTTTCGCCGCGCTTTTCACGTTTTAAGCGATTTTCGCGCAAAAAACGACGAAACTGCAAAACGGACGAAAACGCAAAACCGAAAGAAAATGTGTAAAACGGACTAAACGGCAAAAGCGTATTTAAAACGCAAAAGCAAAACGTCTAAACGCGAAAAAAAGAACTAACGAACGCAATAAAAAAATTAACGGTCGAACTTTTTTTTCTAGGCATCGAACTTTTTTCCTTTTCGGGCATCGAACTTTTTTTTCCTATTGTAGCTGAACTTGCCTAATTTTCCTTTTCGGGCATCAAGTTTGATTTTGTGTCACAAAGGAAAATTAAGCAAATCAATCTACTGATAGAAAAAAAAAGTTCGATCCTGTAAAGGAAAACGCAGCAACTTTGATGCCTAAATTTATCATTTTCCTTTTATAAAGCGTTTAGTACCAAACTCCAAATGCTAAACACTCATTGTCAAGTAGTTATATTTTAAAGGCTTGTAAATGCTCCAACAAGCGTTTCGCCAAACATAATAACCAACCAATAAGTTTATGACAAAAGTGGATATTACAAACTTGAGAGGCTAATATATGTAAATTTTCAGATCTAGTGACTAAAATGAAAATATGAAATCTACAGGGACTAAATAATAAAATAACAAAATTTAAACGCAAGTTCTCCATGACCGTCAACCTTTAGGAGTTGTTAAAGAAAAGGTTTTTGTTTTCTCAAAGTTAAAATATGTAAAAAGGAGCAACTAATTCTCTTTTTTTTTTTTTTTAAACTGTTTGTGCAAAACCCCTTAACAAGAACCTTTCTTGGTAACTTTACTCTTATAAAATCTGGTTTAAAAAAACAGAGGACGATGATGACGTCACCGTGACGTCATCGGTAAAAATCAACTGTAACTTGTGCTATATTTATTACTGTAACTTATACTAAAAAATGAAAGAAAGGTGCATAGGAAGAAATGAAGCAAAGAATTGTACCTGTGTTGTGTTGTGTTGTTTTTGGGGCTATGTTTGTACTTGGTGGTATATCATGGTTTTATGATGCGGATGTTCTAGGTGGTTGTTTTATTACCGTACTAAGTTTTTTTTACTTTTTAAAAAATGGGAGAATTTCATATATATACTCACTAAAACTTAAAAACTTGCATATTTTTCTAAAATGCAAGTTTACATATACAATGTCAGTTAAGCATGTTTTGGGTATATATGCAAATATTAAGAAAATGTGGTGACAAAACAAAAATACACCGAGTAAGACCCTTGAGATGGAATGGACCTTGTGTCAATCCCCCTCCATCACGCTCCTTCCCCGTTACGGGTATTTTGTTTTTCACGCCAAGGCCAAATAATTTTGTTTGAATGCGTATTGTGATGTATGTTTGTGTTTAATTAAGGTATGTTTATGTGGTGACATCTACGGGTATTTAGTGGTTGGTTTGATAAAAAAAAAAAAAAATGAGCGCTAATATAAAGTTGATGTAACGGTAATGTATTTAATTACCTGTTGGTAATCAAAAAACAAAACGAATAACAAAGTCGGCAAATGAAGTGGAACCAAACACAAAAGTTTAATTCAAAAGTACAAACAATTCTAAAACTATCATTTTTTTATAAACTAAACTAACCGTCATAAGATAATTTCTGGTTCTAAACAAACTTATATGACAAGTAATAAAAATTACCAAATTTACCAAGAATCCTTAGAGTTTAAGACATTATTCTAACAATCTCTACCGTGACTTCAACTCCAAGAACACCTTCTTGATACTTCAAACTAAACAGATCTTTTGTCTTCAGATCTAAATTTTCAAACTCTAGAGATACTAGCCTAATTCAAACAAATCATCAATTCCCAAAAACGATCCAAAACAAATTCGATCCAAAGCAACCGCCGATAACTTCAAAACGAATAATCAAACGAAAATTTTAAAACGGTCAATCAAACAAATAAATCGACCCAAACGATCTTCAACAAAGAGAATCAAATTCAGTCAACCAACTTTAAAAGCCCGACAAACGAATATCCAATTTTTCAAACTGACAGATTCCGACGATCGAACAAGTCCTAAACGACCTAATAATAGTTAAGTCTTTCCTTTTTGTTGTGTTGATAAAAGTATAGAGTTAGAGAGGTGGTTGTAGTTCCACCCTATAAGATGTCATAGGGTTGCCATCTCAGCATCCACCCTATAGCATCACTATAACTAAAACGCTTTCCCCATCTATAACATATTGAAGGCGCATGTAGGTCCTAGATTTTTTTTTTTTTTTTTTTTTTTTTAGCTTCTAAATCAAACACATTTCAATAAACTAAAATTAAATTGCAATACATGATATAGAATACAACATTTCGATAATTACCATCGGCTAGGTAACATCCTTTGTTGTATGTTTAACCATTCACCATAAACAGGGCCTCGGGAATGATATCATCCATGAGTTCATCAAACAAATTTGAACGATATAGAGCATTTAGGTTGTTATTGGAACCCGCTATACCAAAAAAATGCATGCGAAATACATAATCTTGTGATGCAACTGCTTCAAGCATTATTGTCGAATATTTGTGATCCCCATTTGAATTGCGGTTTGTAAGCATTCGGAAAATTCCCCCATTCCCAATGCATACAATCTATACTATCAAGAATACCCGAGAACCCATGATAGTTTTCATGTTTTTCATATATCCTCATAATAACGTTGGGTGACAGTTTTCTTAAATACTCATCTAAGTATAAATCTCATATACATTTGGTAAAATTGTCTAAACTATCATGACTACAATGTTCAGCAATTTGTAAATATTACTCAAAAGCATCGGGTGTTGTCTCGTACGCCAATTGGCGTATAACGAACATGCATCATTGTAGGACTACTAATGACTTTCATAGCGGCATTTGGCCGAGATTTAAAAAATAAAAAGTGCTCGGGAATAGGTTTAAGGTTATAGTTAGTTATACATTCGACTATTTTTAAAATAGTTTTCTACTCATTTGGAACCGTCGTTTAAAATTCCTTTCGGGTTATTTTGGATTATCACCATAATAATATTCCACGAGATGTTGTTCGGCGCCTTCATAGTATCGAGGTATGTGCGTTCGAGTGTTTAAATTAGTGGATTCATCGTCATCAAAGGCTAGAAATTGTCCATGATATTGGTATAAATGTAATACTTTGCTCGTCTCGATCTTCATCGTTATAACTCATGTTGCAAGTGTATGAAATAATGAGAAAATGAAGTTTATATAAATTGTGATTTGGTTTGAATGTTTGAAAAATATAAGTTAAAAGTAGGTATTTATAGTTGAAAAAAGGGGTGTTATTTTCCCGTTTATTTTTCCCCATTACTCAATGTTTAGATTTTCTTTAAAAAAAAAAATTAGGCCTGCTTTTGCAGGCGAAGGGACGAAGAACGCAGCCATGGCGTGCACCACGGTGCAGTTTGGGGATGCCATAGGGCAAAAAAGCTCTATGGCGTGTGATACGCCACTGCTTCGAGCTGTATCATTTTTATTAATTATTTTTTACTTTCTTTAGTTAAGGAAATTGCTAAATGTAGCTTTAAAATATATGATTAACATATTCCAACACTAGTTAAGTGCGTGTACTTTCAATAATAATTTTTACACTTTGAATTTAACCTTTTTCAACCGACTATATGTACCGCAAGCTATATGTGTTTTTGTTTCTTAAATATAGTCCTTAACGCTATACTTAGCAAAACATTTAGTATAAGTATACTCTCTTACCGAGTAAAGAGGTGCTTACACAAGTATAGACTCAAGGGGTGTTTGGTATTGCTTAGTGAGCTTCTGATTATTTTTAAGTAAAAGTAGATAATTAGAAGCAATTTTGTGGTATCTTCTTTTACTAAAATATAAGTTGATTATTTCTAACGCAAGTTAATTGTTTCTTAGTATACATTTTTGCTAAAATAGAAGTTGTTTTATCACAAACAAACTCGCTATCTAGGCTACTTGATTATCTAGCTTTTCATCATAATGGTCAAAATCAAAACGTCACCACCTATGGCCGAGAAAGGGACAAGTTGCCGAAACTTTGCTAAACTTTAAAGATATCACTCCGTATTATGCGACTTGTTTCCCAAAGTAGATGAAAGATTCTTTTACCAGGGGCGGAGCTAGGTATTAGCCACCTGTGGCACGTGCCACACATGGTTTTAGCCGACTAAATGTAATATTTTCATGAGAATTTCTTGCACTTTGAAAGTGCTATACATATTTTGAAGCCAAAGATGCAGAAAATGGGTTAAATATTCATGGAGAAGAATAGGTTTTTTGAGTTTTGAAGAAGAAAGAGAAAAACTTGAGCAAGAAGATGATAAAGAGTAAGGAAGAAGATGATTTTCACTATTTTAAAATAAATTAACAAAACCGACAAAATTATAGCTCTGTAGGCCTGCTTTTGAAGTATTAAATTTGTCTTATTATATTGATGAGACCAAAGTATTCAATTGCTAACATATATATCTCACATGCAAACAGATGCAACAAAGCAATTTTCTTACCCAAAATTTCTGCCGAAGCTCTTTTAAAAAGGATTTTTCTTGCGGAGGACCAACTTTATGGATATCTCTAAAACGACGAACGTGGAAAGACACTAAGGGAGAGGGATATACTCCTTTGTTTTTGTAATCGCCGAAATTGTACGACGAACGTTCTTATTCAAGGCATTACCAAAAAAAAATATTTTCTTATTTTATTTAAACACTCGTAAAATAAAATAAAAACTATTGTACTATGTAATTTATAGTGTATTACCGAAAATCTGAGATAAAGTCACACTATTTTCTTATAAGTAATTTAGATTATTTGATAATTTCAATTATTGATGGTAAAGTATATGTGGATACTGAATAATCGAATCCGCGAACTAAAATCGTAAAAATCAATTAGTTTTGTAATTCAAAAAGGGCTATCGGCGCAGCTTGTTGCTCATTTGCTTTCCACCTTTGTGTAAATCCAAATTAATTGATTAATGAATAAGTTTTTATTAGATTTACCCAAATCACTGAATGCTTAGAGTTAAGAACTATCCGTGAAACAATGTAAGGAAAAAATCGTGCCACACATGGTTCAAAATCCTGGATTCGCCACTGTCTTTTACCCAGTGTATAATAGCCAGCTTCATCAGTTACTCTTCTTCCAAAAGTCTTTCACAAGCTTTGTCAGGTTAATACAGTAACAAATATCGGAAATATTAAATAAACTTTTATAGATGCCATGCAAACTCGAAATATACAATACAATTCGTAACAATATACTCGTACCAAATGAAAGCAAGCGACCAATATATATGAAGAATAGATTAAAGTAATGACCAAGGCCGGATCCAAGAATCTAAGTCAAAATGTGCATATTTTTTTTCTTGAGTATAAAGGAAATAAAAATAAACAAAAATTTATGGTTCCATTAAAATTAGTTATATTTTTTTTAAGAAAACATGTATTTCTTTCAACATATTAGTGGACTAACTAAACAAAGACATGCTATTATATTTAAAAAAAGTTCACGAACATATTCATTTGGAAGAAATCAGGATTTTTAACAAAAAATTGCACTAGACGTCATACATCACTCAGTTCCCGTGAACCTTCGAAAACCTCCTAGGTCCGCTCATGGTTATGACCAGCAACGAAGAGCCCAAAAATGTAGTTTATGAATGAGGATCCTAGCATGATTTTTATGAGGTTTTGGACATATGCCTAAAGGTTCCATGGTAGCCAAGATCACACCAAAGCACCCGTATGTTTTAATTTTTTTTTTATCAGTTTAATACATGTAGGTTATTATATTGTTATAAAAAATATTTCGGGACAAACCGAAATATAAATATGGACATTTAGTTTATGACAGAAAAAAAAAGAAAAAGATTTAGACATTATTTTAGTCTAAGAAACTTAAGTGAGAGTTGTTTCAGCAACATGTTTGTAATCTCACATGGAGTCGAAAAATGAATGTTTCAATGTTGGAGTGTGTTGGTACCTTCGTCTTTTCGAGTTTCATCTTTAAACGGATTGAGAGAAGCCTAGGAGGCAAGAGCTGGAGGTTCGTGCGCCGCTTGTCATATAGAAAGCTAGGAACAAAGTTGTTTTTCAATGATAATATATGGTAGTTAAGTTATACGTCTACAATGCAGTTCGATTTCACTAACGGGAACAAGCCGTATTACTTCAATTTTATATCATCGTAATCTGGATAGGTTCATGATCCTTTTTGTGTTGGTAGATCATGTACTATGTAAACAAGTTAGATGTACACATTGTTTGTATGGCCGAGGACATTTGGATTCGATTCTTAAAAACTGTGTATGAATACATTCGGCCTATGTTTGCCAAAAAAACTATTCCTGTATGATTTATGAGGGGTTGTTAGAACTAATGTGTGTTAAATTGTTTGGTAATAGAAGAGCTCTATTTATATGCTGTAGAACACAAGGACTAGAAGATGAGAAAACAAATAAACCAATACTAGCTATCATGAAACTATACATCAATCCTAATGTATCCTGTTAACTAATAACTTGAGAATACTAATAAAACTGCAAAGGGACATATGCAAAGTATGTATATTTTCAGTAAGACCTCATGTTTGTTTCTATAGATTTCTTTGTGATGGTCTTCAGGGTCTGTCCCGCTACACTAAAAGGAGATGCTAACGTTGAGGCTCCGGGGGTGGGAAGCCCATGTGGTAATCAGAGGTGCGCAACAACAGTAACACAACACAAAACGGGAAATAAGAACAGGAAGAATTTGCCTAACACGCAATTCTATTGAAGAAAATCTAACTCAAAACTTCAATCAGTACAAAGGTAATGCCCTACCCTTCTCGGTATATATAGACTAAACTAAACGTATTAGACTATAACTAGGATTACACTTTACTTAACCTTATAATTATCTAAGTCCTACAGGAAGATAATTACTTGCACGTCAAGTAAACTTGTTGGACTTCTACTCCAACTCTTGTTTCTTGAATCGATATCACGCCTTAAGCCACATCGACTTCAACTCCAACTTGCATAACTATCATCGAATCTGTACACGCCTCACCACAACCAAACTCGTGAATTCGCCAACAATCACCCCACAATTTCGAGTCGAAGAGGTAACTCTTGTACACCAAGTAACGATCTCATCTCCTTGAACCTTATACGCCAAGGCCTTCGTCAATGGGTCGCTCTTTTGCTCTTCAACGGATACATGCTCTACTATTACACCTTTCGTTCTCCACACACTCACGAATGAAGTGATATCGAGTGTGGATGTGTTTGCTTTGATACCAATTGTGGTAATCAGAGGTGCGCAACAACAGTAACACAACACAAAGCGGAAATAAGAGCAGGAAGAATTTGCCTAACACACAATTCTATTGAAGAAAATCTAACTCAAAACTTCAATCGGTACAAAGGTAATGCCTACCCTTCTCGGTATATATAGACTAAACTAAGCGTATTAGACTATAACTAGGATTACACTTTACTTAACCTTATAATTATCTAAGTCCCACAGAAGATAATTACTTGCACGTCAAGTAAACTTGTTGGACTTCTACTCAACTCTTGTTTCTTGAATCGATATCACGCCTTAAGCCACATCAGACTTCAACTCCAACTTGCATAACTATCACTGAATCTGGTACACGCCTCAGCCACAACCAAACTCAGGAATTCGCCAACAGCCCACCTCTAAATGGAAAACCTGTTTGGGATTATTAGAATTTTCCGGCTTGAGGTACCGCCCTCCTTCCGTAAATATACAACAGCCATGTTTAATTACCATCAACATCACATAATTAACATGATAGATTAAAGATGTCACATTGCATGATAGCTTAAAACATGAATTCCAAATTTCTCTAAAAGATTTCCAAACTTGAAGAGCACTAGCTTCAAACAAAATAACAACTATGTATATTATACCTAGCTGATCATGCAAAGATCTAAACAATCAATCCAACTTCACAATAGCATCGGGCCAGTCGTTCTTAATGCTCAACCGATACAGTCCACACGTGTTGTACCCCTCTCCCAGACGATCTGGACCCTTCATAATGACAACTTCCTTACCTTCATAATGCAAATTGTATCCCTTTTTATTTTTAAGCTTGTCTATCGATAATAGATTGATCTTCATTGTAGGGACGTACAAAACATTTGGAATAGTCACAACGCTCCCTGATGTAAAACTAATCGCGACTTTACCTTTGCCATCCACATCTACATAATCAGTGTCCTTCATAACTATTTGTTCACCGTACACGGGGCAGAATTCCACAAACATGTCCCTAGAGTTACATACGTGCCGTGTGGCTCTAGAATTCAAGTACCAACCTCGAGGATCTGGTTCTCTCGACTTTTCAAGCTTCATGGTCTCCGTGGGATTTGAAACTCGCAATGGAGGACTCGTGACTTGTGACTCATCGTTCTTTCCTTTATCACGCTTCATGGTCCTCGTGGGATTTGAAACTCGCAATGGAGGAATCGTGACTTGTGACTCATTCTTTCCTTTGTCGTTCTGTGATCGAGTAGCAACCATCCTGAAACAAATTTTGATAACACCGTAGAAAACACCCGAATAATCTGATTATTAAATACAAACCAGAAACCAAATATTGAAACTTTTACATGTAATATGGAATATAATGCATGCAAAAATAAACCTAAATATATAACGAAAGCTTCATCATACAAAAACCCTAGTATAGTTATCTTAATATTCATAACTAAGTACAAATATGATATCATAACTTACATTACAATATAGTACATGTTTATGCAGATTAACACTAGTTTGTTAGCTTGAGCAAGAAGTAATTAACTAACTAATTACTAATTAGGAACATCAAAGATAACCCTAGAACGTAGAAAAATCAATAAAAAAAACTTAAACTAAATAACGAAGTTAAAGAAATACCTAAAAGTGGAGGAGGTAAATCCCTCAATAAAGAAGAAACCGATATCGATATTGAGGGATTGAAAAGTGAGGACTTATCGACTTAGGGATTGTTTTGGTGATCATATAGCCGACCTAATATTTTTAGAGCTCGTAATGGGCTTAAAAACGAATAGCCTCAAGTATTAATTGATGTAAAGTGGACTTATTAACAAAAAAAATTATACATATGGCCCTACTAAATGATGGATGTGTGCGATAAAGCCCATTCGACTCTGACTATAATCTTCTCAAATGATTCGAACTTTTTTTTTTTTTTTTTTTTTTTTTTAAAGAACAGTTAGTTAGTAGTTAGTGATTCGAGTCGTACAGTGACATCCAAACGGGCAGTATGCCTTCCTCGAACAATTGCCTTAGGGGAATAAACCCCACTCCTTATTAATTGAGTATATTTTATGGGATCTTAACTCTCACACAATTAATACGATAGTATAAGTCATTTGAAACTTAAATTCGTAATTTGTATGTTGATAAGCAGTCACATATTGTTAGACTCAAGTCAAGTGTCAATTTTACACATATTAGGATCGTTATTGCACACCAAAAATCATAATATCGGATGAAAACAATGGTATGTTAATTGAAATTAATGTTACGAGTGTTACTATGCAGCATTAAAATATGGGTGAGGATTCTCAAAAGTTATTTGAGTCAATTTACAGGATCCTCAATCATTGGATTAAAGTTAAAGGTCAAAATTTACTACAAAATTGTTGATTATTAACCTTTAATTTTAATCTGATGGTTGAGAATCCTCTAACTTGACTCAAGTTATCCCAACAATTTGAGATGATCCTCATCCTTAAAATATGCCAACGTGTATGTAGCTCTAGGAATCACTTATTATTCCTTCCATCTCAAAATTATAGTCTTTATTTCTGTTTTGAAAGTATATCAAATAATTAATGAGTAGGGATGATATTTGATTGGTTGAAGAGTGTATTGGTCCAACTTTTTTTAATCGTGCGTTTATGTTTGATGACAACAATTTTAGAACGGATGAAGTTGATCAAATATAACGAACTCATTTCATAAACAGAATATATTTCACAAAATTCTTTGAAAATTACAAGATTGTCAAAATCAGGAGTTTGATGAATAAGAAATCCTGAAAAATACCTATCTTATTATGAGAAAATAAAAAGGTGATGAAAAGTGCAAATTAAATAATAAACACACAAATATGATGAACACATATTTTATGCATCTTTTCTTTGCAAACTATATATTATTATTATTTTACAGCGGATTTTTATCTTCTTTTGTAGATTATTCTAAATATATTTTAGCGTGTTTATCAATAAAATTAACATTTTATAAGATACTAACCCATGATTTAGTAAAACTTATTTGATTGTTTGGTAACCAATCATCTCTATTTATATAAAGTAGCAAACAAGCAATATAATAGATGATAATTAAGGACACAAATAAACCAAAACAATGAAACTATATAAAATCCTAATTGTGATAACAATGTATGATCATAGCTTAGAACATGAAGTTTGAATTTGACAAATAGCTACACAATCAATCCAACTCAATGATATTTAGCATCGGGCCAATCGTCTCTTATGCTCAATCGATACAGTCCACACTTGTTGTACCCTTGTCCCAGAATCTCTCGACAACGCTCTATATAATTATATATAACAACTTCCTTATCTGCTTCTCTATAAGAAAGCCTGTATCCGTTAAGCTTAAGTTCCTTGATGGAAACAAGATTTATCTTGATAGTAGGCACATGTAAAACATTTGTAAGAGTCATATTCTTCCCTGATTTGAACCTAATCGTCACTTTACCAATCCCAATCACATCAAGAGGAGGAGTATTGTCCATAATCCTACTTTGAAAGGACACAGAGTGGTAGTCCATAAGCATGTCCCTAGAGTTACATACGTGCCATTTAGCTAGAGAATTCAAGTACCAACCTCGAGGGTTTGGTTCTCTTGAACGTTCACGCTTCCTGGTCCTCGTGGGATTTAAAGCTTGCAATGTAGAGCTCGTGGCATGTGATTCGGTCTTTCCTTGGTAGGTCTTTGGAGTAGAAAGCATCCCAAAACTGGTCTTTGGTAACATCGAGATTACCCGATCAATCTGATTATTATAATTACATGAGAATCAATAACAAAATATTGAAATACTTGCATGCAAAAATCAAAATAAAATACGGATGATTTCATACAAATGAGTAGGCCTATTAACAAGCAAAATTATAATGTCTGTATGAAAAATTCATTATACTACGTACCAAGATTGCAAGTACAGGGACGACCCACTTGGGAGACGGTGCCACACCCAATATTAGGTCACAAAGTGTAAATTGTTTCCAAAATATGTCCTTTTTTTTACACGTGCAACCCTCGGTTTTAGCTAGTAAATTTCTTATGATGCAACTTTAGTACTTATAATCATAAGAATATATCCAAAGAAATAACACAACATATTTTTTAGCAAAATATTAAAACTACATGATTCTGTAACTTTCTTTACAGTATAGAACACATTTATGTAGATCAACACTGTTTTACTAAGAAGTAACCTGTAAATAACCCTAGAATGTAAATATACACAGAATTAGAATATCACCTATAAACGGGGAAAATAAATCACTTGAATACTTGATAAAGAAGCAATAGAAATTGGGGTATTTAATTTGGAGGCTTGCGTTTTATGTTTTGGTGTTTTGCAAAGATTAGCTTAAATAGGCATATAACCAACCTAGTTTTAGATAAATGGCCTCATATTGGGCTTTTACCAAAAGAATGTGGGCCAAGGGTGTTTGTTTCACTTGTTTCATGAGCCACGAGTTTACATTTTAGAGAAAGAATAGAAAAAAATTTAGTATTTGGATAAAAGATTATGGTTGTTAGACTTACGAGTTATTATGTTTGACGAAATTAACTGTTGTTAGAACTGGAGATGAAAATCGTTATGAAGATTATTTTTATAAGCTAAATAAAATAGCATTTGATTTTCAGAGATATTGAAGATTATTTTTTTTATAAGTTATGTCTATTTAACGAAAATTATATTTTAAGTAGCTTATTTAAAAAAAAAAAAAAAACATAATCTCTCAATAATCTTGTGTATCAAACATCGCCAAATATATAATTTTGATAAGCTATATGCCTACTTCTTGTGATTATGTTCCGATGCATCCTAAATGATTTGTTCTATCAGGTTGCTAATTCATGTTATCAGCATCTCGATCATCTTATCCTATGTTTCTGTCATTTGCATCTAATGATATGCGTCAATCATATTCTATATGAAGCCGTTTCTTTTGCTAAATTGATACTCATAAGAATCAAATATCAAAAAGAAAAGAAACGAAGGCGTAGCTTGAATGATCAACATCAAGCTCTTTGTCCGAATAATGTTTAATCTCTTTTGAAATCTCGAATAAGGCATAACATACTAGCTTATAGAAACGTCTCCTCTCCTCAATTTTCGTTTACAGATACTCAGGATGTCGCTGGACCTTCTTCGTACTTAAAACAACCTCGAAGCAAACGCTCCAATACTCGAAAAGATCAGTAGACGCGTCATCTTCTCATAGTATATGTTGTGCATAAATGCCATCTTTCTATCCTTGGGTATTTAATTTAGGGGCATTTACATTTAATTTATTTCATTGACTGTTCTTTTACACCTAGCTAATTTAAACACCTAAGTTTATCATCACAAGCTAATTTATACATTTAATAACAGTTTTTTTTAAATAGCTTGTGACTTTATAGATCTACCAATCAACAGGACTTCAGGTAAGCCTAAAATAAGCCATGTTATGCTTATCCTTATTTAATCATAAAATAAGCTTAACCAAACACCACCTATAAACAAAACTATCTAATGTAGGTTGCATAAATTCCAAGAAAAAAGAGTATGAAACTACTGTGTGTAATAACAAGTGACATTAACTATAACACCCCAACACGACACGGGTCCGAATGTCACAGTATATAGTCATATCAGAACACACTAATAAAAATATAGCGGAAGTCTCTTATTAAATTCATAAAAAGTCACAAAACATAAGACTCCCAAAAGGTCCAAAACATAATAACGAACTGAAATGAAATAGACCAAAATACTAAATCAAAAGATAGTCTAAAATGCATAAGCCCAAATAATGAGGGTACACTAAGGTAGGTCTTCTAAGCTCCTATTCTCACACTCTTTCCCTAGAATCCCTGCTTCCAGCTAAATACCTGCCACATGAAAAAGAAATCGCGTCTGAGCTAACGCTCAGTGAACAGATATAAACAATAACGGATAATAAGACCATCAAATGAAATACAAATCAAATATGTCGAATTAAAGAAAGGGAAATGAGTCTGCTGAGAGAATGTCGGATGAAACGAATACAAAACACATATGAATCAAATCTTGAATTAGAGTGCATAACAATATCAATCAACATAGGATCGAGTGCATTGCCGGTGCTAAGCATGCCACATGAATAGGCCACATAATCATATCGTAATCATATCACAAATCATATAACTGTCAATTCCAATGTTGTACATGGGTAGCTAGCTCACAATGTACCGGTATGATGGGGTGTAGAACACACCGACCAATCACCGATATGAATCTGAGATACAAATTCCCTAGGATGCATCCATACGCTCCCTGCAAAACAAGGTAGTACATACATAACATAATGGGAACGCCGGGTACTAATTCACACCGCCCCAGATAGTCTCATGCCACCGGTGCCTCGATGACATGGCCACGGTACCTCTATGGCTAGGGATACAGATACAGAAGTTGGGCAATACAAGCGCAATAATAATCATATCAAATCAATCATATCAAATACTGAACTGAAGCATATCATATCGAATATTGAACTGAATCTTATCAAACGGATAACCAACGAATATCAGAATGAGATAGCAGATTAAATATCAAAACGAATATCAAAACGGATATCAATAAGATAATAGAACGAATATCAATAGCAGTAACAGTTACTATACCAATGGATGCCTTTACTGAAAAAGAACGGAATATCTGTACCTCGATAAATGTGCACGAGATCTAAGCACATAAAGCAAATCACCTTTCCCTCTTCCCAAGATCTACAGAAAATATACTCATATATCATAAACGTATTCATTTTCTAAGCTTTTCTTCATTTTATAGGTGTTTTACGTATTGGTATTCTCATTGTGTCTTTTGTTTCTTTAACTTCACATCTGGACCAGTTTTATACGAATTTATTGACCCATCAGAAGTACTACAAAAATTCCAAGAACATTCCCATGTGTTCCCATATTAGTTAGGTAATTTCACAAATTTTTGCAGATTTTATATCGAAGCCTAAGTATGGTTTAAAAATTCATATTTACATACTTGTCCAGAAATAGCACAGGAGGTATACCCCAAAAGTTTACGTTTATTAGACCTAATTAAACACCTTGAAAAAATTCCCAAAAAATCCAGAAATTCACCAACATCTTAAATATCAAACCTGTAAAAGTAGAGCTCAAAACTGCCTTTGGTTGGAAAATGAAAAATCAAAAACTACAACAGAAATTTAGTACTCAGAATTCAGCTTTGACACATGATTTCATGAAATTCAAAAACACTACTTAAACAACTCCAAATTCGTTCAAACCAATTTGTGAACTTAACCAAGACATAAAATAAGTTTTTCAAACAAAAATCCAGGTTATAACATCTATGAAACTTATCTTATAATTCACACCAAATCGTATTACGAAACTGTCCATTTCAGAATTGGTTTATAAGCCATTATGGGTAACATGTTTAAAATCTTTTAACCCAATTAGAACACCCTCCATATACACGTTATATACATTTTAAGACCTTCAATCTGCGACATACCAACAGCCCACACCTTAATGGTTTTAACGAGCCAAAAGAAACTTACCAAACCTCACATGAAATCATAAACGCCCATTAACCACATGACATATGGTTTCCATTTTATGGTCGATCAATATAATATGTATCATATGTGATTACAAAAGATTGTATTAGCAGCAATAATGGTCGATCAAAAGGGCTGGAAAACATGAGGTATCGAAGACAAAAAAAATGAACATGGGTCGAAGATGTTTACACCAGGTTATTACGTTTCTAGGTTCTTAGGTTTATTACATGTTTTATCTCAATATCATACCAGACGAACCCAAACTATTTTATGTGTAAACTCAGATTGAGAACCATGTGTGAGTTGAATGATCAGGAAAACAAAAGGAGATGGTATACCTTGGTCGATTAGAATAGGAGACACAAGAACACCACGAGTTCTTATCAAACACACAATCAAAACAACTCTATACCCCACTACACGATCAATAACCAAATAGTAAACCCCCAACATTGCGAAGACCTTATCACTGCTACTTACCACGACCTGGTCACCAACTTCTCTGCTGCCGTTTTCTTTGATGATAGTCGTTTTAGGGTGTTAGGGTTTTTGAAAAATAAAAGGAATGGAGATGGATGATATACGGTTTTCAAAAAGAATGGGAAGTAGGCAGATTAGATGTAGAATATTTTGAGATTGGGAGAAAAAATTCCATCTTTTCAAATTGTAATGTATAAGCATATGTATATATATAAATGTAAATTTTATTTAACTTAGGATATAAAGATGTTGGTGAATTTCTGGAATTTTTGGGAATTTTCACAAGGTGTTTAAGTAGGTCTAATAAACGTAAACTTTTGGGGTATACCTCATATGCACTTTCTGGACAGGTCTGAAATATGAATTTTTAAACCACACTTAGGCTTTGAGATAAAAACTGCAAAATTTGTGAAATTACCTAACTAATATGGGAACACCTGGGAATTTTCTTGGAATTTTTGGAGTACTTCTGATGGGTCAATAAATTCGTATAAAACTGGTCCAAATGTGAAGCTAAAGAAACAAAAGACACACTGAGAATACCAATAAGTAAAACACCTATAAAAGTAAGAGAAGCTTATGAAATGAATACGTTTGTGATATATGAGTATATTTTATGTAGATCTTGGGAAGAGAGAGAGGTGATTAGCTTTTTGTGCTTAGATCTCGTGCACATTTATCGAGGTACAGATATTCCATCCTTTTTCAGTAAGGGCATACATTGGTATAGTAACCGTTACTGCTACTGATATCCGTTCTGTTATTTGATTGATATCCATTTTGATATTTAATCTGCTATCTCATTCTGATATTCGTTGGTTATCCGTTTGATATGATTGATTCGATTATTCGATATGATATGCTTGATTCGATTTGATATGATTGATTTGATATGATTATGATTATGCTTGTATTGCCCGAACCTCAGATCTGTCCCTAGCCATAGAGGTACCATGGTCATGTCATTGAGGCACCGGTGGCATGACACTATCAAGGGCGGTGTGAATTAGTCTCCGGTGTTCCCATTATGTTATGTATGTACTACCTTGTTTTACAGGGAGCGTATGGATGTATCATAGGGAATTTGTATTTGTATCTGTCATGATCGGTGATTGGTGGTGTGTTCTACACCCCATCATACTACGGTACATTTTGAGCTAGCTATCCATGTACAACATTGAATTGATTGTGATACGATTTGTGATATGATTACGATATGATTATGCCTATTCATGTGGCATGCTTAGGCACTGGGCAATGCACTCGATCCTATGTTGATTGATATTGTTATGCACTCTAATTCGATTTGATTCATATGTGTTTCGATATTCGTTTCATCGACATTCTCTTAGCAGGCTCATTTCCTTTCTTTAATTCGACATATTTGATTTGTATTTCAATTGATGGTCTTATTATCCGTTATTGTTTATATCTGTTCACTGAGCGTTAGCTCAGCCGCATTTTCTTTTCCATGCTGGCGGTATTTGGCTCGAAGCGATGATTACTGGGAAAGAGTGTGAGAATAGGAGCTTAGAAGACCTACCTGAGTGAACCCTCATTATTTGCGCTTATGCATTTTAGACTATCTTTTGATTTAGTATTTTGGTCTATTTCATTACAGCTGATTATTATGTTTTGGACCTTTTGGGAGTCTTATGTTTTGTGACTTTTTATGAATTTAATAAGAGACTTCCGATGTATTTTTCTTAGTATGTTCTGATATGACTCCATATTGTGACATTCGGACCCGTGTCGGGTTGGGGTGTTACAATTATGGTATCAGAGCCGAGGTTTCATCTTGTTGACCTTAGGAATGACCTGTGAGGAATTGGGTAGATATTAGGTTGCTTCCGCGACGCTTACTTCTTTGTTATGTTACGGTTTTCTTTTTTTCTTATCGTTTACTCACACTCTTTCAGCTCTTTTGATTCTTTTTGTCGTTCAGATGGTGACTACTAGGCGTACGGAGGATTTCAGTGTTGACCCGGCTTTCAGTGCTGCGATCAACGAGCGGAGTTCGAGCTCTTCTTCTGGAACCGACTCAACGACACTCATGATGTTCAACCAGCAACATGGCTAGTGGATCGAGCGGTGGTGCTAACCCACCCGTGACTATATACACTTGGCTTGAAAGGTTTGGCGCGTAAGCCCAGTCCTTTAGCTCCGCTACTACTCCAGTTGGATGCAGAATGGATAGCTCATATCGAGAAAATCTTTGAGGTTATGGGTGTTGACGATGAGTACAAAGCAAGCCTCGCCAATTACAAATTTGAAGGAGATGCACTGAACTGGTGGAAGGTGTATAAGCACGCCAAGGGTGGAGATACTCTCATGGCTACTCTTACTTGGGCACAATTCCGTGAGACCTTCTATTTCCAGTGCTTTCCTTGTCCCGAAGGAAAAGAAGAGAGTTCCACATTACTCGCTTTGATGCGGAGTCGAGTTTAGAGTTTATGGGTAGGTTTCTCCGTTTGGCTGGATTTTTGGGTGATAGGGCTGGTACACCCGAAGAGCATGCAAGGAAGTTTCGTTGGGCTCTCCGCAAGGATCTTCTTGATGGGATAGTTAATATGAGGTTCGAGGACGTGGCTCAGATTGCGGATGATGCCCGCAACATTAAGATCCTTCGGGAGAGGGACAACCATGGGGTGAAAAGGAACCGTGATGGAGACCAGGTTCGGCCATTTCGAGGACATAGGTGGGCGCGACCAAGCGAGACTCGAGGATTATCAAGGCAGCATCCGGGTTCTTATCATCAGAGGGGTAATGGGGATCGAGATGAGGTTCGCACTTTTAGGGATTGTGGAAGCTCACCCGGTGCAGCTACAAGGCTCTAGGAACATATTCAGATGTGGATCTTGAGCATAAAATTATCGGTCCCAAGAGGCGACAATGGAGATGAAGTTCTACCAGCTACTAAGGGCCGAGTGTTTGCTATGCCTACGTATTAGATAGCGAGCACTTTCATTATCGTCATGGGAACTTCTTTTCACATTTACTCGTACTATTTTTGACTTTATTTGTTACCGGTACAACATTTTTGTTGGTTTCTTATTCCTTTGCTTAATAAATTGACATTCCTATTTCGTTATTAGTTTGTGCATCATTCCTTGTCTATGAGGAATCTCGTGGTTATTTTCCGTTTTTGCCAATTCGTTTCGCCAGAAATGTGATCTTGATTTTGATTTTATTTTAAGTATATCATTACCATGATTCTCAATCGATATGTCCTTGTTATCATCATCTTTACATGGTTCCATAACCTTTAGACCAAAACCGTAATGATCATTTGTTAGTCGAGAACCGGGGCTGTCGGGCGGTTATTCGTATTGCTTTTGATTACATCGTAGTCATTCGATTTTCTACTTCAATTTCGATGATGAATTTTCTTTTTAGAGAGGAAGATTGTAATAACCGATTTTTTTCCTAAATTTAGTCATATATTTTGAACTTAAAGCGACACAACTTAAATTTGGAATTTGTATAATAGTGTCGATGAGAGAATTTTGCATCTGATTATGTAAGACTACAACATCTGATTTCTAAAACCTATACTAAGTATATAACATGATTTCTATTATAGACATCATATTATAGACATCATGTTATATACTTAGTATAGGTTTTAGAAATCGTGATGGTCTTCATATATAATCTACATGTAAAATCTCCATCGACGCCAGATTATACAAATTCCAAATTTTAAGTTGTGTTGTTTTTAAGTTCAAAATATATGACCAAATTTAGGAAACGAAAAATCAGGTTATTACAATTCTTCCCCTCTAAAAAGAAATTTTCGTCCTCGAAATTGAAGTAGGAAAATCGAATGAATACGTACTGAATCAAAAAGATATACGAATAATTGTCTGACAGTCTCAGGCTCTTTGACTAACAACAGATCATTACGGTTTTGGTCTAAAGGTTATGGAACCATATGAAGATGATGATAACAAGGACATATCAGATTGAGAATCATGGTAAATGATGTACTTAAACTAAAATCAAAATCAAGATCACACATTTCTAAGGGAACGAATTGGAAAAACATAACGGAAAATAACCACAAGATTCCTCATAGGCAAGGGATGATGCACAAACTAATAACGAAATAGTGTCAATTTATTAAGCAACGGAATAAGAAACCACCAAAATGTTGTACCAAGAATAAATAAAGTCAAAATAGTCTGAAGCAAACGTGAAAAGAAGTTCCCATGACGATACTGAAAGTGCTCGCTATTTAATCTGTGGTCATAGCAAACACTCGCCCCTTAGTAGCTGGCAGAACTTCATCCCCATTGTTAGCCTTCTTGGGACAGTCATGAATTTTATGCTCTAAAGATCCACATCTGTAACATGCTCCGGTAGCCTTGTAGCACGGTCTGCCTAGGTGAAGCTTCACACAATCCCTACAAGTGCGAACCTCATCTCGATCCCCATCACCCCTCTAAAAATAAGAACCTCGAATACCTGTTTCCCTGATCATTCCGAGTCTGCTGGTCACGACCCGACCTATCATAGCCTCTCCTGTCATTTCCCCGGTTGCCATTCCCCCGAGAGTCATTACCTCGCTGATGTCCCTGAGCTGGCCGAACCTGGTCTCCATCACGGTTCCTTTTCACCCCATGGTTGTCCCTCTCCCGAAGGATCTCAATGTTGCGGGCAGAAACCGCAACCTGAGCTACGTCCTCGAACCTCATACTAACTATCCCATCAAGAAGATCCTTGCGGAGAGCCCAACGAAACTTGCTTGCCTGATCTTCGGGTGTACCAGCCCTATCACCCAAAAATTCAGCCAAACGAAGAAACCTGCCCATAAACTCTAAACTCGACTCCCGATCAAACTGAGTAATATTGTGGAACTCTCTCTCTCGTACTTTTCCTTCTCAGACTGAGGAAAGTACTGGAAATAGAAGGTCTCGTC
This sequence comes from Chrysanthemum lavandulifolium, assembly GCA_022545495.1. Classification (NCBI taxonomy): domain Eukaryota; kingdom Viridiplantae; phylum Streptophyta; class Magnoliopsida; order Asterales; family Asteraceae; genus Chrysanthemum; species Chrysanthemum lavandulifolium. The sequence continues at coordinate 67,591,461 of CM040238.1, forward strand.
GAACTGTACCCAAGTAAGATTAGCCATGAAAGTATCTCCACCCTTGGCGTGCTTATATGCCTTCCACCAGTTTAGTGCATCTCCTTCAAATTTGTAATTGGCGAGGCGTGCTTTGTACTTATCGTCAACACCCATAACCTCGAAGATTTTCTCAATATGAGTTATACAGTTCTCAGCATGAAAGTATCTCCACCCTTGGCGTGCTTATATGCCTTCCAGCAGTTTAGTGCATCTCCTTCAAATTTGTAACTTGCGAGGCGTGCTTTGTACTCATCGTCAACACCCATAACCATGAAGATTTTCTCAATATGAGTTATACAGTTCTCTGCATCCACTGGAGTAGTAGCGGAGCTAAAGGACTGGGGCTTCTGCTTGCCAAACCTTTCAAGCCAAGTGTGTATAGTCACAGGTGGGTTGGCACCACCACCACCGCCCGATCCACTAGCCATGTTACCGAACATCCCGAGTAATCTGCCGAGTCGATCGTGAAGAAGAGCTCAAACCGCCACGATCGCAGCGACTGAAGCCAAGTTAGCACTGAAATCCTCCGTACGCCTTGTAGTCACCATCTGAGCGACAAAACGAATCAAAAGATCCGAAAGAGTGTGAGTAAACGGTAAGAAAAAAAGAAAACCGTAACATAATGAAAGAAGTAAGCGTTGCGGAAGCAACCTAATGTCTACCCAATTCCTCACAGGTCATTCCTAAGGTCAACAAGACAAAAGGTCCAAAACATATAACCAACTGAAATGAAATAGACCAAAATACTAAATCAAAAGATAGTCTAAAATTCATAAGCCCAAATAATGAGGGTTCAATAAGGTAGGTCTTATAAGCTCCTATTCTCACACTCTTTGCCCAGAATCCCTGCTTCCAGCTAAATACGTGCCGCATGGAAAAAAAACGCAGAACATATATAAACAATAACGGATAATAAGACCATCAAAAGATATTCAAATCAAATATGTCGAATTAAAGAAAGGGAAATGAGCCTGCTGAGAATGTCAGATGAAACAGAATACGAAACAGATATGAATAAAATACTGAATTAGAGTGCATAACAATATCAATCAACATAGGATCGGAGTGCATTGCCCAGGTGCCTAAGCATGCCACATGTATAGGGCACATAATCATATCGTAATCATATCACAAATCATATACCGTCAATTCTAATATTGTACATGGCGTAGCTAGCTCACAATGTACCAGAGTATGATGGGGTGTAGGAACACACACCGACCAATCACCAGATACAGATACAGATACAAGTTCCCTAGGATGCATCCATACGCTCCCTGCAAAACAAGTTAGTACATACATAACATAATGAGAACGCCGGGGACTAATTCACACCGCCCCAGATAGTGTCATGCCACCGGTGCCTCGATGACATGGCCATGGTACCTCTATGGCTAGGGATAAAGATACAGAAGCTGGGCAATACAAGCGCAATCATAATTAATCAAATCAATCATATCAAATACTGAACTGAAGCATATCATATTTAATACGGAACTGAATCATATCAAACGGATAACCAACGAATATCAGAATGAGATAGCAGATTAAATATCAAAAAAAATATCAAAACGGATATCAATCAAATAACAGAACGGATATCAATAGCAGTAACGGTTACTATACCAATGGACGCCCTTACTGAAAAAAGACGAAATATCTGTACCTCGATAAATGTGCACGAGATCTAAGCACACAAAGCAAATTACCTCTCCCTCTTCCCAAGATCTACAGAAAATATACTCATATATCACAAACGTATTCATTATATAAGTTTCTCTTACTTTTATAGGTGTTTTACTTATTGGTATTCTCATTGTGTCTTTTGTTTCTTTAGCTTCACATCTGGACCAGTTTTTTAAGAATTTATTGACCCATCAGAGGTACTCCAAAAATTTCAAGAAACTTTCTAGGTGTTCCCATATTAGTTAGGTAATTTCACAAATTTTTGAATATTTGTCTCAAAGCCTAAGTGCGGTTTAAAAATTCATATTTCCAGACCTGTCCAGATAGTGCACATGAGGTATACCCCAAAAGTTTGCGTTTATTAGACCTACTTAAACACCTTTGAAAAATTCCCAAAAATTCCTGAAATTCACTAACATCTTAAATATCAATCCTGTAAAAGGAGAGCTCAAAACTCCCTTTGGTTTGCAAAAGAAAAATCAAAAACTACAACAGAAATTTAGTACTTAGAATTCAGCTTTGACACATGATTTCATGAAATTCAAAAACACGACTTAAACAACTCCAAATTCGTTCAAACCAATTTGTGAAATTAACCAAGACATAAAATAAGTTTTTCAAACAAAAATCCAGGTTATAACATTTATGAAATTTATCTTATAATTCACACCAAATCGTATTACGAAACTGTCCATTTCATAATTCGTTTATAAGCCATTATGGGTAACATGTTTAAAATCTTTTTAACCCAATTAGAACACCCTCCATATACACGTTATATACATTTTAAAGACCTTCAACTACGCGACATACCAACAACCCACACCTTAATGGTTTTAACGAGCCAAAAGAAACTTACCCAAACCCTCACATGAAATCATAAACGCCCGTTAACCGCATGACCTAGGGTTTCCATTTTTTTGGTCGATCAATTTAATATGTATCATATGTGACTACAAAAGCTTGTATTAGCAGCAATAATGGTCGATCAAAAGGGCTGGAAAACATGAGGTAAAAAAAAACGAACATGGTCGAAGATGTTTACACCAGGTTATTACGTTTCTAGGTTCTTAGGTTTATTACATGTTTTATCTCAATATCATACCAAACGAACCCAAACTATTTTATGTGTAAAACTCAGATTGAGAACCATGTGTGAGTCGAAAGATCAGGAAAACAAAAGGAGATGGTATACCTTGGTCGAGTAGAATAGGAGACACAAGAATACCACGAGTTCTTATCAAACACACAATCAAAACAACTCTATACCCCACACGATCAAGAACCAAATAGTACACCCCCAACGTTGCAAAGACCTGATCACTGCTGCTTACCACGAATTGGTCACCAACTTCTCTGCTGCCGTTCTCTTTGATGATAGTCGTTTTACGGTGTTAGGGTTTTTGAAAAATAAAAGGAATGGAGATGGATGATATACGGTTTTCAAAAAGAATGGGAAGTAGGCAGATTAGATGCCAAATATTTTAAGATTGAGAGGACAAATTCCATCTTTTCAAATTGTAATGTATCTAGAGACATTTAATAATACTAACGAATTACCCGCGGCGCGATGGTGGCCGAATGCCTGACTATTTTGTGGTGAACAAATGTTGTTCGGTTACACGTTTCTTTCTAACAATAATCGTACAAATGAATGATAATATAAATCTAATTTATGCAAATACAACTAATTAAACTACATATACAATTAATGTATGCATCAACACATACATATAGTGACTTTCAACCAAGACAGTTTTTATTATAAATAATTTTTGGTTAGAACATAGCTTGGGCCCATAAAATGAAATACACATAGCTTGTTGCTCGTTGGGAATGTCTTGGGCCCATGTTCTCTTTTCACAACACCTTTTAATTACATTGATTACTATTTGATATTAAAAATTTGTGTTTATGATAATTGTACCTTTAGCTTTATGAGTTTGTATATTTTGGTGAAGGGGTTAATTAAATTATGTCATAATTGAATGTGTTGAATTGTGTTTTTTTATTTTTATTTGTGCTTTAAATACTTGTAAATGATGTTTGTTTACGTGTATTTGCTTAAAAATCTATTTTTGGAAGTCTTAAAAAATTAATAGGAGGGAAGTGTCAACATGCTTTATAAGTAGTATAGATATAGATTAAGTAGTGTACAAATTTAAAATAAAATTAGGCCTAAGAGTACATGTAATCGTGTATAATCATATGTATATATATAAATGTAAATTTTATTTAACTTAGGATATAAATTTATATAGACATCATGTTATATACTTAGTATAGGTTTAGAAATCGTATGTTGTAGTCTTACATTATTCGTATTCAAAATTCTCTCATCGACGCGTATTATACAAATTCCAAATTTTAAGTTGTGTCGTTTTTAAGTTCAAAATATATGACGAAATTTAAGAAATGGAAAATCAGGTTATTACATTAACCCCAAAGAAAATCAGTAATAAAGATCGATAACAAAGTCATAACTTATGAATCTATTGAAAAATCTCAGCACTCCCAACTTGACATTTATTTGTTGTATAAAAAACGCAGTGAACAAATAAAGAGCTCTAACAAACAACGATGAGAAAGTCAGCGAAGTTTCTATGATGTTCTACCTAAATGTTGCATAAGCTCACTTTTGGGTTTGGACTTATGTTTCATAAGCTCACTTTTTTGTGGCTTATTTTGAAGCTTTCACTCATATATGTTTATATTATAATATAAAAACATATAAGTCGAAAAATTCAAAATAAACAACAAAAATTAACTTATGAAACATAAGCTAAAACCAAGTAAGGATATGTTTAATTATATGTTCTAAACAAACACCCCCTAAATATGAAACATGAATTTAGTGATTTGAAGTCGACTATTACCTCTATTTGCAGCATTTAAGTCCAAAGTCGAATGCATGGATGTTAAGCTTGTAGGGTTTTTCTTTATGTAAAGTCGGGTTTTTTTCTTTTTTTTTTGGGGGATTGGGATTAGTGTCATTATCTTCGGCCTTAATTGTAATTATCCGAACTTGAAGCAATAACTTGGCAAGATAGGTCCTTTATGTTTTGGTTTTTGGTACAATTATCAAAACTTTCACATATATTTTCTCAAATTTCATAATGATTTGGTTGTTTCTGCTTCATGGCTTCCATATGATCTTATGGTAATTACTTTTGTCAATTTGTCACTAAAATGTGATATAATCGCCATTCGTCGTAGTTCAAATTCACTTAATTTTTCACGAAACAAAGTGTCTCCTTGATTCAACTCATTCAAAGGATTGCTAACCAAGTTTTTCGTACACGTACCACATTTTCTCATCTTGTATAATTGTTTACCAGGACAAAGTATTAGAGCTTTACCCCGTCTAAATCTGTGTGGTGACGAGCTTAATTCACTAACATATACATCTAAGTCTCATTTAACAGTCAACTACGCGAGTACCACTCCATGTTTTTCTGCCGCGCACCAGGATTGCCAGTCACATGTTGGACATACACACCAGCAACAGCAACAGTATTGGGAAGAATCAAGTCAGCACTACCATCTGACATGATCATTTTCAGAATTTTGAGGACAAAAACTACCAGGGAAGAAGCACGGCCTATTAGTAGTAAAGAAGGTCATTAACATTAGTAGTCTACTGATTTAAGTTTCAATAGAATAAGTAGTTTACTTGCTATTGCACTTTGATGACAATGGAACTTAGGCAGAAGGACAAAACCTTTCATATGTATTTTGGATATGAAGTTACTGATAATTATGTTTCTAAAATACATAGTTTTAGGCTGTCACTTTTTATCTGATTTGTTTTGCATTCTGCCAAAATTACAAGGGAGATCGCACTGTAGGTTCATGGTGTTTCTAACTTTCTATTGCTATACCAAAATGTCATTAATGCCCCAACTATATACACTCGATTGAAGTTAAGTTATGAAGTAAATGAGCCTCAATTTCAACGCACTAAACGAATCATGAATTTAAGCTTGAGCAAAGGTGACGATTTTGACCCATTTGTATACATGTCGTTGATCTAGGTCGTGTTTTATCTCTAACAAGTCAACGAGACAAGCAAAAAGATCTAACTAAAATGAAAACCAACAAAATGGGCCGACTGAGTCTAACGGACTAAAAGTCAACCGATATGTATTCATGTGCATCAAATCACCTATTAGTATCGCTTTTGCAATAATATAGTTTTGTGATCCAATATAAAACTTCAAGCAGACCCGACGCAACCTACCTTTTTTACCCATCTGTGTGACTCATTTAACCCATCGATTTTGCAACCTCTAAGCTTGAGTGTTCAGTAAACCAAATTTTATGATGAAATACTCTATTTGCTAAAAATTTCACAAGTGCGTCACCATACTAGAAGATTTCAAATTTACGTCAACCACCGTAACTATTGCAATTCAAAGAAAGCATTTATTTTTATGCACTAAAATTTGACTTGAGAATGTCCAACCCATTTGGCCTGTAGGACCTATTAGACCCATTCACCTCCTAGCATTCATTGATGTGACAAATGAGTTAAATTCGAACCCGAGCAGACCCATCAAAAAAAGTAAATGGCTAGACATCATCACCTTAAGATAACTAGCTAATAATCTAAGCAGACTCCTACTTAAGACTTGTTTTGCAGCTGTTGCTACTATCGGACCAAATTCCCTTTGATGCTAAGGTTTCCACGTTAATGTTAAATCTTTGGGTAATCATTCATTTTTCTTTTTTTGGCAGAAAAACGATATAGATAGAAGTCTCACCTCAAACAAAGTTAAAGAGACCACGATACATAAGATAACAAGAGCTTGTCCAAAACGGTAAATTACACATTATTTAATGTGCTTTAAGTTCGTGTGAACTCCTTAACTTTGGTTGACCTGAGACAATTCTATTCATATAAAAGTAAGAAAATTTAAAAAATATAAATGCAAACAACGTTAGCATCAGCAATTTTGGAGACGCTAGCAGCAATAAACAAAACAAGTAGTATGAATGAACGTGCTTGATTATTCGTTAATTTCTAAAGGTTATAATTTCAATACATTTGCTTAGTTATGGGTTGATTCAAGTTCTACATTAACTCAAATCGCAAATAAGCTAAAAGTGGAACGAGTTCAGTCAGGTCCTACGGGCCCAATTGGGTTGGACGCAACTCAAGCTAACTTTAACAACAGCAGGGCTGCAGGGGTGACAGTAATTAATATAATCGTTCTGCTCACTGGAAATTCACGTGAAAACATCCAGATTCAATGAGCATTAGTTTTGTTCATAAAAATAATGAGCATAAGTCAAAACATTGTAGTTTGAATCCCTAAAATCTTCATGGGTTCTCTTAAGGGTGGAAACGAGCCAAGCCAAGCCGAGCTCGAGCTCGGCTCGGGCTCGACTAACTTATATAACATATATACTGAATGAAACAAATCTCGAAAGCTCGTTAATGATACTAAGCTCGAGCACGTTTAGTTTTTTAAGCTCGTAACGAATATATTTTCAGGGCTCGTTTAGGCTCGTGAGCCTAATCGAGCTTTATATATAAAGCTCGGGCTCGAGCTCGATTATTAGGCTCGAGCTCGTTTAGGCTCGGCTTGTTCGAGCTTTTTACCGATCCGATCGCGAGCTTTTTACGAGCAGCTCGGCTCGTTTCCACCCCTAGTTCTAAACATTTTCAATTTAACTTCTAATATCTCAGATGTGCTTCATTACACTTCTATTGGTCCTCTTAACAAATATATCATAAATACTAAAACCATATAGATATGTGCACAGGCACATTATGCTAACAACACCCACTCGGGATAGCTTATAATGCCTCTCTGTATTGCAGTTCATCACTGATCATCAATGGATGTGATTCACAGTGTGTTCAAGAAGCCCTCAATTGAAAACACATTTAAATCGAGCCAATTTTGTTAACTATGGAAACACTAAACTGAAGCTCACATACAGAATAGGGCAGATCAATAGCAATCATCAAACTAATCATAACTTTTTTTATATATAATAAAAGTCGAAACGACAAAAAATATTACAGGGCTCAACAGCTTGAATGAGTATAAATTCTGCTTAAAAACTGCCTGCAAATACATAATCTACAATAACACAGAAGCCAAAACGTGATAGCATCAAACAGTAGCTGCAGGAGTAGGTTCAGGTGTATACCAGCCATGGTGAATCTCTACAGCTTTCTTTCTTCTAGCAAGTCGAGACTTCCTTCTAGCTCCGGTGTTCCTGTGTAATGTTCCCACCTGAATTGCTTTGTCAATAACCGAATAAGCCTCTGCAATCAGCTTCTCGATTCCAACAACTTCATCAGGTTGTGCATCTGTCTTCTTTCTTAATGCATCCAACTCTTCCAAAACCTAAAATTGTCAACATAGGTTGCAGATGCAAATAAAATTGTCATTAACGGTCTTTGATCTAAACCATGTTTCATAAAGGCGTATAAAGTACAACGTGCCACTAATTAGCTAGGGGCATTTGGGTAAGCTTATCTGACAACTTATCAACTTGTTGCGTCTTTGCACAGCAAACAATCACTATAAGTGTTTGCATAAAGTCAAACAGCTTATGCCTTTGAGCTGATTTTGGATGTTTAGATAACCTGCTTAAAACTGTTTTACAAACCTGCTTTTATTTTAACAGCTGAATTGCTCCTAACTAAACAGATAAGAAGTTTTCAAACTCACAACTGCTAATCAACATCAAAAGTAAGCAGAAAGTACCTAAATAAGCAACCAACACCCTCTAAGTGGATAAGCAAATCCAAAAACAGAAACTAGCATTATGTTTCGATACAACATAAGCTCATAAGCAGTTAACTTGTTTACACAAAAAAATGTTTCTCTTTTTGTAATATTTGTGTGTCAAAAACCTTAGGCTTATGCAACTATAACTACGTTACAAAACACGTTTAGAAAATAAACAACTACCACTACTTTTGCCAAACATAACCAAAAGCAAAAAATGGATTCCGTTACAGCATTATCCATATATATACAATTTTATATAAACTGCATCAAAACTACACCTTTAAGTACTAAATAAAGAGATTAATACCTTCTTCATTCGAGTCCGAACCTCGGACTTACGCGCCTTATTATAAAGTCTTCTCTTTTCAGCTTGACGAGCTCTTTTAGCTGCAGAATCAGGTTTCTTACCCCCAGCTTCACACACAATCGACCCAAATCTCCTCCCAGTTAAATTAGGGTTCACATTCGACGAAAATCCTGCAAAATACGTCAAATCGCTACATTATCATCAATAACAACATAATTCAAACATACACAACCTTCCAATTTCGAAATTAACATAAGTGTTTTCATCAGTAACATAAATTACACTTTATAAACCCAAAAACAGTAAAAAACCAAATTTCACTAAATTTACTGCATTATCTTCAAAAATTAAAATATGGGTTTTCATCAGCATCATATTTCAAACATACATAACCTTAGAATTTCAAAATTAGCATAAGGGTCATTATTTACCCTTTACAAACCCTAAAACAGTAAAAATCAGAATTCACAATATTCACTGCATTTTAGTAAAAACTAAGATATGGGGTTTCATCAGCAACATATTTCAATCATGTACAAAGTTTTAATTTAATTTACCTGTTGAGAGTGAGTTAAATGAAATGCTGGATGATGAGGTTAAGGGTTTGAAGGCTGATGACGTGGCATAAGGGCGTGAGGAGGGTGATGAGGAGAGTGAGAGGGTTTGGAATCTGCAGGACAAGTAGAGGCATTGAGCTGTTGTAGCAGCCATCCTTGGTGGTGGTTTTTTAGTTGCAGGTTCTTTGTGAAGAGAGTGGTGTTATCTTATCCACCATGAAGATAAAAGGGACTTTTTAAAATGAAAATATATATACAAAAAAAATTAATATAGTTAATACATTTTGTAAAAAAAAAAAACTATTTTTAAACTACTGAAAATAGTGTGTCACTGGTAGGGTAATCGAGAAATCGAGTCTTGTTCGAGTTGATCTATATGTCTTGGTCGATTGTTGGGTAACATCACCCTAACCCAATATCAAACATGAATTTATAAGATAGTCTAAAAAAAATTGAAGTTCAAAAATCATGATAATAAAAATAATTAAATACATTTAATTTGTTCAAGTTTTGGCTAAATGAACAATTTAGTGGGATAGGGGAAAAAACATGAGTTATAAACATGCCAAAAATCCAATTAATAAAACATTAATCTATTTCAAATGTTTCAGAAACTCCATTTCTCGCACTCAAATAAAAATTCGATACTCTTTTAGAGTCTTCATCATGGCTTTGTATGGTAGACAAATATATATCTATGTAAAAGACTTTAGAACTAAAAATATAAATAATATGGTAATGTAATATTGGCCATTGATCTGGTGGTATATAGTGGTCCATCAATCAAGAGTTTGTGGGTTCAAGTGTCGTTGGAAACTATTGTAAGATATTATGTGTGAGGTAGGTGGTATTGGCGTGTAATAAATTGTCGTTATAAAAGAGTCTTATATAAGGTTTTGGGAAAAAAAATAAAAATAAATAATATCAAATTGGTAAGATCGGTTTGAGAGCCTATCCTACGAACGATCCCACAGTCTTATGTGCGATCTTAAAACGCACACACTCCTATAACGATCCTGCAAGTTTTTTGTTGCTGGGATCGTAGGATCTTGCGTACTAACTCATGATCTCAATAGCCTTGTTATATACTCCGTACTAATTAAACGAGTTAGGTATGTTGACCTGAATTTTACCCAAACTCATTTATCTTTAACCCAAACATGTTTAAATTCGTGTCAATATCAAGTCGTGTATGTTGGTGGTTATTCGCCTGTAGAGCGGGGTAGAGATAATCGTGGCAATGCAATACTGCTAAGTGGTTCTAGGATATCACTTGGAATCGTGTTATCACTTTCCAAAGTAAACTATTCGACCCTATATCCGGTTTACGAATATCTACTTGGGATAAGACCAAATGTTTGTTATTGAATTAGGCCTGAATCAATAACCTCAGCATATATAGAGTTTAAGCTTTTTGTTTGTTTCTCACGGTATTCACCATTTTTTCATCTTGATGATGTCCATCTCTATTTATAGTAGAACACTCACTCATAGTCGATGGACTTTATGAGTAATTAACGACCAATTAATCACCCATAATAAGCCTCCATTATCATAAGAATGGTGGTTACATGACCAATTAAGCGTGGTCAAAGCGATCATATGACCACTGAATGAGTCAAAGGCTACAAATTGAACACCTGCAACACTACCAGTGGAACCAATACACTACCGGTGAAACCAATACACTAGCGGAGGAACCATCGGTTACTACACTAGCGATGAAAACCAACACTACCGAAGAACCAATACACTAGCGGTAGGAACCATTAGTCACTACATTAGCAGTAGTAACCAACACTACCAGTACTAACCACTATTGAGTCGGGGTGTTCAGAGATCTCATGGGTGTACACTCTGTACCTCCTAACCCAAAACCATGTGTGAACTAATCCCACAAGTGCACTAAATTTTCCAACAATTTTCCTCAAATTTAGTTCACTTCCTTTTCATGAAAATCAAACATTAAGCAAAACATGTGCATAAACGAAAATATCCTAAGGATTGAATTTCCATCTTAGTAAATTACACGTTCAAATATTCGAGAATCGGGTGTTCTAAGAATTGAACCCTTCAACCTATTTGAATACGTGAAGATAATATACACAAGTTTTCAAACATAGCGCTCTTGACACTTTACAAGCCATGTGTCCATATCCAAATTTATAAATGTTGTAAGAGCCAAAGTCAAGCTCCACTGAGCGGCAAAACTTCAACATTCACATAGGTGGTTCCTCTTTATTCATGCTCTGCTTAACACTTTTCAAAGAAGTTAACCATTATGAAGTAAAGACTTCATCCTCCTTTTCAAAGAGTTCCGAGCACAACCTTGGGATGTAAATAAAACATGTGCTCCAGATCCATCGAATGTTCAACTTTCCACATTAAACTCGGCTCCTAAGTTTCCTCGTGGGGAGTTGGGTGTCTTAGAATTCGATGACTAAGTTGGACTTAAACCCATCCCTTTAGCGAGACTTTATAACCAAGTCTCTAGCGAACCCTTCGTCAAGTGATCACCAAATTTAATTGAGATCTAACAAACTCTATAGATACCACCCCATTCATGATAAGCTCACGAATCATGCTATATACGACACCTAAGTGTCTAGACTTCCCATTGTACATATGGATATAAGCCTTTGCCAATGTAACCGCACTATCACAATGGATAGAAATAGGTGCTATAGGTTTAGGCCACAATGGAATCTCAAGAAGCAAGTTTTTCAACCATTTAGCTTCTTTGCCATTGAATGCTAAAGCCACAAATTCGATTCCATATTTGAGCGGTGATGCAAGTTTGCTTCTTGGATGCCCAAGAAATTGCACCTCCACCAAGTAGAATACCCTGCATTTGGTATTTAATTGTCTTGATGTTATTGATCCAACTTGCATCGGTGTATCCTTGTCTTGAAGGATAACCAATATAAGAGACTATAATCCATAGTTCTCTTCAAATACTTGATACCCTCTAGCGCTTGTCGGTGATGAGCCTATGATTGCTAGTATATCACTCAATTTACCCACTGCAAAAGCAATATCGGGTCTTGTACAAGTCATGGCATACATTAGGCGTAATACCCTAGAATACTCAAGTTGAGATCTGACCTTGTCATTATTAGGCATCGACTTCTCAAGTATCCATAGGTGTACTCACGATGTACAATCAAAGTAATTGAATATCCTCAACACCTTCTCAATATAATGAGGCCAGAGATAGAAATTCTTTACTTTCATGTTTAATCCTTATACCAAGGATAACATCGGCCTCCCCATGTCCTTCATGGAGAACCTTGATGACAAAAATTCCTTTGTCAAGTCAACTGATTTTGGTCGGTGCAAAGATCAACATGTCATCAACATATAGACAAATTATGACTCCTTTACCGATTCATCAAATTTGCTATATACATTTTTCGGTTGGTTAAGAACATAACCACTAGACAAAACCACTTCATCAAATTTTGATGCCATTGCTTAGGTGCTGCTTTAGTCCATAAAGAGACTTAATCGGTTTATACACCTTGTTTTCATTGCGGACATAATGAAGCCACGAGGTTGGTTCATATAGACCTCCTCATCAATTCACCATTCAAGAAAGCTGTTTTCACATCCATCGATGAATAATCGAGTTGTGAATAGATGCTGAAAGCAATCAACAGTCTTATGGTATCGATCTGAGCCACGGACCATAAGTATCAAAATAGTATATTCACGAATTTTGTTTAAAGCCATGAATGACTAGTTTAGCCTTGAACTTTTCAATAGTTCCATCTACCTTCATTTTCCTTTTGAAAATCCATTTGCAACCCAAAGGTTTGCAACTGGTGGTAGATCGACCAACACCAAGTGTTGTTGCCATGATGGAATCCATCTCATCATTGATTGCTTCTTTTCGAGGAAGCAATATCACGGACTCATTGCTTCTTCAAATGTCTTGGGATCATCCTCAACAATGAAGCAATAGGAGTATTGGTCGAGACCTCATCCTTGTTCCTTCAATTAAGTATAATTGAAACTCGGTCCAAATGACTTTGGATTCCGACCCTTTGCTCTCTTCTGAGCATAGGTTCAGTTGTTGAACCACAACCTCATCGGGGACCACCGATGATTCTTCATCGAGACCAGCGATGATTCTTCATCGAGGACCTCTGATACACCAATGTCATGAGTTCGATTAGGAATCTTCTGACTTGGTCTAGAGACCGATGAGAATCTATTCTTATCAAAGTTTTCATCCTTGATTCAATTATGGAGTTAATTGAAGCAGTTCATTAGGTTCAATAACATAGAACCTAAAAGCCTTGGAATGCTCGGCATATCTAACAAAGATGCAATCAATGCCTCTTTCACCCAAAGTTTTAGCTTTGGATCGGAAGTCTTACAGCTGACCTACTGACCCCAAACCACGAGATAGTTCGGGTTGGGTTTCTTTTAGTCCGGAGTTCATAAGGGGTAACTTTGTTCCTTTTTTGGAACCCAATTTAGTAAATAGCAAGATGTTAACATAGCTTCACCCCGGAACCATTGACTCAATCCTGAATAGGACAACATAGAATTAACCATCTCCTTGATACCTGCTTTTCCTTTCGGATATACCATTTCTTTGAGGAGTATAGGGAGCGATCGTTTCATGGATAATACCAACAGATGAAAATAAAGAGTATCCATGTACTCACCTCCCTATCGATCCTTAATCTTTTGATCGTGGGACCCAAGTTGTAATTCAACTTCGCTTTAAATACTTTAAATTTATCTAATGCTTCATCCTTGGTATGTAATGATAGACATAACAAAACCTAGAAGCATCATCAATAAATGTCCCAGTACTTCTTGTTCCCCAAAGAGGAGTGGCATGCAAATCACACAGTCATGTGTATTAGCTCCAGAGCTTAGTTTCACGTTTAACACCCTGAAAAGGTTTCTTAGTTATCTTGGTCAACATGCAAGTTTTACACTTTTCAGTGTCCATGTCAAATGCTGGGATTAACCCATCATTAGACATATCTTGCATCCTTTTATAGTGTACATGGCCAAGTCTAGCATGCCATAGGGTAGAGTCAGTCAGGTCAGAGGTGGTCACAAAGGCTGAATTATCACATTCATTAACAATATTAAGCCTGAACATTTGGTTACACAAATAACCAAAACCAATAAACACACCATGCTTAGATAGAACAAATTTATCAGATTCAATAACTTGTTTATATCCATGATTATTCAAAACACTACTTGAAACCAAGTTCTTCCTTATATCACGAACATGAATAACATTAAACAAAGTTACAATCTTTCCAGAACTAAACTTAAGATCTACACAACCACGACCATGCACCAGGTCAAATTGACTCATTTCCCATATGAAGAATATAACCATCATTCAAAGTTGACTCATAAGTCTTGAACCAACTTCTATCTTTGCACACATGAGCAGTTGCACCAAAGTCAACCCATCACGTAACATCATCATCTGCATAATAAGATTCGGATACATATGTAACATGATAAATCGAAAAGACTTATTAAACATATTATGATATTTCGGTGAGTTGGTAGAACCACCACTCCACGAACCATTAGTGCATGATCCATTGGCTTTACCACCAACCTTAACACCTTTGCATTCCCTTTAATGTGACCGGTTTGCCACATTTCCAACAAGTAGGTTTGCCTTCTTGTTAGGATATGCCTTGTGTTATCATGATATTTACGTTTGCCTTTGTTGTCATTGTACACGTGGAGTTGTTATGCTCCACCATATTGACAATGATGCACCAAAGAGCATTGCTACTCTTTGGCTTGTCATTATCACGCACTCGAGAGATTCCTCAATGCGCAGATGGCGCCCAACTCGACAAGAGTTAACTCCTCCTTCTTATGTTTCAAGGTATGCTTGAAATCTTTCGAAAGGAAAGTTTATCAATGACACAATAGTGAAATAGCCTCATCCATGTGCATATTGTGTTGTGTAAACCTTCCAAGTATACCAAAGTTCATTGTATTGTTCCATAAGCTGGTCTTGAATCAGTCATTTTGTAATTTGTGAAATTAGTTACAAGGAACTTCTTACTTGATGCATCCTCGACCATATATTTGGCATCCAAGGAATCCATGGTTCTTTGGAAGATTCAAAATTCTGATAAATGTCAAAGAGTGAATAAGACATACCATTGAGAATTAAGCCTCTGCAAATGTAGTCATCATTCTCTCATTTGCTCCTCCTCCTGATTTGTTCCACAGTAGCATCATCCCCATCATCAGGAATAGGTGTAGTCATAACATAGACCACACTCATGCTTGACAGCAAGAAGTGCATCTTCTTCTGCCATCTCCTAAAGTCCACCCCTGCAAACTTGTCCAACTTGGCAAAGTTTGAAGCCATGTGTTTCATTGCAGCAGCAGCCATTAATTATCACAGAATAGTTTACTTTGATTGTTGATGGTTATTCGCCCAGAAGCAGGGTAGAGATAATCAGTAGCAATGCAATACCACTAGGTGGTTACCGGATATCACTTGGAATCGTGTTATCACTTTCCAAAGTAAACTCTTCGACCCTATGCCTGGATTACATGAATATCTACTTGGGATAAGACCAAATGTTTGTTATTGAATTAGGCACAAATCAATAACCCTTGCGCATATAAGTGTTTAAGCTTTTTGTTTGTTTCTCCTGGTATTCACCATTTTTTCATACTGATGATGTCCATCTCTATTTATAGTAGAGAATACTCACTCCTAGTCAATGGGCTTTATGAGTAATTAACGGCCAATTAATCACCCATAATAAGCCTCCATTATCATAGGAATAGTGGTTACATGACCAATTAAACGTGGTCATATAGCAATTGTGTACAACTGATAGTGTATACCACCTCCATGTGTCGCGTTATTATATGGTAGCTTTGACTCTTTGAGATAGGTTTCCGGCGGATTTTAATCCCAAAAGTCAAGTGATTCGGTATCTGGAAGTAACTTTTGACTTTATATTCAAATTTGTTTTCACAATTAGTCATGTCATGTGTACCAATCGAATTGATGCGAATTAAAAGATTAAGAATAGCCCAAAGGCCACTAGTTTGAGTATGAACACTATACACAGTCGATTGTACAAATACTTACACGATCAGGCCTTATGATGGTGATTGAAGGATAAAAGGAGTGTGTGTTCCAGCCAAGCTTGTTAGTAACCTGAAATAAGAAATATGAAGACACTACGTTAAGTGATTACACAGGGGAAGGACTCTGCGAACAACCTACAGCGTGCGAATAAGTATATGATATGGTAAGTGAATGTAGGGAAGAGTTAAAGTGTTTAGTGAACATCTCATCATCAATGACCCGTCCAAGCTACTTATAGATGAGGAAATAGACCTTGGAGAGCTCTTGCACAAATATCGGAGATCATGGGAGCGTCCCATGATTTTAGATAACCGCTAAGGCTTAGTGACCCATTATCTCAAACTTTGCGGGAAAGCCAAGGACTCTGCGAACAACCTACAGCGTGCGAATAAGTATATGATATGGTAAGTGAATGTAGGGAAGAGTTAAAGTGTTTAGTGAACATCCCATCATCAATGACCCGTCCAAGCTACTTATAGATGAGGAAATAGACCTTGGAGAGCTCTTGCACAAATATCGGAGATCATGGGAGCGTCCCATGATTTTAGATAACCGCTAAGGCTTAGTGACCCATTATCTCAAACTTTGCGGGAAAGCCAGGGAAGAGAGGAAAACGTGAGTTTGACCAAGGCAGGGATGCTCTATGTTCTTTGATTTCCTCGAAGGCCATACCCCAAAGGGCTTAAGGCTTCGATTGGCGAATCCCCAACCGGTAACCATTGCTTTTGTGAATGGTTTGACGCCACGAAACACTTATGAGAACTGGCTTGGGCCTTCGTACGGAAGGGCTTCGACCAGGTTCGGAGGGTGACCTTCGACCTGCTCGGAGGGTACGTCATTAACAATGATGTAAGATGATTATGATCAATGGCGGAGCTTTCGTGGGAGGGCCGAAACAAATTTTTTTCGGGAAATACATTAAATGGGAGAGCCGAATTTTTTTTTCCGGAAATACACATAAAATCGCAAAAAAATACACTAACGGATTTAGGCCTAGGGGCCGAGACCCTTCCCGATTCCTTAGTAGCTCCGCCCATGATTATGATGTTTGGTTGAAACTTATATTCGATCTCTTTTGTGTAAGAAAACATGATAATAACAATTTTAAAATGATTGTTATTGCTTCGTGATTTATTACAGACAATGAGAAGCATTATATAGGAATATTATATGAATTATATTGGGTAATCTCACTAGACTAAGGATCAAATGAGAAGAAAACTTAAAATGAGAAGGATGAGAAATAACTATAATCACACATTATAGATGCATCAACTTCAATTAGATGCATCTCTAATCTTTTAGATGCATCCTAATATACTTTCTAGCAAAAATTATATGCATATCATATATTAGATGCATTTCATCAATTTAGACAAATCCCATGTATTTTTAGTCCTCATGAGTCAAATTTATTCCTAGTACCACTTTGCATCGTTTTCACTTCAAAATCACTTTCAAAACTAGTTGGGATGCATCTAAATGTATGAGATGCATCTAATTCAATCGATCATCTCTAATGTGTGATTATAGTTATTTCTCATTCTTACCGTTTTAAGTTTCTTACCACCTGGATCCTTACCCAATCTCACTAATCAAGCTAATCAATATAAATGTACAACTAATAATATTGAAGCTATCCACAAATGACAATTAATATTCTTATCTCAATACACACAAATGACAACTAATGTTCTTATCTCAATACACGGTTAACATTTTGTTGAAAACACATGATAAAGTTAAGTTTGATATGTCTATGAAATATTGAAATGTTAAGCATTGCCAAGAAACAAGAAGCTAAATAAAAAGGTGTATGGTTAACAAACGAACACGCATATACACAAGTCATATGTTTAAGATTGAAAAGGATTAAAAGATAACAAAGCTTAGCTTCGTCTGTAAATAAATATTGAACTTATTGTTACATGTTGCAGCATGTTACGCAGCTCAAGTGACAAACAAATGAGCTTATTGCAGTTCCTAAAACTGGGCCTAAAACTAGTTAAGCTTACTACTTTTACTTTTTGAAGAATGTTACTCTTGGGCCGAGCCCACTTTGCAGCCAGCTTGGTTCTCGATTTAGTTAGAGCTCAATTCACTCGTAAAAACTTCAAGAACTGATCAGTAAAAGCGCGAGACTAGTCGAGACTAAATGAGATCAAGCCTTAGTTAGGGGTCATTTAATTACCTAGCTCGAGCTCGAGCTTTATATATAAAGATCGACAAGGATCGTGAGCCTATATATTAATATATTTAACGACATTATGAATCATATCAAACGCTGAATTTGCGCATTTTTTCGAATGTTGATTTGCCTTAACTCTGAAATCATACCCTTTATTAGCTTGAGTTCCTTTAGAACAATCCATTATAAGCAGAAGAACCTAATCAAAACAACGTACTAATTTTACGGATCATGGTAACTTCATAATTCCAGCAATGTATAATTTGTATTCATGAGTCATGACCATGAAATTTAAACAGGAACAAAATTACCCGGGTAACTCAAGCCCATGAATGTAGTACAAATACAATTTACCCACTTAACCCGTCAAAAGATGCGCCTCAAGGCCCCAAAATTCCAGAACAGACTTATAGATTTATCCACAATACCATCAACGATTTAGAAGCAATGAAGTCTCATAACCGTCATCAAATAGTCTAGTGTTAAGTCACATGACCTCCTCACAAGAGGTTTAAAATTCATACCTCACTCGATACACGTTTTGAAAGTCAGGAACACTTACGAAGATTCCTCTGTCAAATCACATACATCTGAGTCAAATAGTCGCTCTGTCAAACATGGAAAAGGTCGCTCATTTGCCTTTTATTAGTGTTATGTTTATGTTATTTGTTGGTTATGGTTATCAATATTGTAACTTGTTGGTTATGGTAATGTTATTTGCTAACGTATTTATTAGTGTTATGTTTAACAAACAAAGACATGCCTAGATTGTGTATAAATCGTGACCACATCAAAGTTGTTGATTTTTATTATCTCAAAATGATTAATTCCACAAAATGATTAATACAACGTATGTTGGATATTTTAGTGTAATTGGATTAACTTGTTTGACCAATTTCATCATAATAATCATCATTTAGGTTTGGTGGTGCGGAAAGTCACCTACTTGAATTTATTATGATCTTGGGCGGCTCACTGGGACGACAGTCCGGGGCGGCGCCCTGTCATGAGGTCAGGGGCGGCCTGCTGAGATCAGGGCAGAGCCTGGGCCGGGGTCGAAATGACGGATTCATTTCTGTGAATTTTCATTTCACGCTAAGTTGTTATGTAAAATTAATCTTTGAATTTTCATTTCTATTGTGGATTCATTTCTATTTGAAGTAGTAATGGATTCTGCATGAAGTGTTGATTCTCTGAAGTGTTGTTCCTCGAAATTAACTTTCGGAAATCGAGGACAAAACTTGACAACTGGAAAGCCTAAAATCGCTTGGTTGGCGATTATCCCAGAATATGTTATATACTGGTTTGTTTGGTCATTATCGAATAACGGTTCGATATATCTCGGACCCAACATCTGAAAATTCTCATTCTCTCGAATTGTATCCGATTGAATAATTTGGTAGAACCGCCAAATTGATTTGATCTGAAAGTGATTCTGCCTTTCGGAGATTAAGTATATCCACCTGTTCGTTATTCTATATATCCCCTACAACGTATTTTTATGCATCTTAAAGTGATGGATGATAGTTATTTGTAATATAAACTGTAGAATATTTAAGGACGAAATGAGTCCATGTAGCTAATGTTATTACTAGTAAACTTTGCCGTTCGCATTTAAATCTTAGGCAAAGAGTTCAAATCCTTCGTGTATAAATACATTAATAGACGATGCAGCTTCAGTGCATCGATTGTGTAGTGACATTGTAGTTCGTCGTCTGATCATTCTATAATACCGTATGGAAAATATCATCTAGCCATTTTTACCACATTTGATCTTTATATCTTTTCTCTCACGGCAATCTTTACTCTTGACCATATTTCATTGACTTTACTCATCATAGTTCTTAGTACAAGTTTATAAGTACATATATGCGTTGGTAAAAAAAATAAAAAAAATGAAGTTAGTGGGATGGTGTTGTAAAATCAAGGGTACGACTAACCTTGCCTAGCTAGTAAGTCTAAGTATTGATCAATGTGACTCGCAGGATATTTAACAAAGGAAAATTTCATCTACCCCAAGGTTCTTGATGAATTTACCCTCAATGTCCCAAAAATTTTCACTTCTAAATACCCATGGGTCTCCCAAAGAAATCTCTCATAAAATCGATGTGATGTCCATATGTTTGGGCCCACCTTATCTTAGTGTCTTGGGTTGGTTCTTGAGAACCCACCTACATTCTTGGCAAGAATCGTATATTTTGTCTTTTAAGAAAAAGTAAAGTCTTTTATTATTAAAAAATACATATATCTTGAATCCTGGTCAGTCACATATATATCTTTTAACTTATTAAATAGAGAATACACTTTTATATTTTTGTAATATATTATACTTTTAAATACATAATACATTTAAACACATAAATACAATTTATACATTATATACATTTTACCCAAAACATCTACACCATCACCATCACATATCTCGCTTACACCATCACCATCGATATAACACCTCCACCACCGATCTAACACCGACACCTCCACAACCTCTCTAACACCGACACCTATCTAACATGATCAAACCATAGTCATACCCAATGGCAAACCAAACACGCTCGACTCAAGACTACTTATTCCAAACCCGGTGAAGCTTTCATTGGAAAGCAAAACCATGACCATAATCACCTTCAACCTCCACCACCACTCTTTCCCGCCACTATCCTCCACCCTATCCCACCACCGTAAAACCACCATCATAAAATCATGTCTAAAAACCCCTCAATCTTCCTACCATTTCTTCAAGAAGAAAACAAAAGGGTTTGAAGAAAAACAAAAATAAAATCATGCCTTAAAACCCGATTACGAACCCGACCGGATGATGATTCGGATTAGGGAACAAAACCGAAAGGGTTTTGAAGAAAGGTCTGTTTTAGTGGAGATGGAGTTCTTGAAAATGGGAAAAGTTTGATGAAACCAATTTGGACCCGACAGGGTGATGAATCCGTGTCGGGGTTAAAACCGAAAGGAATTTGAAGAAAGGTGTGTAGATGGTGTTATTGAGCTTCTGTAAAACTTGCCCGAGAATGTGACATTGGGTGAGGTATTAGGGGTTTATGAAGGAAGTTGGTGAGAGAGTATGTTGAAGTGTTGAGTTTGATGGGTGAGGAAGAGGTTTGGTTATGTGTTGTTTGTCTTTTGAGTAGATGAGTTTACATGAGTCGTCGTTGGTTACGCCATGGGCTTATTCGGCGTTGTTTCTGTTCTTGGGAGAGCTGGTTTGGGTGATAAGTTGTTGATTTTGTTTGATAATTTGCCATAATTTGGGTTAGAAATGTGAGATCTCGAGTTGCTTACCACAAATTATGGCATGAGCTCTGAATCAAATAAATCCTGTAAGTCATCTCGTAATTTTTCTTTCTTTCTTTGTGGTGTAGTGTCTAAAACATCCTCACTCGCACTTATCTCCTTGCTGTTGCCTTACGCTTTTTAATTTAATCATAGAAGTCGCTCTTAAAAATATTCAATCTTTTGGGGCTTATTTTTTCTTTGGTTAAAAATATCAGTGCGACTGGTGTGGAAGCTTATCCTCGGCATGTGCTCGGACACGGATCTTGGGGCACGTATGATATACTATCTCGTGCTAGGTTGCGATCTTATAGATTACTTGGCGAGCTATGGTACTTTGAATTGATGTTTAGGTTTGTTTGAAATGTTATCTCACAAGACCGTTATTTATGATATACCCGCTATTATGGATATTGTTGTTCTGAGTGTTTTGGTAACCATCGCTAGTGTTACTAGAAACCACCGCTAGTGTTACGAGAAACCACTTGCTAGTGATCTTAGTTCTTTTTTTTTTTTTTTTGATTTCAGATCACGCCATGCACCCGTGATGGAAGTAATAAAATTTCATTGGCAGGCTGTGATGCTCGTGTGTTCTGTTTGCGCACATTTCAACAGGTCAGACTTTTGACCCGATGGATGTGTTGTGTTCAGTTTTCTCTGTATATTTATGGCTGGAATTTGTTATATTAAATATAGTTCTTATAGATGTACGAGCTGTTCTGGCTTTGAAAGGAAGCTTGCTGGTTTTTTTGGCATAGTTCTGATAATTTTTTTAGCTATTCGAGCTCTCAATTAAGCTTGAGCCTACCTATATCAAGAAAATTGTTAGCAAATTGAGTTCAAACTCGAGCCAACGTAGGGCTATGTTAGCGTAGCATTAGAAGCATAATCTGAGAGAGGCGGTAAAAGCTACTAGATCAAATAGGAGAGTTGATCTTGGTTTGGGAATTCACCAAGGAGTATATGTTATATGACAATTTCTCAATCGTGAATCTTGATGTACCCCTAGCTCGATTTAGTGGTGTTCTTATAATCCCTTCACCGAATGACACCAATATCTTCTTGCGGTGCAATTGATCCTTTATTCTTGTTAGAACAAGTAGAACTAACCTATCAAATGACGAGGAAGAAGCTTTCAGTAGGACTAACCCATCTCCTTTTCGTATACGTGTAATAATTCTTGAATGAAAAAGTGTTGAATGATTGACATGATATAATGAATCATAGGCTTTGTTTGAATTAGATTTGGGATTATAACTTTTCTACTAGTGCTCGGAATGAACTTCATCATTGTTGGTATTGCATGTATGCTTTCATTCGAAAACATGATCATCTAGACTATAGGTAAGCTAAACGGATCGTGTGTTTTAGCGTGCATGCTTTGGAAAAACTTGCTTACTATCCCTTTCGTAAAAGATCTTGTATTGACATGTTATTTTATTATCACTTTGGTGATTTATTGAAATCGATTATTGTCTGCTACTCTCACATGGGTTATGTATGGGACAAAGATTTGCGAAACTTCCAAGATAATGCTACCGTGTGTTGTTGGTGCTCGGTACATGATTTGAAAATTTACCATTTAAGTAAATTTATATACTACTATTTTATGGAATCTGCTTTAGTCTTGAGCGTCACGATAATAGTGAGCTTACACCTATTACATTACATCCTTGCACTTGTAATTTTAAACAACACGTTCACCGTTTTATTTCCATCGATTTATTGGTTTCAAGTGGACTAAGTGTTGTGTTTTATATCTGTTGCGTGGAGTGATGATGACATTTTATCTATACAAGATTACTTGTTGAGGCAACCATTTTCCGATAAAACCGAATGAAGACGCCTTCAATTTGATTCTAAACTTAGCATCCGTAATGTTCATGTATTCTCGGTCATTGTTGTGTATACCTTGATATGGGATAATGTTTTCTTGTTCTTACAACCGGAATTGTTGTTGTGTACAGGTTCACATACTTCTTATATAGTAAAAGTAAATTTTTAATGTTGCTTGATATAAACATTCAACATCATAGTAGTAATGTTTAATAATATTCGAAAGGTATAAAAGATCGACACCTAAACATAAAATTCATTACAAACGTATCATCTATCAAGTAGCGAAATTACAATAAACAATCCACTACATGTTATAGGCAATTAAATATATACAAGCGGTTCATATTGTTACTACTTACTCTACTCCAACTTACAAGTAACATGAAGACATGTTTCAACTGTTGTAAGTTGGATTTTATCATTTACAACTAGCTAAAAGGATAAAAGAAGTGTTTTATGGTCCTAGCCCGGAGAGCAAATCGCATTTTCGATGTCGGGCCTTGAATAGTCCGGGCGGTGGCAGGCAATGTTCGGTCATATGAGGATACGGTTCAATGGTATTGTATCCGGTAGTTCCATTCGATACTTTCCTTTGATTTGACAAAATGGAAGCTCAGCGATGTCTCCTTCATTACACCACTTTGGCGCAGACGACTCGAATTGTTTTCATAGAAGTTAAGCGTGTAAGCGTCCTTTATCTGTATATAGCTTGAAAAGTTAAGATAAATACACACATACACATATATGTATATAAATTATGATCGAGTGGTAACCGACTCACGATGAATTGATAACGAATTTGAATTCGGAGAGATCTCCAAATAGTCCTGCTTCCTTGTACATTTCTAGGACGAAAGCAACACAAGAAGTTGACTTTCCGTCAACAGATATCCAATCATCTGTTCGGTATGGTCAATAGTTCAACAAAGATGAACCACGTCTTTCAACTTCGACTAAAATATCGTGAAGCTTGAGCCCACGTGAAATAAGATAGACCAACATCAAGATAAACCACATTAATATAATTAAATCAAAAGTCTTTCAAGGATTTATCCAAAGTGATTTGAATTGAGACATAAAAGCGGTTAAATATTAAACTAAAGAAAACGGGTCAAATGGGTTGAAGACCACCCACACGGTCATAACATATGAACACATCTTACTATGATCACATTAATAAGAACTAATGTACTTCTAGTAATTTACAAAATTTTGGATAAAAACGGAAACCAAATCTATATGTTAAAAAAAATGGATAAAACCGAAACCACCTGCTAGTACATTTCTAACCACGGATAGCCGTGGGCAACCTGACGATAGCCGTGGACCAACCCACTAGTACATTGCTAACCACCCACAGTGTGTGGGCAACCCGGCTAGTACATTTCTAACCACCCTGTGTGTGGGCAACCGGCTAGTACATTTCTAACCACCCCTATGTGTGGGCAACCCACGGTGGTTGAAAGATACTAGCCGTGGCCGCCTGCAGTGGTTAGAAATGTACTAGCCGTGGGTTGCCCACGGCTATCCGTGGTTAGAAATGTACTAGCCGACTCGATTAATGATTGGCCATTAGCCGAAGCAGAGGAGTTGGCTAAATTGGCTCTTAAATGTTGTAGTCTTAGATGTAGGGATAGACCTGATCTCGATACAGAAGTACTACCTGTTTTGAAGAAACTTCATGAATTTGGTGATACAAGTAGGAAGGTCGGGAAGATCAGCAAAGATGCTCCTAGTCACTTCTATTGTCCAATCGTTCAGGTATAATCAGTCCTATTTGGTATCATGTTTTTCATTATGTTGGTGTCGTGTAGTCTCACTTTAACTATATCCGCTTTACTAAAATTTGTTAATTTAGGAAATTATGGACGATCCGTACATTGCTGCTGATGGTTTTACGTACGAGCATAGAGCTATAAAGATATGGATTGAAAGACAAAATGTATCACCAGTGACAAAGCGTCGGCTACAACACAAGATGTTAACACCTAATCACACGTTGAGGTCAGCCATACAAGACTGGCGATTACGCTTATCCACCTCAAAGTGACATTCTTCCATGTACAACGGATTCCAAAATCAAATTGTTTATATGCCATTGTTTTAGCGTTTCTGCAAATTTGAGTTATCGCATACTATGTTATCAATTTCATTTGTAATTGTTATGCGTTTTGTAAGTAGATTCGGAATATCAGTTATTGGATAGAAGGTCGATAAACTTTATTACAAATGTATCAGCATCAGTCTGTATAACCACCATGTTCTTTATATCGATTTCCTTAACCTAATATGCACATCAATTTCCGGAAAGTAATAATAACTTCAGAAACTGCATAAACGCGGTATATCACATCATCATTCAACTGTGTGAATTCAATGCGTTTGTATCGGGTCTCTTGTAAAGATTCTTTGGTCTTCGGAGCGGCTAAGGGTGTAAGGAATGGTCGCTTATCGAGAATAGCTTTTAGCTTTGAGACATCACAATTGCAATGCAAGTGTGGCGATCCCCGCCTCCATGCTCGAGTCGGCTGTGTAAGGATCGGATTTGGAAGCTCCATCAGTGAATCATCTCGAACCAACCCAGCCATGCACCCTAGCGTATGGGAGCTTATCGTGAGGTCTCGCTTCATTTATCTTAAGACCGATTATGATGATTAACATTGATCGGTTAGAGGATGATGAATGGAGTTGCACCTCAACAAAGGAAAACGCAACTTACCTAAAGGTTACGGTAAAAATAGAGTGATCGTTCAAGGTTCTCGCATAGTATTCCAACATGGTGAAGATTTACAACTCCAAAATCAGATGAATCCAACTTTTGTAAATAACATATCAAATGTAAGGCGATAAGGTTAGAAACCAAGGAAGATTTACAGTCTCGTCATCAATGGCTTGAGGTAATGCGAATCTTTTGCCAAGTCGCCTCTAATGATGTTTTAGCTTTTGTCGGACAAAATGCTGCGAGTGTTTCATTTCGGTAACATTTTGGACAATGTTTTTCCTTGTTGGCGCGTTTACAACAATTGGGCAACGCTAACATTGCTCAGTAGAAACCAAATGGTGAAAGTTCCATTAGTGAAGGATACAAATATTAACGAAGCGAGGCGAGATGTTGGCATCTAAAGGGTGACCTAAAGCGAAATGTTGGCATCTAAGCGATCATGAGTATACAAGCGAAGCGAGAAATAATCGCATCTGAATCGAATCGATGCCAACATTCAAATCAATACATCATAATAATACTTTCTCATCAATGGTGTGAACTTTTGCCGTTATGATACATTAGGAATTTCATTTGCGGGATTAACTTCATCATCGAACCTTGGTTCCAATCTAAAGATCTACACGCAAGACATTAAAATGACATTAATCATATATAACACAGTTCTTTGGAGGTGTTTTGGATGCATTTATAATACGATTATTTTCAAGTATCAAGTAATCTTTCAGTACGAATTCTAACAATCTCATAACTTATATCTTGACATATTCACATTTGAAAAAAGATATTATCTATTCATTACAACTTCAAACACAAACACATCCGATCGCTATCTCAGCAACCCCTTTAGTTAGTTTTCTACTTTTCATTATTCCATATCACATAGCCAAAGGGGTGTTTGGCTTATCTCACCATATAAGGTTATGGCTTTTTAACTCATATATATGCTATTAAGCACTTTCCAATAAGCATTTGGGTAAGCTTATGTGTAACTCAAATAAGCTTAGCAAAATAATTAAAACTTCCATTATCTTATCATCAAAAGCCAATTGCCAAGAGAAGTTTTATGGTAATGCTCCATTGTATATTTTATTAATCCTTAAAATGGAATGGCTGACCTTTTACTCTTACCTTTGGGGCATTAAGGTAGCACCAGTTCCATTTCCTCAAATTCAATTTTAATGCTTGCCGGTGCGGCAATAATAGTAACAATACCAATAGTGCTCATCCTCTGGGCTCCAAAATCAATTTAAATTGAATTAATTGATAAATGTTATAAAAAGAGACAAATGGAATGAATAAGAAGAATAGCGACTGATAGGCGAAGGAGGCAAAGGTTAGCATCAAGCCGTGGTGATCGTTTGATCGTTTGATTGATGGTTTGGATCATATTGGATCCGGGTAGCGATGGGGAGAGGATGGGGAGAGGTATCGATGGGTTGAAGTTGGGTAGAAGTGGGTTGAAGTTGGGTAGCGTGGGTTTAATGTATAATCAGTATCTATTATATATTTTAATGTATATAATATATAAAAAATATAATGTGTATTTTGTAATTAAAGGTAGTTTGTATTTAAAAGTATGACATAAATATTAATACATTAAAAAATATAAAAATATATTTTCAACCTAATGAGTTGCCCAAGAATTCATATGTGTGGGACCAAGTTGCCCAAGATATATGTACTTTTTTATAATATAAAAATATTTTACCTTTTTACTAAAAGACAAAAAAATATCAGTTGCCCAAGAAAGTGGGTCAAAGTTGCCCAAGAACTCATCTATGAAACTTGTACCAGGTAAGTACAAGGTGGACCCAATGATAGGGACACTTGTCAACTTTATGAGAGAGTTGCCCATGGGAGAGTTGCCCATGGGGCATTATGAGAAGTGAAAAAAAAGTGGGGCATTTAAGGTAAATTAGTTGGGCAACTGGGGCATTTAGAGAATTTGCCCTTAACAAAATCTTGGTTTGATGGGTAGGGCCGAGCAAATCACTCAAACGGATCGGATCGGATCGAGACCGAACCGGACTGGACCGGACCGACCATATTCAGTCCGATCCTCGGTCTCGGCTTTTGGGCTAGTTCAGTCTCGTTCTTGGTCTGGTCGATCCGACCCTGACTATTTTGCCTCGTCGGATCGGACCGACTGACGGACCGACCGAGATCGGGCCGGACCGGACCAACCACATTCGGTCCGGTCTTCGGTCTCGGCTTTTGGGCTAATTCTGTCTCGGTCTTGATCGGTGCGGTGCAGTCGGGCGATGCTCGACCTTATGTGATGGGCATCATTTTTTTATTTTTTATTTCTACACCTCTTATCATATTATTTTTTTTTCAAATGGTAATTTTTTTCATACTTATTTCATAATGTTGGAAATTGGTTTTGCAAAATGAGTTTTTGCAAATTTTGGACACTATTTAATATATTATATATGTTATATATATTTATGTTTCTTGGTAGCTGCGTTCTCCTCGACGAGAGCTTATAACGAGCTAAGTATGTCCAAATGGAGTTGAAATGAATGAGATATCGTGTCTCAAAGTGAGGCACTGAAACATAAAACTTGGAAAATGGGAGAATCCCGCATCGCCCAAAACAAGAAGTGGATGCTTGTTTATAAGGAAATTATAGTTTTAGCTATCAAATTCCTTTAGGTTGGTTATGCTCCCACTCCTACACAAGCGGAGGTGCGTAAATGGATTTCGGGTCAAATGAGTTCAAGCTTACGAACTCATGCGCGACCATGGACACGAATGCGACTCAAAGCCTCGCATACGTGCGTATCTTTTGCTGCAGTTTCGAGTTTCATTTTCAATTTTACTCAAATCTATTTTAGGAATAGATTGAAACTTATCAAGTAAGTTTACGTAATCGGTTTATGTTTTAAAAGATATGCAAATCGGTTTATGTATTAAAGATTTGCGAACTGCTTTTGATATATGATTTTCGTTAATATGGTGGATATTTTTCTTGGAGGACAAGTTAAGTCTTCAATATAAATAAAGCCTCATGTCTCATTCGTTTTACACATTGGAAAATCATAGCTCCTTACCATACGAGTTCCAAGAATCTTTTGATCGAGCACACGGTTTCAGTGATCTTTCGAGCAAGTTTGTCGGTCCGATCGTACAACAGATTAGAACATTGTACCACAGGAAGCAGTGACGAATCTGCTTTAAGGGAATCGTGTTAAACACGAGCCTCGTTCACGACCTTTTCTTTTTCGTTTACATATTATTATAGAGTATGTCTTACTCGCTTCTACCCCATTCATACATTATTTATTCTCTTGTTTTTACTTACATTAATTTATTTACCATCATTATAATCTGATTTTATTAATTAAAGTGTACACCGTTTCCCACAGTCTTAAAACAGATTCGGTTTAACCGAATTTATAACACTTTGTTAAAATCGGATTTATTATTAACAGAATTTTATAACTGTTTTCTGTCGAAACCTTGTTGAGTTTCTTTGGAAATCAGTTTCTATTAAACAGTTTTTAACATACAGATTTGGTTTACAGATCTATAACGTTTTTAAGCAGTTTTATTATCAGTTTTTAACGATGTTTCTATTAAAGCGATTTACTCGATCCATCAAAACCAAGATAGAGTTTTGTTAAATCGGATCCGTACAAGTAGATACCATTTAAAGCAGTTTGTTTAATTGTTTGTGTTTGATCTTCGGGATGACAAACACAACTACCCTCCTGACTACTCCGTGAACGAATGGCGGTGCGCCATTACCAACACGATTGCTAATCATCTTGAGAAACCAGAGAAATTCAATGGGCGGAATTTCAAGAGGTGGCAATGAAGATGTTCTTCTATCTCGCTACTTTGAACCTTGCGCGGTTCTTAAAGAGAACCCACTAACGTGGAACCTCTGCGCAAGGTCAATCCTCTAATCAACAGTATTCGCTCCTTGGAAGCATGGAAACATCCAGTTTTTTTGTCACAACTATGTTACGAATGGTTTGGTTGATTCTTTGTACAACGTGTCTTGCAAGACCAAGGCGCAAAGAATTATGGGAGTCATTGGAGCATAGTACAAAGCGAGGATCTTGGGTACAAAGAAGTTCGTGGTAGCTCGTTTTTGGATTACAAGATGGATGATTCAAAGAATGTGATGAGTCGAGTTCAAGATCTGCAGGTTTTGCTACACGACATTCATCTTTGAGGAATGACTTTGAGTGAAACTTTTCAAGTTCTTTATTATTGAAAAGTTACCTCCAGTGGGTAGAATTCAAGAACTACACGAAGCATAAGCGAAAGGAGATGAGTGTTGAAGACTTGGTTGTTCATCTTCATTATTGAGCAGGACAACAAGTTGGCTCGAGAAAAACAATATATCCGATTCCGCAAAGGCAAATATGGTTGAGCATGTTTCGTCATCTTGAAGTCCAATGTCAAAGCTAAAGGCAAAGGAAAAGGAAAGAATGACAAGAAGGGCAAAGGAAGTCGATTACCTTGCTCTAAAGTTGCAATTGTAAACAAGTTCCAAGGGTGTGTTTCAATTGTGACCACCAGTCACCGTCTTGCTAATCGTAAGATGCCAAGCGGGTGACTCCACGCCAGCTAATATGGTGAATGAAGATGTGGACATGATTGCTATGGTGTCGATGTCATTGCCATGATCTCGAAGTTAACTGGTAGGTTCCAACAACGAGGAATGGTGGGTGGATCTTGGGGCTACCGTCGTGTGTGTCTTGATAAGAGTATGTTTCACTCTCTTTCGGAGCGGTTGATAGTGGATAGAAGGCGTACATGGGCAACTCGCAATCTGCTTGAAATCAAAGGCGAAGGAGATGTAATCTTGAAGATGACATCCGAGAAAGAGCTCAAGTTGACTAATGTCTTGTATGTTCGAGATTCGCAAGAATCTTGTGTCTCAGTTAATTGTTGAACAAGTTTGGTTTTCGTCTTGTTTTTAGTCGATAAGTTTGTTCTTTCTAAGAATCAAGTGTATGTTGGTAGGGATGCCACAGATGGTATGTTTAAACTCAATGTAATGGTTGTTAAGAATGTTATCAATAAAATGAATTCTTCTGCTTACTTGATTGAGTCTTCTAATATGTGGCATGGCCGTCTTGGACATGTAAATTTTAATTCAATGCGACGTTTGATTAAAATTAATTGCATACCTAATTTCCATATTGACTCAAAATATAAATGTGAAACTTGTGTTGAAGCCAAACTTACAAGAGCATCTTTCAAATCGGTTGAACGAAAAACCGAACCACTTGATATGATACACACTGACATGTGTGATTTGAAATCACTACCCACAAAAGGTGGCAATAAGTACTTTATCACGTTTATTGATGATTGTACAAACTATTGCTACGTTTACTTCTCGAAAAGTAAAGATGAAGCTATAGACAAGTTTGTTCTATACAAAAACGAAGTTGAGAATCAACTTAGTAAGAAAATCAAGGTGGTGCAGTGATGAGGAGGTGAATATGTGTCTCCATTTGCTTATCTATGTGCGAAACATGGAATTAGACACGAGTTCACCGCTCCCTATTCACCTCAGCAGAGCAGTATTGCCGAAAGGAAGAACCGTGACTTGAAAGAAATGGTTAATGCCATGTTGATAAGTTACGGTCTAAGCCGGGACATGTGGGGAAGCCATTCGACGACTACTTATCTTTTAAATAAGATACCTCGTAAGGAAAAAGAAGAGACCCCTTATGAATTATGGATGGGAAGAAAACCATCATATCGGTACTTTACGAGTGTGGGGTGTCTAGCAAGGTAGCTATACTGACTCCCAAGGCCCAAGATTGGACCTAAATCATGGATTGTATATTCATCGGATATGCTAAGAATAGCAGTGCTTATCGTTTCATTGTACATGATTCAAAAATCCGGATATACAAAAGGGTACATTAATGGAATCAAGGAATGCTTCATTCTTTGAAACTATATTTCCTTGTTTAACGAAGGAAGCGGAAATTCATCTAGAATAGATGAAGAAGTTGTCCAAGATAAGAGACAACGAGATGATAATGATCTCCAAGATGAGAGACAAGATCAAACGGGGAAAGAGGTTGAACCTAGAAGAAGCAAAGGGCAAGAACAGAAATCGTTTGGACCCGATTTTGTTTCTTTATGGTTGAACGAACCTACTTCATACCGAGAAGCGGTTACTTCCTCGGAGGGCCTCGATGGAAAGAA
This sequence comes from Chrysanthemum lavandulifolium, assembly GCA_022545495.1. NCBI lineage: Eukaryota > Viridiplantae > Streptophyta > Magnoliopsida > Asterales > Asteraceae > Chrysanthemum > Chrysanthemum lavandulifolium. The sequence goes on from CM040238.1 coordinate 67,624,121, forward strand.
GCCATTAAAGTGAAATAGATTCTATTTTACAAAACCATACTTGGGAGCTCGTGGATTTACCTCCGGTTGTAAACCACTAGGCTATAAATGGATCTTCGAGAAGAAGATGGCCGATGGCACCATTGACAAGTATAAAGCAAGATTAGTAATCAAAGGATTTGAACAACGAGAGGTCTTGATTACTTTGATACATATTCGCTGTTATGCGAATAACCTCGATTAGGATGATACTTGCTATTGCGCTTTAAGAAATTTGAAGTTCACCAAATGGATGTGAAAGCGGCATTTCTAAGCGGAGATTTAGAAGAAGAAATCTACATGAACCAACACGAGGGTTTCATGGCTCTGGACAAGAGAACAAAGTTTGTAGGCTTGTTAAGTCATTATATGGCTTAAAGCAAGCTCCCGAACAATGGCATCAAAAATTTGACCACGCCATGCTAGAGGTGGATTCAAAATTAATGAATGCGACAAATGTGTTTATGTCAAAGACACAAATAGTGGATATGTAATCTTGTGTTTATATGTTGATGATATGCTTATCGTTGGCGATAACGACAAGATGATCAAATCTACTAAAGACATGTTGAAATCAAAGTTTGACATGAAGGATATGGGTTTGGTGATGTGATCCTTGGAATAAAGATCATCTGAACTCAAAATGGACTTGTGTTAAGTCAAGCACATTATGTGGACAAAATTCTTAATACTCATGTCACGAGGATTCCGCCTAGCTAGAACTCCAATTGACACCATGGCATCTATCTAAAAATAGAGCTTAGGTGTTGCCCAATTAGAGTATTCAAGAATTATTGGCATGTTAATGTACTTAATGACCAGTACCGACGACTTAGCATATCTTTGTTAGCGAGCTAAGTAGGTATACTAGTAACCCAAGCTATGCACATTGGGCAGCTATGACTAAGGTACTTCACTATTTGAGATCTGATCGCGATTATGGACGCATTATGATCGATGTCCATTTGTTATCGAAGGATACGGTGATGCAAATGGATATCGACATAAAGGATCTAGATCGACTAGTGGATATGTGTTTACACTAGGAGGCAGCTATATCTTGGAAGTCTTCCAAGCAAACCGTTATAGCTAAGTCCACAATGGAATCGAAATTTATCGCGTTAGATAAATGCGGACAAGAGGCGAATAGCTCGTCAATTCGTAGAGGACATACCAAGGTGGCCTAAACCGTAACGCCATTAGTATACATTGTGATAGTCGATCGGCAATTGGCGAGCTCATAGCATAATGTATAATGGAAAGTCGAGACATATCCGTCGTCGACATAATTGATCGACAACTACTCTCAGCAGAGTTATCTCAATTGACTATGTGAAGTCAAAGGATAACATCGCGGATCCACTTTACGAAGGCTTAAGCGGAGAGTTAGTTAGTAAGTCGTCTAAAGGAATGGGACTAAAGCCTTGAAGGAATGAATTTCTATGAAGGAAAACCTAACCCGAGTTGATTGGAGATCCCAAGATCCGGGTTCAATAGGATAACCTAATCATAGAAATGTGGGGAAGTCAGCGTCAATGTGGGAGTTACTAAATATTGTAACTTTCCTAGTCCATTCCTATAACAAATGTGACTTGTTGAGAGGTTAAACATATGGCTTTAATGATTGAGGATGAAATCATAAAGCATAATGATTCAAGATGAAATCACAAAACATATGTTTTAATGATTCAAGATGAAATCACCTATGTGAGAGAGAGTGGGGTCGCTTGAAGGAAATGTGGGCGCAATTCCTAAGAGCTCTTGCGAGAACCGTGCTAGTGTTCATGACCATAACGAACACGACTATGAGGACTTGACAATGTCGAGGAGAGTCTTGTGTGAAGTGTAATGTCGTCACGTAAATGGATGATGAGTTCAAGACATCCCGCTACTCGAGATCTAGGAGACTAAGTACATCTCACAAGGGAAGGTTCAAAGGTTACACCTACCTATCCTATGCAAGACTTAACGCATGAAATTTCACGAAACTTTCGTGTGTTTCGACCGATCTCCATTCATGTGGGGATTGTTGGAAAATTGGTTTTGCAAAATGAGTTTTGCAAATTTTGGACACTATTTAATATATGATATATGTTATATATATTTATGTTTCTTGGTAACTGCGTTCTCCTCGACGAGAGCTTGAACGAGCTAAAGTATGTCGAAAATGGAGTTGAAATGAATGAGATATCATGTCTCAGTGGTAAGCACTAAACATAAAAGCTTGGAAAAATGGGAGAATCCCACATCGCCCAAAACAAGTGAATGCTTGTTTATAAGGAAATTATAGTTTTGGCTATCAAATTCCTTTAGGTTGGTTATGCTCTCACTCCTACGTGCTGTGCAGTCTGAGAAAATGGATTCCGGGTCAAAATGAGTCAGAAGCTTCGAACTCATGCGCGACCTGCGACACGAATCGCGATCTTTCGGGCAAGTTTGTCGGTCCATTGCAATGTGATTAGACGTTGTACCGCAGGAAGCAGACGGCGAATCTGTTTTAAGGGAATCGTGTTAAACACGAGCCTGTTCACGACCTTTTCTTTGCTTTCGTTTACATATTATTATAGAGTCTGTCTTCTGCTTCTACCACATTCTTTCTGTTATTTATTCTACTGTTTTTACTTCTGTTAATTTATTTACCATCATTATAATCTGATTTTATTAATTAAAGTGTACACCGTTTCCCACACATAATGTCTTCAGCAAGACTTGAACTCACAACCTGTAGATTGGTGATCAACTCACATACATTAGACAACATGCTTTGGTACACCTTATACCATTTATCTCATATATCCTCCAACAAAACTTGAACTCACAACCTTTATACTCATAAGCAACTCACATACACTAAACCAAAGACTTTGAATATAGTTTGACAGGCAAATTAAAACGAGGTCTTTTGTGAACCTAATGCGGTATTTCTCTAAAACCCGCAACTCAGACAAGAACATTTGAGGTCTTTTCCTTTGTAATTTCTTTTTTATCTGTAACAGATAGCTATAAATATTTTCGTAACTTGCATTTATTATATGGACCTACAGGTTCTATTGTTACCAAATCTTTTTGTCACCTAATATATATAACCTTTTCGTAACTTGCATTTATTATATGGACGTACATCTTATTTTGTTTCATAGATTTATTCCTATCTGAGCAACGTTTATGGATCCTTGTTATTATTGCAAATCAAATTCTTTAGATATTGTCAGTGTTTTTACACAGAAAAGGCTGTTTTAGAAACCATTCAGTTAAATGTTTAACATGATTATCTCTTTATACCAGTCACTACGTGCTTCAGGTTAATTAACTAATAACTAGCCCACTTATATACTACGGAGTACGGAGTATTACACAATAAGTGTATACTGATACGGAAAAACTGTTTCTTATTTGCATCATTGTACTCTTGTATTAATCTAAAGTTTATACTTTAGAACAATGTGGAGGTGGTAATTTGTCTCTGAAGTAAAAAGCAATTGGTTAAACGGATAACTTTTTAAAAGATACGCACATTTAGTCTCGAACATTAAATATGTATAATGGACACTTGTTTTTGTCAAACATTAAACTGTTTTTAACTTAAAACTTATAGATATACATATTTCGTTACTCAAATATAAATGATTTATTTATTTATTTTTATTTTTTTTGTCTTTTCTAAAGCGATTCGTATAACATGAGTTTGTATGCCCCGTGCCCGTTTAAGCCCGTGTCCATTTATGCATGTGCCCGTTGGGCTAGTGCCCGTTTATCCAGTTGCCCGCCCGGCATGCACGTTTTGTCACGTCTAGAACAGTGGAATTATGTTGGAACTCAGAAGCTCGAGCTAGATGAGTACGTGGTCGAGTGTGCCCAAAATAGAAGGTCGCCAACGTCTTTAGGATAATCGTCTAAGCCCCACTACGTTAAAATCAAAATACATAAATCATGAGGAGCCAAACAATCGACAAAGAGATGTACAGCGGTCTCAACTAGTCCTAGCAGTTACAAAGAAAAGTTAACACACAATAGCATAATAGTGATACAATACTTAAATAGGTCCATTACAATTAGCAAATCTTAATATCCCATGCAACATACAATACATAATATAGAATGTCAATAAGTTGGCCCAGGCTTTTGCGAGCGATCAGAAGCTCCAGATACAATCAAGCTCAGTTGGCCCAGGCTTTTGCGTCTCAGCCGCAGAAGAAACCGATGGCAACCAATTCCCACTAGAAAAATTCCCATAACTACACATTCCGCCGTCGCCATGAATCGGTGGCTGTGGCGGCGCCACGGACGAGTAAAAAAACGGAAGCTGAAGATTTTCTTGAAGGGCCCTTAAGCTAGGGAAGACTGAGACGGCGGCGCCGCCAAAATTGGCGGCTGAGAGTGGCGGCGGAGGAAGGTCAAACACGGTAGGATGAGAGTCAAAGTTGGTGGCTGAGGCAGTGGAGAAACAGGGCACGTGCGGCTCTTTAGAGGCAGCGTTGCTGTCGTAGGAGAATGTGTCGTGCTCAGCAGTGTATGCTGATGTGGCAGTGGCGTATGGCGAGTCGGCAGTGGCGGGAGAAAGCGAGGCTGATGATACTTCTTAGAGGAGGTCATTCCAGTGCAGAGCGTTTTGTTCACGCCAACGATAGCCCCCGCCGAGATGCTTTTGAAACACACGAGATCACCCATTCATCCTGATTACAAAATAAATGAAATTTGTTAACATAGCTACATTTTGGAGCAAGTCATAGAAGATGTTGCATGCAAATCAAAATATCACACAAAGATATAGTGACATACTTTTGTTACACCATTTAAAGTGATTTATAATAAATTAATAACACTAAATTGGAGAAAGGGTATATTGACAAGGGTTTGTCTACCATGTGCGTTAGGGCACATGTTAAACACACTAAAATGACACCGGGTTTTACAGAAAAGGATATAGAGATCTACAAAAATTGTATTTTACGTAGATCTGCATATCTTTTGCCGGACCGATATTCTTTTTATGTCTTACTTGTATACTTAAGCATGATTAGAAAAATCCTATTGATAAAGTTAAAAAGCTTATTGTTTGTAAAAATCACTTGCATTTAAAATCAAACAATCTTACCAAACTTTAGAGTAGCCACACGTGACCATAAATAAGTCATTTATTAAGTTTCTTCCTTTTGTTTTATTCCTTCAGTTTGGTTACTTCGATATGACAAGTCACTTAAACTCTAGAAAGCAGATTTATATAGCAAGTCGACTTAAGTGTTGTGACACTCTTTGCACATATACAAGGTCACCAGGCCGTCTTTGAGGATGTGCAAGTTGGACGATCGTTCAGGGCCTTAAATTTTTAGGGGCTCAAAAATTTGTCCCATTTAATAATTATATGCATGTTTCGACATATTTTTAACGAAGAAACGAGTATTTTGATATTGAAAAAAAAACAAAAAATAAAAAATAATAATAAAAAATCTTAAATGGGTAATATGTTAAAACGTTTTGATAACTAATTGATTGACCTTTATATATAACATTCTTATCAAAATGTCTCATTATATAATTTAAATGCAAGTCCCACAAAATTTTTAACAATTCATGGGACGGCCCTGAAGTTTACATAACTAGTTCACAAATGATATACTCATAAATTATACCTTGGAACTTTTGGAGAGAAAATGATAAGCGAATTTGCCTTCAAGACGATATTCATGCATGACCCAGTTGCTCTTTTCACCTTTAGGAGCTCTACCTCGATAAAACACAAGTGTCTTCTTCATACCCACCAAAGACGAAGTCTTTGAGCTATAAATTTCCCTATCTTTTCCTGTAGCTTTCCAGTAACCAGCCTCAGTTGCTCGGTTCGTTCTCAGGCCAGTTGGGTATTTTCGGTCACGTAGGCTGAAAAAGTACCACTCTTTTTCACCCAATTTTGCCTTTTCTGTTTTACCAAAACAAAGTCAGTACTTTTGTAAAATGTTGATAACCTACAATGCTGAATGACGTAACAAATAAATCAACATTGTTTTAAACTGTGTTCCATGTTCCAAACAATCCTCAGTTTTGAAAGAAAATAAAATAGTACTCTACTTTTTCTAGTGAACATGAACAAAATATTTGGTATGATCATTTAGTACTATTCGAATGATTAAACTATAGTGTACGAGTAACATGGTCAAGAACAATTATTATGGATGATGTAAAAATATTTTGATGATGAAACAATATATATATGTTCGTGATGTATACATTGTATAAAACAATTGTACACTTTCATAATTATTAAACCATCGTACTAGCTTTTAGCATGTCACACGTTCATAATACAAGTTATATGATATGATACTCCGTACTACTATATAGTAGTAAAAGTTAATAAAACATACGAGGAAGCTCCCATGGTTCGCATTTGTTGAGATCAACATCCGCAATGGCACGACAAGTGAAGCTTCCATCAAGAACCTTACGTAAAAGGTAACAAGTTATCAGCTCTTCATCAGTTGGATGAAACCGAAACCCTGGTGGCAATTGTGAGTCGCCATTGTTGTTACCAAACTGTTGGCTAAAACTCCATGTACACAAGAAATGCAAGTGAGAAAGAAAGAGAGTTAATGGTGGTGGATATGAATGTGAATGAATGAGGGATTAAATAGAGTAGCTAGTGTGTTAGTTGTTGTTGTGTCTGCATTCTGCAAAGACTAGTGAGATAGAGTGATGATGCATGGAGGATGAGAGGAATGCGTGCGTGCGTGAAGAAGTGTGCAGGGTATTACCTTGTCAGTGAAGAAAATGAGAGAGAAAGGCGAGGACAGAAAGTAGTTTACATTTGTATTTGTATATCATCTGACCTAAACTTTAAGGACCTTTCTTGTTTTACTTTCTAGTTTTCTAACTTTAGATAATCCATATACTTCATACATGACGAAGTTGCATACTTCATTAAATGATTGGGACATTTTTATTAATTATGTTTGAACATTTATATTTTCATAGTTATCCTTACACTTTTATACATGTAAGAGCATAAATGTCCAAACACAATTGATTAAAATGTTACAATTATTTTATAAAGTGTGCAAATCATCTCCCGAAAACAAAACATGTACAACTTTTATATGGTATGAGATATTGGGTGATATAAATGCGAGGCATGGCTCAAACATTACCAATAAATGTGTAGGGTTTATTGTACTGGTTTTTATTTTTAGTGAGTAATGACAAATGATGCATGCACAACCTAAATTCTTCTTATGCTTCAAGTAAAAGGTGATACTCACACCATATTTTTTAATACATGCATCACAATTTACATTATAGTTTTGTACCGTACAAATTGCAATGCAAAAATTGTGATGCATATATCAAAAGATGTAGTGTAGATATCAATTCTCTTCAAGTAAAGCTTAAATCCTTAAAATCACATCATTTTTATAAAACAAAATCTATAAAATGATATGTCATGATTATTATTAGCTTCAAATATAAGATGATTTAAAAAGAACAAAAAAGTATATCACATATGACTTTATGGATTTTGTTTTATAAAATTTATGTGCTTTTAACATATATACTTCAATCTTTAACTACACAATTAGGATTTAGGTATGTGAAATGTAACATTTTGTGGCGTTTTATGTGTAAATAAAGATAATTGAAGTTTAAGGCATATAATATAAGAGGTTAGAAAAAGATTTTAATATCCTCAAAACTTTTATTTTTTATTTCTAACATGATATGTGTTTATCTAAATTTATGTTTTTTGGCTTAGTCTTATGATTATATATTTATAAAACCATCTTGTGGCCTATAATTAAAGTTTATAAGCTCATTTTTATTGTTTTTTGATAGCTTATTAAAGTTTAAGATGTAAAATGACCTAAAGTACACATACTTTTGAAGTTGTAGCTCTTATGAAACTTTTTGAAAAAGTTTATCCCTCCTAGGAGCATCTACAATGCGTCAAGTCATTAAATACTTGATGCATTTAATGCATAACTTATTGAAGATATGACTAGTATCTTTTTACTTAAAATTGTGTATATTGAATCAAATGTTGTTAGCTTTAAATTGCTTGTTTATTTGATGTTTATATCGTTAGGACACGTTCTATTCTTTCTAACAGAAATGATCTTCCTGTAGGACTAGTTTGTTATTCATCTTCCAGCGAGCAACGAAGCTTACGTGATTACTTTCACGTCATTTAGTCCTACTACCCGGAGAGAGAGCCAAATATGTTAAAGGTTATGCACTTTATTTTTAGAGCGGCAAAGAATATGCACTTTGTGCTAAATATAGAAAGTTCGGAATAAGCAAAAATACACTACAAATGAATGATGTTTAAAAGGTATGCGCGTGGATGCCTCCGCTTCGGTATATCCATACAGGCGACAGAATGGAATCGACTTCAAGGAATCATAAGGGGAAAAAGATGTATTCCTATTCAATTTTGTGGCCAAGACGCCAAGCTCTTTAGCTCTTTGTTTTTCTTTTCTTTCTCTTTATCGATGAACATATTTTATCTGGTACCTTCACGTCTACTAGATGGCCTAGATGTATTCCTATTAAATTCAACGTGTTTATGTGGAGGTTGAGGCTTGATAAACTTCCAACCACGGTGAATCTGGATCGGAAAGGCATTGAAGTTGCTTCTCTCTTATGCCCCGTGTGTAAGGAGCATGTGGAGAGTGTTGACCATCTTTTCTTCTCGTGTCGGATGACATGGGACCTTTGGGGATTATTGGCTAGATGGTGTGATTTGGAAATTCCGGATGTCTTTAATATTGCGGAGTGATATACATGGTTAGGTGCTGCTCATGTGTCAAAGAATGCGAGGCTTATTCTTGAAGGGGTTGTTGTTACGATTATGTGGTTTATATGGAATTCTCATAATGATTGGATCTTTTCAATGATCAAGCCTAAGAAGATGAGTATATGGGATTCTATTGTTCATCTGTCGTTTTGTGGATTTCATTTAGAAATCCTAAGTTTAGGTTAAGTTGGATAGGATCGTTAGAAAATCCTATTGACAACTCTTTCTCTTGCAATTCTTGGTTTTTTAGCTTTTGCTAGTTTTTATATAATGGCGCTGTTCTTAGAAAAGAATCTATTGTGTAAACGTGTGAAACAAATATCTCAACGAAGACAATAGTTTGTGAGTTGTGACAATGACAAACTCATAGCATATAACATGTAATAATTGAAGAGACACCCAAAATCTCACACCTTCCACATAATAAAGGCTCAATTATGCGGTGTATAGAATAAAATGATAAATCATACGAGTACCTCGCTAGATTTTAAAATTAGATATTACAGTAAAAATCATAGACAAAATTACACGTTTGGTCCTTGTGGTTTATCCAAAATAACAGGTTTAGTCTTTAAGTCGTTTTAATTACATCACACATACCTATTTTTGAAATTTGTTGCCCATTTAGTCCCTATTATAGGAAATAGGGACTATTCGTGTAATAAAAAAACTATAAATAATTACACAGATGATCCTTATTTTTTTTAAATATGAACTAAATGGGCAATAAGTTTCAAAAATAAGTATGTGTAATGTAGCTAAAATGACTTAAGGACTAAGGATGGTATTTGAGGTAAACTATAGGACCAAACTTGTATTTTTTTCAAAATTATATTAAGAGAAAAAAAAGTAAGATTTGATGGGTAAGTAAGTTTGGATTTTAATGTATAAAGCTGGCTAATATCTCTGGTGTCAACATGGTACAAAATATTAAAAAATCATCTTGGGGACACCCTAAATCCCATCTCCCCACTCCATCTTTTCCACATTTTCCTTTTATTTGTTTCTTTTCTTTGTACAATCCTTTTTGAAAAAAAGTCACGGTACTGTAAAAAAAATAATAAAAAATAAATAAATAAACTTACGACTTTTTTTTTTCTCAACAATAGTCATTTTAAATGGTGCGAGAGCAATGTATATGCTTACTGAAATTTAAACTTTAAATTCAAAAGGATAAACAATTTTCAAGTTATTTAGTGAAGAAATGTCTTTAAGGCAAATGTTTGCCTCCTTTATAGTTGAGACTCAATTAGGACATGTTTCAACTTATATTTTTACTAATGTAATTTTGACTACTCACGCCAAATATTCTTATCTGCAGATGTCTTCAATGTTGGAATCCAACGCGTTACTAATATAGGCATCTCTACTTCCACGGTGGGGTCAGCGGTTCAAATTGGAGCTATGAAACAAGTAGTCGTGAAATCAAGATTTGAACATGCACAATTCACACAACTAAAAGCTTTTGCACCGTTTGCTTTTGATCTCATTAAAGCTACTCAAAATCAATTGGCAAGACGTAGCGATTACCCGAATTGCTTAAAAAAAACCTCAATTCGACTGTCTCACACGAGAAGAACAAATACTTACTATTTATACCAGAACAAACGGTTATCTAGATTCATTAGAAATTGAACATGTAGAAAAATTTATGGTTAAGTAACATAATTACTTTAAAACCAATCAATCATATTTTAAGAAATAGTATTTTCTTAATTAACAAGACATTTACGGAAGACACAAAAGTCGTTTTAGAAGAAGTTGTTTTGATAATAAGTAAGACTAAGTGTACTAAGGGAGAAAACACTCGGTCGGTCTCTCTATGAGGACTAGTTCCACTCGGTCTCACTTATTATACATTGTCGGTCGATCGGTCTTTCTCAGGAATGAAATGGAGAACAAGGTCGCTCAGCTGACCGATTGGTGTGTTTGTTTGTATGTGTAGTGTTTATTTAAAATGTATTTTTGTTATGTATGTTTTTTGTTATGTTGATTTTCTTATTATAATAAGTTGATCATGAAGTAGCCTTTTAAAAAAAAAAACTAAGATAACAAAAAAGATGTAGGTCACTTGGAGTTTTCCACTTTAAAATTTAAACTATAAATGCATGTCGATCAATACGTTTATAAATTTAACAAAATACTGTAATTAAACACCTTTTTCAAGGTTAGTAAATCCTTTTCAGACGTGAGACATGAATGACACATTTAATAAAACGGACAACTGAAATTATTGAATATAATCCCTTGATCACCACACTCCAATAATGTTAGCAAAATTTAATCACTTTCTTTTTGCTTTCCACCGTACATACATACGCTTCACAACCGTTTTGAAGAAAAATACAGTGTACTGTAATACTTGTCTTAGATATCCGTTCCAAATTTACTTTTCATTTACTTTTTAAATCTTCGTAATATTCTACAGGTTACTAAATTTTCCAGTTTACATTACAATTGTTAAGATCTAAGACTATAACTTAAATGTTGTTGTTTTCTTTTTGAAAAAGTCATATATATATATATATATATATATATATATATATATATATATATATATATATATATATATATATATATATAGGATAAAGATCAAATAAAAAGACAAATATCCGTAAAAGATAAAAAGATTTTTTTCAAAAAAGTTCACGAAAAATTCAAAAAATCCCACAAGATCGGTGATGATGGTGCGTGAAAAAGTTGTAAAAACTTTTTACAAAAGTGGATATTTTTCCAAAAAAATTATGAAAATATCGTTTGCATTAAATCCTTTTTGTGCGTCAAAATTGGTTTTGCACCCAACTTCTTTCGACTTTTTCATCAAAATAACATTGCGCATCAAACTAAAACAAGTTAAAATTTTGTGCATCAAAATTTTTTTATGATCAAAATTGCTTTTTGTGCATTAAAAAACGTATCAAAACTCAAAATTATAAAAATGTTTTCACAAAAGTTTTATGCACCAACATACCCGATCTTGTGGGATTTTTTGGGAATTTTTCGTGAACTTTTTTGAAAAAAAATCTTTTATTCTTTTACGGATATTTGTCTTTTTATTTTAACCTCATATATATATATATATATATATATATATATATATATATATATATATATATATATATATATATATATATATATATATATATATATATATATATATATATATATATATATAATAGAGATCCAAAGAGAAGTAAATTAAAATAAGTGTGGTGAGAAGTGACCAAACTACGATTTGAGATGCAACGACTTGCATTTGATGCATTTCTATTCATATAGATGCAACATCTTGAGTTTGAAAGTTAATTTGATGTATAGATGGTGCAAATTGATTTTCATGATTTCGCACGCGTGCGGAGAACAAAAAACTAGAGAAATCGTGAAATGCATCTAATATCGTATATGCATCGATTAAAGCTAGAAAACAAATTATGGTGCATTATAATGCATCTAAGATTATTGGGATCGATCTAATTTAGGTCACCGCATTTCAAAATTGCGGTTATAGTTCTTCTTATTACTTCTTATTTTAAGAATCTTCTTATTTGATCCTAACTCTATATATATATATATATATATATATATATATATATATATATATATATATATATATATATGATCAAATAAGATCATACTTAAAGTTGTTAAAATGAGATCGAACTAAAATTTGACGAGATACTCTCCTTACAATAAAATAATTTTTTATTTACTACAACTAAAATTATTAAAGTTTCGATAGATTTCTTTTAAAATTCTGAAACCTAGGTGATACACTTTGATTAGTAGTTTAATGTATATCGGGTTTTTGTATGTGTCGGTTTTGGAATATTTATTAGTGTAATGTGTATCGGATGTATCACTAATCCAAACTCATGTATCATTTGGTTATTAGTTCTAAAATGTTAATTTGTATTAAAATATTATTTTTTTGTGTATGATTGCTAAAATTGTTATTTATAAATGTTTTAGTGGTTTTTAGATTTGATCTTATTTTTACAACTTTAAGCTCGATCTCACATTAACCCTCCTATATATATATATATATATATATATATATATATATATATATATATATATATATATATATATATATATTTTGCATGTTGAGCTAGGAAATTTTATACTTTAGGTTATCGTAGATATACTAGATACTACACATAACAACTACTACGTACTCTACTACATTGGAGTTGTTTGAAAATCATGTGGATAGACAGGCTATGTATGCTAATTTACAGTTTTAGTACATTTAGATTTTGAAGTTTGGTAAATAAAATCAAAATCGATTTTAGGAAAATAGTAGTGATAAAAAAAGTCTACCTTCCCTAACATTCATTATCAACCAAACCAAGATTGCCTACAATGACAAGTCATTTCATCAATGTCATATCTTTTTCTACCAACTATTTTATTTAATTCTTGATTGCATAAACAAGTACAAAATCATTTGAAAAAAAAATACAAAAGGGTAAATAAATGAAAATAAAACAGTAAATCACATACGAAAGTTTGGGCTAGTGCCTTTTCATGTCAATGGGACTAAATAGTCTGTTATTTTAATGCATAGGATGACAATGAGGAGTCTCGATAGATTTGATAAGGCAATGAGTTTCTTATGTAGTTTTATCTGTTATTTAATGGTCATAGTTTGCGAGTAATGGTCTTGAATCTTTAACTAGTCTCTTAAATAATCTCCGATGCAAATATGACAAATTTTAAAGTTGTTATTAAATCTTCTTTTTAATGGTAATAGTTTTATGTTTAAATCTTTAACTACTTGTCAATAAGTTAACAAATAGGTTGAGCTATATTAAACTATTGTTTGAATTAGATCTTGTCTCATTGGTTGTAATTTTTCTTCAACAATGTTGAAGCTCAATGGTATATATATATGTTCTCTTTGCCAAAATAAAAAAAAAAAAAAAAAAATACACTATTGTTTGAATAGTCATTTTAACATTGGGCTTCAATATATGCATGAACTCAAGTTTAAGCGTCTTAAACCTTTTTCAAACTCACCACTGAAGATGCTCTTAATTCAAATGTATTCAGTTTCCATCTCAACTCTATGAGTTGGAAAAACAATGTAATTAGAGTAAAGTTGTTAATAACTTAATGTCTCCAGATTTTCTAAAGTGCACCCAATTCAAAAGTTTTGTGTTACCGTTCTTTTTAACTTTTGATAACCTAAACGAGTTTTAGTTTCTTTTTTTTTGAACGGCGGCATTAAATTAAAACTAGCAAAAGCTAGAAACAATTACAAAGAAGATATAGTAGCTATAGGGTTTTGCAACCAACCTACCCAACTAAGTTTAAAATTAGGATTTCTAGAAGAAATCCACAAATAAGATTGGGAAACAACATTATCCCAAATCATCGCCTTCCTAGGAGGGGGATTAGAAAAAACTAGTCGATTTCGAAAACTCCAAATGGACCATAAAAGAACCCCTCCCACACCTTCAAGAAAGACTTGAACATTCTTAGAGAAGGACGACGTATCAAGCCACATGATCCAATCCTCCATACTCGCGCAAAAAGGGATATCGAGCTCCCACCATTTCGCCAACAAAGACCACAAATCTGTGGCCATCTCACAAGAGAAAAAAATGTGGTTAACCGTTTCGACATCATCTTGACAAATGGGACAAAGAAGAGAATGAACGTCAATGCCTCTCCTATCCAAATTCACCCTAGAAGGCAACTTGTTCAACAACAATCTCCACGGAAAATGTTAACTTTAATGGGAATACTACGATTCCAACGAGTAGCGATGGGAGAAACCTCAAGAATACAAGAGTCAATCAAGGAACGAACAAGCAACAATGAAACCCTTGGTAATGTCAAGCGACCAATTCCAAGAGTCATTATTGTCCGATAACACCACATCTCTGATTAATTGTTGCAAGTCAGATAATTGAGCCGATTCAATACCACCTCTCACGGTCCTCCTTAGAACATAACTCCAGTCTTGTAGGGAAACACGACTAGCTATGTTGCAACCTCTATCGTTATCAAGCATGTAGATACGAGGAAATAAATTTTTTAGAGGAGAATTACCACACCAAGTTTCTTCCCAGAAGCAAATTGAAATACCATTCCCAAGCTTCCGAATATACAAAGACAAGAGATCGATTCCTTTATCCTTAAGAGATTTAACAGAAGATATAATTCCACTCCAAGGGCTAAGGCTTAAACGTTGCATAGAATCATTAAATATACCTCCATACTCCCCATAAAGGTCCTTGATCACTTTGATCCAAAGATCAGAAGAGTTATGGAGAAACCTCCATATCCATTTGAAAAGCAGACCAACATTAAGCGCAAAAATACTTCCAATGCCTAGACCTCCCATCTTCTTACTAGCGAGACACTTTTTCCAGGTAACCCACGACATCTTCTTCTCTCCTGACTCACCGCCCAAGAAAAATTGATTGCGCATAGACTCCAATTTATTGCATATAGAAACCGGTGCCATGTATATCGACATGAAATATAAAGGAAGACTCCCAAGAACAGATTTTAATAAGGTAAGCCGACCTCCAGCAGAAAGGAGACGCGCTTTCCAAAAGGAAAGCTTGGAAGAAATTTTTTGGATGACGGGATCCCAATTAGAACGTCTAGCCATATTACCACCAACAGGAACGCCAAGATATTTGAAAGGCAATTTAGCAGCTCCACAACCAATAACATTTGACATAGCATTGATGTCTTCATCAGACACACTAATACCTGTTATATTACTTTTATGAACGTTAATTTTTAAACCCGAAACAAGGAAGAAGCACCGAGAATGCAAAGCAAGTTATTAGCGTTTGAAAGAGACCATTCACCAAAAAAATTACATCATCGGCATAGATGAGATGCGAAATCGTAAATTATCATTACCAATGGATATGCCCTTATATATACCCATATCCTCGACTTTGCAAATAAAGGTATGAAGACCTTCCATAGCCAAAATAAAGAGAAAGGGGATAAGGGATCACCTTGTCTAAGCCTCTAAAGATCTCGAATTCTTTAGTGGGATCCATTTACCAAAACCAAGCACGAGCATTAAGAAGACATCCTTTGATCCAAAAACGCCATTTGATACCGAACCCAAGTTTTTCCATAACCAAATCCAGATAATCCCATTTTAAGGAGTCAAAGGCTTTTTCGAAATCCACTTTAAAAATCATAAGCTGCTTCTTGCGTTTACGATACCAAGCCATGACTTCATTTAGAACAAGAGGCCCGTCAAGGATGTTTCTACCCTTAATGAAGGCAGATTGCTCTGGACTTATGCAGCTACCGATCACCCTACTAAGCCTATTAGCTAAGATTTTCCCAATAATTTTATATTGGCACCTATTAGGCTAATAGGTGTAAAATCCAAACAAGAGTAGCATTAGAGACTTTAGGAATCAAAGCAATGAACGAAGAATTACATCCTTTTGGAAAAGCTCCTGTAGTAAAAAATTCATGCACGAAGCGAATCACATCAGCTTCTATAAGGTCCCAAAAAGTAGTGAAAAATTTGAAAGTGAACCCATCAGGCCCCGGGGCACGGTCACCTCCACAATCCCACACCGCCCTCTTAATTTCGTCTTTGGAGATATTCCGTTCTAAAAACTCAGATTGGTCGTGAGAGAGATGATTACTCATCTCGGCAGCATAGGGAGAAGGGAAACCTCTAGGGAGTTGAAACCTATTTTGGAAGTGAATCTTAAATTCATCTTTAATGAGATCAGTTCGCAATCCAATCCCATCCTTATGAATGCCTTTGATAGAAAGTTGTCGTCGGTTTTTCTTTAACGTAGCATGGAAAAAATTAGAGTTTTCATCCCCTTCCATTGCCCATTTGATCCTAGCTTTTTGAGCAACATCAGTAGCTTCATGATTATCCAATTCCCCAAGAATTCGAATGGAATCACGACGGTTAGAAAAGTCCATCTCATTAGCAAGACCTTGATCTATCTTGATATCAATAGAAGAGAGACGAGATAAGTGGTCTTTCCTAAGAATCAGAGACTCAGACCTTTTAGAAGAATTCCACTCACGAATAACACACTTGAGGTTTTGAAGCTTTTTTTTGAACGAGATCAGACCATTCTCTTCAACAATGCCGTCATTATTCCAAGTGTCAACAACCAAGCTGTGAAAACCCTCTAACTCTAACCAAGAGTGAAAAAAACGAAATTACGTAGGACCAAAATCAACTACCTGATCTTTTATAAGAATAGGACGATGGTCCGGACTGCCTTTCTCCAAATGACACCACATATATTGGGAAACGTGTCATAAAAACTTTCCGAGACTAAAAACCGATCAAGTTTGCTCATTTTAGAGCCCCATTTATCAGTCCATGTGAACTTGTAACCACCCAAAGGAACATCAATAAGAGAAGCATTTGAGATAAAGGAGTTAAAAATGTCGGCTTGCCTATCATTAAAGAAAGAACCGAATCTTTCACCAGCCTCCCTTACTTCGTTGAAATCTCCCATCGCCACCAAAACCCCGTCCCATTTGGTTATGAGATTAGCAAGAGTGGACCATAAGGCAATCTTACAAGACAAGGCCTGTGGAGCATAGACCGCAATCCACATGATTCTAACATTATTAGGAATCCAAACACCTTCAATAGCTACATAATTCTCATTACATAAAATTTTAGATTTTTTAAAGACTAAATTATTCCAAAGGCAAATAATACCACCTGACATACCCCTAGCAGACATGGAAGCGAAGTCAAAGTGAGTGTTACCCCAAACTTGGCGAATCATCCATAAACGAGTTTTAGTTTCTGTCTACCACGCGAGGTAGAAATAGAATGCACATGTGATAGAATGATTTGTTCACTAAAAAAATTTCATGTTTGTAATTTTCAAGCAATGATGCAACGTCACCTCTGTACGCACCATGCAAAGATAAATCATTAAATTATATTCGATTCCCCAAATCGGGGATCGCATAATAAATGTCACACCATGCAGGCTGGCGTTGTAACGTTATATAGTTACAAGACAGATATGAAAAAGAACATTGTCGTTCGATTGGTCTAGCGAAGGCCTTGTGCGAAATTTATATATGATACTCTCGCTAACTTGAAGTAGAGTTTAACAAATTTTATAATATCTTTCATATATCGTTGACATTTTAATGTTTGAAGAAAATTTTGATGCCTCAAATATACATAATGACATTTATTTTAAGGCCTCTAAAATATTAAGACCACGTATTGGTTGCATATCTCAGATACACTCATATACGGCTCTAAGAAAACGAATGATTTAAAAGATTTAGTTGTCTTGAGCACTACCTCTGAAATAGTCTTGTAATATTCTAGTGAGTAACGACCTAGGGACGAATTATTTACATGCACACATCTTAAACCAAAAACCCAAACAATTCCCAAAAAATCATTTCCAACAGTACTATAAAGTCAATTGTACCGAAATTACTTAAAAAATATCATATTTCGATCAAGATCTCAAAGTTGTTAAGTTAATACCGTAAAAGTATCGAATGTGGTATCATCTATCACCTCCTTGTGTATAAGTTCATATTTTCGAGACTTAGCAAGTTATTGTGTGGCCTTTAGTCGTCGCGTTCTTGCTTCCAAGATTGCTAACTTGAGAATTGGCCATCATCAAAATCCATTTGGTGCTATACCAAAGTTCTCATGGCGCATTTTCATAATTTTAAAGATCATGTACTTTTGTATTTCTTTTATCGTTAATCTTTATTGAGGTTTTGCTAACCACAATCATATAAATTGTGGTTAAGCTTTATCATATGTGTAAAATACCATTTGGTGAACTTAATATTTTTATATTTATACATATTTAATGATTATAATTATAAAAGTTGTTAAATATAGAAAGTTTGATGTTAATTATTAATGGATTTTTCAATTAAATTAGTTTAATCACAAACTCATAAGTTTGTAGTTAGCAAATCTGGTCTTATCTCACATGGAAATTTCCATTTGATTTTAATTCACATTCTGTTTGCCAAAAATAAAGTAGCGGCGTGTTTTACTTTTGGCGAAATGCTTGTGACACCAATAATATCTAAGTCAAAGCTTCTTTAGTTAGAAACAATATTTCATAATACTTTATGATAATTTCCGGTTAATTTCTTATTTATAGTGGTCATTAATTAATTTAGTAAGTAAAATTATCACACATAAGGATATCGGAAAGCCTGCTCGGGGGAGCTACTTGGATGAGCAACACCGTTCACACATTCACCATATATTCAAACTAATTGTGAGAAATTGACTTTCGTTACCAAGCTCGTTGAGTTTTCATGATTTAACGCCAAACTGAAGAAGATCCGAGACAAATCTCCCACTTCGACAATCAAACTTGACAAGCTTCCCAGTCTCAAACCATGTAATGATTGATTAAGGTACAAATGAGTTTTATAAATCTTTATGAACCCCTTTACGAATACCTAATCATATGTAGTAGCTAATAGGGATTCTTTAACTAAGCGTAATGTTTTCTTGTATAAATATAAAGAGTAAATTGTAGAACCGTTACGATAGTGTGCACAAATTGCAGCGCAATTCAAACCGTTTGAAAAGTTCAAGCGTTGTCCTTGCTCGAAAGTGAAATTACTATAATCGAGTAGGTGAATTTTTATAATAATAATAATAATAATAATAATAATAATAATAATAATAATAAAACTACCAACTAGATACACACTATAAGAAAAGAGAAAAAAAAAAAAAAAAAAAAAAAACCTCTCATGTTATACTCAAGTTAGCAGATAACGGGAAAAAGTTATGTATATTGACTGAGGAATGCATGTGATCCAACTTAAGCTGTGAAATTTGTCAAACCGCTAATGTATTTTTGAAGTTAATTCTTTTCTATTTTTTACACCAAAACTCAAACAAAACAAAAAAAAAAACCCAAAAATAAAAGTAAAACCAGGGCTGCAAAATAATTGTGCTTGATTATGGTGCATGCACAATGGTCGAGAAATGAATGTAGAGATCGAAGTGAGTGGTTGATGACGGCAACCTGAAGTCACCTCCGCCGCTATGCTATACGGCGCGCGGGTTAGTGTTACTGTTACTATTAAGCTTTACGGCTAGGACCCACACCAAGATATACACATACAGTATATATGAAGCTAGTGAATTATTTTCCCCCTGACGTGAACCATTGGTTAACCCCCTGCACCTGCACTCTGCTACTTTCCTTTCCTTTTTCGTGATTTTAAAATTTTTCATTTTTCTATACCTTTTTTTAGACTAAGGACAAATAAACATGTAAATGTTATTACCATGTCGTTTTCATGCTCCAAAAAAATGTATTATTGGAAGAGTAGATAAAGAAAAATACTATTTGTATGAGATTTTGAAAGAACATTTTTAATACTAAACGTAGAACTAATTTGGTGAAGTATGTTTTACATAGTATGGGTCTATTTTAATAAAAGGTAATATTGTGACAAGTTGTATCTATTTTTGTTTGTAGGTTGATTGATATAACATTTGTATGAGATTTTGAAAGAACATTTTTGGGAGTTATTGGAGGCACATATAAGAACATTCATTCTATTCTTTTGTCTTTAATGTTGTTTGAGTGTAACTTAAATATGTCCACGTGATCTAAATATTGTTCATCTCAATAAGGCGGCCCACAGTGGACCTGACAAAGTCGGTCGGTCGAGGTGTACGACCGACTTTCAAGTCGGTCATTGCGAGTGTGGAGACGAGGTTGAGGATCGGTCGAGCAACATGTAAACACACAATCGGTCATTTTTCAACCGATTTTACACACATTTTTTTTTAACTTGGTCACCGACTGTGTCAACTTGGTCATCATCAGGAATCGGAGAGAGAAAGCTGATGTGGCAAGGTCGTGTTGGGTCACGACTGTGGACAACCTAAGGTATTTAAGAGATAGAGAGATAAAGAGAATTGTGTGATATTTTTACACCTTAATTGTGTTTGTATTAAATGAGTAACTTTGTCTGTGCGTTACGGCGAGAGTATATTTCATATGACTAAATTAAATAAATTTATTTTTAATAATCTATAAATCTAAATCGGTGGAATATACGCTTATATCCCGGATTTGTAAGTTCACTCGTGTTACTTATTGGTTTTCACAAACACACAATCACACAATATATATGGGGCGTATGATATGAGTTTTAGAGAGAAAAGTGGAAGAGAGTTGAGAACTTTAGTAAGACAAAGAAAATGAATTATGAAGCTCCAACCTTTGCCTTGCTGAGCAAAGGGTATTTATAGTTCATACAAGACACGCCTCCTACGGTACATGGATCACCATCAATGGGTAAAGACCGTCAGTCCTCCACGGTGTTACTTAATAAATTACTTACTAACACTAAATGACTACTACTACGAGCTTTCAAACGAATACATATACTTGAGGTGACCGACTTTTAACTACCGGATTTTCTAAATCCTAACAATCTCCCCTATGGAGGTCACCTCAATTACATCAATTACAAACAGATATTACATTTTGGTGTTCTTGGATTCTTGATTAAATTCTTTGCTCTGTAGCCCGTAGTCTTTGATTCTTCATGTTCCGCATGTTTTGTTATTTCAAGTGGAGGTCTTTAACTGATCCACGTATTGATATAACAAATAATGTTAACATCAAAGTGATATAACAAAGGGATCCGTCTGGCTGATGACTGAATTCAGCAATGGTGATATAACAAATAATGTTAACATCAAAGTGAGATATGTATTATACAATATAATCATATACTCGTAAATATATAGCAGTAGCATGTAATTTCATTTAATAAAACTAGAGGTATGATATACATGACTCTAAAACAAAGAAAATGAACGATACATGACTTGGAATTACTAGATTTATCTAAGTAACGCTGATACTAGGACACCACTAAAAACCTCTAGCTCAAGTTTGTTTAGGTTTAATCTCGTAAACGTTCGAGGAGGTGATAGAACATGAAACGTTGATATTCTCGTACTTCATGTATCAAACTTTCAACATGTTGACAATGATAACAATCTTTGTCATGGCTAGGTAGTGGTGGTGGAAGAATGAAATTGCTTGATGCGAAGGATCAAGTGAAGCGGGTTAGGGGAGCCTCAAACGACGGAGGGATTGGTGGAGGCACATTTGAATATGGCTCACCAAGAATGATGGTGGTGGTATAGAAGTGTCAACTTCCATATGGTCGGTGGTTGACCTTGATAATTTCTCATAATCCAAATGGGATTATATGATGGTGACAATGAAAAGGAAGCCGGAGCTAGTGTTGACTCAACACCTTGATTTTGTACCATTATTCCTCTAATGAGGAGAATGTTGCCGGTGGAGGAGGATGAGGACGGCCTAGGAGGCAAATCCTCTAAATTGTAGAGGTGTGGTGATAATAGTGGAGTTGTGAATGAGATAGCTCTAGGAACCAATGGTGATGGTTTAATGGAGTAAGCATTTTTTCCCATTTTTAGCTTCCTCGTAGTCTATCCCCCTTCTTCGTGACCTTTGTTCGTAATCCCATCACTTTTCATCATGGAAGGTGATAATCAACCACCACTCATCAACCCACCACCAAATGACCCGCCAAGAGGCCGTACTCTTGGTGAATACTCGAGACCAAGCCACCTAGGCTATAGGAACACCATTGAGCTTCCGACCAAGCCCAAACTACTACCTGCGATCCGACACCATCCGGTTGGTGCAAACGGATGTGCATTCCACGGACTTCGCTCCAAAGATCCTAATCAAGATTTTAAGGATTTCCTTAAAATTTTCGATTCCATCGACCTCGATGCTACTACTCCGGAGACCTCGCCCGCTTCTCTTCCAATTCTCTACGGGGACCAAGCTAGTAATTGGCTTGAGCGACTTCCACGCCGGCTCCATCTCAAGTTGGGATGATCTCACCTCTCGCTTCCTTGCTCAATTTTTCCCACCGGAGAACCACTAAACTAAGACGAGACATCTTGACGCTTCAACAACTTCAAGGTGAATCTCTACGACGCATGGACTCGATTCAAGGACTTACTCCATAAAGTCCCGCATCATGGTATTGATCTTTGGCTTCAAATCCAAATCTTCTATGACCATACCGATTTCATCACAAGGCGATCCATTGATCAAGCCGCCGGTGGAAGGCTTAGCGACCTTAACACGAGGAATCTTGGGATATTATGAAGAGCTTGCCGATCGAAGCTACGAAGATTGGAATGAATCCCTGAAACCCCGTTAAAGTGGTTAATGCCATATCAACTCCTCTTGAATCTTCCAACGCTACCAAGAGCAAATGAGTGCTCTTGAGAGAAGGATTGATTATCCGATAGAAAGGCATAAGAGAGCCCCGTACCAATCCCTCTGAAATAGTCAATTCCGCCTTATTCCACCAACCACCCAACTCTTTCTCCGAATCCCCAAGTCGTGAGCAAAATCTTAATTCCGAACGACGCCTGCCTCTACTTCCCAATACCACTCTCACCAAGCTTTAAGGAACAAATGAGGAGTACATGGCAACTCATACGCAGAGATTAGCAAAATTTGAAGAGAGGTTTATAGACAAAGAGCGAAATGCAGTGCAAAGATGACGGAAATGATGAACTGGTAAAAGAATATACCAAGACAAAAGTTCCCAAAAGGTGCTAGTGAAGC
The DNA here is from genome assembly GCA_022545495.1 of Chrysanthemum lavandulifolium. Taxonomy (NCBI): domain Eukaryota; kingdom Viridiplantae; phylum Streptophyta; class Magnoliopsida; order Asterales; family Asteraceae; genus Chrysanthemum; species Chrysanthemum lavandulifolium. Next base: position 67,647,557 of record CM040238.1, read on the forward strand.
AATGATTATCCTCCCACTTGCTTGTTAATGCCATTTCCATTATGCCTCAAGATGGAAAGGTTAAGGAGAAGGAAACCGAGGAGAGCAAGAGGGAGGAGGTGAACCTAATAATGAGCCCGAGACCATCGAGTACTACCTTAAGCACAAAATTAACAAAAACCATTGTTAACCAAGTGAACAACTTTAGGTACAATGAGGTTCTTAGGAAGCCCTTGAAGGAAAAATAATAGGAGAAGAGTATGACACCATGCCCATGGGACCTCTGATGAGCCGGTTCTAAAAAAACCAAGAACTAAAAACGAGACACCACGTGGAACTTCGATACCATGTAGCATAGGTGACATTGATAATATAAATGCCTTAGCTAATCAAGGGTCCGATGTAAACATAATGCCATTATCAATCTATAATAAGTTAACTAGGAGAAGCCAACTAAGACCGATCTTAGACTTTCCTTAGCAAATCACACCTATGTCTACCCCATAGGAATCGCAGTGGATGTTTTAATAGAGGTGGCTAATATTGTCTATCCGTTGATTTCGTGATCATAGACATTGAGGAAGATAGAAACATGCCACTCATTCTGGGACACCTTTTCGCCACCGCCAAAGCAACCATCAAATGCGAGGAGGCATCATGATACTTAAAAGCAAGCAAAGGGTACGCTTAGATACCCATTGTTCCAAGATATCCTCTAAAATCATGGAGAAGATTACGGATGAGAATCCACAAGTCCCTAACAATGTGGTTAAGAAAAATGAACGATTGGGAAAAGGGCTTAGAGATTTCATGGTTCAAGGATTACATGCAACATTGTGGAAGCGCGATAAAAGTTAGGAAATAATCCCACTTCAATACCACAAACACAAAAGAACCCTAAGGAATTTTTAAAGGAGAGAAAGTACTCTTATACAAATGATTTAATAAGAGCATTACGAGGTAGAAACAAACCAAGATGGTTTGGGCCAGACACTGATGAAGAAAACCAATCTAAAGGATAAAACCGTTACCATAATAGACGACGTTGGCAAGGAATCCACGGTAAGCATACAACGTCTACGTCCTTTGGACGAAGGAAGAGCAAAAAAGGAAGAAGGTGACGGTAATGAAGTCACGTAGGGGTACGACTTCGAGTCTAGCTACAAGACTCATAAATAAAGAAAAGCGCTTCGTGGGAGGAAACCCATGCTTAATTGTTTACTTGTTTGTGTCGTGTATCTTTTATTGATTGTTTATTCTCATGTTTAAATTTGTAAAATGCTTTATTTTGTCTTTAACCTCGCCTTAATTATTTATAAAGGTATTTTACATAAGGGATAAGTGTAGGGAGGATTACACACGCTTTCAAAAAACGTAATATGAGAATTACAATTAATTAAAAGATATACATGTGTGTTTGTTCGAGTCAAATGCTTGTATCGAGTCATAATGGATGTTTTGTAGGAAATTTTTCCATTCTAAAGATGTAAATTTTCCATAATTTTTCCGTAAAATCGCACCAGCTTTTGTCGAGATAACGACGGCGTCAGATCGCAACTCGACGCGTCGAAAGCAGCAAAACAATCGATTACTTTTTCTCATTTTATGAGCTACTTATAAATTTTTGGAATTTTCCGTGTCTTAATTTTCAGAAATTCTGTAAACATCCATTCCACAAGCATTATATCCTAGTTTAGTAGAGAGTCCTATATATATTGTTACCACGATTTTACGCCAAGGTTTCGTTTATTTTCTTCATGTCCAGTTTAATTTACCAAGAAGAAGATACACAAGATGAGAAGGAGCTTTTCACGCAAACGCTCTTCTTGAAGAAAGATGTAACCACCACTTTACACGGATCCTACCGAGCTAATCGGGGAGTATTAGTTTCTTCGCTTTAATTACCTTACATTATCATAACTTTGATACTTTCGGGAATCTGGGACAATGTTCAGGTTTAAGTGTAGGGAGGAAAATAAACGAGAACTTTGAAACTATGCTTATCCTGACTATTTTCTTTGTCCAATTGCATTTGCGTAATAAACCATGAGAAAATGTCGGTTAGGGTAATTTTGGCACCAAATTTTCAATTTTCATGACATATAGGGTGGGCCATTAGTCTTAATAAAGCGCCTCATGGATAGGAAGTTATATGACTAGCACAAAAACCTTTACCACTTAAATTCCACCCAAAATGCGAGGATCACCCTTAGATTAGTAAGAATTGAAGCATTCATCTTTAATGCTTAGAGTGTGAACCGTAGTATAATAGATTATAGAACTTGTTTTGTGATGCATTCCGAGATCGCTAGTAAGACTACACTTGTGTAGTTAGGAATAACTAAATGATAAGAGGGATTAGGATAACCCTTATTTGATACATTGTGAATTCAATACTTCTTCCACATCGGTTGAGTAATTCCCCACACCTTGCGTTGTACTCATCTTTAGTACACGATACCCTAGTTAACCCCTCTGAGCCTATCCTTTTCGCGGTTCTCGTGATGTTTCGGTTTTCCGGAATATCAATGAAGAGCATTGTTTACACCCCACCCCCAAATGTACACCCAAATCGCCTTAGCCTACCTTGTATGCACTCACTTTTAGTGCATTATTGTTATCACACTTAACCCTTAGTTCAATTATCTAGTTGCTTACATAAGTTGCTAAGTCGAGTCATATCCTTTGTACATAGTTTTGGGACGATTGGGACTCATGGGAAAAGTTAAATTTTATGAGATGACGGGAAGGGAACGTTAAATTCAAATTCCCTTTATTTGCATTATAATGAACTTCAAGTATTTTGATCTTTTCAATTCGGGTCATATTTAGTGTTAGAATAATAAAAACGCAAGTGTAGGGATGTGCCTATAACCCTATCATTTTGATGTTATCGTAGAGGATGGTAGAGTAAAAGTGTAAGAAAAAAATCGAAAAAAATTAGAAAAGAGAAAAGAAAAAATAGAGTGTTGAAAAAAATACATACGAGCTACCATCATACATCTATCTTTCAATTTATGTTTGTTTGTTTCAGTTATCTAGAGTTTAGAGTGTCGAGTCTTGGCTTAGCAACGCCATTCTTCGCATGCTTGTAACATAAAGATTTTGACTTACCACCACCAAATGGCTACCCCACTAAACCCTTTGTTTCCTTACCGTAAGCCTAATGGTTTTTTTAAGGAAAAAAAATTTAAAAAAAAAGGGGGGGGAAAAAAAAAAAAATTTTTTAAACCAAAAAATTTTCCTTTTGGGGCCAAAAAAAACCCCCGGGGGGAAAATTTTTCCCCCCCCCTTTTTTGGGGTAAAAATTTTTTAAATTTTTTTAAAAACCGGAAAAAATTTTTTTTTGGAAGGGGGCCCGGGAAATTGGGGAAAAAAAAAAAAAAAAAATTTTAAAAAAATTTTTTTTTTTAAAAAAATGGTTTTTTTTTTGGGTTTTTTTAAAAACCCCCCCGGGGGAAATTTTTTTTTTTTATTTTAAATTTAATTTTTTTTTTTTTTCCCCCCCACCCCCTTTTTTTTTATTTTTTTTTTTTAAAAAAAAAAAATTTTTTTTAAAGGGTTGTTTAATTTTTTTTCCCTTTAAATTTTTTTTTTTAAAAATTTGGGGGAAAAAAAAAAAAAATTCCTTTTTTTTTAAAGGTTTTTTAAAAAAGGTGTTTTAAAAAAAATTTTTTTAAAATTTTTAAAAAAAAAAAATTAAAAAAAAAAAAAAAAAAAAAAAAAAAAAAAAAAAAAAAAAAAAAAAAGGGAAAAACCTAATTTTAAAAATTTTTTTTATTTTTTTTTTTTTTTCCCCCCCCCTTTTTTTTTTAAAAAACCCAAAAACCAACCCCCCAAAAACCCTTTTCCCCCCTTTTAAAATTTTAAAAAAAAAAAATTTTTTTTTAAAAATTGGGGTTTTTTTAATTTCCTTTTCCCCAAAAAAAATTTTTTTTTTTTTTCCAATTAAAAAAGGGGGGAAAAATTTTTAAAACTTTAAAAAACCCCCCCCGGGGGGGGTTTTTTTTTTTTTTGGGGGTTTTCCCCCTTTTTTTTTTGGGAAAAAATTTTTGGGGCCCAAATTCCAATTTTTTTAAAAAAATTTTAAAGGTTTTTGGGGATTTTTTTTTTTTTTTTTTTCCCTTTTTTTTTTTTTTCCCTTTTTTGAAAAATTTTAAAAAGGGAAAAAGAAAAACCAAAAAAAATTTTTTTTAAAAGGGGGCCCTTTTAAAACCCCAAAGGCCAAAAAGGGGTTTTAAAATTTTAAAAGGGCCCGGTTTGGGGGTTTAAGGGGGGGGGGGGGTTTTAATTTTTAAAAAATTTTTCCCCGGGGGAAAAGGGGGGCCCGGGGGCCCCTTTAAATTTTTTTTTTTTTTTTTTTAATTTTTTTAAAAGGGGGCCTTTTTTTTTTTAAATTTTTTTTTTTTAAATTTTTTTTTTTTTTTTTGGGTTTTTCCCCCCCGGGGTTTGTTTTAAAATTAAAACCCTTTTTTAAATTTAAAATTTTACTTTTTTTTAAAAAAGAAACCAAAATTTTTTAAAAAAAATTTTTTTAAAGAATTTTTTTAAAAAAAAAAAAAAAAAAATTTAAAATTTTTAAAAAATTTTTTTAAAAAAAAAAAAATTTAGGGCCCAAAAATTAAAAAAAAAAAAAAATTTTAAAAGGGAAAAAATTTTTAAAAAGTACCCTCAAAATGGTACCTTTAAAACCTTATCAAATATCCCTACACTTGTTATTTGCTTATCCTCAACAAATGTGCTTTTAACCAATTAATTTATAAGTTAGGGTCATGAAGCATTAATTCAAAAGCGGTCCACAACACATATAAGCCCATAAAAGTCATAACAAGCACGAATTACATACTAGCACCTCACATGGGGTGTTTGGATACTCACATCTCTCTCGGTGTATATATGAAATATAACAAATAGAAATGGAAGATAAACATTCATTAACGGTCTAGTACATAGATTACCATAGGCTTGAGAATAGATCAAACCTCCATTGCTGGGCGTAAGCACCTAGGAAAGACTATCAAAGAGGTCTTTTAAAGGGTTGTAATGTTAGGCTTACGGTGAGAAACAAGGGTTTGGTGGGATAGGCTATTTAGTGGTGGCAAGTCAAAAATCTCTATGTTAAATGCATACGAAGAATGGCGTTGCTAAGCCAAGACTCGACACTCTAAAACTCTAGGTAGCGAAATAAACAAACATAGATTAAAAGATAGATGTAGGATAGTAGCCCGTATGTTTTTTTTTTTTTTTTTTTTTTTTTCTTTTTTTCTTTTCTCTTTTTTCTATTTTTTTCTCGAATTTTTTTTTCATACACTTTTACTCTACCATCCTCTACGGTAACATCAAAATGATAGGGTTTATAGGCACATCCCTACACTTGAGTTTTATTACTCTAACACTAATTTGACCGAATTGAAAGATCAAACACTTGGGGTACATTATTATGCAAACAAAGGGAATTTAGAATTTAACGTTCCCTTCCGTCATTTCATAAACTTTAACTTTTCCCATGAATCCCAATCGTCCCAAAGCTGTATACAAAGGATATGACTCGACTTAGCAACTTATGCAAGCAACTAGATAATTGAACTAAGGGTTTAGGGTGATAACAAACATTTGCACTAAAAGTGAGTGCATAAGGGGTAGGCTAAAGCGATTTGGGTGTATATTTGGGGTGGGGTGTAAACAATGCTCTTCATTGATATTCCGGAAAAACGAAACATCACGAACCGCGAAAAGGATAGGCTCGAGGGGTTAACTAGGGGTATCGTGTACTAAAGATGAGTACAACGAAAGGGTGTGGGGAATTACTCGGCGATATGGAAGAAGTAATTATATTACGGGTATCGAACAAGGGTTATCCTAATGCCTCTTATCATTTAGTTATTCCTAACTACACAAGTGTAGTCTCACTTGTGATCTCGGAATGCATCACAAAACAAGTTCTAGAATCTAATATACTACCGGTTCACACTCTAAGCATTGAAGATGAATGCTTTAATTCCTACTAATCTAAGGCGATCATCACATTTTGGTGGAATTTGGGTGGTAAAGGGTTTTGTGCTAGTCATGCAACTTCCTATCCATGAGGCGCTTTTGTTAAGACTAATGGCCCACCCTATATGTCATGAAAATTTTTAAATTTGGTGCCAAAATTACCTAACCGACATTTTCTCATGGTTTATTACACAATCACAATTGACAAAGCAAATAGTCAAGGATAAGCATAGTTTCAAAGTTCCGTTTATTTTCCCTCCATACACTTAAACCAACATTGTCCCAATGTTCCCGAAATATCAAAGTTATGATAAAAGAAGGTAATTAAAAGCGAAAGAAACTAGTACTCCTGATTAGCTCGGTAGGATCCGTGTAAAGTGGTGGTTAAATCCTTTTCAAGAAGAATTATTGCGTGAAAAGCTCCTTCCAATCTTATGTAACTTCTTCTTGACAAACTAAACTCGCACACTTGAAGAAAACAAATGAAACCTTCACAGTAAAATCGTGTGGTAATAATATATATAAGACTCGATTTAAACTAGGATATAATGCTTGTGGAATGGATGTTTCTGAAATTTCTAAGAAAATTAAGACACGAAAATTCCAAAATTTATAAGTAGCTCGAAAACGAGAAAAAAGTAATCGATGTTTTTACTCCTTCGACGCCGTCGGTTGCAATCTGACGTCAAAGTTATCCCGACAAAAGCGGTGCGATTTTGGAAAAATTACGGAAAATTTACATCTTTAGAATCGGAAAATTTACGCAAAACATCCATTATGACTCGATACAAGCATTTGACTCGAACAAACAAACATAAATATCTTTTAGTTAATTGTTATTCTCATGTTTACGTTTCTTTTGAAAACGTGTGTAATCCTCCCTACACTTATCCCTTATGTAAAATACCTTTATATGCAATTAAGACGAGGTTAAAACAAAATAAAGCATTTTTACAAATTTAAACATGAGGATAAACAATTAATAAAAGATATATGACACTAACAAGCAAACAATTAAGCATGGGTTGCCTCCACGAAGCGCTTTTCTTTATTAAAGAGTCTTGTAGCTAGACTCATAGTCGTGCTCCCACGTTTCCTCACCACCGCCCTCTTGACGGTCTACTAATGGGGATTCCATGTTGTAGAAGTGCCCTATAATGCACTTCTCTAAGAGTTCATCCTCTCCCCAATCGGTCCTATATTCGGTCCTAGGCTCAAGCAATCCTTATAGAATCCAAAATCTTAGCCATAACATAATCAACACCTTTTTCCCCGTCCTCATCATTCCTATAATAGATCGACAGTTTAAGTTCCTTTTCATCATTAGAGTGATGAAAACTTCTCAATCTTAAGCGGCATTTGGTAAGCTATGTCATCGATCTCATTCTTGAATCGCACTATTCCTAACGAGGATTATAGGTCATCCGGTGCTTTCTGAAAGGTTTTCCTAAAATAACATGGGATAAGCTAGGGTCATGGCGTGCTAATATCATCCACAATTATGAAGTCCGTAGGAAGCGTGACACTACCTACATAAACGGGCAATCCCTTAATTCTTCCGAGAAAATTGCAACTAACATTAGGATCATTGGGGTCTTGCCTAGTTGGAATAGGCTTCTTCAATATCCAATTGTAGTAGGTGCTAGTCATTATGTTGATTGGGGACTTGCGATCAATGTAGGCTTTTACCACAAAAGGTGTCCTATGAAACATGGTATGTTAAGATTCCAAGGGTTCCCAACTTGATTCGAGGACTTTTCTAACATACATGCGACGGAGGTCACGCACTAAGTGAGGGTGGCGAGATAGTTCTTCTTCCGTAGGAAATTTGTTGAAATAGTCAATGTCTACTTCATCTACTTCCTCGGTATTTCATCATCCACAAGTGTATAGTCCTCTTAGTCATTTGTTTCATTGGGTTCAACTAAGGCGATGGTATTGTGAATTGGACATGCTTAGTTAGCTTGCTTGATCCTTAATCTCTATACCAAGGCTCGGGAGTTGAGATAACACTAACCTTCTTATCACTATTAGTTATGGCTTTCAAAAGGTTGTCTATTTTCCTATCCATCTCGGCTTGTTGATGGTTAAAGCGGTCCGAGCTTAGCCATTTGGGTTTCTTGGGATGCAACTAGGTTTTGCAACATCCTTGACGTTTTGTTGGTTAGGACCGTTAGGTGGGGCCATGAGAAATTATTGGAGGTGAATTCTTTGGTTTGTCCCAGTGAAGTCGGGCTTGCCTTTCCATGCCTCTCGGGTTTCATTGAAATTCCTAGGTCCGGGTATTGTAGGAATCTTCCTCCGTTCCATTAATACGTGAGGATGCGTAGTCAACGGAAGCATGTTCGGGGATCGAGTGCTAGTCTTGGCGTGTTATGAGGATCACAAAGCGGCTCACACGAGGAAGAAGCTTTGTTCACATGGTGTGAAGATTTAGGATTTTCGTAGGAGCTCATGAGGAATCTAACTTGATCTTCAAGTTCGATCATCCTGATCGGAAGGAGGCAATGAGATTGCCTTAACGGTTTTGGGCACTCAGGGGTCATCCCAACTTTCGTTGTCATAGAGGCGAGGTCCTCTATTATACCCCATGATTCTTCCGCGGTGAGATCACTAAGTTTTCCACCGCCGCTTGGTCAATGGATCGCTTAGTGGGAAGTTGACATGATCATAAAGATTTGGACTTGGAGCCAAAGATCAATGCCGTGATGAGGACTTTATGAAGTAAGTCCTTGAATCGAGTCCATGCCGTAGAGATTCACCTTGACGTTGTTGGAACATCAAGATGTCATTCCTAAGCTTAGTGGTTCTCCCGGTGGGAAAAATTGAGCAAGGCGAGAGGTAAGATCATCCCAACTCGAGATGGAGCCGTGGAAGTCGCTCAAGCCAATTACTAGCTTGGTCCCGTAGAGAATTGGAAGAGACGCAGTAGCGTGGTCTCCCGAGTAGTAGCATAAAGGTCGATGGAATCGACAATTTTGAGGAATCCCTCGATCTTGATTTGGATCTTCGGACCGAAGTCCATGGAATGCACATCCGTTTTGCACCAACCGGATGGTGTCGGATCGCAGGCCGTAGTTTGGGCTTGGTCAGGAAGCTCAATGGTGTTCCTATAGCCTAGGTGGCTTGGTCTCGAGTATTCACCAAGAGTACGGGCTCTTGACGGGTCATTTGGTGGTGGGTTGATGAGTGGTGGTTGGTTATCACCTTCCATGATGAAAAGTGATAAGATTACGAACAAAGGGTCACGAAGAAGGGGGATAGACTAAGAGAAAGCTAAAAATGAGAAAAATTTACTTGATAGGAATCAAGCAAAGAACCTAAACGAGGTGGACTACTAACTAGCTATTCTATTCCCGGCGCGCTAAAAACTTGATAACGCTACACGTCGTTCGGGGTCAAGGAAACTTCCTTTTCTTGAGCAAGTTTTATAACACCTAGGCGTTGAACCTAATCGTTGTAGTGTAGTAATTAGGGTAAGCCACGGGTATTGATATCGTTCTCTAGGGGAATAGGAATGCTAGTAAGAAGTTACTACGCTAAGGTTAAGGTTGAGGAAGATTATTTTTTGTATTTTTATATTTTATAAAATGGAAAGGTACGAATCTCGGGTATTGGATTTGGGGGGTTTTGGTATTTCTACCGATTACTCTACTATTATCTAATTATCTAAACTAAGGTTGTGGGAGTCTATGTCTAATTAATGTGTGCTCGTATGATAGTTTAAAGATGTGTTTACTTAGGTTGTACTACTCCTTAATTATCTCCTATTGATGGTTGAGTTGTCACGTCCTTATTCTTAGTTGCGTTGTGTGTCTAAAGTTGTAGGGTATGCGTTTCTCCCTAACTCTTTGAACTTACCAAAGGGTCTCGCCTACAAAACCCACTAGGGATGATAAACTCTTACTCTAAGGCACTCTTTGGATAATTTAGCCTACAACTACTCGTAATCATATTCTAAGGTTCACAAAGATGAATCAAGCATTAAGTACACAACGAATGACCTATCGCATTACTAGATCATTGATCAACTAAGATAAGAAACAACCAATCAATATTCAATAATTAAGTTTCATACTTCCTAAGCAAACACACAAATAAATTAGCGGACATGGAGAACATGCAAGCATACACACAAATAATCAAAGACATAATTGAATTAATGAAGTAAATACTTATCTTGATGTAAGATAGGGTTTAAAACCCTAAAGCACCGTACAAGACACCTTAGGTTCGGTTTTAGGTTTTCACTCAAAAGACTCTCTAAAACCTGAAAAATTCGGATTCTATATATAAGATTACATATCGCGACGGCCACCTTATGTTTCGTGGCCGTCGTGTCGCCGCCATTAGGGTTTCGTCTTGGCCACATTAACCTTGCGACGTCACCTTATGTCCGTGACGAGTCCTCTTGACTTCGGCGTCGTCGGATTGCATCTAGGCCGTGCCGAGTAGCGACGACCTACTCTTTACAACCGGACGTCGTCACTTGAAAATAAGAGTTTTGGGTTCCGTCCCGTTTCAAAATCCTCGGACGGCGTCGCAATTAACACCGACGCCGCTTCTTCTATTTTCAAAGACTTTGAGTGTCTCGATTTTGACTTTGGCCATTTTCTTCATATATTCGCCTTTTCGGTCCAAATAAGTGCCATTCCAGCATTTTGCCTTCAAGAGACCTAAAAAGTGAAAAGGAACGATATTAAGCAATAACGGATACAAAAGTGATCAAATAAGGACTTAAATGACCCCTCAAAATGGTACCTTTTAAAACCTTATCAAATACATCTAGAAATCAAATTATCATATAGAATGTGAAGATTCTTCCTCTCAATCTCATTACCTTTGAGCTCACGTTCATAATCTTTAACTTCGTTTTCCATTTCATTAAACATTCTTTTCATATCTTTAACCTCAGTATCTATGGCCTTTTGGAGAGATTCAAATTGTTCTTTTAGTTTTTTAAAGAAAGGCATGACCTCAGTTAAGTAACATTATTTTGTTTGCTCAAAACCCCTTTCCCCTTCAGTAATTCCCGTTGGAGTGATTCTGTTTTTACATGTTTTCTCAAAGTCAACAAATAGTTGGTATACTACATATAAGCTAACTAAGGTTTTGCTTTGAGTGGGAAGAGTTCTAGGCACTAAATGCATAGGTGTATTTGGGGGATACACAGTGGCTGGAGGCAATTTCCTACAAGGGAATTCTTTTCAATAAGATTATCAGCTTTTTGCTTATCCATATCTTTCTTCCAGAACACTTGCTCAGGTGTTAATTGAGTTTGAGGTTTAAACTTATTCAAGGCAATCCAATTTTCCTTAGTGTAATCATGGGATTTAAGCGTTATATTATTCTTTATACACCAATGATCTTTTAGTTTCTTTGCCATTTTTTCTTTCGAGACATCTTCTAACTTTCTATCCTTTTCAGTGCCCTCGATACATGATGGTGTTTGTCTAGGCTTAAGGATCTCATGGCCATCATAGATTACCTTTTGAGCAGCTTTTGCTTTCTTACCAACCTTAGGATTGGGTTCCTCTACAAGATTAGTACTATGCTCATCGCTTAACACTCTATGCTTATTGATCAAGTGAAGCGATCGAATGGTGTTCCTTGTATGTACAACTTGTTTTCAAGTTTATTTTTCAAAGTTTTAGGTTAGAAAATCATTTATAAGTTTTGATTCCTTAGCATTAAATTCTGTTTAAGCACTTTTACATTTTCTTGAAGTTCTTGCTTTTTCTTAATTTTATTAAGCTTTTCTTGTAAGGAGTTTAACTCTTGTTTTAACATTCCTTCCCTAAAATTACCTTTTCTAATAATCATGCGTATTTGGTTATCCATCTCCGCTTCACGGGTAGTCGGGCTTCAAACTTAGCACTGTTCATATATGGCAACTTGTTCCTTATAGGCATTTAATTCAGAGGTTATGGAATCATCGTGAGCACATTCAATGTATTCATAAAAATATAGTCATCATTGATTGCAGAAGATACATCACTTGGTACAATTTCACTTCATCTTGCTTCACATATTGTTCATCCGGGACAACATTGCTATTACCCATATTTTCAATATCGATTCAATAATTTGATGATTGTACTTTGTCGTATCTTTTGCACATCAACCTCATCGTATAGTTTTAATACCTCGATATGATGGATTCCTTCGAGGACCGGCTTTGTTGTGGTGTAGGAGCCTTTGAGAGACCATTAGTGAGATACTAGCCATAAAGATGGTGCATGCGGTTGGTTCATCATCAACATCCGAGTCGAATGCATCACGATCGCAACTTAAAATGCATTGGGATTGTTCGAACCATACCACCTTTGGGCCGCTCATCCACATCATCATCATAAGTTTGGCATTTCCCGGTGAGGAATAGCAATTCTTCCTCATTCAACATACTCCATTGTCTTGAGTTTGCACCAGTAGCATTTTGTCCTCAAGTAACTGCATTTTGTGGACGTTTTGGAAGAGTGCATTTCCTTGCGATGTGTCCTTCTCCAACACAGTTGTAGCACTTGATTGGCTTTCCTTGACCCCAGCCGCAATCCTCCTCGATTCGATTTCCACTTACCTCAAGACCGCTCGCATTCCATAACGAGTACCAATCCCAACATTTCCTTGCTCATTGTGTGGAAGGTATGCATTATGTCTTCCTTGCACGTTTTGCACCACTAACTTTTCATCTTTAACCGTGGCATGATTGTGAAGGTTAGATGCGGTTCTAAGATGATTGTTGGTGTGTGGGGTAAAGTTTAGGTTTTGCTTAACCATTAGAGCCGGTTGATTGACAAGCTATTCCATGAATGAGTCTCAAGGCTTATATCACGGACCCGGAATGAGTTTGTGATTACCATCCCAGTGAGGTATGACTTGTGATACTTTGGTAGTTATTCCCATATTTATGTTGAATGCGCTTGAATCATTTGAAGAAATTTCATCTCCGACGTTGGTCTTGAACTTTCCATGATCGATCGTTCAAATGCGGCATGCTTCTCATTTTGGAGCAAATAAGCATACATGATAAGGTTTTAAAGGTACCTTTTGAGGGTCATTTAAGCCCTTATTCGATCACTTTATATCCGTTATTGCTTAATATCGTTCCTTTTCACTTTTAGGTCTCTTGAAGGCAAAATCTTGGAATGATGCTTATTTGGACGAAAAGGCGAATATACGAAGAAAATGGCCAAAGTCGAATCGAGACACTCAAAGATCTTTGAAACATAAGGCGGCGGCGTCATCAAGCATATCTGCGACGCCGTCGGTAAGGAATTTCATGACGGCTCGGAGGAAAAATTGCATGTTTTCAAGGACGACGCCGGGTTCTAAAGAGTAGGCCGTCGTTACTCGGGCGGCCTAGATGCACGCCAAGACGCGTCGAGGCTGAAGGGACGGCGTCACGGTCATAAGGTGGCGCGTCGAAAGGTTTACGTGGCCAAGACGAAACCCTAATGACGGCGACACGACGGCGTCACGAAACATAAGGACGCCGTCGCATATGTAATCTTATATATAGAATCCGAATTTTCGCTTTTATGTGTAGTCTTTTGGAGTAAAACCTAAAACCGAACCAAGGCTTTCTTGTGCGAGATTTTAGGGTTCTAAACCCTATTATACATCAAGCTAAGTATTTACTTCATTAATTTAATTATGTCTTTGATTATTTGTGTGTATGCTTGCATGTTCTCCATGTCCGGCTAATTTATTTGTGTGTTTGCTTAGGAATATGAAACTTAATTATTGAATATTGATTGGTTGATACTTATCTTAGTTGACTAATGATCTAGAGTCGCTAGATTATTCGTTGTGTACTTAATGCTTGAAATTTCTTTGTGAACTTTAGAATATAATTATCTAGGTAATTGTAGGATAAAGTATTCAAGGACAACCGTAGAGTAGGCGTCTATAAATCACTAGAGGATTTGTAAACAAGACCCTTTGGTAGTTTCAAGAGTTAGGAAATAAGCACGCCTATAGCCTTAGAATCACAACGCAACTAGGAATAAGGACGTGACAAATCAACCATCAATAGGAGATAATTAAGGAGTAGTAAAACCTAAGTAAACACATCTTTAAACTATCATACGAGTACACATCAATTAGACATAGACTATCACAACCTTAGCTTAGATAATTAGATAATAGTAGAATAATCGGTAGCAATACCAACCCCCAAATCCAATACCCGAGATTCGTACCTTTTCCATTTCTAAAAATATAAAAGATAAAAATAATCTTCCTCAACCTCAACCTTAGCGTAGTAACTTCTCACTAGCATTCCTATTCCCTAGAGAACGATATCAATACCCGTGGCTTACCCTAATTACTACACTACAACGATTAGGTTCACTTTGCCTAGGGTGTTATAAAACTTGCTCAAGAAAAGGAAGTTTCCTTGACCCCGACGCGCGTGTGGCGTTATCAAGTTTTGGCGCATTGCGGGAATAGAATAGCTAGTTAGTAGTCCACCTCGCTTAGGTTTCTTTGCTTGATTCATATCAAGTAACTTTTTCTCATTTTAGCTTTCTCTTAGTCTATCCCCTTCTTCGTGTCCTTTGTTCGTAACACCCATCACTTTTCACCATGGAAGGTGACAACCAACCACCACTCATCAACCCACCACCAAACGACCGCCAAGAGCCCGTACTCTTGGTGAGTACTCGAGACCAAACCACCTAGGTTATAGGAACACCATTGAGCTTCCCGACCAAGCCCAAACTACGGCCTGCGATCCGACACCATCCGGTTGGTGCAAAGCGGATGTGCATTCCATGGACTTCGTTCAAGATCCAAATCAACATCCGAGGATTTCCTCAAAATTGTCGATTCCATCGACCTTGATGCTACTACTCGGGAGACCACGCGCTGCGTCTCTTCCAATTCTCTCTACGGGACCAAGCTAGTAATTGGCTTGAGCGACTTCCCACGGCTCCATCTCAAGTCGGGATAATCTTACTTCGCTTCTTGCTCAATTTTTCCCACCGGGAGAACCACTAAGCTTAGGAATGACATCTTGATGTTCCAACAACGTCAAGGTGAATCTCTCTGAAGCATGGACCCGATTCAAGGACTTACTTCATAAAGTCCTCATCACGGCATTGATCTTTGGCTCCAAGTCCAAATCTTTTATGATCATGTCAACTTTCCCACTAAGCGATCCATTGACCAAGCGGCGGTGGAAAACTTAGTGATCTCACCGCGGAAGAATCATGGGAAATAATAGAGGACCTTGCCCTCTATGACAACGAAAGTTGGGATGACCCCGTGAACTTCCCAAAACCGTCAAGGCAATCTCCTTGCCTCCTCCCGACCGTGGGATGATCGAACTTGAAGATCAAGTCAAATTCCTCATGAGTTCCTACGAGAATCCTAAGTCCTCGCGCCATATAAACAAAGTTTCCTCTTCGTGCGAGCCGTTTGTGATCCTCATAACACGCGCAAGACTAGCACCCTATCCCCTAACATGCTTCCGTTGAATACGCATCCTCGCGTAATAATGGAACGGGAGGAAGATTCCTACAACGCCGGACCTAGGAATTTCAATGAAACCGGGAGGCATGGAAAAACAAGCCCGACTTTTACCGGGACAAACCAAAGAATTCACCTCCAATGATTTCTCATGGCCCCCACCTAACGGTCCTAACCAACAGTATTGAAGGATGTTGCAAAACATAGTTGCGTCCCCAAGAAACCCAAATGACTAAGCTCTCGGACCGCTTTAACCATCAACAAGCCGAGATGGATAGGAAAATAGACAACCTGTTGAAAGCCATAAATGGTGATAGGAAGGTTAGTGCTATCTCGACTCCCGAGCCTCGGTGTGTAGAAATTAAGGATCCAAGCAAGCTTATTAAGCACGCCCATTCGTCGGTGCCATCACCTTAGTGGAACCGGATGAAACCGATGATGAAGAAGACCAAACATTTGTTGATGATGAAACACCCGAGGAAGAAGAAGAAGTAGACAATGACTATTTCAACAAATTTCTACTAAGACGAATTATCCCGCCACCCTCACTTAGTGCGTGACCTCCGTCACATGTATGTTAGAAAAGCCCTAGAATCAAGTTTGGGAACCCTTGGAATCTTAACATACCATGTTGCATAGGACACCTTTTTGTGGCAAAGGCTTACATTGATCGTAAATCCCAATTAACATAATGACTAGCACCTATTACAATTGGATAATGAAGAAGCCTATCCCAACTAGGCAAGACCTCGATAATCCTAGTGATAAGTGTAATTTTCTTGGTAGAGTTAAGGATCGCCTGCCCGTCTATGTAGGTAGTTTTACATTCCCTACGGACTTCATAATTGTGGAAGATATTAGCACGCCATAGACCCTAGCTTGTCCCACGTTATTCTAGGAAAACCTTTACGTAGAAAGCACCGGATGACCTATGACCCATCGTTAGGAGTAGTGCGATTCAAGGATGAGACCGACGACGAGCCTACCAAATGCCGTTTAAGATTGAGAAGCTTTCATCACTCTCCAATGATGAAAAGGAACTTAAACTGTCGGTCTATTACCGGAATGATGAGGATAGGGAAAAGGAGTAGATTATGTTATGGCTAAGCTTTTCGGGTTCTATAAAGATTGTTTGAATTTAGGACCAAATATAGGACCGAGTGGGGAGAGGTGAACTCTTAGAAAGGAGTATCATGGGACACTTCTACAACATGGAACCCCGATAGAGACCGTCCAAGAGGCGGTGATGCAAAAACGTGGGAGTAGGACTACGAGTCTAGCTACAAGACTCTTAAATAAAGAAAAGCGCTTAGTGGGAGGCAACCCATGCTTAATTGTTTGCTTGTTAGTGTCATATATCTTTTATTAATTGTTTGTCCTCATGTTTGAATTTGTAAAATGCTTTATTTTGTTTTTAACCTCGCCTTAATTACATATAAAGGTATTTTACATAAAGGATAAGTGTAGGGAGGATTACACACGCTTTCATAAGAAACGTGAACATGAGAATAACAATTAATTAAAAGATATATATGTTTGTTTGTTCGAGTCAAATGCTTGTATCGAGTCATAATGGATGTTTTTGCGAAGTTTTTCCGATTCTAAAGATGCAAATTTTCCGAATTTTTCCGAAAATCGCAGACCGGTTTTGTCGAGGATAACCGACGGCGTCAGATTGCAACTGACGGCGTCGAGAAGGAATAAA
This sequence comes from Chrysanthemum lavandulifolium, assembly GCA_022545495.1. Classification (NCBI taxonomy): domain Eukaryota; kingdom Viridiplantae; phylum Streptophyta; class Magnoliopsida; order Asterales; family Asteraceae; genus Chrysanthemum; species Chrysanthemum lavandulifolium. The sequence continues at coordinate 67,664,706 of CM040238.1, forward strand.
AACATCACTTACTTTTTCTTTTCGAGCTACTTGTAAAATTTTGGAATTTTCCGGATCTTAATTTTCAAAACAAATTACGTAAACATCCATTCCACAAGCATTATATCCTAGTTTAAATCGAGTCTTATGTATATTATTACCGCCGATTTTACGAAGGTTTCGTTTGTTTTCTTCTAGTGTGCGGGTTTAGTTTGTCAAGAAGAAGTTACACAAGTTTGGAAGGAGCCTTTCACGCAAAAACTCTTCTTGGAAAAGATTTAACCACCACTTTTACGGATCCTACCGAGCTAATCGGGGGAGTATTAGTTTCTTTCGTTTTTAATTACCTTCTATTATCATAACTTTGATACTTTCGGGAACATTGGGGACAATGTTCGGTTTAAGTGTAGGAGGAAAATAAACGAGAACTTTGAAACTATGCTTATCCTTGACCTTGCTTGCTTTGTCAAGTGTATTTGTGTAATAAACCATGAGAAAATGTAGGTTAGGGTAATTTTAGCCAAATTTAAAATTTTTCATGACGATAAGAGTGGGCCATTAGTCTTAACAAAAGCGCCTCATGGATAGGAAGTTGCATGACTAGCACAAAAACCCTTTACCACCTAAATTCCACCCAAATGTGAGGATCACCCTTAGATTAGTAGGAATTAAAGCATTCATCTTTAATGCTTAGAGTGTGAACCGGTAGTATATTAGATTCTAGAACTTGTTTTGTGATGCATTCCGAGATCGCTAGTGAGACTACACTTGTGTAGTTAGGAATAACTAAATGATAAGAGGCATTAGGATAAACCCTTGTTTGATACACTAATATAATTACTTCTTCCATATCGGTTGAGTAATTCCCCACACCCTTTGCGTTGTACTCATCTTTAGTACACGATACCCTAGTTAACCCCTCGAGCCTATCCTTTTCGCGGTTCTCGTGATGTTTCGGTTTTCCGAATATCAATGAAGAGCATTGTTTACACCCCACCCCAAATATACACCCAAATCGCTTTAGCCTACCTTTATTGCACTCACTTTTAGTGCAAATTTATGTTATCACCCAAAACCCTTAGTTCAATTATCCGTTGCTTGCATGAGTTGCTAAGTCGAGTCATATCCATTGTATACTGCTTTGGGATGATTGGGATTCATGGGAAAAGTTAAAGTTTATGAAACATAGGAAAGAGAACGTTAAACTCAAATTCCTTTGTTTGCATAATAATGTACTCCAAGTGTTTTGATCTTTTCAATTCGGGTCAAATTAGTGTTAGAGTAATAAAACTCAAGTGTAGGGATGTGTCTATAAATCCTATCATTTTGATGTACCATAGAGGATGGTAGAGTAAAAGTGTATGCAAAAAAAAAAAAAAAAAAAAAAAAAAAAAGAAAAAAAAAATATAAAAAAAAAAAAAAAAAAAAAAAAAAAAAAAAACCATACGGGCTACCATCCTACATCTATCTTTTAAATTATGTTTGTTTATTTTCGTTGCCTAGAGTTTTAGAGTGTCGAGTCTTGGCTTAGCAACGCCATTCTTCAGTATACTTGCAACATAGAGATTTTTGACTATCCACCACTAAATAGCCTATCCCACCAAACCCTTATTTCCCTACCGTAAGCCTAACGTTACAACCCTTTAAAGACCTCTTTGATAGTCTTTCCTAGGTGCTTCACGCCAAAGCGATTTGGAGGTTTGATCTATTCTCGAGCCTATGGTAATCTATGTACTAGGACCGGTTAATGAGTGTTTATCTTCCATTTCCGATTTGTTATATTTCATATATACACCGAGAGAGATGTGAGTATCCAAACACCCCATGTGAGGTGCTAGTATGTAATTCCGTGCTTGTTATGACTTTTATGGGCTTATATGTGTTGTGGACCGTTTTGAATGGATGCTTCATGACCCCAACTTATAAATTAATTGGCTAAAAGCACATTTGCTTGAGGACAAGCAAATACCAAGTGTAGAGATATTTGATAAGGTTTTAAAGGTACCTTTTTGAGGGGTCATTTAAGCCCTTATTCGATCACTTTTATATCCGTTATTGCTTAATATCGTTCCTTTTCACTTTTAGGTCTCTTGAAGGCAAAATCTTGGAATGATGCTTATTTGGATGAAAAGGCGCGAATATCTGAAGAAAATGGCCAAAGTCGAATCGAGACACTCAAAGATCTTTGAAACATAAGGCGACGGCGTCAAGATATCTCTGCGACGCCGTCGGTAAGGAATTTTGCGACGGCTCGGAGGAAAAATTGCATGTTTTCAAGGACGACGTCGGAGTTCTAAAGGTAGGCCGTCGTTACTCGACGGCCTAGATGCGACCAAGACGGCGTCGAGGCTGAAGGGACGGCGTCACGGTACATAAGGTGACGCCGTCGAAAGGTTTACGTGGCCAAGACGAAACCCTAATGACGGCGACACGACAGCGCCACGAAACATAAGGTGGCGCCGTCGCATATGTAATCTTATATATAGAATCCAATTTTTCGGTTTTTATGTGTAGTCTTTTGGGTAAAACCTAAAACCGAACCAAGGCTTTCTTGTGCGAGATTTTAGGTTCTAAACCCTATTATACATCAAGCTAAGTATTTACTTCATTAATTTAATTATGTCTTTGATTATTTGTGTGTATGCTTGCATGTTCTCCATGTCCGCTAATTTATTTGTGTGTTTGCTTAGGAATATGAAACTTAATTATTGAATATTGATTGGTTGATACTTATCTTAGTTGACTAATGATCTAGAGTGCGCTAGATTATTCGTTGTGTACTTAATGCTTGAAATTTCTTTGTGAACTTTAGAATATAATTATCTAGGTAATTGTAGGATAAAGTATTCAAGGACAACCGTAGAGTATTTGTAAACAAGACCCTTTGGTAGTTTCAAAGAGTTAGGGAAATAAGCACGCCCTATAGCCTTAGAATCACAACGCAACTAGGAATAAGGACGTGACAAATCAACCATCAATAGGAGATAATTAAGGAGTAGTAAAACCTAAGTAAACACATCTTTAAACTATCATACGAGTACACATCAATTAGACATAGACTATCACAACCTTAGCTTAGATAATTAGATAATAGTAGAATAATCGGTAGCAATACCAACCCCCAAATCCAATACCCGAGATTCGTACCTTTTCCATTTCTAAAAATATAAAAGATAAAAATAATCTTCCTCAACCTCAACCTTAGCGTAGTAACTTCACTAGCATTCCTATTCCCCAGAGAACGATATCAATACCCGTGGCTTACCCTAATTACTACACTACAACGATTAGGTTCACCGCCTAGGGTGTTATAAAACTTGCTCAAGAAAAGGAAGTTTCCTTGACCCCGAGCGACGTGTAGCGTTATCAATACAATTGCTCGTAATTGGTGTTCCTCGATCCTTTGTTTAGCTTGACAAAACCCTAAGTGATCAAGTGACAAATTTGTGCCATTCGAGATTCATGTTGTTAACAAACTTTGAATTGAGTTGGATATTAGGCATTGTCATTTTGATATTCCTCATGTCATTCAAAGCTTGTGGAATCTCACATAATATTCGAGAACGCTTTCCCCTGGATTCATCTTAAAGTTCTCAAAGTCATTATACAACTGAGACTCCCTATCTTCCTTAGTCAGTTCTGAACTAGAGAGAAGCATCTTAACATTATCCCAAACTGCCTTAACTTCAGTGTTGTGATTGATCAGCTTGTAAATGTCCTTAGGTAAACCTTGAAGTATTGTTAGGATTTAGTAAATCCAGGTATTAAAGTGTCGGTCACCTCAAGTATATGTATTCGTTAGAAAGCTCGTAGTCGTAGTTATTTTATGTTAAGTAGTATTTAGTTAAGTAACACCATGGAGGACGGACGGGTCTTTACCCACCGTATGCCTCGATCCACAGCCCGTCGGTGGCTTTATTGTAAGACTATAAATACTCTACCTCCCAAGGTAGAGTTGGAGCTCATAATAAGATTTTTTTCTCTCACTAAAGTTCCCAAACCTCTAACTTTCTCTCTCTAAAACTCATCTTATACGCCTACTTTATTTATGGTTTGATGTGTATGTGAAATCCAATATGTTACAAATGGTATCAAGAGCCATGGTTAGATAATCTCTTATATCCTTGGATTTCTAGTGGTTTTAGATGGTTTTGAGTTTGAAAAAGTTTAGTGGTTTTGCATCATTGGTTCATTTCTTGTGTTAAAGTTTGAATTTTGGGTGTACTTTTGTGTTTAGAATCATTGTATGTGCTTGGGTTTTGATTTGGTAAGCTTGAATCATTGTGGTTGAGCTTGTTTTGGATTGAAAAGTGTGTTTTAAAGTTTTTCTTGGTAGCGACTTGGCTCTCGGGTGAATTTCATCCTAGCGACTTGCTTGATGAAAAGGTAGCGAGTTGTAGTGAGTTTTGGTAGCGACTTGGTCCTAGCGACTTGTCTTTTGAGACAAGCCGACAAACAAAGACACTTAGTGGATTCTCCACCACGGGTAGCGACTTGGTAAGGTAGCGACTTGCTTTCAATTTTGATAGCGACTTGTTCTCAAGTTTCTTAGCGACTTGGTGTTAGATATTTGGACCTTAGCGAGTTGCTATTTAGCGACTTGACGTCTTAGCGATTTGGTGCATAGCGACTTCTTTGTCAAAATTCAGAGCGATTTGGAACTTAGCGACTTGTCTTCTAATTACTTAGCAACTTGGTGCTTAGCGACTTGGTTCAAGGATTCTTAGCGACTTGGTTGACTCTTGTGTGTAATACGGTTTTCTCTTGATTTAGTAAAATCCGTGAAAGAATCTATTTCCGGATTAATCATTGAGTTATAAAATCCGTGTAATCTTTAAACATGTCTACCAACGCACCTACAATTAGGGGTGAGCAAATGACCGAGCGGACCGGACCGACCACATTCGGTCCGGTCCCGATCTATGCATTTGGGCTAATTCGGTCTTGGTCCGGTCGGTCCGGTCCGGTCCGGTTCGTCCGGACCACAAACCGACTATTTTGGCCTTAGTAGACTCAAACGGTCCGGTCCGACCGACGGACCGACCGAGACCGGACCGGACCGACCACATTCGGTCTCGGTGTCGGTCCGGTCCGGACCGATGCTCACCCTTACCTACAATCATTTCCATCATGTCGGGGATGTTCAAGCAAACCGTTCAGATACTCGTCCACCCATGCTTGATGAATCGACTACGACTCTTGGGCTCAAAGTATCGTTATCTTGTCTTGGAAAGGAAAATGGGGTCAACATTCTCAAATCGATTTATGAAGGACCTTATCGATTGAGACTACAAGAGACTTAATTGATACTGATGCGCAGATGGAACAATGATCTATGGAATAGATGCACCAAAGACATATGATGAGCTCAATGATAAGGAGAAAAGAGATTCGATCTCGATATCGTGACTACATCATACTTCAAGGTCTTCCAAAGGATATCTACAAGCTTATCAATCACAACACCGGCCAAGGCAATGTGGGATAATGTCAAGATGCTTCTCTCGGTTTCGAATTAACTATGGAAGGCAGAGAATCACAACTCTATGATGAATTTGAGCACTTCAAGATGAAACCCGATGAGAGTGTCTATGAGTATTACGTGAGATTCCACAAGCTTGTTAATAATATGAGGAATATCAAAATGACCATGCCAAACATTCAGCTTGAACTCAAAATTTGTGAACAACATGAATCCCAAATGGCACAAGTTTGTCACCTCTGTGAAACTAACTAAAGGTTTGAAGAACACCAACTATGAACAACTATATGCCTTCACCTTGTAATGAGAGACATGCCATGTTTGAAAAAATGATTCTTAATCATTTCAAATCAAAACAGGAGAAACAAGTTCATCAAATGATTCAACAAAGATTTTACACCAATGATGGAACCACTACCAAAGCATCTCAAGTCATTCCGGATCCAACTTTCAAACAACTCGATGCCAATGCGGTCATGGAACACTTTATCAATAAAGCGGCTCTTATGGTTAAACAAAACTTAACCTTCACTCCACATACTAACAGACTTCACACTAACAATGAAATCAAGATCGCATCCAATCTACACAATCATGCTTTGGTCGAGATGGGAAGGTTATGGTACAACCAGCTCAAGAAAGGCGGTATGAACAAGGAAGAGGTGGAGTTGGTAGAGGATATGTGGCAAATCGAATAGGGAAGAAATGGAAATCAAGGACAAGCAAAGCCGATCAAGTGTTACAAGCTGTGGTGGTGAGGACATATTGCAAGGAATCGCACATCGCCAAAACGCCTCGAATGCAGAGTACTTGTGGATAAGATGTTGCTTGTGCAAGCTCGTGGATAATGGTGCGACTTTGGATGAAGAGGAGTTGTTGTTTCTTCTTGAGGAAATGCCAAGACATATGATGCGAGATGTGGATGAGCGACCAATTCAGAGATAGCCACAATCATCGAATGCCTTTCAAGTCGGCGATTGTGATGCATACGACTGACGTTGATGATGAACCTCTGCACAAACAATTTTCATGGCTAGCATTTCTCCAATGGTCCTTCTAAAGTCTCTTCATCACCACAAGCTGGTCCATCCAAAGACAAAATCATTTATGAGGTATTAAAACTATACGATGATGTTGATGTGCAAAGATGCATGACAAAGTACAATCAATCAAACGATTGAGTCGAGATATTGAAAATATGGGTAATATCAATGTTGTCCCATATGATCAATATGTGAAACAAAGTGAAAGTGAGATTGTACCAAGTGATGCATCTTCTCGCTATCAATGATGACTATGTTTTGATGAATACATGCGCATGTGCCCTGATGATTCTCGTATCTCTGAACTTAATGCCTATAAAGAACGAGTTGTCATTTATGAACAACGTGCTAAGTTTGAGTTAACCACCCGTGAGCGTGAAATGGATGATCAAATGCGTACAACTATTAGAAAAGTAAGTTTAGAGAAGAGGTATTAAAACAAGAGTTAAACTCCTTACAAGAAAAGCTTTCTAAAGCGCTAAGCAAAACAAGAACTTCAAGAAAATGTTAAAATGCTTAAGCAAGAATTCGGTGCTAAGGAATCAAAACTTTTGAATGATTTTTCTAATCTAAAAACCTTGAAAAACAAGCTCGAAAATAAGTTGTACGTAGAAGGAATACAATTCGAATCGCTCACATGATCACGAAGCATAGAGTTCTCGCCGATAAGCATAGTATCCCCATTATAAAGGAATCCAACCACGAGTATGGTAAGATAGCAAAAGTCGCTCAAAATGTTATCTATGATGGCAATGAGATTCTTAAACCTAGACAGACACCTAGTTACATTGAGTGCATCGAGGAAGACAGAAAATTAGATGATGCATCAAGGAGAAAATGGATAAAAGTTTAACGATCCCAAGTGCAAAGAGAATAAGATTATTGTCAAACCCCATGATTACAAAAAGGAAAATTGGATTTCCTTAAATAAGTTTAAGCCTCAAACTTTGTTAACACACAACAAGTGTTCGGAAAAGGACTTAGATAAGCAAAAGTCGAAAATCTTGTTGAAACAAACCTCCCTTAGGAATATGCTCGCAATGATCGTGTATCCTCCAAATACACCAATGCATTTAGTTCCTAGAACTATTGCCACTAAGAGCAAGACCTTAATCACCAATATGTTATATTTCAATTATTTGTTGACTTTGAGAAAACTTGTAAGAAAAGGATCACACCCATCGGGATAATCAAGGGAAAGGGTTTTGAGCAAACAAAAGAATGTTACTTAATTGAGGTCATGCCTTTCTTTAAACAACTAAAAGATCAATTTGAGAGTCTTAAAAGGGATAGATCTGAGATATTAAAGGAATGGAAAAGGAATTTGATGCAATGATAGTTGAGGTTAGTGACTATGAGCGAGCATTAAAATATAATGAGATTGAGAGAAAGAACTTGCATACCTTAAATGAGAATCGATTTACGAATGTATCTCTCAAGATGTGTTCTATATCGCCACTAATTGTTCTATTATCGCTTCTCAATTTCATGAATTATCTGTTGCTTTGAAAGTTTCCCATGATCATGTCATTGAGCTTGAAATCAAAAACTCTAAACTAAGTGAGAAAATTGAACATGATGATCACGATAATTTGGTAAAACATTTTTCTAAACTAGAAGTTGAACATTTTGATTTACAACTAAAATATCAACTTCTCAAAAAATGTTAAAACCTCAAACATCAAGATATCCTCGGATGTTCCGAGTTTGATGCGCTTTTGAAATAAACAAACGTGATGAATGATTCAAGCTCATCAGTAACACGATCGTAAAGTTGAAAACCCAAATTTCTCAATTAAAGGGTGAAATGAACAATGTGACTGGCTCCCAAATGCCTCCTCCTTTAGATTCTCGAATTCTCAAAATTTTCATCTTCAAAACTTGGTTAATGCTTTACAAAAGGAAAATGAGAGTTTTCTAGAAGAAAATGAAAAGGTTAAACGTCATTTCAATGAGTTATTTGAGTCAATAAAAGTCACTCGTAATAAAAATAATGAAAAAATAACTTCGTTGTAAAAGGAAATTGAGAATCAAGAGTCGGTAAAAGGAAAATGCCAATGACAAATGGGAGAATGGTGCTTCAAAGGTGAATGTACATAATAAATATGCTTTGTCTCGTGAAATATGTTCCTCCTCATCTTAGGAATAACAAACTTGCTATTCAAACATATTTCTCATACCATAAGGACGAATTAGAATGTCTCCGTGAGATTGTAGAAGAGGATAAGTTAGAGAAACCACTTGATAATGCAATTGGCCATGCATGCTTATATGCCAAACGATCTCAAGAACTTCTAGAATGCTTAATTACACAATGCCCTAAAACCTTAGGTGAGCAAGTCAATCCTTGATACCTTGTTCTATGCCTAGTGCCAAGTATACAACTCATTCAATGCCCAATGTTATGAATGTGAACTCTAGTATGCCTTCAAGTAGTTCGGATCCCAAGACCTCTAGTGTTAAGAAAGTGAACTTGATGTGCCTTCAAATAGTTCACATCCCAAAGACATCTAAACAGAAATGCAAAAAGTAGCAGAACCAACTAATGTTCTCATTCCTCACAGAGTAATCGGTGACATTAAAGCGAGCATGTCAAAGTCTCAAGGCAATACAAGGAATGATAGGACCTTGCAAGCTAAGAATGTGCATTGGAAAAGAGTAGAAGATCACCCTAGGAATACTATGTTTGAGTTGAATAAAACGAATCGTGTAGATTCTAGTATTAGCTATAAGCGCATCGCAATTAATTCAATTCGCTACTACTTGCAAAACATGTCTTGAATGCTTGATTTACGGTACTAATCATGAATGTGTTGTGAATGGGTTGTCTAATGCTATCAATTTCCCAGTTAAAGCTAGCGATTCTAAAAATCAAGCTAAGAAGGCTAAAAGGCAAAAGCGAAAGAAAGTTAGAAAACAAAGGAAACCCACAGAAGAAAATTTAGTAATATAGGTTATCAATGGATACCTCTTCGCCGTAAGGTTAATGAGTTTTACCCTCAATTTACTAAGACAATGCCCACTAGAAGATGGATGCCTCACGGTAGAATTATTCCTTTAAGAAGTGAACATACTTTGAATAGGTCAAATACGGACACTAGCACTTGTATCTATTCCTAATGATTCCATTGCTTCTATTTACGATATGGGTGTTTCTATTTACGATGTGAGTGTTCCAATCATCATTACTAACCAAATGGAACCCATTCTTGCATGGGGATCCCAATTATCCAAGCATATATTTGAGACCAATCGCGCTCATGAACTTCGTGAGTAAATTCATCGACGCTTAGATTCGGGAATGATCATTTTGGTGCAATTATGGGTTATGGAGATTATGTTGTCGGTGATAGTGTTATCTCCGGGGTATACTACGTAGAAGGTCTTGGTCATAACTTATTTTCGTCGGTCCATTTCGTGATTACGATCTAGAAGTGGCATTGAAAAACATACTTGTTTCGTTAGAGAACTTGATGGTAATGAACTTTTAAGAGGAACTCGTGGTTCAAATCTATACACCATCTCTATCGAAGATATGATGAAGTCTTCTCAATTTGCTTGTTGTCAAAGGCTTCGAAAACAAAGTCATGGTTATGGCATCGTCGTCTCAATCACTTGAACTTCGGCACCATCAATGATCTCTCTAGAAAGGACTTAGTTGTAGGTTTACCTAGACTAAAGTATGAAAAGGATCATCTTTGTTCAAATTTTACCAATTGGGAAAAGCAAGAAATATACCCACAAACCCAAGCCTACAAACTCGATTCTGAAAGTTCTTCATACAATTCACATGGACTTATGTGACCCATGAGTGAAGAATATCTTTGGGAAGAAATATGTATTAGTTGTGGTTGATGATTACTCTCGATTCACTTGGGTTAAGTTCTTGGGACAAAGGATGAAACACCATATATCATCATCAAACTTATCAAGCAATTGCGAGTTCGACTTAACAAAGCTATCGAGAATCATCCGAGCAGACAATGGGCGGGTTTGTTAATAAACAACTTAGTGAGTTTTATGAAAGTGTTGGAATGGGTCATCAAAGAAGTGTTCCACGAACTCCTCAGCGAGCGGTGTAGTTGAAAGGCGAAATCGAACTCTTGTGGAAGCCGCAAGAACAATCTTGATTTACTCAAAGGTTCCAATGTTTCTGGGTTTGAAGCCATTGCCACTGCATGTTACACTCAAAATCGATCCTAATTCACCTGCTCATGGAAAAACTCCATATGAACTTGTCCATAATAGAAAACCTAATTTATCATTCCTTCGTGTGTTCGGTGCATTGTGTTATCCAACTAATGAGGGTCAAGACTTAGGCAAACTTAAAGCTAAAGCGGACATTGGAGTGTTTGTAGGATATGCACCAAACAAAAGGATACGAATCTACAACAAAAGAACCCGAAATATCATGGAAACTATTCACGTTACGTTCGATGGTGACCGGTCCAATGGCTCCGGGACAACCTAGTTCTAGACCGCATCATCATGTAGTCCCATGAGTTCTACTCTTGTTTCGGCTCCTCTTGACAACTCCTTATGTACCTCCTTGAAGATGACTTGAAGAAACTATTTAATCCAATGTTTGATGAACACTATGAACCAAGCTGCTAATGATCATCAATCCCATCATCGGAGGCTGCTTCATCCACATCAATAAAGTCAATCCTTGGTTTCTATGTCATTAAGTCGAGCGCTGCTGGCGATCAATCGATCTCATCAACAAACCTTCAATCATCGAGTGTACATCAAGGAATTGCTTCGATTCACAAGATGAAGTTAATCCCTTTGCTACTCGAAGATGCTCTATTTGAAAATATATTTGCTCTGATTCATCATCGAACCATCTTCATCGGAGACATCGACTCTGCTACTTGGGTTCCACAACAACAACCACATGAACACCTTAGAAAATGGACACATGATCACCCATTGGACAACATCATTGGAAACCCTTCTCGTCACAGTATCCACTCGTAAACAACTTACTCGATGCCTTATGGTGCTTCTTCAACTCCGTACTCTCTGATCGAACCAAAGATGTTAAAAGCGCTATGAATGAAGGCAATGGTTCAATGCCATGCAAGAAGAAATTCATGAGTTTGATCGATTAGATGTATGGAAATTAGTACACGCTCGGGCGTACTATGATCATTGCTCTAAAGTGGATCTTCAAGTGAAGCTTGATGAGCATGGTGATGTGTTGAAAAATAATGCTAGGTTAGTGGCTAAAGGATATCGTCAAGAAGAAGGTATTGACTTTGAGGAATCTTTTGCTCTGTTGCTCGTATCGAAGCTATCAAAATCTTCTTGGCTAATCGGCTAGTAAGAACATGGTCGTATATCGGATGGATGTGAAAACCGCCTTTCTTAATGGTGATTTGAAAGAGGTGGTTTCGTCGACCACCGAGAGGTTTTGTGAATCGAGCATCCTACTCATGTCTATCGCTTGAAAAAGGCCCTTTAAGGTTTGAAGCAAGCTCCTAGAGCATGGTATGATCTGTTGTCAAAGTTTCTTCTATCTCTTTGGATTGACAGGGAAGCGCAGTTGATCCTACATTGTTCACCGAAAGTCGGGCAAACATTTAATTCACGTTGATTTATGTTGATGATATTATCTTTGCCTCGTCGACCCCAATGAGTGTGATCGTTTTCAAAAGAAATGGGTTCCAAATTTCAAATGTCAATGATGGGACAAATGTCATTTTCTTGGGATTACAAATTTCACAAAGTCCTAGAGGCATTTTATAAATCAATCTAAATATGCAAATGAGATCTTAAAGAAATTTGGATTTGTTTCATGTGACACGTTGACACTCCATGATTGAGTTTACCAAGTTTGGATGAGGACCACTCGGGGATCATGGTAGATCAAGCGAAATATCGTGAGTATGATTGGATCCACGATGTACCTCATGACTAGTAGACCAGACATCTTGTTATTTGTGTGCATGTGTGCTAGATATCGGGCTAAGCCTACTAAAAAGCACCTTGAAGCGGTTAAATGGGTCTTCGGTATCTCAAGGAACCATCAATATGGGACTATAGTACCAAGGACACGGTATGTCACTAACGCCTATGCGAGATGCCGATCATGCAGGATGTCAAGATACTGCGTCAATGCGTCGAGGTGCTCGGTTTTTGGGTGATAAGCTTGTGAGTTGGTCCAAAGAAGCAAATGAGTACTTCTATTTCCTCTACAAAGTGAATACATAGCCATGTCATCTTGTTGTGCTCAAATCCTTTGGATGGGATCCCATTATCGACTATGGCTTTGAATTCAACAAAATCCCTTTGTCTTGTGATAATAAAGTGCTATTTCTCTCTCATGCAACAACGTTCAACATTCAAAAGCAAAGCACATCGATATTCGACATCATTTCATCCGGAACAAGTAGAAAGCGGTGTGGTGGAACTCTATTTTGTGAAGTCGAATACCGGTTAGCGAGACATCTTCACCAAAGCTCTTCCAGAGAGCGTTTTGAGTTTATTCTTCCACGACTTGGCATGAAAAGCCTTCAACGAAACACTCAAGCGTCTTGAGAGGAAGGCGAGGAGTAAAAGTCTTTCTTCATCCATCTCTTGTAAATATTTATTACGAAAATCAAAATACAAAATTTTAAAACCAACAAAAAGCAAAGATAAAATTATAAAACTTTCAAAAATCCATAAAAAATTTGAAAAATTGAAAAATCTCAAAAAATAAAATAAATAAATAAATAAAAATAATAATAAAATATATTGTCTTTTTGTCATGTTTCTTCTTGATTCGATTAATATCTCTGTCTTTGTCTTTGTCGGTCAAAAGAGTGAAGCAGGTCTTTAGATGTTGGTCGAATGTACATATTCGTTTAAAAAAACAATGGTTTATTGTCATTTCAGCGATAACCCGCTTTTAAAGAAAGAAACGAGCCATGCTTTATCTTGCTTTTCAAATCTCATGCTCGATTCTAAAACAAATGTTTGTCATTAACAAGACAAATGTTTCCTTTCAAATATTTTCCTTCTAATGATTCTTACGAAAATATTCGTCATCTAATGAAAGCATAATTGTTTGAAAACACTCGAGACTACATTTTGAAAATCATCGAGCTTTCGGATGTCAAAATCTCATTCCTTCAATCAACAACTTTCGTCATTGATTGAGGGGAGAATGATTTTCAATTAAATCAAAGTGTATTTTCAATCAATTGTACGTAAATGAGCAAGGTCTACTCTAAATGTTTTACACTAAGTTTATACAATTGGTACAAGACCTTGATTATTATAATGTTTTCTAAAAGATACTCAAGCATGTTTAATCTTTAGAGTCTTATGTTTCAAACTTGATCCTTATCGGCTAAATGTTATTGATAACGCTACACACGCGTCGTTAGGGTCAAAGGAACTTCCTTTTAAGTCGAGCAAGTTTTTCAACACCACAGGCGTGAACCTAATCGTTGTAGTGTAGTATTAGGGTAAGCCACGGGTATTGATATCGTTCTCTAGGGAATAGGAATGCTAGTGAGAAGTTACTACGCTAAGGTTGTGATTGAGGAAGATTATTTTTTATCTTTTTATATTTTTAAGGAAAGGAAAGGTCTGAATCTCGGGGTTTGAATTTGGGGGGTTGGTATTACTACGATTACTCTACTTATCTAATTATCTAATCTAAGGTGTATGTAGTCTATGTCTAATTAATGTGTGCTCGTATGATAGTTTAAAGATGTGTTTACTTAGGTTTTACTACTCCTTAATTATCTCCTATTGGTGGTTGAATTGTCACGTCCTTATTCCTAGTTCGTTGTGTGTCTAAGGTTGTAGGGTATCGTTTCTCCCAACTCTTTGAACTTACCAAAGGGTCTCGTCTACAAAACCCACTAGGGATAATAAACTCTTACTCTAAGGCACTCTTTGGATGGTTTAGCTTACAACTAATCAAGGAGTCATATTCTAAGGTTCACAAAGATTTAATCAAGCATTAAGTACACAGCGAATGACCTATCGCATTACTAGATCATTAATCAACTAAGATAAGAAACAACCAATCAATATTCAATAATTAAGTTTCATATTCCTAAGCAAACACACAAGTAAATTAGCGGGACATGGAAAACATGCAAGCATACACACAAATAATCAAAGACATAATTGTACTAATGAAGTAAAACACTTATCTTAGTGTAAGATAGGGTTTGGAACCCTAAAATCTTGTACAAAGGCAGCCATGGTTCGGTTTAGGTTTTACTCAAAAGACTACACTCAATCTTGAAAAATTCGGATTCTATATATAATATTACATATGCGGCGTCACCTTATGTTTTGTGGCCTTGCGTCGTGTCGCCGTCATTAGGGTTTCGTCTTGGCCCGTTAGACTTGCGGCGGCGTCACCTTATCTTGTGGCCGTCCTCTTGACTTTCGGCGCCGTCTGATTACATCTAGGCCCGTCGAGTTGCGACGACTACTCTTTTATAACTTGCGTCGTCACTTAAAATGGGAGTTTTGGCTTCGTCCCGTTACAAAGATCCTCCGACGGCGTCACAATTAACACTGGCGCGTCACCTTATGTTTTCAGTGACTTTGAGTGTCTCGATTCGACTTTGGCCATTTTCTTACATATAATCGCGCTTTTCGTCCAAATAAGTGCCATTCCAGCATTTTGCCTTCAAGAGACCTAAAAGTGAAAAGGCGATATTAAGCAATAACGGATACAAAAGTGATCAAATAAGGGCTTAAACGACCCCTAAAAAGGTACCTTTAAAACCTTATCAAATATCCCTACACTTGGTATTTGCTTGTCCTCAAGCAAATGTGCTTTTGCCAATTAATTTATAAGTTAGAGGTCATGAAGCATTGGTTTAAAACAGTCCACAACACATATAAGCCCATAAAAGTCATAACAAGCGGAAATACATACTAGCACCTCACATGAGGTGTTTAGATACTCGCATCTCTCTCGGTGTATATGAAATATAACAAATTGGAAATGGAAGATAAACACTCATTAACGGTCCTAGTACATAGATTACCATCGGCTTGAGAATAGATCAAACCTCAGTAAACCAGTAAGCACCTAGAAATACTATCAAAGAGGTCTTTAAAGGGTTGTAATGTTAGAAACTTATGGTAGGAAACAAAGGGTTTGGTGGGATAGGCTATATAAGCGGTGGCAAGTCAAAAATCTCTATGTTAAATGCATCGAAGAATGGCGTTGCTAAGCCAAGGCGGACACTCTAGACTCTAGCTAAGCTGAAATAAACAAACATAAAATTTAAAGAATAGATGTAGGATGGTAGCAGTATGTTTTTTTTTTTTTTTTTTTTTTTTCATACACACTTTTACTCTACCATCCTCTATGGTAACATCAAAATGATAAGGTTTATAGGCACATCCCTACACTTGAGTTTTATTACTCTAACACTAATTTGACCCGAATTGAAAAGATCAAAACACTTGGGGTACATTATTACGCAAACAAAGGGAATTTGAGTTTAACGTTCCCTTCCGTCATTTCATAAACTTTAACTTTTCCCATGAATCCCAATCGTCCCAAAGCTGTATACAAAGGATATGACTTGACTTAGCAACTCATGCAAGCAACGGATAATTGAACTAAGGTTGGGGTAATAACAATAATGCACTAAAGTGAGTGCATACAAGGTAGGCTAAGGCAATTTGGGTGTATATTTGGGGTGGGGTGTAAACAATGCTCTTCATTGATATTCGGAAAAGCGAAACATCACGAGAACCGCGAAAAGGATAGGCTCACGAGGGTTAACTAGGGGTATCACGTACTAAAGATGAGTACAACGCAAAGGGTGTGAGGAATTACTCGACCCGATGTGGAAGAAGTAATTATATTACGGGTGTCGAACAAGGGTTATCTAATGCCTCTTATCATTTAGTTATTCCTAACTACACAAGTGTAGTCTTACTAGCGATCTCGGGATGCATCACAAAACAAGTTCTAGAATCTAATATACTACGGTTCACACTCTAAGCATTAAAGATGAATGCTTTAATTCCTACTAATCTAAGGCGATCCTCGCATTTTGGGTGGAATTTAGGTGGTAAAGGGTTTTGTGCTAGTCATATAACTTCCTATCCGTGAGGCGCTTTTGTTAAGACTAATGGCCTCCTATATGTCATGAAAAATTTTAAATTTGGTGCCAAAATTACCTAACCGACATTTTCTCATGGTTTATTACACAAAATACAATTGACAAAGCAAATAATCAAGGATAAGCATAGTTTCAAAGTTCCGTTTATTTTCCTCCACACACTTAAAGCCGAACATTGTCCCCAATGTTCCCGAAAGTATCAAAGTTATGATAATGGAAGGTAATTAAAAGCGAAAGAAACTAGTACTCCCGATTAGCTCGGTAGGATCCGTGTGTGAAATAATGGTTAAATCCTTTCCAAGAAGAATTTATCGTGAAAAGCTCCTTCCAATCTTATGTAACTTCTTCTTGATAAATTAAACACACACACTTGAAGAAACAAAGCGAAACCTTCGCGTAAAATCGGCGGTAATAATATATATAAGACTCGATTTAAACTAGGATATAATGCTTGTGGAATGGATGTTTACAAAATTTACGGAAAATTAAGACAGGAAAATTCCAAATTTTTAAGTAGCTCGGAAAGCGAGAAAAAAGTAATCATTGTTTTACTCCTTTACGGCGCCGTCGGTTGCGATCTGGCGCCCTCGGGTTATCGACAAAACTGCGTTTTTACGGAAAATTTACATCTTTAGAATGCGGAAAATTTACGCAAAAAAAATCCATTATGACTCGATACAAGCATTTGACTCGAACAAACACACACATATATCTTTTAATTAATTGTTATTCTCATGTTTACGTTTCTTTTGAAAGCGTGTGTAATCCTCCTACACTTATCCCTTATGTAAAATACCTTTATATGCAATTAAGGCGAGGTTAAAAACAACATAAAGCATTTTACAAAGTTAAACATGAGAATAAACAATCAATAAAAGATATATGACACTAACAAACAAACAATTAAGCATGGGTTGCCTCCCACGGCGCTTTTCTTTATTTAAGAGTCTTGTAGCTAGACTCGTAGTCGTGTACTCTCGTTACTTCATTACCACCTTCTTCTAAAACAATGTCCTCATCGTTCACCGTTTCATTATTATCCAGCGATAATGCTTTACCGTTGTCCATTAACGGTGAATTCTCGTTCATCGTGGTCTAGTAGCACCACCGCTCCATTGCTCATACGCTTTCTTACGGAAAAGGGTCCATACCATCTCGATTTGAGTTTTCACGAGGAGCAGTCTCGGTCTTGAATTATACAAGAGCACCTTATCTCCTTCCAAAAACTCTTTAGGACTCTTTATTGGTTGATCATGCCATTTTTTGCCCTTTCATTGTATGTGATTGATGATTCATATGCTTCCGATTAGTTCATCTAATTCTTGAACACCTTAAGAACCCAGTGGACCACAGCAGAATAATCCATATTGCGGTCTTAAGTGCCCAATATGCTTTTTGCTCAAGTTCAATAGGGAGGTGGCACGCTTCCGTATACCAAGCGAAGGGTTGTTCCGATAGGTGTTTTGTAAGCGATTCTAAATGCCGAGTGCCTCATCGAGTTTGAATGCCCAATCTTTTCTATTACGGTGGACCGTCTTTTCAAGTATACGCTTTAATGCCTATTTGTGTTTTCTACTTGTCCATTAAATGCAGGGATGATATCACGATAGAAAATCTATATGGGACACCATACTTCTTCATCACCTTCTCCATTTGAGCATTGCAAAAGTGAGTCCCTCTATCAGCGATCAATGCCTTAGGAATCGAATCGTGCGAAGAGTTTTTAAGAAATGGATAACTACCCTCGCATCATTAGTCCTAAGGGCTTGAGCCTCTGCCCATTTGGATACATAGTCAATAGATACGAGAATGTATTCATTTCCTCAGGAGGATGGAAAGGTCCCATGAAGTCTATACCCCAAACATCGAATATTTCGCGAGACACGGATATAGTTAAAGGTGATTCATCCCTTCGCGAGATGTTTCACGATTGGCATGCATCACGCGTTTGAACTAACCTCTTAACGTCTCGAAAAATAGTAGGCCAATAAAATCCGGCATCGAAAACCTTTCATGCCGTGACATTTACCGTGATGTCCTCCGGATGGTCATGACATTCTTTGAGAACTCGATCAATCTCTCTACCGGCCGCAAGCGTCGAATGATCGATCGGGCATATCTTGGAATAGGAAAGGCTCGTCCCGTAATGTTTTAAGCGTAGTGAAGAATTTCTTTTTATCTTGTTTGGTCATGTAATTTGGCAAAACCCTCTTTGGACGGGTAGTTAGCATAATCCGCATACCATGGCTCAATTTCCTTAATGGCCATTAGCGTTCCTCGGGAAAAAGTCGCGAATCTCGATGTGATCAATTTCTCAAGATCGGGGTTTTCAAGCGTGATAGATGATCGTGATTTTTAGTCCCCTTTTATCTCGAATTTCAATGTCGCAATTCTTGAAGTAATAAGATTCACCTAATGAGTCGGGGCTTAGCATCTTGTTTTGAAAACAAGTGGCGTAAAGCGAGTGATCGGTGAAGGCGACGAGTTTAGAGAGCGAGATATTGCTGAACTTATCGAAGGCAAAAACTACGACTAAAAGTTCTTTCTCGGTGGTGGTGTAATTCTCTTGCGCTACATTCATGGTTTTGCTAGCATAGTAGATTGGTTGAAAATGCTTCTCTTTCCTTTGGCCGAACCTGCGCCTACCGCATAATCACTAGCATCACACGTAATTTCGAATGGGTGAGACCAATAAGGGTGACCATTATAGGTGCACAGTGAGATATGTCTTTAGTCGGTTGAATGCTTCCTTGCATTCTCTAGAAAAATAAAAGGGCATCCTTAACAAGAAGGCATGTCATTGGCGGGCAATTTTGAGAAGTCTTTAATAAATCTTGATAAAAACCCGCATGATCTAGAAAGCTGAATGGCTTTAACGGTGGTAGGATAGGGAGTTTGGAGATTGCTTGATTTTGCTCTATCGACCTCAATTCCATTTCGAGAGACTTTATGCCCTAAGACAATTCCTTCTTTTACCATGAAATGACATTTTCCCAATTTAAGACCAAATTAGTTTCCTCGCATCGCTTCACATCTTCTAAGGTTGGAAAGACAAAGGTCGAAAGAATTTCCAAATCCGAAATCATCCATGAAGACTTCCATCTTGTCCCCAATTAATTCGTGGAATATGGCCATCATACATGTTGAAAGGTAGCGGGTGCGTTACATAACCCGAAGGGCATTCGCTTGAGCAAGCGTCCGTGAGAACATGTAAATGTAGTTTTCTCTTGATCTTGAGGGTAATGGGAATTTGGAAATACCACGAAAAGCCATCAAGGAAGCAGTGGTATTCATGCCGGCTAACCTTCGAGCATTTGGTCAATGAATGGCGAGGAAAATGATCTTTTCGGTGGCATCATTCAATTTTACGTAGTCATCTGAGACCGCCAACCGATATGAGTTCTTTACGGCACCAACTCACCCTTTTCATTCTTCTGAAGTCATTCCTCCCTTTTTGGAACCACTTGGGTGAGGTGACCCATGGGCTATCGATATGGGGTAGATGAGACTGCGTCGAAAGCTTGATGACCTCCTTTTCACTACCTCCTTGATATTAGGGTTAACCCGTCTTTGCGGTTGAGCGGTTGGTTTGTAATCTTCTTCCATGAGGATTTTGTGAGTCTGAGAATGTAGAATCAATTCCACTTAATGTCGGCAACCTCACGCAATCACTCCTTTGTACTCTTTTAAAACTTCCAAGAGTTTCTCTTTCGACTAGTGGTTAGCGAAGAGCTTATGATGATGGGGGTTGGTCTTCTCCTTGAAGGAAGGCGTATTCGGTGACTCGGGAGATCTTTTAGTTCTAAGGTGGGGGTTCTTTGATTGATGGTTTTAGCTTATTCTACGGCTTTTGAAGCTCAATAGGTTCAATTTCTTCCCTACGTGGATAAAGGAAACGACTCGAACCATCTCAATTTCTTAGTCGTTTGTATATTGTATTGTTATCATTATTCATGAATTCGTTTAATAGATATTCGTCAATGCGATCATCTATGTCATCAACAAATTCATCAACTTCCTCAACAAAATATCACGGGGTGATCGCGAGGAGGAAATGGCTCATAGAATGGTTTTTTTGGTTTTAAATTTAAAATTTTGGGTGGGTTTTTTTTTTTTTTAAAAATTTTTTTGGGTTGGGTTTTTGTTTTGGAAAATTTTTTTTTTTGGGTTTTTTGGTTTTTTTGGGGTTTTAAATTTTTTTTGGGGTTGGGGTTTGGTTTTTTTTTTTTTTGTGGGGGGTTTTTAGGGTTTTTTTTTTTGGAACCCCAAAACCAAAAAAAAGGGGTTTCCCCTTTAAAGGGGGTTTCCTTTTGGAAGGTTTCCCTTGGGTTTTTAAATTTTTTTTTTTTTGGGGGTTTTTTTTGGGGTTTTTTAAATTCGGTTGCTTTTTCCCCCCTTTTTTAGCCTTTTGGTTTGGGATTTTTGGGGGAAAAATTTTTTTTTTGGTTTTTCTTTAAAAAATTTGGGGGAAATTTTAAATTAAAAATTTTTTTTTTTTTTTTTTTAAAAAATTGGGGGAAAACCCAATTTGGGGAAATTTTTTTTTTGGTTTTTCCCGGGGCCCCCCCCCTTTTGGGGGGGGGCCCCCCCCCCGGGGGGGGTTTTTTTGGGGGGGTTCCCGGTTTTTCCCCCCGGGGGTTTCCCGGGGGGGTTCCCCCCCCCCCCCGGGGGGGGGCCTTTTTTTTAAAAAAAGGGGGGGGGCCCAAAAGGGGGGGTTTTTTTTTGGGGGGGGGGGGTTTAAATTAAATTTTTTCCCAATTTAAAAGGGGGAAAAAGGGGGGGGCCCCCGGGGGGGTTCAAAGGGGGAATTTTTTTTGGGGGGAAAAAAAATTTTAAAATTTTAAAAATTTTGGAACAAAGAATTTAAATTTTTTTAAAAAAATTTAAAAGGGAAAAACCCAAAAAAAAATTTTTGTTTAAAAAAAACATTTAATGGGAAAAAAATTTTAAATTTCCCCCAAAAAAAAAAGATCCAAAAAAAACCCCCCTTTTTAAATTAAAGTCTTTTCCGGGTTTTAAATTTGGAAAGGGGGAAAAACCCAAAATAAAATTTTTTAAAAAAAAATTAATTTTTAAAAAAAAAAAAAAAAAAAAAAAAAAAGGGGAAAAATTTTAAAAATTAAACCCCAAAAAAAGGGGGGAAAAAAAAAAAAAAAAAAAAAAAAAGGAAAAACCTTTTTAAAAAAATTTTTAAAAAGCCCTTAACCCAAAAAAAAAAACCAAAAAATTGGGGGGGGCCCTTAAAAAAAAAGGGGGGCCCGGGGGAAAAAAAACAAAAATTTTTTCCCTTTTAAAAAGGGCCCTTTATTTAAAAAAACCCCCTTTTTTTCCCCCCAAAAATTTTCCCCCAAAAACCCTTTTTAAAAAAAAAGGGTTTTTTGGGTTCCAAAAAGGGGAAAAAAAAAAAAAAATGGGGGGGAAAAATTTTTTAAAAAAAGGAAAAAAAAAAAATTTTTTAAAAATTTGGGGAAAAAAAGGCCCCTTTTTTAAACTTTTAAAAAAAGGGGTTTCTTTTAAAAGTTAATTTTTCCCCGGGAAAAGGGAAATTGGTTGTTTTTTAAAAAAAAAATAATAAACTCTTACTCTAAGGCACTCTTTGGATGGTTTAGCTTACAACTACTCAAGGAGTCATATTCTAAGGTTCACAAAGATTTAATCAAGCATTAAGTACACAACGAATGACCTATCGCATTACTAGATCATTAATTGATGATGTACCCTCCGAGTAGCTCGAAGGACACTCCTCAGGGCGTGTCGAAGCCCTTCTATCTGAAGGCCCAAGTTAGGATTCCAAAATATCCATAGGCGTCAAACCATTCGTTGGCACAAAGGTTACCTAAGGGAACTCGCCATCCAAGGCCCTAAGCCCTTCGGTATGGTGACGAAGGACAATGGATAAGGAACCTCGACTTGGTCAAACCCACGATCTCCTCTCTCTTGGCTTCCTCGTCAAGTGCGAGCGTGGGTCACTAAGCCCTAGCGGTTATCCACAATCATGGAGCGCCCCATGATCTCCGACATTCATGCGAAGTGCTCTCAACCTATTTCATTCACTATAAATAGGTTGGACGGGCAATGGATTATGGTATGCTCATTTCACACTCATCTCTTTACTTTCACACACTTATACAACCATAACTCATACTTACTCTCCTGCGGGAGGTGGTTCGCGAGGTCCTACCCTGCGATCACTTAACGTAGTGTCTTAGTATTTCTTATTCTCGGGTTACGAGCGAGTCTTGGGCGGAACACACACCCTCATTACTTTGATCCTCATGAGCCTCTGGTAATGCAATATTTTGCACTGTCGGTGGCGCCATCCGTGGGACCACAACTATTAGTCCGTAATCACCCGGTCCTAATACCTTAACCAACTCGCTACTTTTAGGCATGGAACCGGGAAGAAGATTCACCTCCACGGGTTTCTCTACTGGTCCCACTCACCACAACCAACACCGATAACCTCGCCCCATAACAACCTCAACCTTCACCACACGATCTCGTTTGGAAACTACTCCCGTGCATCACGCCTCGACATCCGCTAACCTTATTCCGACATCGGTCCGCGCCGTGAAGGCAAACTTTGAGGCCTTAGATTCTCTCGCTAAGGGCTCACAAGAGACAAGTTCGTAACACGTAAATGCGGAGGGAGTTGGAATACTCCAGCGAGGGTATGACGAGAGATTGAAGTGGAGGATAGGCCTCAACCTATGGGCGGGGGACGCTCGGCCCCTCGAAATGGTTCCCTTCCGTTAGAAGGTCAAATGGAAGGGCGGTGGGTTTGAAGAAGGACTCGGAGGAAATCCGAGTAGAAGGACGACAGAATGCATGGTGAAAGAAGGCGAGAACTCCAGCGGAGGAAGCAACCCAAGAGGAAATGGAGGGTAAACCTACCTCCTCTTCTAGCGACCCATTTGGGAAGAGAAGGCGGGGCTCGATACCACCCTCTTATGTTTCGAGTATCGGAGATCCATCTCCTACTCCAACATGAACCAATTACCCCTCAGGAATGAATCCCTATTTACCTACTCAAACCTACAACACTTACCCTCCAAATGGTTCAATCCCAAACCGAATTACAGCGGATGCCCTACAATGATTCCTACACAATCGATGGGAATATACCCTTCGTACCAAACTTCCACTTTACCCTACCTATTCACAGCCATTTCCTAACCCGTATAACCTACACTGTTTATCCACCTCCATACAACCCTTATGGTGCGAAGTCTCGGAGCTTGCACACCCTTCGTGAAATGGATCGAGGACTACCTTTACACGGCGTGAAGATGCTTACTCATATAGGCACCTCACGATGGAAAGGTGATCGATAACTTTCTTCACTTATTTGAAGGCGCTATCAAAATGCAAAAGTGGGTCATGCGGTAGCATGCCATATGTTCACTTACACGCTCGGAGACTCACGCAAGAATATGGTGGAGCAGACGGTCGGAAGCATTATGAGTTTAGATGATCTTAAGGCTAAGTTCGGTTACACTTTAGCTTGCAAAAGAAGCACACTAAAACTCACTTAACCGTGCACACCATCAAACAAAGGGACAACGAAGCACGAGGGCCTTCGTTACAGATACTGTGATGAAACTTTGCAGTTATGGGTCTACACGAAGATCGAGAGGATCTCCGATTTTGTACATGGCCTCCGAACTCGAAGCTTGGTGGAATTCACGTCACCGATCTTTAACACCTACAAGGCCTTGATTGAGAAGGCTTACACAGGATTGAGTCTAAGGAGGTAGCGACAAGCGGGGCTCGATAGAGCCAAAGGAAGCATCGACAAATTCTCTAGAGGGTCCTCACAGGAAGGATCCAAAACAAGAAGAAGAACGAGATCGCTTCACCCCACAACAAAGGCTCGAACCATGGATTTACGGCAAATTTGGTTAAATCTCCCAGAAATCACGGCAGCAGAGAAGGCCGCAAAATCCTTGATCCCCGCCTCGGATGATAACACGAGGCAAAGCTAGAACATGTCCAATCTTCGCCATTTCCATGAAGATCATGGACATGACACGAACAACTAGCTAGGAATTAAAGCGGGTCGAAGGGCGATGCGATCCGGACGGTTAGCACACAGGTCAAAGGCATAAAGAGGAAAGGACAAATTCTCGACACTCGGCTAGGAGAATGGAAGGGAACAAGAAAGAAACTACGCCCGAAGCTCCAATACTAATGGTACACAAACGCGACACTACCTTGAAAAGGAAGGAAGCGAGGAAGAGCTAGGAAGTGTGGGAAATAACCTTTCCCCATTTTAGGGCGAACACCTTCGACCGATCCGTGATCATCAAGGTACACATATCCAGCGAAGTGAACCGGCGTATATGGATTGCGGAAGCTCTGCGAAATCATCTCGAGCATTGTTTCCTAAAGCTCAAGTCGTCTATCGCTCACGAAGGGTCGACTCGAAGGCACCGCTAGTAGGGTTCTCTGGTGAACACTCATGGCCTCTGGAGAAGTACTGTTGGAAGTCACCATAGGCGAGGCCCCTTATCCCTTGCGGAGACACTCATTTTCGTCATCGTGAAGGTCGATTCTCCTTATAATTTATTAATAGGGAGAACGACTATGCAAAAATGGGAATTGTTGTTTCTACTATACATGCGGTTTGTTAAGTTCCAAACCCCTTGGAGTAGGGCTATTCATTCTAGTTATAAAGCGGATAAGGGTGTATATGGTGTCAAAAGATCGAGAGAGGAATCGGAGGAGCCTCAGATGGCAATTCTTAGTTGTACGGATCTGGAGGAGGCGAGTTGTCATAAACCTAGCTATCACGAGCAGGGCGGTGGTAGTAGGAAGCAACTCCGGCGAATTTCAAGTGAAGCTCACGGAAGCTGTACGTACTAACCTTGATGTCTTTGCTTGGAAATATTCGACATGACGGTGTTCCAAGAACATTGGCGATAGATGGGCAGGTCCTTGAGCGGAGCATAAACTCAATGAGTACAAGCACATTGAGCCCATAAAGCGAAAAAGAAGCCTTGCCCCAGGAAAGCAGCTGCGGCTTGCAAAAAGTTGATGAACTTACACAGCGGGCATCACGAGGAGGTTAAATACCAAACTTGGGTGTGACCCGGTCTTTGGTAAAAAGAGCGACGAGGGTGGCGCGTGTGCGTGGTTTCATCGACATAAACAAAGCATGCCCTAAGGATTGCTACCCCTACCGAAATCGGTGGAAGGTAGAATCATGGCGAGCTTCGGTTAAATATTCTTAGATGCCTACAAGGGTACCATCGATCCGGATGGCCAAGGAGGACGAGGAAAAACGACCTTCTACACAAGTAAAGGTGTCTCTTATTACGAGGAAGATGCCCCGGTTTGAAGAGCGCAGGGCTGCTTACCAACGTCTCGTAGATAAAGCCTTCAACAAGCAGATGGCGGGAATCTCGAAGCCTCGTTGATGACATGGTTATCAAGAGCAAGGCGAGAGGACCTACTCCTTGATGTACAAGAAACATTCGATCGACTCAAGGCAATCAACATGAAGTGAACCCTAAGAAATGCTCCTTGATTGTCGAGGAAGGACAATTCTTAGGACATTTGATCACTAAGCGGGGATACGAGCTAACCCTCTAAGGTCAAAGCCATCTCGATCTCAAGCCCCTAAGTGTCTAAAAGATGTGCGAGCTGAATGGGAAGTTGGCGACCTTAAGTCGATTTTTGTCGAAAGGGTGGCGGGTCCCTACCCTTCTTCAAGACACTCAAAGGATGCACGGACAAGAAAACTTTCCAATGGGCCAGGGGTCAAGTAGCCTTTCGGAAGATGAAGGAGTTCATTGAAATACTTCCAACACTTACACCCCAATCAAAGGCGAATGTTGTTTATGTATTTGGCATCCTCGTGAGAAAGTATTAGCGATCCTTATGGTAGAGAGAAAGCGGCGGATCCCAATTTACTTTGTTAGCGGTCCTACAAGGAGCGGAGGTCAACTACCCAACCTTGGAGAAGTTAGTACTACGCCTTAGTTTACTGACAAGGAGGCTCAAGCGCTATTTCGAGCCCGCCCAATTACGGTCTTAACCGATAAGCCAGGCGGATCTTGTCTAAACACGAAAAGTGCGGAAGGATGGCTAAATGGGCTATTGAACTCGGAGAACATGAAATCGAGTTTAAGGGCGTGGTTCTATCAAAGGGCAAATCCTTGCAGACTTCTGGCGAAACACCTTCCGGACCCGATGAAGAAAAGGAAAAGCCCAAAGCTAATCTTTATCAAGTGCGAGTTGAATGGAAGCTTTACGAGATGGAGCATCGATTCCGATGGCTCGGGCGGTCTAATGTTAGTCGATCTGAAGGAAGGAGCATACATATGCTCTTCGGTTTGAGTTGAAGCCACAAACAACGAGCGGAATCTGACGCTACTAGCGGGACTCGACTAGCCAAAGATATGGAGGTCAAAGCTCTCGCGGTCTTCGTAGATTCCCAATTGGTGGCAAACCAAGTGGCGAGTTCCTCTGAAGCAAGGCAACCCGTCATCAAGCAAGTACTTGGAAAAGACAAAGAGATGCTCGAAAACTTCAACTCTTACACCATCCAACATGTTCGTCGGAACCAAAACAAAAAGCGGACGCATTAAGCAAGCTAGCTTCCATGGCTTTCGCCATCTCACTAAGGAGGTTCTCGTGGAAGTCCTTCACGAAAGATCCATCGTTCTCAAAGAGGTCGCCGATGTGATTCACGAAGAAGGAGAGACATGGATGACTCCCGTAAGGAATATTTGATAAGTGGTCTTCTCACGAAGATCCCAAGCTTGCAAGAAAGATTCGGGTTAAGTCCCATGATCTAAGCTAATAGGGAAACCCTATATAGGAGGTCGTTTTATCACCTTGGTTACGATCGTAGGCCCAAGCAAGCTTGAGCATCATAGCCAAGTCCATGAAGGATCTTGCGGTCTCCATGCGGGACCTCGCTCGATTGTCTCAAAGATAATGAAGTTGGGCTACTATTGGCCCTCGATGCGAGGGGCGCAACCGAAATCATCCTCAAGTGTGAAGCTTGTCGGATACACTCAAGCGTTCCAAAATGCGAAGCAAGATATGACAAGTGTGACATCCGCATGGCCCTTCTCCCGATGGGGCATCGATATTGTAGGGCCTATGCCTATAGCTCCGGAGGAGTCAAGTTCTTGCTAGTAGCGATCGACTACTTCACCAAGTGGGTGGAAGCAAAACCCCAGCCTCGGTGACGGGAAGGCGGATCGAGAAGTTTGTATGGGAACACATTGTGTGCGATTCGAGTACCCCACATCATTATATCGACAGCGGGAAGCAGTTTGTCGAAGGAGTCTTTATGACTTCATCGAGGGCTCAACATAAAACAATCACGGACATCCGTCTATCACCCACAAGGTAATGGACAAGTGGAGGTTACAAGCAGAGAAATCGTCAAAGGATCGAGAAAGGCTAGGTCGAACTCATCATGGATGGGTGGGCGAGCTCCCTCAAGTCTTATGGGCTCACGGACACATCCTAAGTCAAGCAGCGGAGAAACCCCTTGACTAACATACGGAATGAGCGGTCATCCGCCGGAACTAATTGTACACACGGGCGTGTGGCAGCGTATGATGCCTCCCAAAATGGCGATAGGATCGGGAAAACCTTGATCTCTAGAAGAAAAGAGAAAATAGCCTCCATCAGAAGCAATACACAAACATAAAATCAAAGGCTACTATAACAAAAGGTCGACCTTCCACTTTCAAGCCGGAGAATATGTCTGCGCCTCAGCGGTGCAAGCAAAGCGAGTGTCGGGGAAAGCGGGACCAACTTGGGAAGGACCCTACATGGTGGCCGAGGCCTCTGACAATGGAGCATACAAATTGGCCACTCTTCTCGGAGAACCCATCGACGGGACATGGAATGGTGCAGAACCTTGAAAGTTCTATGTTTAAAAAGTACTTTAACTTTTTCTTGTAATCAAAAGCTTCTCAAGGAAAGCACACATTATTGGTAGTTGTCTTAGTTTTCATTTCAAGAATGATGTAATCCTCCTACCAATTCAATGATAAATAAGACATTTCCCACAAATCTCTTGCTTGTTTCTTAAACACAAAGATTTGTTCAACCAAGTCGTTAATGAGTTTCAATGTCGAATGGCTTGAGGTGTAACATATGCCTTATTATTCAAAGCCAACTTAAACATTCACATTAACTCTCCTAGTAGATTTTGGCGCTTGTAATTTTTTTTTTTTTAACAAAGCCATGCTATGTAAAGGATACGAGATAGAGTGGGTCGCGACCCTCTGTCAATGGTCAAGTTGGCCATTATATTCTTGGTGTTGTAATTTACACACAATGAGGTTGTTGAACCTTAGGTTGTAAAATTTAAAGCGTCGCAAAAATGGCGTAAGAGAAGTTTACATAACAAACTTAAGCTAAATATGCAGAGGTATGTCCTCTACACTATTGCATTCAAAATACAGACTCTTGCCCTTATACACGCATAAGGAGCCTAGACTCTGTCAAATTGTTTTTGGCCCATGGCCATACATCCTAGCGATTAAGTTGTTTGGGAAACAAGACCTGATTGTCACATAAAATAAATTGTCTTAAGGGTACATGCCACCCTTTGGAACCAAATTACGCTATGAGCGACCTTCATTCTTGTTTCTTGGAGAGGGTGGAGGAGGGTTGCTGAGGCGGTTTAGTAGACATGGTCTTCTTGGTTGGAGTGGTAGGCTTCAGCTTCCGAGGTTTCTTAGGCAGGAGATCTTGAGGGTGCCATTGGATCTTTGGTTGCCTCGGCAAGGAAGGAGTACTCTGCGATTGCAAATGCATTTCTGCCTCATCATATTTAACTGCGAAGTGGGGCGCTAGCATTCAATCTTGGAGGGTCCACAGCTTACTGTTTTGGCGACCTCCTCGAGCCAAACACCGTCCATGAAATAGGGCTGACTTGATGACCTTCCACATCGAGCTCCCACTCGTCACTATGATAGAGTTCCATGGCTATGTAAGGCACCACCTTGAAACAACCTGCACGGTCTTTCTGCGGCATCTTATACCTCATTTGCGGTCCGTCGATCTCCTCCCTCAACTTTACCTCTACCTCTCCAAGCCTAACCTTCTCCTTTCCAACCCAGCGATTTAGCCTCGATAGCGACATTCGACCGGTGAGTAATAACCTTGGCTTCTTCCAGTTTGAGATTGCCCGTTCCACGGTCAATGAGCTATCTTTTCTCGAAGGTCTTGGACGACGGGGTTCTTCTCAGCGTTTCCGTCAATCTCGTCACACTTTGCTTCCGGCTTAGCCACGGTTACGAGCAACCCCACAGTGCAGGCATTCAAGTGATTATCCATCACCGCCCTCGCAACCCCATTATCATGCATGTCACGAAATTTCTCAATGGACATGTTCTCTAGCATACTCTTCTCTTGTGGAGGGTCACATGGTCAACAATCCGATGACGAGGCTAAGGCATTTGGAAGCTCCTTCGTCTCGGAAGACCTCGAGCAACAAAATATACACGAGTTAGCATAATGATTATATTTTACCTTCATAATGTCTCATAAGACAAAATACTTACCATGAACCTCAGCGGATTCATCGGGCAATTGACGAGACTTGATAAGCTTTACGCCTCGGTACTTTATGCTTCACAACTCTACTCCCGGGTAGGCGGAGATTCTTCCTTTTGTTGGATTTCACGGCCTTGGCATTGTCCCTTTCCTACTCTTTAGCCTATCGGCTATTCTGTTGAGCCAACGACGGGACATCCTCATCCGCAGGATCGTCCGAGTCGACAATGTTCTCCACCGGTTGAGATGTAACCACCACGCAGATGTGGGGGTCTTGATGAAATAGGCTCGGCAGGGATGCTTACCTCATTGTTATTCACGGATGTTGAAGGGAGCCAACGCCATAAGACTCCTCGACTTTCTCCATGAGGCATGAAACTTAAATCTTCATCAAATTCTTGGAACATGAAGTTTCGAGCGACATCTCTGCAAAATCAAAGCAAAAAGAAATAAATATCATTGCTACATTGGTCCTATTTAAATAAAAGTGGATAAACATACTTTTCCTTGGTATATGATCATAGGCTTCTTGGGAGACCCCTCGACTCTGAGCAATCCCACCATGTATAAGATGGCTTGGGAATACTTGCACATCCACGGATACTTTGCCAAACGCAGTAACAAGGATCACTCCGAACCTCGTAGGCGTCATTATACCATTTAGCATTATACCTATTCTCTTTGTTCAACATGACTACGAATATGTAGGGGAAAATAGTGTCTTGCACGAGAAAAGCTACCCTTCCAACTCGATATGTTTGTGTAAACTTTTCAAATGCAGTTAGATGCGTCAGCTCGTGTCTTTTGCTAGTGTCAACCAATTGCCCCGGGGTACAAGTTCAAGAATCCTCTTAAAGCTGTCAAGGTTGGTTCATATCCGTAGGCTTTGCACATTACTATGAAGGTAGTCAATTTGGCAAACCCAAAGGGATTAAACCTAGAGATGTGAACTTTGTAGTATTGCATAAACTCTAAAATCGGTGGATGTAACGGAATCCTAAGGTTTGAGTGACTAAATGCATGTGTATACAACCCTACGAAACACAGGGAGCATCAAAGATACCACGAGAAGGTTTGGGTAGCATCACTTTGTGTTCTATTGGGATGGGATAATCGGCTAAGTGATCATGAAGATCTTTTTGAGACAATGTACACTTTTCGCTTTATAATAAACTTGGAATCCATTTTTATATATAAAAAAAAAAAGAAAACTTCGATGACGAAGGAAGGATTACCTTTAGTTTGGAAGTGAAGGCGATGAAGTTTCTTGCGTGTGGAGGTGAGGCGAAGAGAGTAAAATAAACTAGGGTTGCATCTACCCCTTTTATACTCCTTTTCTCTCTCGAAACACCGTACACGTGTCCTAGGGATAAGTCTTATCCGGGTAAAATTTTAAATTTTGAATAAAAGCGACTTTTGGTCTCCGGGTAAGTTGGGGAAATGTGATTCTGTGGCAGGCGGTAGTAATAAGTGATTAGCATTAAATCGCTAAGTCGGTACATTATTATCCTTTAACTAACACACTTCGCAGCGGGATGATATTTTTCGACATGAAGTCGAAAGCAATGTCTCCTCGCTCATATACATCACTTTCGACCGGGGGCTTGATGATGTACCCTCAGAGTAGCTCGAAGGACACTCCTCCGAGGCGTGTCGAGCGCTTCTATCTGAAGGCCCAAGTTAGGATTCCAAAATATCCATAGGCGTCAAACCATTCGTTGGCATGAAGGTTACCTAAGGGAACTCGCCATCCAAGGCCTAAGCCCTTCGGGTATGGTGACGAAGGACAACGGATAAGGAACCTCGACTTGGTCAAACCCACGATCTCCCTCTCCTTGGCTTCCCGTCAAGTCGAGCGTGGGTCACTAAGCCTAGCGGTTATCCACAATCATGGAGCGCCCCATGATCTCCGACATTCATGCGAAGTGCTCTCAACCTATTTCATTCACTATAAATAGGTTGGACAGGCAATGGATTATGGTATGCTCATTTCACACTCATCTCTTTACTTTCACACACTTATACAACCATAACTCATACTTACTCTCGCCGAAGGTGGTTCGCGAGGTCCTACCCTGCGCATCACTAACGTAGTGTCTTAGTATTTCTTATTCTCGGGTTACAGGCGAGTCTTGGTGGAACACACACCCTCATTACTTTGATCCTCATCGAGCACGGTAGTGCAATCTTTTGCACAATCATTAATCAACTAAGATAAGAAACAACCAATCAATATTCAATAATTAAGTTTCATATTCCTAAGCAAACACACAAGTAAATTAGCGGACATGGAAAACATGCAACATACACACAAATAATCAAAGACATAATTGTATTAATGAAGTAAAACACTTATCTTGGTGTAAGATAGGGTTTGGAACCCTAAAATCTTGTACAAGACAGCCTTGGTTCGGTTTAGGTTTTACTCCAAAAGACTACACACTCAATCTTGAAAATTCGGATTCTATATATAATATTACATATCGTGACGCGTCACCTTATGTTTTGTGGCCGTCGTGTCGCCGTCATTAGGGTTTCGTCTTGGCCACGTTAGACTTGGCGACGGCGTCACCTTATGCTTGTGGCGCCGTCCTCTTGACTCGGCGCCGTCGGATTACATCTAGGCCGTCACGAGTTGCGACGGCCTACTCTTTTATAACTTGCGTCGTCACTTGAAAATGGGAGTTTTGGCTTCGTCCCGTCACAAAGATCCTCACGGCGTCACAATTAACACCCCGCGTCACCTTATGTTTTCAATGCGACTTTGAGTGTCTCGATTCGACTTTGGCCATTTTCTTCGTATAATCGCGCTTTTCGTCCAAATAAGTGCCATTCCAGCATTTTACCTTCAGAGACCTAAAAGTGAAAAGGAACGATATTAAGCAATAACGGATACAAAAGTGATCAAATAAGGGCTTAAACGACCCTCAAAAGGTACATTTTAAAACCTTATCGGTTATCATAAGAAAGTCACAGTTCTCCTCAAAGCTTTCAAAATCAATTTAAATCAACAAGAGATCTCAAATCTCAAATGTTTTGAAAATTGTGATCGGGAGAATTTGTGATTTAAATTGGATTTAAACGATAATTCGATAAATGGGTTCATAAGTGTTTAGCAAGCTTTCCTCCCGCATGTGTCAAACTATTTCAAATTTTCCATGCACATGTTGAGGGAGCATCTACTTTAAACCTTAAATTATTGAAACGTGATTGAATTGTCTCTAAGTCGGGTTCCTCTAATATGTGCAAAACTCTTTCAAACTTGAGGCACATATTGAGGGGAGCAAACTTTGAAAACCTCATCCTTCCTCAAAATGTTTTATCTACTCAAATTGATTGGGAAGTGATGATGATCATTTTAGAAAATTTTAATCAAAGATTGGACCTTTCATTCTTAATCTAACGATTTCAAAATCTCTTGCCTCCACGTGCTAAACAATTTACGAATTTTATGCATATGTTGATGGGGAGCGTTTCTAAAATATCAAAACAATTAAGATACAAAATACTTTTATTTTATATCACAAGTATCTTGATTGTTTTCAAATGGTTTTCAATTGGTTTCAAGCGGAAGAACTATATCAAAAGACCGACCAACTTTACTTTATGCATGGTGATATAAGGATGATAAGGTTAGGTTGATGTCCAATGATCCACGAGCCGGAGGGATCTACCTAGGGACAAAACCACTTGATAGTGTAGAGTCCTTAGGTATATTGAAAAAGGAGAAAAATGAGATATGGGAAGAGTGCGGATGAAACCGAGCTAGTCTTGGAATAAACCCAACAAGGTTCTAGTTATGAAGTTTCGGTAAGCAATTGAAGGGATTGAAGAATGAAAAGAAATTAAATGTGAAAAGGGTGAAAAGAAATAGCCCTCCATTTATTCAACCTTAGAGGCGAAACCGGGTTCAATTCATATGCTCTTGGTGGTTACCAAGGTAACATCGGTATTGAAGACAAGGCGTCATGGATCGATGGACGCTTTTCTACAACTTCCCAAGCCACTCAAGTTTCTCTTAAAAGGACTTGTTTCATTCTCACGGGAACCGACATAATCTATCGACTTTCTCTTAGAGATTTTTGATATTGAAGAGAGACCCTCTCCTAGTCTCGAGCATAGGAACCAAATATGCACAATTGAGTCTAGAGCCACGAGATCATCTACAAATCTCATTAGGACACTTTCAATGAAGACTCTGCTTCACACAATGTGGAAGAGAGATTATATCTTGATTCCTCGCATTATCCTTGTGGTATTGCGGAACATCGAGTGATATGCAAACATATTCATAATTAAGATGAAAAGCCTTACGGAGCCAACATCAAACAAGCTCCCGGTAGGTAGCATGTGAGTCTATCCAATAGATCAACCATGTGACAACCGAGCGAAACAATGGGCGATTCAATCTTTTGAATCAATCTGGTTCGAGTTATGGATTGACGGATACCTTTGA
The DNA here is from genome assembly GCA_022545495.1 of Chrysanthemum lavandulifolium. NCBI lineage: Eukaryota > Viridiplantae > Streptophyta > Magnoliopsida > Asterales > Asteraceae > Chrysanthemum > Chrysanthemum lavandulifolium. The sequence continues at coordinate 67,699,296 of CM040238.1, forward strand.
AAAACCGGTCGTTGTGCTTAAAACTTTTTCTTTAGCACATCGATGTGTACTAATTTTCAAAATAAAAGGTGTTTATGATTGATAATTGATTTTCATTGAAACTTTCGATGTATTGCAAAAACAATTTCTATTGAGCGGTACACGATTGTTTTCTCAAATCTCTTTTCATCAATCGGTGAATCTCAAATTATTTGGTTCACTCACTCCGTGTTGTCTTCTTTGAGGCGTTCGGTTTGAGAACGACTAGCAATTGCGAAACCCTGTCAAGGAAATTCTTGAATTTTACACGATCACGAGCGATGCTTGTCTTGATCAACGGGAACCGTGGGCGTGTACCTCAATTCAACAAAAGTGATCAAAGACACTCTTGTGCGCTTTATTGCTAATCTTGTTTTATGCGGGAGCACCCGGCGTTCTGGTGATCCAGAATGGGCGGTCAATCCATAGCCGCATGCTCACACAACACATTCATTTCAAAAGAAATCATGATTAGTGCATCAATGACTCGATATTATCACTCCATGCTTACGCTACTGCCGCCAATATCATGAATCAACGAAAGCTTCCGCTACTCGATAAGAATATATCATGATCCAAAATGTGAGCATGTCGGTCCAAATGTCACAACGTCACATAATACCAACACTACAATGGATGAGTCGAGATTTAATGTGGTGATGATCTCAAAGTGGCTCAAAACTCGGTATCACGTGGATCGATTAAAGACCTCCACTCGGATTATCCAAACAAGCAAAATGAAGAATCAAAGACTACGGTGATGAGTGCTTATTCACTCATCATTTTGGTCAAATGAAATGAAAACATCTAAAACACTCAAAATGCATCAAAATCTTGAAAATATCTCAAAATTGTGTTTTATATGTTTCGGATGCAAAATTATCAAAAACAAACGAAAAAGCGAACAAAGTTTGCATAATTGGCGTTTAGGTCCCAGACTTTCAAAAATTGGCGAAATAGTCCACGAGCACGTATTTTAAAAGAAAAGTCACCAAAGGTCCTTTTGAAATCATAAGTTGTCATAATTAGTCCTTTGGTGAAAAATTTCAAAAGTTTGAGAAATTACAGTTTTGATCCTGGATTTTAAAATTGTCAAGTTTAGTCCTTGGAATTTCACTATTGGCAAAAATGGTCCTCAACTTATTTGAGATTCACAAGATTGACCTTTAAAAGACATTTTTCAGATTTACATGTGTAGTCCCTGGATTTTTAGAGTTAACACTTTTGGTCCTTAAAGTATTACATGGTTCCATATCTATATCCTAAGTCCAAAAACTTCCCAAACCCAATAATCATACCTTGTACCCGGCCCAATCCAACCCACGACCCATTTTTAATACCCAACCCTACCCAGAACTAATACAACCCATCCTCCCTCTTCCCTGTCTTCCCGCCCAAACACAAAAACCTGCGCCTCTCCCTTTTTACCACTCCCCACAAACCCTACTCTTCTTTCTCTTCAACCCAAACACTCAACCTCACCATTACAACTCTTTACCCAACTTCACCTTTACCCAAACCTCCCAATCTTCCCTTTTAACCAGTTTCACCCAAATCCCAAACCCACTCAACTGATTCCTCATGCCACGGTGGCAATCCTAGCTCATAAAAGATCCGGTGGATGGTCGAGATTAAGCTCATTTGGTACCTACTAAATCAAGGGCTTGGATTGGTTCAAGAAAGCACAAGAAAGAGCCTTTGGCTTGAGCGCCCTCACGTAAGAAACACAAGGCGAAGACACTTGAGGAGTGGAAGACCAAGTGGTTTTAGTATAAATAGGAAGCTTTTGTAGCCATTGAAGGGCACCCTAGTTTCAGTTTAACAATTTATCTTTTGTATGTTTTGAAATGTTTTGTTTAGTTAATGAAAAGACCTTTTAATCTTATTACTTGCAATCTCCATTATTAATTGTGTACTTAAGTTATCAATCGATCCTTACTTTCGAAAGAAAAAGAAAAAAATTCAAAGGTCTTGCTTAACTGGCACTGTTTGGATTAAGTCATGTGAATGGGTCAAAGTGGTTGTTACCCTCTTTGACCATTGTAGTCAAACTCATTTTGGAGTAAAATGGTAGTTTTACAAAGTAGAATAGTTTGGAAAATAGTTTGGGAGAATCAAGTGAAAAAAAGGGGTGTTTATTTGTTTTTTTTTTTGCAGGGGGATGACTTTGGCCTTCTTGTTCTTGGGGATGTCTTAGTGTTTAAATCTAACCTTAATTTGTCAAAATTTGTTGTTCTTAAATCTTTATATGTCAAACTCCATCCCACTTTAAATTCCATCTTTGAACAAACTTATAGCTCTATCTAAAATTTGTTTCCAAAATGGTTTTACCAAAAGTTAAGATGAAACCCAAAACAACCCAAACAACTTAAATTGATAACGACTTAAGTGTGGAACATTCCAAGTTTTTATGTTCTAATCAGTTGCCATAAGACCCTTCTATGTTTATTTTGTTTTTTTTTGCGACTTATCTCGACTTGGGAGTCCAACTTTTGGCTTAAAAATAAGCAAACAAAACTGCCTCAGTGGGCTGTTTGGGTCTGCAGCTGCAGTCACCAACACAGGTCACTATTCTTTTGCTTAACTTTATTTGTGAACTGCTTATTAGGTCTACTCTAGTCTAGTTTAGGTTAGTATAAACCGGTTAGTCTAGGTTTGTAAACAATAGCTTGTCTTAGTTTCCTTTAGGATTATTTTCCCACTTTTTCTAGTTTTTAGGATCCTAAGTTAGCCTTTTGCAACAACTGCTTTCCCATTTGTCTTTGCTTATTTGCGACTTATCTATGCACATCTCGGTTTATTTGTCACTACCTTTTGCTTAACTACATTTTCTCCAACTGCTTTTGCCTATTTGACGCCAACAATGGCTAAAAGGGTGTTTGTTTTGGTACTGTTTCGGATCGGTGGGTATAAGTCGATTTAATGACTTATTGGTACTTTTCAAAAGTCAAGTTGTTACAAAAGTTGTTGATTTTCTTGTGTCTTTAATCTCCAAAAGAAAAGATTCAAAAAAAAAAAAAAAAATTGGCAAAAGTGGGAGCGAGATTCAACCTTGGTCTCCACACTCACAACCGAACACCTCACAACATCACTCCATAACCAGCGCCCTTGGGACTTGTCTCGTTGGATTTTACACAAACAAATGATTTAAGGCACTTAGGCGGTTTTAACAATAAGCTCTTAGAGCTTATTCTGACTTATTTTACAAAGCAACCCCAATGTTTCTTATTTTCCTTAGGTTTAGTTTAGATTGAAGTACTTTTAGTGAATTTTCTAGATTTTTCACAATTAGTTTACTATTTTTAATAATTTAATTAGAGTAAACTAGTTTTTAATTAAATGAAAATAATTTAAAAGTCAAAAAATATTCCGCTTTTCCTAAAATTATTTTTAGTCAATTAGGACGTAGGAAAATTGATTTCACACCGTAGCCTAAATTGCAAAACTTTTACGTTTATGGCTCGGGTTGTTTCGGTTTATGCGTTTTGCGTTTTAGCACCCTAGGACTTAGTGTAGCTTCGTTTTATCATTCCTTAGGTTTAGTGATAGTTTATTTTTAGTTTTTAGGGTTCCTTGCCTTAATTACCTTCCTGTTCATTAATTTGTAGAATTAAGTAATTCAAATCAACAAATCATTAAAACCAATTCAAGTTCAAATCACGAAACTCAACGAATCCTTCCATTCACACCTCGTTGGGACACGACCGGAAATCACTTTCGGTATCACTTTATCACACCCGTGAGGTTTGGCACGTTGACCTTTTTCCTAAAGGGTTAATTTGTCGAATTTTACGGTTAATTTGATATATTGATATTGTGTTTGTTTTCACCACTCACTTTACAACGAATCAAATTTTGGCGCTACTTGGGAGGTGTGTTGCGAAAATATCGTGAAGTTTTTGCGATTAGTGACTTGAAGAACCTTCCTCGTGAAGTTATTGTTTTATAAAAATACAAAAATACAAAAATATTTTCCTTTTCTTTGTATATATATGTAAAAGATTAAAAATACAAAAGATTTTCCTTGTTGTTTTAAATAAATAGAAGACACAATCAATATAACATTCTTAAGCGAGGTGTTATCATTATAAGTTCCCGAACTAAAGATTTAAAACTTGCCTTTGTGTCGCTCGTGTTTTGGTTTACTTTTATCGGTTTAACAAAGCGTGTGAGGGTATAAGGACGGCGACATTAAATTGCGGTTTGAAAAGAGACGGGTTTTAATAAGCTTGTGACCTACAAAGTCTCTCCGCTCCTTTGTGCGTTTTACTTATAGAAGTGATCATTTCACGTGGGATTATTGGTTTAAGTTCATCGTTGTTTTGCCTCGGTCTTGTTTTAATTGAAAGTGTTGTTTTGGAAGTGCATGCTTTTCGCTCATGCTTCGTGACGTAACAGTAACCAAGCAAACGCGTGCCGAGATACGTGCCGTCGAACAAATCACAATGACACATAACCTAGGAGCGGACCTCAAGTCCAACAACACAGGCCACAAAATCAAGCTCCGATCTCGAGCGATGGAGGCTTTGCCAACCCACGATGGATGGGCGGGCGGTCCAATTGCCCGGTCAACATCGAGGCCGCGGATTTTGGACTTAAGCATCACATGATTCAACAAGTCCAAAGTTTTGCCAATTTCACGGATCACCGGGTGGCGATGCCAACAAGCATCTCGACAAATTTCTCACCGTCACCCAAAGTATGAAGCAAAATGGGGTCACCGATGGCGCCTTCGCTTATACCTCTTTCCATATTCTTTGGCGCTTCATGCCACCGCATGGTTTGATCGTCTTCCCAAGAACTCAATCCATAGTTTCGATGAAATGATCTCCAAATTCTTGGCGAAATATTTTCCACCGTCGATGGTGGCGAAATTACGGAATGAAATCGGTAATTTCGGCGACATCCCGATGAGTCCTTATTTGAGGCATGGGAACGCTATAAGCTTTCAATTGATCGATGTCCAAACCACAACATGTTGCTTGTCACCCAAATAGATACATTCTATAGCGGGTTAACATTGAGACATCGTGACACGATAAATCTTTTCTGGGTGGTACCTTTATGAAAAGGCGACCAAGAGTGCTACGATCTCATTGAAAACATGACGCCCACCACAATTATTGGGATTCCTCGGTAGGGAGAGAGTGAGTCAAGGAGATCTACCACCCTTCCATCTTGAATTCACGACTCTAACCAAAAGATTGAAGAAATATCCTTCGCCGTACTTAAAATGAGTCAAAATAACAACAATCAACAAGTGAATGTCGTAAACAAGAGTTGTGAAACTTGTGGTGGTCCACACCTTATTTTGAGTGTCCGACCTCGGTGGCTTCACTCAAGAGAGCGTTTATGCCGCTTGGTTCCTACAATACAGAGGTAATTCCTACCAACCGCAGGGGACCGAACCTTCTCACTATCGTTCTAACAATTTCCTTGGACCACCGGGTTTAATCAAAATCGAACAATCAAAATGTGCAAAATAGAAATAATCGGTTCAATCAAAATCAGTCGAATCGAATTTTCAAAATCAAAATCAAGGTTTTCAAAATCAAGGAAATTTCAATCAAAACCGATTCCAAGCTCCTCAACAAAATATGCATGCCCGACCTCCTCAAGCTTCCATTGACATTGCTAATTACATCAAAAGCAATGAAGCTAAGATGGTGTCCATGCAAAATCAAATTACCACTTTGAAGAATGATTTCACTTCCGAGCTTAGAGCTACTAGTAACAAAATTGATCAATCTCATAGCAAGATTGAAAGCATGATTGCTAGTCTCATGAGTCAAAAGAATCAAGCTTCAACTTGGGTGCTCTTCCAAGTAATACCATTCCCAACCCAAAGGTGAATTGAATGCTATTGCCACCAAGTGGTAAATCTTATGAGGACCCTCGATGCCTAATCCTTATCCGGTGAGGATGTGGAGCGAGAAACCGAGGTATCAAAGGACAAGGTGCATAACTCAAGCCCAATGAAGTACCGCACAAGTCCAATCTCGGTGGTCTTACCTCCAATTCCGAACCCGTTGTTCGATGACCATTCCTAAGCCTTCACTTCCTTATCCTTCAAGGCTTAATGACCAAAACTCCGTGATAAAACTAGTCAACAAATGGAGAAGCTTATCCAAATCTTTCAAGATTTGCACTTGAGATTAGTTTCATGGACGCTTCTTCTTCTAATGCCAAAGTTCGGTCCAACAATCAAAAATTTGTTGAATAACAAAGAAAAGATTTCGAAATGGCTAAAACTTCTTTGAGCGAAAATTGTTCGGCGGTTATCCTTAAAAACTTCCCGAAAAGTTAGGAGACCCGGAAAATTTCTCATCCCATGTGATTTTCAAGGCATAGTTCAATGCTCCGCTTTGGCGATCTTGGTGCTAGCATTAACTTGATGCCACACTCCATGTGGAAAAAGCTTTCATTACCTCCGCTTACACCTACATGTATGATCCTCGAGCTTGCGGACCGTACAAGTTCTCGTCCGCTAGGTATAGCCGAGGATGTATTTGTAAAGTAGGCAAGTTTCATTTCCCGCCGACTTTGTTGTTGTCGAATTTGATGCCGATCCCCGAGTACCCTCATCCTTGGGAGGTGCTTCTTGAAAGCAGGTCGGGCATTGATCGATGTTGATGAAGTGGAAATCACTTTATGGGTAAACAAGGAAGCCGTTACCTTCAATCTCAATCAAGTTACGAAATACTCCCCAATTATGAAGACAATTCCGTCATGAAATTGATGTCCTTGACATTGTGTCGGAGGAGTATTCTCAAGAAATTCTTGGATTCTCGGTGGCAATCCCACGGTTGATCCCATCGTTGCTCTCTCTTCCCTCCCTCACTCCGTTTGAGGAAGTGACTTTATTTTGGAAGAGATTGAAGCATACTTGGCTAGTGATTACATTTCATGGGAAATTGATCACGCTCCCATCGACATTGAGGGAGATATTCTTCTCATCGAGAAGATGCTCAATGAAGATCCTTCATCACTCCTCTTCAAGAACTTCATAAAGAGGAAATCAAAGCGATTGAAAAATCTAATGATCCTCCCGAGGTCGAACTTAAGGACTTACCACCTCATCTCGGTATGCATTTTGGAGGTGACAATAAATCACCCGTCATTATTGCTAAATACTTGAGTGAGGATGAAAAGCCGCTCATAAAGGTTTTGAAGTCACACAAGCGAGCCATCGCTTGGAACCTTCCGACATCAAGGGTATTGACCCGAGATTTTGTACACACAAGATTCTCATGGAAGATGACTTCAAACCGCGGTTCAACACCAAGAAGGGTGAATCCTAAAATTCATGAGGTTATCAAAGCGGAAGTCATAAAACTTCTCGATGCGGATTGATTTACCCTATCTCGGATAGTCCTTGGGTTAGCCCGTTCATTGTGTGCCCAAAAGGTGGCATTACCGTTGTTGAAAATGATGAAAACGAGTTGATTCCTACTCGTTTGGTTACGGGGGCGTGTTTGCATTGACTATCGAAAGTTAAATGAAGCCACCGTAAAGACCACTTTCCATTACCCTTCATGGACCAAATGCTTGAGAGATTAGCGGAAAGCGAATACTATTGTTTTCTCGATGGTTTCTCGGGTTACTTCAAATTCCCATCGACCATAAGATCAAGAAAGACCACATTCACGTGTCCTTATGGAACATTTGCTTACCGGCGTATGCCTTTTGGCTTGTGTAATGCTCGATGCGTTCAAAAGGTGTATGATGGCCATTTTCCATGACATGATCGAAAAGACTATGGAAGTCTTTATGGATGATTTTTCGGTCTTTGGGGATTCTTTTCAAACATGTCTCTCCCATTTGGACAAGATGCTTGAGCGTTGTGAAAACACGAATCTTAGTCTAAATTGGGAGAAATGTCACTTATGGTTAAGGAAGGAATTGTCCTTGGCCATAAGATTTCTAAGGCGGGATTGAGGTTGATAAAGCTAAAGTCGATGTCATTTCAAAATTACCTCCTCCCACAACCGTCAAAGGAGTTAGAAGTTTCCTTGGTCATGCGGATTTTATCGTCGTTTCATTCAAGACTTTTCAAAATATATCGACCTATGACCCGACTTCTTGAAAAGGACACTCCTTTCATCTTCTCAATGAGTGCGTTGAAGCTTTTCAAACTCTTAAGAAAAAGCTCATTTGAAGCACCAATTCTAGTTGCCCGATTGGGAATTACCATTTGAGCTTATATGCGATGCAAGCGATTCCGCCATAGGTGCCGTTTTGGGCAACGAAAATCAAAACATTTCCGACCTATACATTATGCTAGCAAAACTTTGACGAAGCTCAAGCACATTACACTCTGACGGAGAAAATTTACTAGCCGTGGTGTATGCTTTCGAGAAGTTTAGGCCATACTTGATCTTGTCCAAAAGCATAGTGTATACGGATCACTCGCTCTCAAATATCTCTTTGCTAAGCAAGATGCTAAGCGAGATTGCTCGATGGGTTCTCCTCCTACAAGAATTTGATATCATCATCCGTGATAAAAAGGAGCGGAAAACCTAGCGGTGATCATCTCTCGTCTTGAAAATCCACATCAAGGTGTGCTCGAGAAAAAGGAAATAAATAAACGTTTCCTCTCGAGACTCTTAATGTGGTATCTCATCATGAAAATTCAGTACCCATGGTTTGCCGACTTTGCAAACTATCATGCGGGTAACTTTGTTGTGAAAGGATGTCGTCCCAACAAAAGAACAAATTTTTCAAAGATGTTAAGCATTATTTAAGGACGACCCCTACTTGTTTAAGGTTTGTGCGGATCAAGTCATCCGACGGTGTGTTCACGACAAGAAGCGATGAAATTCTCAAGGCTTGTCATCATGGACCCACGGGGACATCATGGCGAACTACACCGCTAAAAAGGTGTTTGATTCCGGTTTCTATTGGCCCACGATCTACAAAGATGACCATGACCTCGTCAAATCTTGCGACTCTTGCCAACGTCATAGCAACATCTCTAAAAGAGATGAAATGCCTCAAATGCCATTCAAGTGTGCGAGATCTTTGGCGTATGGGGCATTGACTTTATGGGTCCGTTCCGTCTTCTCGAGGAACAAGTATATACTAAATGGCGGTCGATTATTTGTCCAAATGGGTGGAAGCGGCGCTCCCCAACCAGCCCGAGTAGTTGTGAAATTTTGAAGTCTCTCTTTACCGTTTGAACTCCCGTGCCATCATTAGTGATCGCGATGCGCACTTTTGCAACGACCAATTCGCAAAGTCATGCTTAAATCGGTGTCACTCACCGTCTTTCTACCGCGTATCACCCCAAACTAGTGGGCAAGTGGAAGTTTGAATCGTGGTTTGAAAAGAATCTTGGAGAGGACCGTAGGTGAAAACCGTGCCTCTTGGTCGGACAAACTTGAAGATGCACTTTGGGCCTTCGTGCAGCTTACAAAACACCCATCGGGTGTACTCCTTACAAGCTTGTGTATGGAAAGCGTGTCATCTCCCGATCGAGCTCGAGCACAAAGCCTATTGGGCCTTGAAGCATGCCAATTTTGACCTTAAGTCCGCGGGTGATCACGGAAAGTTCAACTCAATGAATTAAATGAACTCCGTGATCAAGCCTACGAGAACTCGTTGATTTACAAGGAAAAGACAAAGAAGATCCATGACTCAAAGATTAAGAACCGCGTTTTCAACGTTGGTGACCGAGTCCTTCTTTTCAATTCTAGATTGAAAATCTTCTCGGGGAAACTTAAGACCCGTTGGACCGGTCCATTCACCATTGCCAAAGTTTTTCCATATGGCACCGTCGAGTTATCTCAAACCGACGGACCAAACTTCAAGGTGAATGGACATAGATTGAAGCATTATTTTGGAGGGGACATACCATCCGTGGTTGTCCGGGATCTACAAACTTTCCCATGAACCAATGAATGCGGGGATCGAGTCAAGCTAGCGACTCGGTTATCAAAAACGATGCACGCTATATGGGTTTTCACCGTATTTCGACTTCTTTCTACTTTCTACCACCCTAGTGTGGGGAGTTGCCCCATTGTTGTATAAAGGTTTTACGAAATAAAAAAAAAAAAAAAAAAAAAAAAATCTTGAATAATGGCCGTAGTATTTCCTTTTCGTTCTATGTTTCGGCATAACCGCAGTACTTTGAATATTGAGGGCAATATTCATTTCTTGTGTGGGGAAATTCATGAGTTTTATCATATGTTTTACCACTCAATTCCCCATTTTGGCCAAAATTTTTTTTTCGGTTATCGATCCGCCATGTCTAAAAACAAAAGGATTGGCTAATCCGAGAGCAAACGGCTCTTGGTAAAGATTTATCAAATCCGTTGACGGCTTGCAATTTGCCCAAAATTGTATGGTGTTCACTCACTTATCTTTAATTAGTGAAGAGTTGGCTAGCCCGCAAGTTTATTGCTTGTGGTAAAGCGATTGAAATCCATAATTGGTAATCGACTCACCAAAGATAATATTGATAATTTATCTAAGAGTTGGCTAGTCCGAAAAAGCGGCTCGGTAAAGACAAATCAAAACCGTTGAAAGTGGTGATTTGCTCAAAATCATATGGTTATCAATGTACCATGGTTCTTACTTGAACTAAAACATTTGGCTACTCCGAGTAATGGCTTTTGGTAAAGAGACTCAAATCCATTAAGTTTTCTCAAAAGATTGCTAGGGACTAGCAATGTTTTAGTGTGGGATTTGATGAGTGCTTATTCACTCATCATTTTGGTCAAATCTGAGTATGAAAACATCTAAAACACTCAAATGCATCAAAATCTTGAAAATATCTCAAAATTGTGTTTTATATGTTTGGATGCAAAATTATCAAAAACAAACGAAAAACGAACAAAGTTTGCATAATTGGCGTTTGGTCCCAGACTTTCAAAATTGGCGAAATAGTCCCACGAGCACGTATTTTAAAAAGAAAAGTCACCAAAGGTCCTTTTGAAATCATAAGTTGTCATAATTAGTCCTTTGGTGAAAAATTTCAAAAGTTTGAGAAATTACAGTTTTGATCCCTGGATTTTTAAAATTGTCAAGTTTAGTCCTTGGAATTTCACTATTGGCAAAAATGGTCCTCAACTTATTTGAGATTCACAAGATTGACCTTTGAAAGACATTTTTCAGATTTACATGTGTAGTCCCTGGATTTTTAGAGTTAACACTTTTGGTCCTTAAAGTATTACATGGTTCCATATTTATATCCTAAGTCCAAAAACTTCCCAAACCCAATAATCATACCTTGTACCCGGCCCAATCCAACCCACGACCCATTTTTAATACCCAACCCTACCCAGAACTAATACAACCCATCCTCCCTCTTCCCTGTCTTCCCGCCCAAACACAAAAACCTGCGCCTCTCCCTTTTTACCACTCCCCACAAACCCTACTCTTCTTTCTCTTCAACCCAAACACTCAACCTCACCATTACAACTCTTTACCCAACTTCACCTTTACCCAAACCTCCCAATCTTCCCTTTTAACGGTTTCACCCAAATCCCAAACCCACTCAACGATTCCTCATGCCACGGTGGCAATCCTAGCTCATAAAGATCCGGTGGATGGGTGAGATTAAGCTCATTTGGTACCTACTAAATCAAGGGCTTGGATTGGTTCAAGAAAGCACAAGAAAGAGCCTTTGGCTTGACCGCCCTCACGGAAGAAACACAAGGCCTAAGACACTTGAGGAGTGGAAGACCGGTGGTTTTAGTATAAATAGGAAGCTTTTGTAGCCATTGAAGGGCACCCCTAGTTTCAGTTTAACAATTTATCTTTTGTATGTTTTGAAATGTTTTGTTTAGTTAATGAAAAGACCTTTTAATCTTATTACTTGCAATCTCCAGTTATTAATTGTGTACTTAAGTTATCAACTGATCCTTACTTTCAGTAAAGAAAAAGAAAAAAAGGGTCAAAAGGTCTTGCTTAAGCGCTGTTTGGATTAAGCTGTGTGAATGGGTCAAAGTGGTTGTTACCCTCTTTGACCATTGTAGTCAAACTCATTTTGGAGTAAAATGGTAGTTTTTACAAAGTAGAATAGTTTGGAAAATAGTTTGGGAGAATCAAGTGAAAAAAAAGGGGTGTTTATTTGTTTTTTTTTGCAGGAGACGACTTTGGCTTCTTTGTTCTTGGGGATGTCTTAGTGTTTAAATCTAACCTTAATTTGTCAAAATTTGTTGTTCTTAAATCTTTATATGTCAAACTCCATCCCACTTTAAATTCCATCTTTGAACAAACTTATAGCTCTATCTAAAATTTGTTTCCAAAAATGGTTTTTACCAAAAAGTTAAGACTGAAACCCAAAACAACCCAAACAACTTAAATTGATAACAGCTTAAGTGTGGGCTGTTCCAAGTTTTTTTTATGTTCTAATCAGATTGCCATAAGACCCTTCTATGTTTATTTTGTTTTTTTTTGCAGCTTATCTCAGCTTGGGAGTCCAACTTTTGGCTTAAAAATAAGCAAACAAAAGCGCCTCGATTAAATTTGTTTGGGTCTGCATTGCTGATCACCAACACAGGTCACTATTCTTTTGCTTAACTTTATTTGTGAACTGCTTATTAGGTCTACTCTAGTCTAGTTTAGGTTAGTATAAGCCGGTTAGTCTAGGTTTGTAAACAATAGCTTGTCTTAGTTTCCTTTAGGATTATTTTCCCACTTTTTCTAGTTTTTAGGATCCCTAAGTTAGCCTTTTGCAACAACCGCTTTCCCATTTGTCTTTGCTTATTTACGACTTATCTATGCACATCTCGGTTTATTTGTCACAACCTTTTGCTTAACTACATTTTCTCCAACTGCTTTTGCCTATTTGACGCCAAGCAGGTGGCTAAAAGGGTGTTTGTTTTGGTACTGTTTCAGATCAGTGGGTATAAGCTGATTTAACAGCTTATTGGGTACTTTTCAAAAGTCAAGTTGTTACAAAAGTTGTTGATTTTTACTGTGTCTTTAATCTCCAAAAAGAAAAGGTTCAAAAAAAAAATAATAATAATAATTTGGCAAAAAGTGGGAGCCAGGATTCGAACCTTGGTCTCCACACTCACAACCGAACACCTCACAACATCACTCCATAACCAACGCGCCCTTGGGACTTGTCTCGTTGGATTTTACACAAACAAATGATTTAAGGCACTTAGGCAGTTTTAACAATAAGCTCTTAGAGCTTATTTACAGCTTATTTTACAAAGCAACCCCACTGTTTCTTATTTTCCTTAGGTTTAGTTTAGATTGAAGTACTTTTAGTGAATTTTCCAGATTTTTCACAATTAGTTTACTATTTTTAATAATTTAATTAGAGTAAACTAGTTTTTAATTCGTAGAAAATAATTTAAAAGTCAAAAAAATATTCCGCTTTTTCCTAAAATTATTTTTAGTCAATTAGGACGTAGGAAAATTGATTTCACACCCGTAGCCCTTAAATTGCAAAACTTTTACGTTTATGGCTCGGGTTGTTTCCCGGTTTGTACGTTTTTGCGTTTTAGCACCCTAGGACTTAGTGTAGCTTCGTTTTATCATTCCTTAGGTTTAGTGATAGTTTATTTTTAGTTTTTTAGGGTTCCCTTGCCTTAATTACCTTCCCGTTCATTAATTTGTAGAATTCGTAATTCAAATCAACAAATCATTAAAAACCAATTCAAGTTCAAATCACGAAACTCAACGAATCCTTCCATTCACACCTCGTTGGGACACGACCCGGGAAATCACTTTCCGGTATCACTTTTATCACACCCGTGAGGTTTGGCACGTTGACCTTTTCCTAAAGGGTTAATTTGTCGAATTTTACGGTTAATTTGATATATTGATATTGTGTTTGTTTTTCACCACTCACTTTACAATGAATCAACGAGCTACTGAGAACAAAGAACATGAACAAGAATCCAAGAACAATCTCAATGTAATATCTATTTGTATTCTATGTAATTTTAATGTGTGTTTGAGGTGACATCCCTAGGGAGATTGTTAGGATTTAGTAAATCCGGTATTAAAGTGTCGGTCACCTCAAGTATATGTATTCGTTAAAAGCTCGTAGTCGTAGTTATTTTATGTTAAGTGGTATTTAGTTAAGTAACACCGTGGAGGACGGATGGGTCTTTACCCATCATGCGATCCACAACCCGTCGGTGGCGTTTTATTGTAAGACTATAAATACTCTCTACCTCCCAAGGTAGAGTTGGAGCTCATAATAAGATTTTTCTTTCTCTCACTAAAGTTCCCAAACCTCTAACTTTCTCTCTCTAAAACTCATCTTATACGCCTACTTTATTTATGGTTTGATGTGTATATGAAATCCAATATGTTACAAGTATAATGTTTGAAGCTCTGATGTCTGCATCGTATCTGTTCTTCTCCTTATCATCAAGCTCATCATACATCTTTGGTCTATCCAATTCCAATACAACTGAACCATCATCAGCGGTTTCAAGGATATCTCTGGTAGTTTCAATTTGATATGGTCCTTCATCAATTGACTTAAGGATGTTAACCCATTTTCCTTTCCTAAGCAATACGATCGATTCTTTGAGCCCAAGAGTCATAGTCGGTTCTATCAAGCATGGGAGGGCAGTATCGGATCCTACGACTTGAGCGTCATCGACAACGGAAGAAGTGATCGTAGACATGATTACAGATTCCACGGGATTTTACTACTCTTTGATTAAACCGGGAAATAGATTCTTTCACGCGATTTTACTAAATCAAGAGAAAACCGTAAAACGTAACACGAAGAAATGAAAAGTCTCAATAGACAAACCGCACCTTTGACAAACCGCTTCAGCAAATCGCACAGCTAACAAATCGCTTCTTGTCAAATCGTTTCCTACTCAAATCGCTTACCTGACAAATCGCTTAAGTGTCAAAACGCTTAAGTGTCAAACCGCTTACTTGTCAAATCGCTTAAGTGACAAATCGCTTAAGTGTCAAAACGCTTAACAGACAAATCGCTTAACACACAAACCGCCTAAATTGACAAACCGCTTAATACTCAAACCGCAGGGGAACACAAGTACACCCACTACATCCACTACTTTGTCATTTCTTGTTGTTGGGAATTAAGGTAAACTACTGATTCTGCCGAAGCATCTGCCGAAGAAGAAAGGATTCTGCTGAAGTACCACTTCAGCAGAAGTGTTAAAGCAGATATAGTGTTGCTGCTGAAGATGTGAATCCACGTAGGAGAGATAAGCTCAGAATAGAGTAAAAGTCAGCGCCGTATGTATAGGTTGGCGCCGTATTATGTAGAGCTTACTCAGAATAAACAATATGATTAACAAAACAATATGATTAGTTGCATGCTTGTCTAAAATGCATGCTTAGTCTATGTTAGTATTAGGAGCGTAAATTGTCAACGCTCATTAGGGTTTCTTGCCTATATAAGAAACCAAGTTAGTTTGTAATAGATAAGCTTTTCTCAAGTCTTTCAAGTCTTAAAAACTATCCGAAACATAGAGTTTCTATAATCAAAAGATCCATAGAGGATCAAAGAGTTCTTAGTTAATATAACTTGTATTTACTTTCCGCTTCAAAATCGAGTTGTAGAGATCTTCCATTAGTTTGCTTGTGATTACATCGGCAACACTAACGATCTCCGAGTGCTTAAGATCTATCAAGGTCTTTGTGTTCAACAAGTGGTATCGAGCCTCGGGAAAATCTCTACGATACTAAGAACCATTCTCTCCTCATACAAACTAACATTCATTCACCATGCACGGATCCGATAATGAAAATGAAGTCACCAACACAAACAACACCAACACCACTTCCATGCAACAACTCGGTCTCTCAAACGACAATGGTAAATTTCCTTATTTAAAGAGGAAGAGTATGAACTTTGGACTATGAAGATGGAAAACTGATTTCCAATATTGATTGGAATCTGGGAGGTAGTAAAGAAAGGAAACAGTCTAAAGAAAATGATTCTGATGGGGATGGGAAGTTTATCATGGCTCCACCAAAAGCTTCTTGAAGAAGTCTTGGCTATGCGAGAGAGCATAAAGTAAAACTATTCTCGCTTCAAGCCATTCCAAGATCATCTGTGTGATTTTCATCATATGGATGATGCAAAAGACATATGGATGGCTCTCAAAGCAAGGTTCGGTGGAAATGAAGAATCAAAGAGAATGAGGAAGTCCATGCTAAGACAACGATTTCGGGACTTCAATATATCGAGAGAAGAAGGTATCCACAAGGGATCGACGGGTTCCATAGGATCTTGAGTCGGTGAATCAAATGAATGCTAAACCGGATAATGAAGATTGCAACTCAAAGTTCTTGCGGTCCTTGCCGCCATCATGGTTGCATGTTAGTATAGCACTCGAGGCTAAAGGAGGTTGGACATGCTCACTTTTGATGAGTACACATGCAGACTCGAACTCTTGAACGGATGTCGGGACTCCCACGAACATCATCTTACGGCCATGCGACTTTTGTTGGAACATCTCACTCCAACACAATGGTACTGCTCCAAGTTCAACTACTTTCCATCATCTCCCGTTCCAACTACTTACCATCATCTTGCACTCCACCACATAACCCTCGTCCCACTCCACCATGTTCTCAAACTAGGACTAGTAGTGTGATGGAGGATGTTCTTCACTCGTTTGTTCTTGATTATGATACTCGGTATCTTGCATATGAAGACTTTGATCGGTTGGACCCTCTTGAAATGGAGGAGATGAAGGCGAAAATGCAGTGGCACTACTATCGATTGACATCAAGAGGTTTGAAGAAGTGCGGGAGGAAGTTTGCTTTCAAGGAAAGGAACCGGCTCGCTTTGATAGGAGGAAAGTCAAGTGTTTCACTTGCCACGGATGGGGCATTTCTCAAGGAATGCAAAGACAGGAAAAGTAGAGATGGAGCTAACTATCTTTCCTATCGTGAAGCAATGAGTGGAACTTGACTCTCTCCTCACCATGGATGAACAGTCAATTGGATCGCACATGAACACAGTAATGAGGAAGCTCATGATCTTGACAAGCTTGGATTGCTTGCAAGGTGCACCGGATGAAAGGCATGATCGGTTTGCCTTGATGGGACTATCTCGGTACACTGGTTGTATATTTGGTTGTAGTCTAAGATACAATGAACTTAAAGAAGAATTTGATGCTATGAAACCTAAGTTTGATGCATGCTATATTGATAATGAAGCTCATAAACTTGCATTAAAAGCGTAGAAAGACAAAAGTATGGTTTCAAAAGAATCAAATAGCTTATGAAGAAAAGATAAAGGTGTTCACAGTTTGATCTAGAAGTTGCTAATAATTACTTAAAAGCTGTCTAAGAAAGCTAAGGATGAAGTCAGTCGTGAACCTAGAGCTTAAGGCAAAAGCGGTGAGAAATAGCTAGGCATAAGGAATGGTTAATATCGGTGATAATCGGCTAGTGAAATCTATAACGGTCAAACAAGAACCTCGGCTTAGGACTAGGCTTTCAAAAGTATGTAGGAGTAGAAGCTAGATATGATGGTCGTAAATCCACACCAAAGGTTACCTAACTTTGTAAAAGAAGGTGAATTGCATCTCGTCCTGGACCTATTAGAGGTGAATTTATGCCCATAGACCTATCCATCATCGTTGACTTTGATGGATCACATCATCTATATGGCGAAAGTCAAAGACTTGCGGACCACGATGTCTCATCTAATGACTTTGTCTCTTGCTCGACGGTGACAATTCATCGGATCAAGGGTCTACTTCCTATGAAAGCGTGATTCAAATGAGAAGTCGACCTTCCCAAGCTCGAACCAACACCCAAGCCCGCACTACGTCTACTTACAAGCCTTCTAAGGAAGGCTGGAGAGAATCATCTTCAAGACAGTTTCTTACGAAGACTTGTCTTTACATCTTTGAATAATCGATCTGTTAAAAACAATTCCTTGAATGTATCTGTTTTAAGTATACGCATGTAATCAAACATCTCCCTATTTGAATAAATCTTCCAAGAAGAAGACATGTTTTGTATGTGGAAGTAAATTTCATTTGATTAAGGATTGTGATTTTTATGAACAAAGGCGGGTGCATGTGCTCCTCTCCGAAACACAAATCTAAGTGGACCAATGTTGCCGATATTCCACCTTATGTCCCTCAAGTCGCTTATCTTGACTCTCATTGGAGAGGTTCGATTACTGCACCTTATGTGCAACCAACTAGCTCATACTTTAAACATGGTTATTGGCCTACATATGTTGACTCTATGTATCTTTGGGATGGGATATGGGCACCTTCTTTGTGAAACCCTCGTGAGTTGTTCTTGGACTAACAAGGGACCCAATCATCAATGGAGGACCAAGAACAATGGTGGATCCTCTAAATCTTCATGTCCTAAACACGTGATCCACAAAGGCGGGTTCAAGTCAAGAATGACTTGAACCTCCATCGATTCTAACCTTTTGTATATATTTTATTGTTGTTTGTAGGATCATCCCTTAAGCATAAGAATATTGGTATTGTTGATAGTGGTTGTTCGAAGCATGTCCGGAAACAGAGATATGATGCACAACTTTGTTCCCATAGAAGGAGGAGGCAATGTAACTTTTGGAGGAAGTGATGGGAGTATCACGGGAAGGGACCATAAAGACACCTCATCCGGATTTTGAAAATGTGTACTTTGTTAAGGAACTTGACATTTCAACTTGTTCTCTGCCTCACAAATCTGTGACACTAAGAAGAAAGTTCTCTTCATGAGAATGAATGTCTTGTCTTTGTCTAAAGACTTCAAACTCCCGTAAGAAACTTCAATCTGCCGAAAGTTCCTCGAACTCACAATTTATACACATTCAACCTAAATGAAGTGCAACCAGTGGTGACCTCACTTGTTTGGTGGCAAAAGCATCTCTTGATTAGGTTCTCATGTGAATTTCAAGACAATTAACAAACTCTCCAAAATGGGTCTTGTTGAAGGTCTTCCACCAAAGTATTCACAAATGATCATAATTGTGTCGCTTGCAACAAAGGAAAACAACACGAGCTTCTTACAAAGCTATCAATGCTATGAGCATCATTCTTGAACCTCTTCGCTGCTCCACATGGATCTGTTTGGTCCAACTCAAGTCGGAAGCATTGATCATAAGTTCTTCTGTTTGGTTATCACGATGGCTATAGCGATTTTGTTGGGTTTTCTTTCTCGTAACCAAAGATGAAACATCTCAAGTCTTGTTGAATTCATCACGCTCGTTGAAAATCGCTTGAACAAAAGGTCAAGGGTATTCGATGTGATAATGGGACGAGTTTAAAATGCAATTCTAATAGAACTCGTGGGTCAAAAGGTATAAAAAGGGACTATAGTAATCCAAGAACCCCACAACAAAATGGGGTGGTGAAAGAAATAATAGGACCTTAATAGAGGTTGCAAGATCCATGCTTGCATTCTAAACTCCCACTATGTTACGAATCAAGGCATTGGCACAACGTGCTATGTGCTCAACGTGGTCTCCATTACAAGACCTCAACTCAAAACACCATATGAACTTCTCTTTGGGAAGGTTCTGTCATTCACTACCTAAAACCTTTTGGTTGTCAAGTGACCATTCTAAACACCAAGTGATCCGTTGGGAAAGTTTGATGAGAAGGCGATGATGGCTATATTGTGGGGTATTCACTCATAGTAAGGCCTACTGTGGTGTACAATTTGCAAGCCAAGAAGATAGAGGAGACGTTGAACACGAGATTTTGGAAGATAAGCATAATGTTCAAGGATGTGGTCATACATGGTCTTTTGACCTTGACTATAGCGATTCCTTGGGTTACACTAGACACTGCTAACCAAAATGCGGTCCTCAAGCTTCTCCCACTAACAATGCAGGTCCACTTAGATGATGACTCGAAAATGAGTTTGAAGATGATGAGCAACCCATCTTGGTGCCTTCTTTCTCTCCTAACAATATTGCGGTACCACCTCCAAGGATATTGCTGACACGAGTGATGAAGATGACTCTCATTATGCTGAGGACCTTGCTAGGCTTCAAACACAAGAATTTGCTACTAAGCTTGAAGCAGAGAAACTGAATGGAGAGGTAGATAATGAAGGAGTCAGCAGAAACCACGTGTCTGCTGAAGTTGACTCTGTCACACCTACCATCCACAAATCTGCTGAAGGCTACGCTGTTTCTTCTCATGTTCCTTCTCAAGTGTCTTCAGCCTTTGGAGAACCTCATACACGCTTTCCAAAACCCTCCGATCTTGGAAATCATCAACCCAAAGCTGGCATTTTCACCTCACCCTCTTATGATGCTGAATTTGAACCAACAATCACCAATGTTGATTCTTCCATTGAAGTCATTACCCATTGCTACTCGGAGGATCAACATTGCTCATCCTCAATCCAACATCATAGGTGATCTTCGGCACCGTTAGAACTCGAAGGGCTATCACAAGTCCTCAATTTGGGCGATTGCTTTTCTCTTATGTCTCCAACCAAAGAAAGAGACAATCACACGACTTCAAACATTGTCTGTTTGCTTGTTTTCTCTCAAGTGGAACCAACGATGTATCTCAAGCTCTTAATGATTCCAGTTGGCTAGAAGCAATGCAAGAAGAGATGCAACAATTTCACAATCGCCAGGTTTGGATCTTGGTACCACTACACGATGGCAAATATGCCATTGGGACAAAGTGGATTTTGAAGAATAAGAGAGATGCTCGGGGTGTGGTGGTCAAAAACAAAGCAAGATTAGTGGCTCAAGGTTTCAGACAAGAGGAAGGAATTGATTATGATGAAGTGTTTGCCCCTGTTGCCAGAGTAGAAGCTATTTGCATTTTCTTGGCTTATGCTTCTTACATGGGTTTCATGGTGTATCAAATGGATGTCAAAGGTGCTTTTCTGTATGGTGAGATTGAAGAGGAAGTTTATGTCACTCAACCAAAGGGATTTGAAGACCACGATCACCCAAATCATGTTTACAAGGTTGTTAAAGCTCTTTATGGCTTACATCGACACCAAGAGCTTGGTATGCTAGGCTTTCATCATTCTGTTTGAAGCATGGCTATAGGAGAGGTGCTATTGACAAAATTACATTCCTAAAGAAGAATTACTCGGACATTATTCTTGTGCAAGTTTATGTGGGCGACATTATTTTGGCTCCACAAACGAAGCTTAGTGCGAGAATTTGAGGAACTAATGAAGGGTGAATTTCAAATGAGTGCAATGGGAGAGCTTACTTTCTTTTGGGTCTCCAAGTTCGTGAGAACAAGATGGCATCTTTATCATCAAGATAAATATGTAAAGGACATTCGAAGAAGTTTGGTATGGAAGGTGTTAGGGCGCCACAACACCTTATGAAGCTCCAAAGACTAAAGCAAATAATGAACCGATCTACCGTGAATGTTCATCATACGAGTCCATGATTGGTTCATTGATGTATCAACGACTTCAAGACACGATATTACATTCTTTGTGAGTGTTTGTTCTCGACATCAAGTCACTCCACTTACTTCCCATCTAAATCTTGTCAAGAAAATCTTTAAGTACCTCAAAGGCCAACCTCTTTAGGCCTTTGGTACCCAAAAGAGTCTCCTTTCAAGTTGGAAGCATATAGTGGCGGTGATTATCTTTGAGCAACCGGATAGAAGATCCACCATTGGAGGTCGCCAATTTCTTGGCAATGCAAGAAACAAACCATTGTGGTGCCTCAACTCATGAAGCGAGTGCGTTCTTTGCGCAAATTGTTGTGGACAAGTCCTTTGGATTGAGAACCAATTCTTGGACTATGGGTACAACTTCATGAACACTACAATTCATATAGATAATTAAAGTACCATCTGCATAGTCAAAAATCCAGTTTTTCACGGTCGAACAAAACACATTGAAATCGGGCACCACTTTATACGAGATGCATATGAAAACATTTGATAAAAGTGGCTAAAATCCATCTTGATGATAATGTGGCGGACACATTAACAAAAGCGTTTGATGGACCAAGGTTTCAACACCTCGTGGTCAATATTGGAATGTTAAACCCTTGACTGCATAGTTTGAGGGGAGGCATAGGCCTCAGGGGAGGCATATGCCTCAGGGGAGGATTTTGTACAAACTCTGCATATTTTGTTTGTGTCATATTTTGTTCAATAAACTAGGTTTGTAAAAACATCATTTTGCCAATAGTGATAGCATTTATTTAATAGATTTTATCTTCTTAATTTTCTCTAATTTGCATTTTTGCATCTGTTATTCATTATTCCTTACTAACACTAACTGTCTAATAACCTTTTAGTTTGTTTGTCTTTGTGTTGTTCTTGTGTATTGTTGTGTCTGTTTTGCAGTTGTCTAGATTGCAGTTTGTCCATTTCATGATCAAGTTCAAATTCATCAAAAGTGACTCAATGGTACATGGTCAAGATAGCTATAAGAGTATTGCTTGTTTCTTCTGAAAGCAAAAGTACTGAAGCATACAATTTGTTTCCACTGAAGTTATAATAACTGAAGATGAGCTTGGTCCAGACCTGGTAAGTGAGGAGGAAAGACGAGGTCAAGCAAGTAGATTGGCTGAGTTTGAGAAGTCAAAGGAAAGTGAAGTATTGGCTCATCAACTTGGAACAGAGGACTTCTCATCTTTGACTCCTGAAAGAAGAAGAGAACTGGATGCAATGAGGGTACAGATGCCTGCTGAACACTGGGATATTCTAACTCAGCAAGTCATTTCAAGACCTTCTCTTGCTCAAACTATACTAGGTGGAGATTTCCTCAGTGACAATTATGTGGAGCGAATGATGGCTCAGGGAAGACAAAGGAAGCAAGAAGCCATAGCTCAAAAGAGGGCCATCAAAGCTCAGAAGGCCAAAGACAAACCTCCTTCTAAAGCTGAAGTGAGAATGGTGGTGAAGAACCAATGCTCAATGTACAACTCGCTTAACAATGAAACAAGTCAAGGCTTTTCACGATCATGTCCTCATCATCGCAAATATAATCGGATCATGAAGGACAAATCATCATCTTCAAGACATTCCACACACTTGAGAAGGATTACAGAATGAAGTCGCTGCTCGGAAGCCAAAGACTCAAGTCGATGATGCTCCAGATCAAGGAATCATCACCGGTCTTTCCTCTTGCATCTCTGCTGAAGTTGCTTCTTTGTTAGGAATTAGAAATTCCTAGTATTAAAGAGTCGGTCACCTCAAGTATATGTAATCGTTAGAAAGCTCGTAGTCGTAGTTCTTTTAAGTTAAGTAGTAATTTAGTTAAGTAACACCGTGGAGGACTGACGGTCTTTACCCACTGTATACGATCCACGACCCATAGTGTGGCGATTTGTGTAAGACTATAAATACTCTCTACCTCCCAAGGTAGAGAGTTGGAGCTCATAATAATATCTTTCACTTTCTCTCACTAAGTTCCTAAACCTCTAACTTTCTCTCTAGAATTCCATCTTATTCGCCACCTTGTGTTATGGTTTGATGTGTATGTGAAAAGTTATATCTTACAATTGGTATCAAGAGCCATGGTTAGATCATATCTTGCACATCTTTGGATTTATAGTGGTTTTAGGTGGTTTTGAGTTTGAAAAAGTTTAGTGGTTTTGCATCATTTGGTTGATCTCTTGTGTTAAAGTTTGAATTTTGTTGGTACTTTTATGTTTAGAATCATCAAAAGTGTTTAGGTTTTCATTTGGTAAGCTTGAATCATCTTGGTTGGGTTGTTTTTGGATTGAAAAGTGAAGTTTATTTTGTTTTTCAAGCTAGCGACTTAGTTCACGGAATATTTTCTTGGTAGCGACTTGCTTCACAAAATTGTAGCGAGTTACAGTTTTAAACCTAGCGAGTTAGATCTAGCGAGTTAAAGTACAAGTAGTGGACTCTCCACTACGAGTAGCGACTTGGTAGCGACTTGGTGCATGTGAGTTGCTCTTTAGCGACTTGTATATCTAGCGACTTGAGTAGCAATTCGCCAAAATTTTGCTAGCGACTTGAGCCCTAGCGAGTTACTACATAGCGACTTGCTTTTGTCTAGCGACTTGGGACCATGTAGCGACTTAGTGGTGTAGCGAATTAAGTGTTAGCGACTTAGCACTTAGCGACTTGGTGACTTAGCGACTTGGTTCAAGGGTTATAGCGACTTGGTTGATTTTTACGAAGAAGAGGTTTGACCAAAGTTGACTTTTCGTCAAAACTTCAAACGGCCATAACTTTTGATCCGTAACTCCGTTTCGTGAAATACTGTCAAAACGACCGGAACGACTGAATATTGTGAAGTTTCACCACGATGTCGTGAAACGAATTTTCGAGGCCCAAATCCACTCGAAGGAAGTTATTGAGCTTTTAAGTTTTAGACCTAAAAATTCTCCGTAAAAACGTGCATCAACCAATCCAAATCTCAACCAATCAACATTTCACCTTTCCTACGAACAATCTAAAGTCCTATCACACAATCGTCTCTCATTGTATCATTCCATCGGTCATCTTAACACCCTCTCTTGGTCATTGCTTAACGGTTTCGTCTTGATTTTAGTAAAATCCCGAAGATTCTATTTCTCGGTTTAAATCATAGGCGTGTAAAATCCGTGCATCCTTCCACATCATGTCTTACTCTCTTGACCCGGTGATTTGAAGTGCTTAAACTATATGATGTTGTGGACAACAATGATAATATATGCTACATCGAGCGATTAAAGATGATTGAATTAAGCAATGAGGATGTGAGATCTCCGTGTTTAGAATCTAATGAGAGAAAATTGCACCAGTCAAGCTACGAATGCCATGCAAATGAAATGCGACATTGAGCCCTATCGACTACTTCATCGCACCTCATTCGGTTGTCATCCATAGGCGGGGATCGAACATGTAGTGCTCTTTTCCGCCAGGACTTACCTACATTGACAAGAAGCTTCTTTGTTGAACTTAGAGCATTTAAAGGCGCAACTTACCAATGAAGAAGTTCAAAAGGATGGTTCCAGTCACGACTCTTCAAGTAATCTACAAACAATTTCGACCATTCATCGGTGGGAATATTGATTACAATCAACACTTATTGGAATTTCCTTCAAAAACATCTTGGAATGGAAATTCGAGAATTCATTGAGACATTTATCCAACTCATGGATAATATGAAAAGTTCATTGAAGATTACGCACAAAAGAATGAAGGCGTGAATGAGTGTCGGTGCGGTTGAAAAATTGTTGTGATAAGTTGGGTAATGTATCCGGTGAAGAATCGGGTGGTCTTGAATGCGAATGTTAGAAAACAAATAATGATGAGTCGGACAATGCAAAATAGAATCTTCATGCTCATGTCCACAAGAGAGAGTGCACGGTCACAACCCGCAAGCTAATGCAAAGGCGCTACATGGAAGCTTCGGATGTACCCAAGATAGAGATGCACCGGCCACAACACCTGCGCGTTAATGCGAGAGGAAACTTGCATGAAAGTTTCTGCAGTACCTAGGTATGCATCTTCTTCTCAAAATGATGATTATGGATTGCATGAGTACACTACATTTGTGCTGATGATTCCTTGACCACTTGAACTCAATACCTATAAGGATCAAGTTGCCATATCTGAACAACGTGCTAAGTTTGAACTTACCACTCGTGAAGGGGAGATGGATATCCAAATCGTACAATTATTAGAAAAAGTAATTTTAGAAGAAGTATTAAAACAAGAGTTAAACTCCTTACAAGAAAAGCTTTCCAAAGCGCTAAGCAAAACACGAACTTCAAGAAAATGTTAAAATGCTTAAGCAAGAATTCAAGACTAAGGAATCAAAACTTTTGAATGATTTTTCCAATCTAAAAACTTTGAAAAACAAGCTTGAAAATAAGTTATGCGTACAAGGAATACCATTCAAGCCGCTCACATGATCACTAAGCATCGAGTCTTAAGCGATAAGCATAGCATTCCCTTGTTAAGGAACCAAATCCAGAGGTAATTAAAAAGGCTAGAAATGCTCATAAGGTGCTTTATGATGGTAATGAAATCCTTAAGCCTGGCGAAACCTAGTTGCGTTGAGTGCCTTTGAGGAAGATAAGAAATCGATGAAGTCACTAGGGAGAAAATGAATAAGAAGTTAGAAGATCACGAGTGTAAAAGAATAACATAACGATCAAACCCCATAATTACACTAAAGAAAATTGGATCTCCTTGAACAAGTTTAAGCCTCGAGACTCTATTAACCCCTCGAACAAGTGTTCGGAAAAAGGATATGGAAATGCAAAAGTGAAAATCTTGTTGAAAAGAATCCCCTTGTAGAAAGCGCCTAAATCAACGTGTATCCTCCTAATACACCAATGCACTTAGTTCCTAGATCTCTTGCCACTAAAAGCAAGACCTTAATCGATGAATATGTTATCTTTCAACTATTTGTTGATTTTGAGAAAACTTGTAAGAAAAGGATCACACCCACGGTATAAGCGAAGGGAAAGGGTTTTGAGCAAACTAAAGAATGCTATTTAACCGAGGTCATGCCTTTCTTTAAACAACTAAAAGATCAATTTGAGAGTCTTAAAAGGGGCGATTCGATATTAAAGAAATGGAAAAGGTATTTGATGCAATGATTGTTGAGGTTAGTGACTATGAGAGAGAATTAAAATATAGTGAGATTGAAAGGAAGAACTTGCATACTTGAATGAGAATCGATTTACGAATGTATTGCTCAAGATGTGTTTTCAACGCTACAAATTGTTCCATTAATGCTTCTCAATTTCATGAATTATCTCTGTTGCTCGAAAGTCTCCCATGATCGTGTCATTGAGCTTGAAACAACAAATTCAAAATTGCATGAGAAAATAGAACAGGATGATCATGATAACTTGGTCAAACATTATTCTAAATTAGAAGTTGAACATCTTGCTTTGCAATTAAAACATCAACATCTCAAAGAAAATGTTAAAACCTCAAATATCAAGACATCCTCGATGCTCCCGAGTTTGATGCGATTTTGAAATTAGCAAGCGTGATGAACAAATTCGAGCTCATTATAACACGATCAAAGATTGAAAGCCCAAATTTCACAACCGAAAGGTGAAAAGAAGGATGTGTTGGTTCCATATGCCTCCACCTTTAGATTCTCGAATTTCCAACTTCAAAACATAATTGATAACTTGCAAAGGAAAATGATTGTTTTAAAGTCGAAATCTCAAAGGTCAATGATCAAAACAAAGAGTTATGTGATTCATTTAAAGATAATCATGATAAACAAATTGAAAGGATAACTTCTTTACTTAACGATATTGAGAATCAAGCGTGAGGTGAAAGGAAAGTTGCCAATCCCAAATTGCAAATACTGCTTCCTAAGGTTTACGCTTGTGATAAATATGCTATCGATATGTTATATATTCCCCGCCCATTAGGAATAATGAACTTGCACATAAAGCATATCTCTCATACCTTAAGGAAAGTTTGAAGGGTCTCCGTGAGATTGTTGAAGATGAAAGATTAGAAAAACCTTTTGATAGTACTATAGCCTATGCTGCATGGATGCCAAACGATCTCGGGAACTCTTAGAGTATGTAATTGTCACAAGTCCAAATCTAGCAATAGGCGAGATAGAATAGTTGTGCCTTGTTCTATGCCTAAAGCCAAGCATGTGACCCTTGATATGCCTTGTTCCATGTCAAAATTCAAGCAAGCAACCTTTGATGTGCCTCCTAGAACTTGGATCCCAGCACTTCTAGACCGAAATGCGAAAAGTAGTGAAGCCATGTAATGTTCCCATCGTTACTTCTACGGATGTTAAGATTGACACTAAAGTTAGCGGGTCAAAACCTAGAAGCAATGCAAAGAAGGATAGGATTACGCAAACTAAAAGTGTTCATGATAAGGAAGTGAAAGAACACCATAGGGACAAGAAGTTTGATTTGAACAAAAGAATCATGTTAGTTCTAGTATTAGCTCTAAGCTTACTGAAATTAATTCGAGGCCTCATCTTGTCGCAAAACATGTAAAAATGTTTATTTTACGGTAATCATGATAAATGTGATGTGTTATTTACGAGGTCTAACATTCATAACCCGATTAAGAAAGTTTGGAGGCGAAGCAGTTAAGCAATCTTGAAACCTACGGGAATGTGTTTACAAATGTAGGATTTCGGTGGAAGCCTGGTCGAATATTAACGAATGGCAAACCTTACCCTTAGCTAGATCCACTATGCCTAGAATAGTGCACATTGAGGTTTGGAAGCCAGCGGTAGAATAATCCCATTAAGCACAAAATGTCATTTGACTAAGTCGATGCTTCTACTAGTTCGACTCCTAGGGATAATGCCATTGCATCTAGGGTTTCTTTGATTCAAAGACTGTTTGTGCTAACCAAAGGAACCCATCGACGTGGGGATCAATGTTTCCAATTCTACATCTTAAATCATTGTCCAAAGCGGTCGTATAAATCGTCCCTTGGTATTTGAA
Organism: Chrysanthemum lavandulifolium; assembly: GCA_022545495.1. Classification (NCBI taxonomy): domain Eukaryota; kingdom Viridiplantae; phylum Streptophyta; class Magnoliopsida; order Asterales; family Asteraceae; genus Chrysanthemum; species Chrysanthemum lavandulifolium. Next base: position 67,727,617 of record CM040238.1, read on the forward strand.
TTGGCGGCTCTAAACATATGACAGAGGCTCTTAACAATGACGTCTGTTCAAATCGATTCGGGCCTCGTGCTTCATCATTATGGCGTCTGCAGATAACACTTGAGGCCCGTTCCTCAAAGAAAAGAAAGTGTATGCGCTTGATGCGCTTTATCTTCTTAAGAAGAGAAATCTTCATGTTTATGACCATTCTCATCGACATTCTTCATCAACATGCTTCATGCTTTTCCATGCGCTTGGTCATCAAGTGAACGGACTCTTGATAATTACTCTTATTCCTCTTGCTCAATATAATGAAGATGGCGACATCATGTGCTAATTTTGCGGGGAGAAGTGTGAATATAATACATTTGGATGATAATCACTTGGTTAATCAAGAATGGCATCTCTGTATGCAATTCTTGAGGGAGAAAAGTGTGAGTTTTTGCATGGTTGGTGATATTTGAGAATATATGGTCAAACGGCTCCTAACCCATGTAAGAACCGAGATTCTTCTTATCGGATCATCTTCACATGTAGTTTCTTCTAAGAGCCGTTGGTTGACATCTTCACACGGTGATATGATTAAATGACAAAGTGCTTCTAGTTCTTTGGTGATTTCTTTGATGAACATCTTTACATTCTTGTTTGATTGGGAGGGATTTTAATTAAGGATTTGCTATTTACAAGTTAACGGAATGCCTTTGGTGTGAAGAAGATGTGAACTGTCTATTTCCCCATTCGGATAATCTTGAAGAAGGTTGAGTCTACGATCTAATCTACATTTGAAAGCTACATGATTAGAAGACTAAAGGCAATTGCATTTGATGATCTAAAGACTTCTTCTTAATCCGGTGAGAAGAACACTTGAAAATCTTCGTCGGTTTAGGGAGAGCACTAATTGGGGAGATTGAAAAGCTAAAATTTAATCCCCAATTAGACTTGCTCGATTCTTTAGCAATGATTCATTGCTTGATTTTGATGACACTCCTCCAACGCCTAATGCTTCAATTACTAAGGATAATTGGGATTCATTGTTTTTCAAAGATATGTTTGATGAGTACTTCCAACCTCTAACGAATGTTGATCATCCGACCACAAGCTCATGCTACGGTTTCTATTGACTCAACTGGTTCACCATCTAAAGTACTTCTTGGAATTCTCAAGAAACCTTATCTCCGGTTACTTCACAGGCGTTGTTAATGACTATCATTGCAGTTGCACTCATGAATAGTGATCCGCTCTTTGGTACTCCTTTGCCAAATCTTCACGGATCATTGTTTCATTTTCTTCTCAAATGTGCACTCTGTAAATTAACCACATGAACATTAAGGAAAATGACTTCCTCATCCGCTTAAAAACATTATTGGTAAATCTTCCGGATCGGTTTCTACGTGTATACCATAAGGAAGAATGCATTGATGTTGAGGAATCATTTGCTCGGTTCGATCGATGGGTCAATGTACATCCGATTGTATGTTTATTCACGTGTTGGACATTTGACACAAGTTGATTACTTGAAGTTACTCATTTATAACTTATTTGAGGTTGAAGTTGGCGTTCACAAAGGCGTGTTCTTATTTGATAACTTGCTCGGGCTTAAGTATTTGAGTTGAAGACTTGGGTTATCTAGTTTCCGATCGAGGTGGATGATTGAAGACTGGTTAACTATCACTATTAGGAGTTACTTTGTTTTACTCGATGTCACACGCATATGACGGTGTGGATAATCGCAAGAGGTGTTAATGTCTCATACTTTGTTTGAGTAGTGAGTATAGAGATTTGCTTGAAGCATAGATTCTCGACACCGTTCTTCCATCTTTAAGTGCAAGCTTAAGACACAAATGTGGAATTCGACTTGGTTTCAAGTTTGATATATCGGGTTTTCTTCAACGATGGTCACTTCAAATTGTCTACATATGGGTTGATAAAGATAGTTAGAGAGAGTTTATTTAGCGATTGTCTCTCAGAGGATTCACTTGGGCTATTTGAGTTCTTCTCACAAGATTTCAAGTTTATGGATATATTATGTTTCTTGATTACGAGGTATCAAAACTATTTGGGGAAGGATATATTATTCCAACTATTTGGGGAAGTGGTCTCTGGAGACCTTTGGTTTTGTTACTTGATGTTCGGTTGGAAGAAATGTAAGAAGAATATTTGGAGCGTGAGATGATCTTGCGCTATCGACATCTTATATACGGTTTATGATAAAGTGCTTCGGTTATATGCACATCATGTTCACTTGATCGAACTAATTCGATTATTTGAGTTGACATCCACAGAGATGATTAGTGACTCAACATGTTACGTGGATGTCATCGTCTCTACTCTTGTTGGTACATGTGTACATTATGTCTTGATTGGTTATAGGTTATATAAGCTGGAATGCACTTGGTAAAATGAAGATGTTGATATATTGTTCCCTAACTAGACAATGGCCAATCTTGAAGAGTAAGGTGTACATCGGGGATGCTACGAGTTCATGTGATCGGTCGTGTCGCTTAATCCGGTTTGATAACCAGGGGCGATCAATGTTTCAACTTGTTACTTGGTGTTCTCGTGTTCTTCAAGGTCTTGAGCTTCAATCAATGAGACCGCTTTGTATTAAACTCTACTTCTTTGGGAAATGGTCTTTATTCGATGTTTGTCGGTTTGGGGAAGCTACCAAGATTCAAATTGAGAAGGCTCATGTTCGAACGATTTTCTTAGAAGCCTCGGATGCTTTGGTGGCGAAAGTTTAAGAGATGTTGATTCCTTTCTTCTACAACGTCTTTGAGCGATATCTTTATCTCGGTACTCATTTCATCATTCTCTTAAACTAATTTATCTCTTGTAAATATTTTTGAAAAACAAAATACAAAATTATAAAACTCCAAAATCAAATAGAAAAATATAAAACCTTCAAAATCCATAAAAATTTGAAAAATTGAAAAATCTTCAAAAATATTGTCATTTTGTCATGTTTCTCTCGGTTCGATAATATCTACGGTCTTTGTGTTGTCATTCAAAGAATGACACGGGACTTTAGATGTTGTTCAATTCTTAAAAAAAAAAAAAAAAAAAAAAAAAAAAAATATTTTGGGAGAAAGAGAAATGGTTTATTGTCATTTTAGCAATAACCGGTTTTAAAGAAAGAACGAGCCATGTTTTACCATGTTTTCAAATTCTATGCTCGATTCTATAAACATTTATCTGTTGAAAACTAAATGCTCGAAAAATAACTCAATCTCTATTTTTGATAATCATACGGACTTATATGTCAAAATCTCTATCTCTCAATCAACAACCTCGTCATTGATTGAGGGAGAATGATTTCAATTAAATTAAAAAGTTATTTGGCATTAAATTGTTTTCAAAAGATATACATGCAAGTTTATAAATGGAGTTTAAAGTCTTAAAATCGATCCATATCGGTTAAAACACTTTCACAATCAAGTCACAATTCTCCTTATAAGCTTTCAAAATCAATTTAAATCTATACGAGATCACAAATCTCAAATGATTTGATAATTGTGATCGGGGAGAATGTGTGATTTAAATTGGTTTAAAGCGATAATTAGGTAAATGGTTATAATAGGATGTACATGCTATCCCGCCCACATGTGACAAACGATTTCAATTTTCAATGCACATGTTGAGGGGAGCATCTATCTTAAAACCTTTGATTTAAAACGTGATCATTTATCCCAATGCGGGTTCCTCTAGTAGGTGCAAAACTCTTTTCAAACCTCGAGGCACATATTGAGGGGAGCAAATTTATGGAAACCTCATCCTTCCGGAATGCTATATCTACTTGATTTGTTGAGGAAGTGATGTTGATATCTTTAGAAAATGGTAATCAAAAGTTAATTCTTTCTCCCCTCCGTGTGCAAAACATTTTCAATACTTGATGCACATGTTGAGGGGAGTTCTCGTTCTAAAATATCAAAACAATTCGGTACAAAAAGCTTTGATAATATATCACAAGTATCCGAATTGATTTTCAAATGGTTTTCAATTGGATCCATTGGCGGATGAACAATACCAAATTGACCGACCAACTTTACTTTATGTACGGTGATATAAGGATGATTAGGTTAGGTATTGGTTCCCATGATCCGCGAGAACCGGAGGGATCTACCGAGGACAATCCACTAGTTAGTGTAGAAGTCCTTAGGTATGATGATAAAAGGAGAAAAATGAGATAAGGGAAGAGTGCGGATGAGGCCGAGCTAGTCTGGAATTAACCCAACAAGGTTCTAGCTATGAAGTCTCGGTAAGCTTGAAGGGTTGAAGAATTAAAAGAATTGAATGTGAAAAGGGTGAAAACAAATAGCCCTCCACTTATTCAACCTTAGGGCGAAACCGGGTTCAATTCATATACTCTTGATGGTAACATCGGTATTGAAGACAAGGCGTCATGGACCCGGTGACGACCGCACTTCAACCTCCCAAACCACTCAAGTTCCTCTTAAAGGACTTGTTTCATTCTCACGGGAACCGACATTATCTATCGACTTTCTCTTAGAGATGGTTGATATTGAAGAAGGAGACCTCTCCTAGTCTCCGTTATAGGATCCAAATATGCACAAATTGAGTCTAGATCCACGAGATCATCAATAAATCTCATTAGGACACTTTCAATGAAGACTCTCTGTTTCACAACAATGTGGAAAGAGAGATTATATCTTGAGTCCTCGCATTATCCTTGTGGTATTGCGGAACATCCGAGTGATATGTTTACATATTCACAATGAAGATGGAAAGCCTTCGGAGCCAACATCAAACAAGCTCTGGTAGGTGGCATGTGAGATCTATTTTATAGATCAACCATGTGACAACCGAGCAGAAACAATGGGCGATTCAATTTCTTGAATCAATCTCGTTCGAGTTAGGGATTGACGGATACCTTTGAAAAACCGGTCTTTGTGCTTATAAACTCTTTTCTTTAGCACATCGACCGTGTACTCATTTTTCAAACCAAAGGTATTTTATGATTGATAATTGATTTTCAATAAAACCTTCGTTGTATTGCAAAACAATTTCTATTGAAACAATACGATTGTTTTCAAATCTCTTTCATCAATCGGTGGACTTAAAATTATTGGTTCACTCACTCCGTGTTGTCTTCTTTGAGGCGTTCGGTTTGAGAACGACTAGAACATTGCGAAACCACATCAAGGAGATTCTTAGGAATCCTACGATCACGAGCGATGTTATCTTGATCAGCGGGAACCGTGGGCGTGTACCTCAATTCATCGAAAGTGATCAAAGACATTTTAGATGCGATTTGTTGCTAAGCGTTGTATGCGAGTGCGCCCGACGTTTGCGGTGATCGAGAATGAAGCGGTCAATCCATAGCCGCATGCTCACTTAACACATTTATCTCAAAAGAAATCATGATTAGTGCATCAATGACTCGATATTTTCACTCCATGCTTCGCTTTCTGCTGCGCCAATATCATGAATCAACTAAAGCTTCCGCCACTCGATGAGAAGATATCATGATCCGAATGTGAGCATGTCGGTCCTAAAGTCACAACACCACAATGGATGTCTCGAGATTGTTGATAGGTGATGATCTCCAAAGATGGCTCAAACTTATCATCACGAGGATCGGTAAAGACCTCCACTTGGAATGACCAAACATGCAATGTGAAGAATCAATGACTACGAGCTTATGAGCAAGGACTACATCAAGAATGCAAGATCAACTATTAATGTAAAATCTATTTGTATTCAATGTAATTTTTGATGTATAATTGAGGTGACCTCCTTAGGGAGATTGTTAGGAATTAGAAATTCCTAGTATTAAAGAGTCGGTCACCTCAAGTATATGTAATCGTTAAGCTCGTAGTCGTAGTTCTTTTAAGTTAAGTAGTAATTTAGTTAAGTAACACCGTGGAGGACGGACGGGTCTTTACCAGCTGTATACGATCCATGACCCATAGTGTGGCGATTTGTGTAAGACTATAAATACTCTCTACCTCCCAAGGTAGAGTTGGAACTCATAATAATATCTTTCACTTTCTCTCACTAAGTTCCCTAAACCTCTAACTTTCTCTCTCTAGAATTCCATCTTATTCGCCACCTTGTGTTATGGTTTGATGTGTATGTGAAAGTTATATCTTACATTCTTATCTTGACAAGGGTCAATCTGCTGAAGCATCTTCCAATACTCACGAAGCATCGATATATCGGCTCCACTTCATCGGTGGCAATCATTAGCACGTGAAGCTTCTAAGGTAAGGAAGGCGATCTTGCGAAATAAAAGCAGAAGGCGAGAAAATGCTTAATGAATGAATGCACTACGTGAAGGTGTTTCAACTAACTCTCCCTATGCCTCTTCAAGTCTTACCACACAAGTTCAAGCTAAAAATGCTCCATCTGGGGACCATAATAAGACTGGTGGGAGGAAGAAGAGAATGGCCAAAAGATCTCCTGTGGATCTTGAAGCTGATGACTCCACCTTCATTATAGAAGGGTCTGCTGCTGATTTCCCTGACGGAAACTCAGATGAGGTGGTAGATTGGAAATTGAAGGATGATGAGATGAATGTCATTCATCGAAGGGACTCCACTTCAATGGAATTCACCTTTCTAAAGGAAATTCTACACTTGGTAGACAGGGCAGACTTACTTTCTCTGTTCACTCGTGTTACCACCTATTCGCAACAAGGAACCACAAGGTTACGGAATGTTTTACCGAGGAGATCTTCAAGCCTGTTGAACTCTCACATTCCCAATAGCAAAGCACATTCCATTTGGGAGAACTCACATCGGTGGAAGCTTGAATCACGGAGATTCTATCCTCTCCCTCGTGTGCATGTGCTTGAGACCAAGGGTGGAATCACTATCTACATGTTCTCTGAAAGAAAGTATCCTTTGCCCAAAGACTAATGGAAAAGATCTTTGAGTCGAAATGGAAATTCCTCCGGATCCAGTGGGCAATGAAAGGCGATGCCTTTAACATTGGTGGGATTCATCAAGACTCAACTTCAACAACTGCAATAGGCCTCATCCTCCTCCATATCAGGACACTTGGTACCCTCTGAATTACTTTGTTTGTTGCCTTTTTGTTTATGTATACCTGTCCTTGTTTTGTGTTATTTTTTCTTAGTTAAAAAAAAAAAAAAAAAAAAAAAAAAAAAAACTAACTTTTATGCGGTTTGTATGTTGTCCAATTCGATGGTCTTTAACTCACCGATGTCCCTTGTGTATGTCAAAGAGTTAGCTAGTCCAAAGTGCTGACTTTGGTAAAGACACAACAAATCTGTTGATAGTCAGTAATGGTTTGCTCAAAATCATAGGGTCTGCAACCACCCATGCTTAGCTTCTTGAGGGTTGTATGGTCATCAATTCACCATGGTCTATTCCTTTTGGAATCCAAGAATTGGCTAGCCCACATGTATATGGCATGTGGTAAAGGCAATCAATCCATATTTGGTTCTCAATTCACCAATTCTAAAATTGACTAGTCTGAGCAAGCGGCTACGGTAAAGACAAGACAAATCCGTTTATATGGTTCTTTGGTTTGCCAATAAATCGAGATGGTTATCAATGTACCATAGTTTTCGAACTCAAACATGTGGCTACTCCGGTAGTAATGGCTATTGGTAAAGAGACATCAAATCCATTAATTTCAATGATTCACCTCTCACGAGGAGTTAACACACCGGAAGTGATGAGAATAGTATTGAACTTATATGTTTTGATGTACATGATGTCATATGTTGCTGCAAAGATCCGGTGTACCACAGTTCGGTCATCATAGAGATGTTCTTCTTACGAATCTTTCTTTGCGATCCTCAAAAACACGGACTTTCATAGCTCGAAGTGTTCAAGATATGGAGAGGATCTTGTTTGGAAATTTTTCGTCAAATGGTACAATCCTCAGCGGCATTATCGATCTATCAAGAAAGCTGGAACTTAACCTAGTCAAATTCCGGTTTAGGGAGGATTGTTGGGAATTAAGGTAAACTCGATTACGCGAAGCATCTGCGAATGGATTACGCCGAAGAAGAAAGGATTCTGCTGAAGTACCACTTGAGGAAGTGTTAAAGAATGTCGTGTTCTTCTTTGAAGATGTGAATCCGTGGGAGATAAGCTCGGAATAGAGTAAAAGTCGGCGCCGTATGTATAGGTTGGCGCGTATTATGTAGAGCTTACTCGGAATAAACAATATGATTAACAAAACAATATGATTAGTTGCATGCTTGTCTAAAATGCATGCTTAGTCTATGTTAGTATTAGGGCGTAAATTGTCAACGCTCATTGGGGTTTCTTGCCTATATAAGAAACCAAGTTAGTTTGTAATAGATAAGCTTTTCTCAAGTCTTTCAAGTCTTAAAAACTATCCGAAACATAGAGTTTCTATAATCAAAAGATCCATAGAGGATCAAAGAGTTCTTAGTTAATATAACTTGTATTTACTTTCCGCTTCAAATACGAGTTGTAGAGATCTTCCATTAGTTTGCTTGTGATTACATCGGCAACACTAACGATCTCCGAGTGCTTAAGATCTATCAAGGTCTTTGTGTTCAACACTTGTCGTTTTGTCTCAATAGACAAACCGCTTCTTTGACAAACCGCTTCAGAGAAATGAGACAAACCGCTTAAGAATTGAGACAAACCGCTTTAAGGAACATTCACCCGAGACACAAACCGCTTGATTTGCAAGACAAACCGCCTCAAAGAAATACAATCCGAGTGACAAACCGCTTCAAAGAAACTTTCAAAAACTAAACTTTTCAATCCAAAAACAGTCCAACCACGATGATTCAAGCCTTCCAAACCAAAACCTAAACACTTATAATGATTCTAAACACAAAAGTACTATCAAAATTCAAACTTTAACACTAGAAATGATCCAAATAATGAAAACTACTCAAAACTCATTTAAACCCAAAAACTTATGAAAACCACTAGAAATCCAAGAACATGAAAGATAGATGATCAAACCATGGCTCTTGATACCAATTGTTACTTATTGGTTTTCACAAACACACAATCACACAATATGTATGGGGCGTATGATATGAGTTTTAGAGAGAGAAAGTGGAAGAGAGTTAGGAACTTTAGTGAGACAAAGAAAAATGAATTATGAAAGCTCCAACCCTTTGCCTTGCTAGGCAAAGGGTATTTATAGGTTCATACAAGACACGCCTCCTACGGGTTGTGGATCAGGCATACAGTGGGTAAAGACCCGTCCGTCCTCCACGGTGTTACTTAATAAATTACTTACTAACACTAAATGACTACGACTACGAGCTTTCAAATGAATACATATACTTGAGGTGACCGACTCTTTAACTACCGGATTTTCTAAATCCTAACAACCCGGACTGCCACAATATTTTCATATTAAATAAAACAACACGTTAAAATAAAAATATTACAAAATTTAAATAAAATAAGTATCACACTTAATGTCAAATTTATACAATTTAGAAACTAACAATGTAAAAAAGAATTTAGGGACTAACAATGAAAATTTACTATTCAAAAGAAACTAAAAATGCATAAACACCCTCTTAAGTATGAGTTAATTAACAAGCTATTGTCCTTAGGGACTAACCATGTAAAAAAGGAATTTAAAGACTAACAAAGAAAATTTACTATTGAGTAAAGTCCAAAATACATCCCTGTGGTTTGTCCCGTGTCTCGCTTTACATCCCTAAACTTTTTTTTGGCACAAAACCATCCCTCCGTTAGTAAAGTTGGCACAAAACCATACCTCTGTTAGTAAAGCCAGTCAATGAGGACTAACGTTGCAAATTATTTCTCCGTTATCTCCTAACGGCAGAGAGAATATTTGCATCGCCAGTCCTAAGGACTAACGGTCTAATTTATTTTCGGAAATAAATTGCATCGTTAGTCATAAGGATTAATGGTGCAAATTTTTTTGGAAAATAAATTAAAAGGGGGCCACCACCACCATCACCGCCACCCACCACCACCCAACGCCACCACCACCCACCTCCACCGCCGCCACCCACCACAACCACCACCACCGCCACCACCTCCACCACCACCACTGCCATCACCACCACCCACCGCCACCACCACCCACCTCAATCGCCGCCACCCAACACAACTACCACCGCCACCTCCACCCACCACCACCATCACCGCCACCCACCACCACCATCACCGCCACCCACCACCACCCTACGCCACCCACCACAACCACCACCGCCATCACCACCACCCACCGCCACCACTATCCACCTCCATCGCCGCCACCCAACACAACAACCACCACCACCTCCACCATCACCGCTGCCCACCACAACCATCACCGCTACCCACCACCACCCACCTCCACTGCCACCACCCCGCACAAACATCACCGCCACCGCCATCCACCGCCACTACTACCACCACCAACCACCTCCACCGTCGCCACCATCCGCCACCACAACCACCACCACCTTATTGGCCCATTTTAATTTAATTTCCAAAACAATTTTGCATCATTAGTCCTTAGGATTAACGTTGCAATTTATTTCTGAATATAAATTGTACCGTTAGTCCTTATGACTGACGATGCAAATATTATTTCTTCCGTTAGGAGATAACGAAGAATTAATTGGCACCGTTAGTCTTCATTGACTGACTTTACTAATAGAGGGATGGTTTTGTGCCAACTTTACTAACGGAGGGATGGTTTTGTGCCAAACAAAAGTTTAGAGATGTAAAGCGAGACACGGGACAAACCACATGGATGTATTTTGGACTTTACTCTTTACTATTCAAAAGAAACTAAATCTGCATAAACATCCTTTTAAGTATGAGTTAATTAACAAGCTATTGTCCTTAATTATAAACTAATGATAATTTTTTTTACATATATCGCCTTACTAAACATTTACGTAAACGAAATATGATATTTATTTCCTTAAAAAAATTTCAAAGACTAACAACTAAAACCTAATGACTAATGAAAGGGCTAACAAAGAAAACCTAAGTAATTTACACTTTAGGAACTAATAATGTAAAAATAATAACTTAGGGACTGACAAAGGAAACAAAATGACTAACGGCAGGACTAACTGTAGCACCCCAATTTTTACAATAACGACTCTAATAATATTTTAAGTTTTTTAGTTAACTCATGTTATATTATTAAGGTTCCGTTAGTCATAAGGACCTTTCATGAAAAGAAGTTAATAAAGAAAAAGGATTATCTTTGTAATAGTTCAACTAATAGGGACTAACCTTGCCTAACCTTGAAAATTATATGATAATTTCTTTATAAGATTACTTAATCATGAGGAATGTTTTTACAATAGCGGTGGAACACTGAAGGGGCGGGGGAAGGTGTTGGCCTTCTCAAAAAAGGGAATGCTTGGTTGAAAGTTATGAGACATGGGTAATGGGAAAGCAAATGAAAAATCATGGTTGGTTAAGCTCGATTTTTTGGTTCGGTTCGGTTGTCGATTTGTTTTGCTCAATCCTAGTTTGATGAGTGCTTTGATACCTAATGATGGTAGAATAGAGCAGAGTTCTTGTAAAAGAGTTTGTTAAAGTAAAAACGGTATGACACCACAAAAACTTGACACGTGATATGTATCCAAAGGGAACATTCAAAAATCTTGCTGTGCAATTTGGAATGCAATTTGGGTGGTGAGTGGTGAGCGTTGTGATCTTTACTTCTTGTTTGGCAAGCAACAAGTAGCTTTATCTATTTTTTCAGAATGTTCATTTTCCAACTACAATGAAGTAACATTTAGGAGCGTTGAATACTTATAAGATGTTTTACACAACATGATTACACCTACATCTACGTTACCAAACATTTTTATAGAAAAACTGTTATTGCTCACAGCTACTGCTTACAGACTCAATGTTACTGCTCACTATTACCGTTATTTTTGTCAAACACACTTGTTCTATTTTGGTCTGCATCTTCAACGTCATTTTAATGTGAATAATTCTTTCATTCATTAAACGATTGGCTGAGGACTAGTTTGTTTCTTGTGACAAATTTATACTCCACTATCATTCATCTGAACATTGGCATTGCCTCTATTTCATTTTATTATTTTAACATTCAAATCATGAGTTTAAACATTGGTATTGCATCATTGTCCTTGTCTATGATAAAAAGTGAAACTTTTTTTTTAATATTTTATGTTTATTAAGCTTTTGTATTGGTGGAGTTTAAAAGGAATATGACGTCGATATTAGACTGGGAATTGAGGGGGGGTGTTCGAATGGTGGGATGCGAAGGGGTTGAAGATGGGTGGTGATAAAGAAGGGATGTTAAGGAAGATACATGTTTGGATTTAAGTGTAATAAAAAGGAAAAGGTGTTTGGATTTGGTTGTAAAAATAGATAAGAGGGTGTTTGGGATGTTACTTGCTGACTAGACCATTATAACCTGAAATCTTATGAATTGCCTGAGATTGCAAGAAGAAAAAAGATATATACCTTAAATTGAGGAAAAAAACGTTAAGTATCTTAAATTGAAATTGATGATAGTATTAATATATTTTTATGCAATTTTCCCTTCTAGGAAGTGTTATTTTTCTTTTTGAATTAAATTCAACAGTTGAACGGATGATTAGATTCAATTAACACACATTAAAATTTTCCCCATCCTTGAATCAAGGAGGCATCAAAATCAATTAAACCGCATTTTAAATTACTTTTTAAAGGGTGTTTCTTTTCCACTTAATGAGTGTGCCCAAAATTTGTTTTCTCTTATGAAAGTTCCGCATAAACTTCTCACTCTCAATTAAAAGGCTCAACTAAATATGTCTCCAAACCACTCAATTTATAAAACAACTCCTAAATTTGCATCTGAATCATCATTATCATCATTCATATAATTATTTTCATCTCAATCATTGTCATTAGAGGATTGATCGGTGCAAAACCGTCAAGTTTTCTCACACAAGCCGGCCACTTGTGAATGACCGACCGTAAGAAACTTAAAACAGGTTAAACACCAATGCAATGAAGATCTGGAGAGTATAGTGTTTCCCCGGGTCGTTATGTCCCAGCGAGCTATGCGAAGAATCACCAAACGAATAGTGATCGAGAGATTTGAACAGAAAAAGGGATTTGATATGATTATAACTACAGAAAAAGCTATAAATTACAACGGCTTAAATGCAAATTAAAGGAAATTAAAAAGATAAAAAATATTAAATAAACGCTATCACTATTTGCAAAATGATGTTTTTGATTTTATGTTTTTATAAAACTTGAATTAAAACTACGTGACGTACTAAAGAAAATGTGAAACTAAAGCAATATAAATCCTAAAAATATGAAAATGACATTTTTACAATCCTAAAGATAAAAGAAAATTTATAGAAAAAGAAAATTATTTTTAAAACTATTTATCTAATTATTATTAATTAAAAACTAATTTTAACTATTTAATAATGGCCTAAAATACAAGAAAATATGAAATAAAGTTAGAAAAATAAAATTATGACTTAGAAAATCTAAAATATCAAAGAGAATTTTCAAAACTATTTTATATTTTCTCGATTATTTTCTATTTTTACTAATTTAAAACTATTTAAATCTAATTTAAATTGTGAAAATACCAAATAAAAGGGAAAAATAAGGAAAATTCTTTTTATGATTTTTATATTTTTCTTAAACTGGGAAAATTGAAAAATTATTTTTGGAACTTTTCTTAATTATTTGCAATAAAAGCTATTTAAAAGTGACTAAAAACTATTTTAAATAGAAAAATAGCAAACAATGACCAAAATTATGAAAACTCAGGAAAATTCTAAAATATTAATCTAAATCTATGAAAAATAAGAGATCATAAGCTAATGTGTAAGAAATAAGAGCTGTAGTGCAAACAGTTACCAAATAAGCACTTTAAAATAAGCAAATAAGCTCTAGAATGCACCAATTAACTACAGAAGGTAAATAATACTAAAACTAACTACCAGCAACTAAATACTCCCAATCCTAACCTCTAATAAGCAGATTAACAAGATTAGATGCTAACTGATTTTTATTCAACAGTTTATTAAGGTCCTAAGTTTGAGCTTATTCACAAGCTTATCAGAAAAGCTTGAGTGCAAAACAGATATGTGGTCTTCAAGACCACCCAAGAAACTACAAATGGACCAAATTTGAGACCCTAAAAGTCAGTGTGGAACCTTGTGCAAGGTCATAAGGTCTGCAAAAACCGGTTTACACATGTTTTGACTTTTGAAAAGCAGTTACTTAGTTTGACTAAAATTAGATTTAAGATCAAATGTAGGGTGATGTTGATGAATCTTGATGAAATACAACTTTAACAAGTTGGTTTATCAAATTCTCAACCTATATGAAATGATTTTAGTGCTGGTTTTAACAGATTATGCAAATAAGATCGCTTATGATGAAATGTTGACTTTTGTGAAAACTTATGCAAACTTGAGATGATATGAATGCAAAGAACTAAAGCAAGCCTAAAGCAACCTAACTATCACAATATTCTAACCTCTAGCACGGTTTAAGCACTAATCCAAACACTCCTTTCAAAATCATTATAAATCAACTCTATCAAAATCAATATGATAAGCTCATTCTAACATCAAAACAGATCCAATGCATTAAAACAAAGCTAATATGACAGCAATATTCAACACTATAACAGATCTAAATGAGACAGTAACTTCTACTTAATATTAAGCTAGAAATGAGATGAAGCTTACACTTACAAGAAGTCCAGCCACAATGGCTTGCAAACCAGCTAAAGAACCACTAAACCTAACCCATTTAACATCAAATCAACCCATATTCATCATCATAATCATCTCTGAACCAAATAAGACACCACAGTTGACTTTCGTTGACCAAGAACCAAAATTGTTTGAAACTTAAATGTGAGATTACGGAAAGCTATAAGAAGCTTGAATAAACCTGTTTGAGCTTAAAATAAGTCTTTGAAAGCTTGTACATATGAAATGGAAACCGAAATTTGCAACAAGAACAAATAACATGAAATATGAATACCAACTTGAATTAATGTTTGAAAACAGTTGTCATACACTTAGACAACTTAGTTTGATACAAATGAACTTGAAATTATAACTAAGAATCTACTTTAGACATAAGAATTTAAAAAACGACATATATTTTAAAATTAAACTAACTACTGCCTCTATCTTCCTTCTCTTTTCTTCTTTTTATACTCCAAACATCTTCTCTCACCTCTCTCTTCAAATCCCAGCATTAATCTGAACCATTGGATGCTTTGGAGAGATATTGGCCACTGGATTGAATTTGGCGCCAAAACTGTTTTAACAGCTGGGGAGGGTTGAGTGTTTGGTAGAAGAGGCATTAAATGTATCTTGGCTTGGTGTGAGGTGGAGGGTAGTAGGATGATGATGGAGGGGGTTGAGTGTTAGCAGGTGTGTTGCAGGGTGATGATGAGGAAGGCAACCCGTGAGGGAGGGAAAAGGTGGGTCAAAGGGGTTTGACCGGTGTTTAATATTGCCAGGGGGTCAAAAGTCCAAAAGGTTCAAGTGGCAGGGGGTCATTTGGCTTATGACAAGGTCCAAATGGTATTAAAGGGTTTTAATAAAACAAGGGCCTTTTTGTAATTTCTGAAAATTAAGGGACCAATGCTGCCATTTTATCAAAGTTTCTCCAAGGGACTAAAAGTGACAAGCTTCCATAATACAAGGACCAAACTTGACATTTTCCAATTTCCAAGGACCATTTTTGCCAAATTTGAAACTTGAAGGACCAATTTTGTAATTTCTCAAAACTTTTGACATTTTTCACCAAAGGACTAATTTTGACAAGTTATGATTTTAAAAGGACCTTTGGTGATTTTACTTTTGAAATTAGGTGCTCGGGGACTATTTCGACAATTTTGAAACTTGGGGGTGAAACCGCCAATTATGCAAACTTAGCTCATTTTCATCGATTTTAAACATTTTGCATCTGAAACATATAAAATGCAATTTTAAAATATTTTCAGATTTTGATGCATTTCGAGCATTTTAGGCGTTTTGCGTTCAGATTGACCCAAAATGATGAGTATTTACACACTCATCAATCCCCACACTAAACTATTGCTAGTCCCTAGCAATCTTTTGAGAAAAACTTAATGGATTTGAATCTCTTTACCAAAAGCCATTACTTACGGAGTAGCCAAATGTTTTAGTTCAAGTAAGAACCATGGTACACCGATAACCATGTGATTTTGAGCAAACCACCGACTTCAACGGATTTGATTTGTCTTTACCGAGCCGTTTTCTCTGGACTAGCCAACTCTTAGATAAATTATCAATATTATCTTTGGTGAGCCGATTACCAATTATGGTTTTCTATCGCCTTTACCACAAGCCATAAACTTGCGGGCTAGCCAACTCTTCACTTTTTAGGATATGGTGAGTGAATACCATACAATTTTGGGCAAATTGCAAGCCGTCAACGGTTTGAGATATCTTTACCAAGAGCCGTTTGCTCTGGATTAGCCAATCCTTTTGTTTATTAGACAAGGCGGATCGATAACCAATTGAGTAAGTGCAAAACACTTACTCCAAAAACAAAATTGGCCAAAATGGGGAATCGGGCGGTATAATTACATGATAAAATTATTGAGAATTCCCCACACTTAGAAATGAATATTGCCCTCAATATTCAAAGTACAGCGGTTATGCGAAACAAAGAACGTAAAAGGGAAATACTACGGCCATTATTTTGAAAGATTTTTTTTTTTTTTTGAGAAAACTTATATACACAACATGTGGGGCAACTCCCCCACACTAGGGTGGTACACACGGGTGAAAACCCATGTTTAGCTACTGTTTTTGATTACCGAGTCGCTAGCTTGACTCGACCCCGAATTAATTTGTTCATGGGGAAGTAAAGTGGAAGAGACAATCACCATCGGACTTTCATTCAAGATGTTTGGACAAACATTTGAAGCACGTGAAAGTTCCACACCGATGAGATATACATAGACCCGGCTCAAAAATAATGGTACATGGAAATCTTTGGGATCAAAGATAATGTCTTCATTCCGAAGGAGTGAAGAACGAGAGAAGTGACGAAATATATGAAGAAAAGAAAGAAAATCATGATAGAAATCATGACTAACTCTTCATCCTCAATAGGAGAATTCATAGTTTCATGAATCTCATCGGTTAAGCTTGCTTGATCAAGACATATTATGGGAGTGTCTAGATCAGTAGAAATTATCATACTCCGCGGAGATATGATATGAGTGAGTTCATCGAGAAC
This sequence comes from Chrysanthemum lavandulifolium, assembly GCA_022545495.1. Taxonomy (NCBI): domain Eukaryota; kingdom Viridiplantae; phylum Streptophyta; class Magnoliopsida; order Asterales; family Asteraceae; genus Chrysanthemum; species Chrysanthemum lavandulifolium. Next base: position 67,744,794 of record CM040238.1, read on the forward strand.
TCCATGAAGGTGAATGAATCATATTCGAAATTGATATGAGTGGGTTCACCGGTGAACTCCTCCAATGTAAATGATTCATAATCGGGAGAGAATTATGAGAATGAAAAGTGGTGCGCCACTAATCTTCTCTCCATATTATCAAAACAGAAGGCTTTCATTTCGGATTAGAATCATCGGAAAGAATGTCACTACCCTTAATGGGGATAGGAGATAAAATTGGTTTCTCTTTGAAAGCCTCGATTTTAGAAATGAGAAGATGACATTCAATAATGTAAGACAAAGAGCTTCATCTTTGATTTCGATGTCGATAACTTCATCATTCTCTTCTTCTAAGCTAACAAGCTCGGAAGGTGAATCTTCCACATAAATGATGTCTCCACAAGATAACGAATCATCATCATCGAATCCGAGAACATCTCAACATGATCTTTGGGAAGACAAGAGGGTAGGGATATCACACAAATGCTCGAGAATTCCTGTGACTCTCTTGGGATTGGGACAAGGTTCTCAACACTAGACTTTATGAATTAAATGCGATTCCTTTTTAGGAGCAAGTGTCGAGATGCTCGTCCCCATGTTCGAGAGAGTGAGTGGGAGCTTGGTGTGATAGCGATTGTTTGAGATGGAATCTCAATCTGGGATCTCAACCGACCGAGGAGTTGAGAAATATTATCTTTAAAGGATAAAACTCTCCTCGTCATCGTCATATAGAGCCGCCTTGAGAAATTGGGAACGCCTTAGAGCCGCATGCTCTAGGACTAATAATTCTTCCCTAGATTTGCGAGCCTCTCGTTCTTCTCGTTCTTGACTAGCAATTCTCCATGGTCTTTTCACCACTCACTTGATTCTTAAAGTTACTAATCATATCATCAAGTGTTTTCATTACGGTTTCAAAATCTTGGGAGATTTCTTGAGACAACGGCTCGGTGGAGTTTGAACCGTATGGTCTTTGTGGAGGTTGGCAATTGTCAAACACAGAGAGTCATGATTGTTACAAGGAAATGGATTCCCTATTTGACAATCGAGCTGAAGTGGGGACCTCCACAGTTCTCCTCACAACAAGATAAAGCTGTTGGTGCAGGCCGGTGAATCATATGGATATTGGTCATAACCAAAGTTACGAGCATTACCGGAAACTGTTCATAGACAAACGTGTTTCCGATTGACAATCAAATTCTAGGTGAGGACCTCCACAAAATTCACAGCGGTATGTTGATTATATGAAGATAAGTCGGGTGTGGTGGGTAATCGGAAAAGTTTGAGGGTCGCTAAATGAGTTCGGATTAGGATCATAATCAAATGAATTCCTCGAACCACAAAACAAACAACTCCGTTATGAATATCATTACCACATTGTACACATGCGTACACCAACGATGTGGTGAACCAAAAGAGGTTCACCACAACCGATGCAAGGAATAAGCGACTTCATTTGAGAGTAATGAGAAAGAATCGGTTCATTCAAAGAATCAACAAAACCAATATGGTGATCCGAATGACTATCAAGTCTCGAAGAACATTTTGAAAATCCGGAGGTGGGACAAGTGGTGTGCTCGAGAGCTAGCAATTTCCACCACTTCCGTTATGGTCTCTGGTTACGGTTCTTGAGAAGCGTGAAGATTAGGCAAGTCATTCTTCTTTGGTCACCGGTCTAAATTTCGCATGTTTGCTTTTAACCGTAAATCGTGAAAGTTTAGGATCAATTCTAGACGGCTTAGGAGCAATTGAGGGTTTAGATCTTTGGATAACCGTAGGTTGGACGTGTTAGTACTTCCATTATCGGAGGAAGTACCGGTCCTTTGTCACCCGGTTTCTCGTTCCATTTCCTACGCGAATTAATGGATCATCACGAACAACACGAATTCTTGACAATTGTGATAAAGTCTCAAGTTTTTCAACTTCGTCCCGAGTCGTCGGTCGAGAGATTCCATGAGAATGGAAGAAGTTAGAATCAAGCGGATGAGGGTAAAGGGATAAAGAATCAAAAAGGGTAAGAGGGTAAAGAAGAATATTTTGGTATTTTTGAAAAACATTTTGCAAAACAAAGAATGAAAATCTTTTGGATTTTGATTTTAAAAGAAAATATAAGCACATACGGATGGTATAAACAAGGAGTGAATATTCAAATCACTAATCTGCTAAGCGGAAGATAATCAAGACAGCTGACTCCCGTGGCGCTAAAAATTTGATCGGTGCAAAACCGTCGAGTTTTCTCATGTGGCCGACCACTTGTGAATGGCCGACCGTAAGAAACTTAAAACAGGTTAAACACCAATGCAATGAAGATCCGGAGAGTATAGTGTTTCCCGGGTCGTTATGTCCCAATGAGCTATCGAAGAATCACCAAACGAATAGTGATCGAGAGATTTGAGCAGAAAAAGGTTTGATATGATTATAACTACGAAAAAGCTATAAATTACAACGGCTTAAATGCAAATTAAAGGAAATTAAAAGATAAAAATATTAAATAAACGCTATCACTATTTGCAAAATGATGTTTTTGATTTTATGTTTTATAAAACTTGAATTAAAACTACGTGACGTACTAAAGAAAATGTGAAACTAAAGCAATATAAATCCTAAAAATATGAAAATGACATTTTTACAATTCTAAAGATAAAAGAAAATTTATAGAAAAAGAAAATTATTTTTAAAACTATTTATCTAATTATTATTAATTAAAAACTAATTTTAACTATTTAATAATGGCCTAAAATACAAGAAAATATGAAATAAAGTTATAAAAATAAAATTATGACTTAGAAAAATCTAAAATATCAAAAGAGAATTTTCAAAACTATTTTTATATTTTCTGATTATTTTTCTATTTTCTACTAATTTAAAACTATTTAAATCTAATTTAAATTGTGAAAAATACCAAATAAAAGGGGAAAAATAAGGAAAATTCTTTTTATGATTTTATATTTTCTTAAACTGGGAAAATTGAAAAATTATTTTTGGAACTTTTCTTAATTATTTGCAATAAAAGCTATTTAAAAGTGACTAAAAACTATTTTAAATAGAGAAAAATAGCAAACAACGACCAAAAATTATGAAAAACTCAGGAAAATTCTAAAATATTAATCTAAATCTATGAAAAATAAGAGATCATAAGCTAATGTGTAAGAAATAAGAGCTGTAGTGCAAACAGTTACCAAATAAGCACTTTAAAATAAGCAAATAAGCTCTAGAATGCACCAATTAACTACAGAAGGTAAATAATACTAAAACTAACTACCAGCAACTAAATACTCCCAATCCTAACCTCTAATAAGCAGATTAACAAGATTAGATGCTAACTGATTTTTATTCAACAGTTTATTAAGGTCTTAAGTTTGAGCTTATTCACAAGCTTATCAGAAAAGCTTGAGTGCAAAACAGATATGTGGTCTTCAAGACCACCCAGCAAACTACAAATGGACCAAATTTGAGACCCTAAAAAGCTGTGTGGAACCTTGTGCAAGGGCTGCAAGGTCTGCAAAAAACTGGTTTACACATGTTTTGACTTTTTGAAAACAGTTACTTAGTTTGACTAAAATTAGATTTAAGATCAAATGTAGGACTGATGTTGATGAATACTGATGAAATACAACTTTAACAAGCTGGTTTATCAAATTCTCAACCTATATGAAATGATTTTAATGCGGTTTTAACAGATTATGCAAATAAGATCGATTATGATGAAGTGTTGACTTTTGTGAAAAACTTATGCAAACTTGAGACAGATATGAATGCAAAGAACTAAAGCAAGCCTAAAGCAACCTAACTATCACAATATTCTAACCTCTAGCACAGTTTAAGCACTAATCCAAACACTCCTTTCAAAATCTGTTATGCAATCAACTCTATCAAAATCAATATGATAAGCTCATTCTAACATCAAAACAGATCCAATGCATTAAAACAAAGCTAATATGACAGCAATATTCAACACTATAACAGATCTAAATGAGACAGTAACTTCTACTTAATATTAAGCTAGAAATGAGATGAAGCTTACACTTACAAGAAGTCCAGCCACAATGGCTTGCAAACCAGCTAAAGAACCACTAAACCTAACCCATTTAACATCAAATCAACCCATATTCATCATCATAATCATCTCTGAACCAAATAAGACACCACAGTTGACTTTCGTTGACCAAGAACCAAAATTGTTTGAAACTTAAATGTGAGATTACAGAAAGCTATAAGAAGCTTGAATAAACCTGTTTGAGCTTAAAAATAAGCTGCTGAAAGCTTGTACATATGAAATGGAAACTGAAATTTGCAACAGTAACAAATAACATGAAATATGAATACCAACTTGAATTAATGTTTGAAAACAGTTGTCATACACTTAGACAACTTAGTTTGATACAAATGAACTTGAAATTATAACTAAGAATCTACTTTAGACATAAGAATTTAAAAAACGACATATATTTTAAAATTAAACTAACTACTGCCTCTATCTTCCTTCTCTTTTCTTCTTTTTATACTCCAAACATCTTCTCTCACCTCTCTCTTCAAATCCAAAGATTAATCCGAACCATTGGATGCTTTGGAGAGATATTGCCATGGATTAATTTGGCGCCAAAGCTGCTTTTAACAATTTGGGAGGTTGAGTGTTTGGTAGAAGAGGCATTAAATGTATCTTGGCTTGGTGTGAGGTGGAGGTAGTAGGATGATGATGGAGGGTTGAGTGTTAGCGGGTGTGTTGCGGGGTGATGATGAGGAAGGCAACCCGTGAGGGAGGGAAAGGTGGGTCGAAGGGTTTGACGGTGTTTAATATTGCGGGGGTCAAAAGTCCAAAAGGTTCAAGTGGCGGGGGTCATTTGGCTTATGACAAGGTCCAAATGGTATTAAAGGGTTTTAATAAAACAAGGGCCTTTTGTAATTTACGAAAATTAAGGGACCAATCTTGCCATTTTATCAAAGTTTCTCCAAGGGACTAAAAGTGACAAGCTTCCATAATACAAGGACCAAACTTGACATTTTCCAATTTCAAGGACCATTTTGCCAAATTTGAAACTTGAAGGACCAATTTTGTAATTTCTCAAAACTTTTGACATTTTCACCAAAGGACTAATTTTGACAACTTATGATTTTAAAAGGACCTTTGGTGATTTTACTTTTGAAATTAGGTGCTCAGGGACTATTTCGACAATTTTGAAACTTGGGGGCTGAAAGCGCCAATTATGCAAACTTAGCTCATTTTCATCGATTTTAAACATTTTGCATCTGAAACATATAAAATGCAATTTTAAAATATTTTCGATATTTGATGCATTTCGAGCATTTTAGGCGTTTTGCGATTCAGATTGACCCAAAAATGATGAGTATTTACACACTCATCAAGGATCATCATCTTCAACTATAACAATTTTAACATGCATTGTTAATAAATATTTTGGCAACTAGGTGCAGTTTTGTTTACAAAAGTTTATATTTTCATTAATTGGTGATAGGCGTTTGCTCTTTCATTTGAATGGTTTTTTTAAAGAGCTCAAAGGACGAGCCCAAAAAGATATATACAAAGACAATCCAACAGAAAATCGTAAAACTAGGAAAGTCCTAAATCATTCGGCTGATGAACCCATAAATTCATGAGCGAGAGCTAAAGGGAGCACGATTAAATATCCATATGAGGGATAACCTTTTCACAACATGGAAAATGTCTTCATGACGAGCTGAAGTCGCTACTTCAATAGATGGCGCATGAATGATTTTATTTCTCCATGCCCAAACAGGCCAAATGAGAGTCAGACACACCACATGGAAAAGTTTAGACACCCTCTTATCTTCAAAAAACCAGAAATTCCTTTCAAAATAACATCTAAACCGGGATTGAAAGAACCCAGAGCCTTCCACCAATTCCAAATATTAAGCCAAACAATCTTGATTTTTGGGCATGAGAAAAAATAATAGTTCGTAGATTCCATGTGTTCTTCACAAAAAACACAACAAGGGTTTTGAACACGAAAACCTTGGTGCGCAAGATTAGCTCGAGTGGGGAGACGATCTAAAAAAACCCGCTAAGCAAATATATTAACCTTTCGAGGGACCCATGAGTTCCAAAAAAACAACCGGTCCATATCACTAACATCATAAGCAAGTAACTTCTTTCGTATAAAGAAAACAACATGTCCATATCACTAACACCAGAAGCAAGTAACTTCTTTTGTATCATCTTTAGCTTTTACAATCTAATAATAATTGATGCAACATCTCTAGGTTCTTTATGCAACATCTTTAGCTTTTATAATCTGATAAAAATGTATCATCAATTATTATGCAACATCTCTAGGTTTTCCATTAGAAGACGTGTTTGATCACCTCTTCTTTCTCCCAAACAAGATCAATGTTTCTCACGTATAGTCATAATCAACCATTGTGATAGGAGTGTTGTTTTCGTAAGAGAATTTTTATTTCTTTAGTTTTTTTTAAAAAAAAGATAAGATTGATAAGCTTAAATAAATCAGCCATTGTGATGGGAGTGTTGTTTTCGTAAGAGAATAAGAAAGAAAAGAAAATATTGATAAGCTTAATTATTCTACCAATATATTTCGACAAAAGGAAAAAAGAAAGATTGATAAGCTTAATTTTCTTTGGCCAAAAAAGATTGATAAGTGTGGAAAACTAGAAAGGGGGGGTTGAATAGTTTTACCAATTAAGACTTCCTTTTAAACTATTTAGATCGACTTATGTCAATCTATTTGGTTGTGTGTGTTGGATGTTGATAAACAAGCATATAAAGATATGTAATGAAAAGATAAGAGTAAGAAGCACAAAACCACAACGCGAGTATTTATAGTGGTTCGGCTACAAGGACACCTTCCTTGCCCTACTCCACTCCCCGAGTCACCTACTAGAGAGTTCGTAAACACTACACCAATCTCCTTATGGCGGAGAAGCCTTCACAACGTCGCCTACCCTTTTTCCGGTGTTAGGCTAACCACCGGGTTCTTTTCACTCCAAGGTGAACCAAACCTACACAACGTCGCCTACCCTTTATAAGGTACTAGGCTAAGTACCTAGTTCTTTCACACCAAGGTGAACTACACCTTCACAACGTCGCCTACCCTTTATTAGGTACTAGGCTAAGCACCTAGTTCCATTGCAATGGAGGAACTACTACCACACTACACCAACGACTAATCCCAAAGGAGATCTACTCTTTACAACATCATCAAGGACATCAATATCCTTGGATCTAATGCTAGTCTATCTAGTACATCAAAACACACCATATCGAATGTACATCTAAGGCACCTTCGTTAATGCCTTTGACTAGATCTACAAGACACCTTTCACTAATGTCTTGTGTCTTCACTAAGCAACTTTCACTAATGCTTCAAGTCTTGACTTCTAAGCACCTTTCACTAATGCTTCTTGTCTTGACTTCTAAGCACCTACCACAAGTGCTTATGCTATGAGCGATAGATACTCTTCACTAATATCTTCGTCTTGACACTTGAGACACCTTTCACTAATGTCTTCAACACTACACTTCTTTGAAGAAATAAAGGAATCATCAACAAGAAGACTTGATGGCCTTGATGATGAGGAAGCTTGGCAACTCATGGACTTGAGCTTGCTCGACTTCAAAGGTGGTGATCTTGCCTTTAAGAGGAACCTAAAAGATCACACAAAACAAAACTACAAACATAGATCTCTTGGATCTAAGGTTAGTGAGATTTAACTCGGGGAGAAAGTGTGTTAGAAAGGGTGAGAAATAATGAAGAAATGGCTTACTATTTATAGAGGAAAAATCCTCGGTTCCGGATCCCACAGATCCCTTCCACAAGGGATCCGTCTAGCGTTAAGCTAGGGATCCGTGGGATGCTCCCTTTTACCCATGGGTATTTTGGTTATGGGTCATGGGTTGAACCATGGATCTTTGGCTAGATACAATGTATCTTTGAGTGCAATGCACTTGGTCACTTGGGTATGGGTTGATCCATGGGTTATGGATATCATCCATGTATGATATAAGCATGATGTCATGCAATGGGTTATGGGTCAAGATCCATGGGTTATGGGCTTTGGGTTGTACCCACTACATTCAATGTATTTGCCCAATGGGTTGTGATACTTAAGTTTCTACCCATTTATATTACCCAATATACTACATACTAGTTATGTGTATATTTTATCCAAATATGTAAACACTAGTTGTTGTACATATGTATTACTTAAATCATAAAATCACTTATACTTGTTTTAGTGTTTTATGTGAAAATGTGAATAAGTTAGAAACTATTAGTTCAAACCATTTACGTATTTTATTTGTTTCGTTAATATGATTTTACGTTTGTTATCGACAAAACATTAGAGGATCGTAAAATATAAATAAACGCTTTTACGGCTTATTTGTATTAACAATCTCCCCTTTTGTTGATGACAAAACATAAAATTATTTTAAGGAAAAGCTAAAATTGTAAAAGTTTGAATTTGTAGTTTTACTTTCTTCTCCCCTTTTGTCGAAACAAAAGTGTTTGAAGAAAGCAACACATCGTTTTTTAAGAAAACCATGTGAAAGAAGTAAAAGTAAAAAGAAATAGAGAGGAAGTAACGAGAAAGGATCTCGTCGTTACTCCCCCTTGACGAGTCCATCCCTAAGTAAGGGCGTCAAGAAACTAATTCTAACCTAGTTCATTTGCAATTAACTTTTGCAAAGGATTACGTCTATGTGACTGGTGTGCTCCCCCTAGATGATTGCAATTATGCAACGGGAAGTCATGAAATATAAATCTAAGATTGCAAGTAATTTGCAATGTATTGCTTTGACATAAAGCTCCCCCTAGCTTTAGGATGTCAAAGTCTTCATGTGTAAATTGAATGACTACAAAACAAAGATTAGAAAGCAAGTATAATTCACAATTTCCTGCAAATGTGATTCAAGTTAGTAGAAAGAAAACTTTCTGTCTCACGGATCCCACGGTTCCCTCATAGTAGGGATCCGTCTAGGCAATACTGAGGGATCCGTAGTAGCTGATTAATTTCAGCAATGGTGATATAACAAGTAATGTTATCACAAAAATGAGATATGAATACAAGGTAATCATATGCTCAGAAAAATAACAAGTAGCATGTAATTCCATTTAATAAAACTAGAGTTATGATATACATGACTCTAAAAACTAAGAAAATAGACAATACATGACTAGGAATTTCTAGACCAACTAATGCTTGATGCTAGGACACCACTAAAATCTTCTACCTCAAGTTTTGTTTAGGTTTAATCTCGTCGAAACGTTCGAGGAGATGATAGAACATGAAACGTTGGTCTTCTCGTACTTCATGTATCAAACTTTCAACATGTTGACAATGATAGCAATCTTTGTCATGGCTAGGTAGTGGTGGTGGAGGAAATGAAATAGCTTGATGCGAAGGATCAAGTGAAGCGGCTTGTGGAGCTTCAAACGATGGAGGGATTGGTGGAGGTACATTTGAGAATGACTCAACCAAGAATGATGGTGGTGGTAGAGAAGTGTCAACTTCCATATGATCGGGTGGTTGACTTTGATGATTTCTCATAATCCAAATAGGATTATATGATGGAAACGGCGAAAAGGAAGCCGGAGCAAGTGTTGACTCAACACCTTGATTTTGAACCATTATTCCTCTAATGAGGAGAATGTTGTCGTGAGCGGATGAGGCGGCCTAGGAGGCAAGTCCTCTAAATTGTAGAGGTGTGGTGATGATAGTGGGGATGTAAATGAAATAGCTCTAGGAACCAATGGTGATGGTTTAGTGGAGATAATATTGTTTGGCCTAGGAGGTATGGTGGTGTTTGGCATTGGTAGTTTTGTGGGTACTATCCTTTTAGGAATTGGTTTAATTGGATGAGGAAGAATCCTATCATTTGTTGGCTTGACCGGAGATGATTCGGTTGAAGAGATTTCGTGTATAACACGAGCCTTTTTCATGGGTGGTTCTTTGGTGGATAAGTTACTTCTTGGGGTTTTCCTCATGATGAGATGATTTCAAGAGGTTGCAAGAGCTGAAAGTTAGAATGAGAGTGATGACTATGGAGGTTCTAGCAAAGTGGTTTATAAACCAAGAGATTTGGCAAGTGCATTTAAGCCTTAAGCCACTAGGATTCATTGGAATGTGATGATTAACATGCACAAGAATCAACTTCAGAGGTTGTCTTGATCTAGGAATTCATTTAAGATGAGATGGAGTGTTTGAGTTAGGAAGATGAGTTGAAATGATTGATTAAGCAAGATTTGACATAAGCGTCATCCGGATCCCGTGTTCCTTCCTCGAGGGATCCGTCTAGGCTAATCCTAGGGAACCGGCTTTCGTGATTATGAAATAGTGGAAATGATGTTTCTAAGATCTAAGACCTATATCATCTTGAGTGTATAAGTCCTCCTAAGTGTTTTAAATGAAGAGGTGCTTGAGTACTTGAAGGAAATGAATGATGTAGCTAATGATTGTTATTTATGGAAGGATTTGGAACTTTCAAGAGTACCAATGGATGAGCAAGGATGACACTAATAATGTAGAGTGTCAATTGAAGCTAAATGATCCTAGAGATCAGGTTGTGTCTTAGGATAGTGTTTTGAAAAATATCCTAGAAGCTTTGAGATGGAAAAACTAGATTTTGATCAACTTTGATCAATTTTGAGATGAGGATGATTTATGATCAATTTTGTCATAATCGAAAGATTTCTAAAACTAGATGTGAGGATAAAAAATGAAGTGTGAGTTTAAGGCGGAAGAGTAATGGATTAAAAAGCGAAGCGGTAGATCTACAAGCTTCTTAGAGTGTGATCTAGGTGAGTTATGTAAAAGATCAACCTATCTTGATAAGGACTTAATTTGCCTTAAGACACTATGTTTAGTTTAGTGTGAGGTATTCTAAGAATATGGTTGAAATATAATGCTTGCAATTGCATTTTCTGTTTGCCGGATCCCACGGTTCCCTAAGTGTAGGGATCCGTCTAGCACAATCTTTGGGATCCGCCTATCTGCTCAGCAGGACCTTTACTAAAGGTATGCAATGATCTTGACAATGCATTATATCTCAAGAATAGTCTAAAGGAGTTATAATACTAAGATATCAATTGTAAGATGTTTTATTTCATGAAGGAAATTGGATTACATTGATAGAGCACGAATAAAAGAGAATTTGATCCAATTTTGGAATTCTACTAGGTTTCTTGAGTTTTTCACTAGGAGGATCATTATGTGGTTGATGAGTGTTGGTGGAATCAAGAATGAAGAAAGTCTTCATGAGAGATATGTTTAGCGGTTCCATCATCTTGTTCACAAGTACATACAACGGACTTTGAAATTGAGGATGGAAGTGCATAACATTATGATAGAGGTTGTCAAGAACATTCCATAAGGGATGAGTTTATTCTTGGAGCCTTGAAGATTTGCAATTCGCCTTGCGAAGAAGTAGGCGAGATTGTATGGTTGTTGTGTTAGCAAACGATTACAACATGTGAGCACAACAAGCGGGAAGAATTTCTCGATTTCCCTAAGACTCCAAAAATTTTCATGTAGGATGAGTGCAAGAGGCTTGTACTCTTCTCGGATATCCTTGTAAAGATAATGTTTGGATCGGAGTAATATGGTCGAGGTTTGCATATTATGCGATTTAAATCTTCCGGAGAGGGTATGTGTGAACAATATGGACTATTTTCTTCACGAAAGTTGAAGAGAGAATCAAGAGACCAATCTTCGGTGAAGGCACATTTTCCATGATTTGGAATCCGGAGGATGTGAGCAAAATGCCCAAGGGTTAGAGTGAACTTTTGGTTTTTGATATAAAACCAAAGAGATAGAGAGCGATCCTCGTTACGAACGAGTTCGACTTGACGGAAGAATTCCATTATAAACCTTAGACATATCTTCTCGTTGATTTCAAGAAGACATTCTAGTCCTATGGCTCGGAAGGAGGTATTGATACCTTCTTCGAATTGTAGAGAGGTGTCTACAATACATCCTTCATGGAAGTGACGGGTTTCGAGATTGTTGAACCCACGGACATGATTGCCAAGTGTGTTGGGCTCAAGAGAGATGTTAGGAGTGTAGACGCTAGTGAGTGAAAAATCAAACTCGTATTCATGCGTCATAGTTGATCCTATAGAAGTGATGGGTTAATAAGAGGTGATGTTTATGGTCAACCTATAATTAACTAACGTTTTTATTATATTTTTATTAACAATGGTTTTTAAACAAGAAAGATACTTGACTCACTTATGGTTTTGACATTTTAGTGGAGTATTACTTCTAGAAGAAAAAATGGTTTTTAATTTGCATGAAAAAGCTGTTCTCCAATGGGGCGGATCCCACGGTTCCTTTTCAAAAGGGATCCGGCTAGTATAACTTTCGGGATCCGTCGATCCAGTAGTAGCAAATGCATTAGATAAAAACATAGGTTTTTATTTTTATACCACGAAAGTGTTTTATCCTACATTTTCTTTTAGCATGCATTCATGACTTCTAATGTATCACGAAGGAATATGAAACATATAAATCACAAGAAAATAAATAATAACAAAGATAACAAGATTATTAGTAATATTGCATTTCAATACTAAGGATGATACAAAGGATTGGGTATATGATCCCAATGTAGATTAACAACACAAAGTAAATGTCTCCATATGTGAACTTCATCATAGGAAACACAAGTGCGATGAGTGTTAAGGCGATGAGCACAAGTGCGATGTAAACCATGTTGATGACGGATCTTCTTGGTTTCGGTTTAGATGGAATGAGGAGGAATATGAAGTTTTTGAGTGAGAGGAAATTTTTAAAATTGGAAGATTTGAAAAAGTGTGGATTTGATAGATAGGTCGACGGTGGGAGTTTTTATAGGGAAGGAGGAATTTTTGAAATTCGTGTTTTTGTTTTATTATTGAATTAAAAGAAAAACAAAACATAAGTTTTATATACCACGACTTTAGACGAGAATTAAGACACGTATGTAAGAAAAAGGCTTCCTAATGAAGCTTCATGTAAAACATGTAATTTGCACAAAAGATAATCATATAAATACCTAAATAGGTATACTTAATTATCAAGCAAAGAAAAAGAGAATCATACCTTTAGCGCACTTAGGAATGTCTTTACAAATGATACAACAAATGTCACTTAGACTATTCCTGCTCCTTTATGTTTAAGATACCTTCTTAAGGAAGGTATTCTTGTTACCAGCGACTCCTAAAGCTTGGTGGGTATGAGCTTGGACTAATCAACATGACAAGGAAGATTAGTGCAAACAACAAAAATATATAAAAAAAAATGTTGTTTATCGAATCAACATCCAAACATATAGTTTTAAAAGACATGTTGTTTGTTTTATGAAAACCTTCTTTGTAGTTTTCAATTAACCATGGATCGTATTAAGTTTTTAAAGTACAATATACTTCAAGAAACTTGGTAACGAAGCTCGATGCCAATTGTGGAAAACTAAAGGGGGTTGAATAGTTTTACCAATTAAAACTTCCTTTTAAACTATTTAGATCGACTTATGTCAATCTATTTGGTTGTGTGTGTTGGATGTTGATAAACAAGCATATAAAGATATGTAATGAAAAGATAAGAGTAAGAAGCACAAAACCACAACGCAGTATTTATAGTGGTTCGGCTACAAGGACACCTTCCTTGCCCTACTCCACTCCCGAGTCACCTACTCGAGAGTTCGTAAACACTACACCAATCTCCTTATGGCGGAGAAGCCTTCACAACGTCGCCTACCCTTTTTCCGGTGCTAGGCTAACCACCGGGTTCTTTTCACTCCAAGGTGAACCAAACCTACACAACGTCGCCTACCCTTTATAAGGTACTAGGCTAAGTACCTAGTTCTTTCACACCAAGGTGAACTACACCTTCACAACGTCGCCTACCATTTATTAGGTACTAGGTTAAGCACCTAGTTCGATTGCAATGGAGGAACTACTACCACACTACACCAACGACTAATCCCAAAGGAGATCTACTCCTTTACAACATCATCAAGGACATCAATATCCTTGGATCTAATGCTAGTCTATCTAGTACATCGAAACATACCATATCGAATGTACATCTAAGGCACCTTTCGTTAATGCCTTTGACTAGATCTACAAGACACCTTTCACTAATGTCTTGTGTCTTCACTTCTAAGCACCTTTCACTAATGCTTCAAGTCTTGACTTCTAAGCACCTTTCACTAATGCTTCTTGTCTTGACTTCTAAGCACCTACCACAAGTGCTTATGCTATAGACGATAGATACTCTTCACTAATATCTTCGTCTTGACACTTGAGACACCTTTCACTAATGTCTTCAACACTACACTTCTTTGAAGAAATAAATGAATCATCAACAAGAAGACTTGATGAGCCTTGATGATGAGAAAGCTTGGCAACTCATGGACTTGAGCTTGCTCGACTTCAAAGGTGGTGATCTTGCCTTTAAGAGGAACCTAAAAGATCACACAAAACAAAACTACAAACATAGATCTCTTGGATCTAAGGTTAGTGAGATTTAACTCAGGGAGAAAGTGTGTTAGAAAGGGTGAGAAATAATGAAGAAATGGCTTACTATTTATAGAGGAAAAATCCTCATTCCCGGATCCCACGGATCCCTTCCACAAGGGATCCGTCTAGCGTTAAGCTAGGGATCCGTGGGGCGCTCCTTTACCCATGGGTATTTTGGTTATGGGTCATGGGTTGAACCATGGATCTTTGGCTAGATACAATGTATCTTTGAGTGCAATGCACTTGGTCACTGGGTATGGGTTGATCCATGGGTTATGGATATCATCCATGTATGATATAAGCATGATGTCATGCAATGGGTTATGGGTCAAGATCCATGGGTTATGGGCTTTGGGTTGTACCCACCTACATTCAATGTATTTGCCCAATGGGTTGTGATACTTAAGTTTCTACCCATTTATATTACCCAATATACTACATACTAGTTATGTGTATATTTTATCCAAATATGTAAACACTAGTTGTTGTACATATGTATTACTTAAATCATAAAATCACTTATACTTGTTTTAGTGTTTTATGTGAAAATGTGAATAAGTTAGAAACTATTAGTTCAAACCATTTACGTATTTTATTTGTTTCGTTAATATGATTTTCGTTTGTTATCAACAAATGATGAGTGTCTAAATACTCATCATTTTGTACAATCTAAACCGCAAAATCATCCGAAACACTCAAAATGCATCAAAATGATAAAAATATCACAAATCGTTGTTTTATGTGTTTTAAATGCAAAAGATCAAAATCGATGAAAACGTATCAAGTTTGCAAAATTGGCGCTTTAGTCCCCAAGTTTCAAAAGTAGTCAAAAGGTCCTGGTATATCAAAATAAAGAAAAATGTCATTTAAGGTCCATGGGATTCAAAAGTTGTCAAAACAAACCCTTGAAGTATAAAATTTGCAAAACTACAACTTTGGTCCCTCAAGTTTGAAAAATGTCAAAAAAAAGGTCCTTGGAAATTGGAAATTGGAAATTGTCAAGTTTAGTCCTTATACTATTGGAGCTTGTCACTTTTAACCCTTGGATCAACTTTTCAGAATTGGCAGCAATGGTCCTTATAATTTCAGAATTTACACATCAAGTCCTTGTATTTAAAACCCTTTTATACCTTTTTGGACTAGTCAAATCCATTGTGACCCTGCCACTTAAACAATTTGGACCCCCCCTTGATATTAGCACCGCAGTCAAATCCCAAAGTCAAACAGACACCCCTACCGCGCCTTTTTCTCCTTCTTCCCAACACTAGCCTGCAACACCAAACCTACCCATCCCCTCCTCACCTTTCCACCTTTCTTGTTCCCCTCTCAACATCCTTCCAATAGCATTTAATGCCCTTCACTCCCACACTCAACACTCAACTGCTCAAAACACTTTTTCCCGCCAAAACCAATCAAGGGCCATGATCAACTTCAAGTCATCCAAAGGCCATAAACAAAAGGTGGGATTTGCTCAGACCATGAGAGAGAAGCTCTTGGATATAAAAGGAAGGAGGGAGAAGCATTGAAAGAGAGTTAATTAGTTTTAAAGTTTTCTTTATATGTCGTTTTTTTATAAAGTTATCTAAATTAGTGTATTAGAATGTAATTTTAAGTTTCATTGAACTCAAAGCAATCCACTTTGTCACTGTAATTCATTTCAAGTCTTAATTTCAAGTTTCATTTACATTTCATGTTTTAAAGTTCACTGTTGAAGAGCTTAATTTCAAATTATCACATTTAAGTTTCTATTAGCTTATTTTTAAGTTAAACCAGGTTAACTTGAGTTTGTTTAAGCTTTTGAATAGCTTAGAATTCAGTTTCAATCAAATTTGTCATATGGTCAACACAAGTCAACTGTGGGCTCAAACTGAAAAAGGAAATGGGTATTGGGTTGATGCAGCTGGATTTTGGGTTGGTTTAGAATAGTTTAGCATAGTGGGATTCGGTTTTAGCCTGCAATCCAAGCCGGACCCATGTGAGTTTGTATGTCGGTTGTCATTTTCAATCTATTTTGCATAATTGGTTTTGTACATGTATCTCGTGCTTACATCCGGTTTAGTCTTGTTTATTTAATGGTACTTAGAGTAGTTAAACTCCATTTGATCTATTTCACTAGCTTGTTCATCGATTGGCTTCATTTTCATTGCAAATCTGCTTTTAAAGTAGTGTTTGGTTTATCGTTTTAAACCGCTTTAGAGGTCTAAATGATGGATTAGGTCAGTTGATGTAAGCTTGTTATAGTCATTTGAGGTCATATCTCGTGTTTGTTATCTTGTCATTTGTGCCCTAAGTCAAAACAACCATTCCATCGGTCTCATTTGTATAATGTTGAAATCAAGAACTATAATCACAACATATAGGTTTAGAAGTTGTTTAACTAGCTTGTTTCAGCTTGCATTACATCATGTTTAATCTGCATTAGTTCTATATTGGATCTTAAATTTCACAAAAGTCAAAACTAGCAACTGCTTTTGAAAGTCAAACCGTCGAATAAACCGATTTGTGCTAAACTTGCGACTTATGCACGTTGTTTATTTCTTATTATTAAAGCTCAAATTTGGTATGTTAACTCTTTGCCGGTGGACTAGAGAACCACAGTTTTAGTTTTTTCATTAGCTTATTAAATAAGCAGTTACATTAGCTTAACATAGGTACCTGTTATCTGTTTTTACATCAGCTCTCACTGTCCCATTTGGGCAGTTAACCTTTGATCTTTATCTTCTTCAATAATAGCCCTCATTAGCTGAAAATTTGGATAAGTACACTCTGCTAGGTGGGCTTGAGTCCCATACTTTTGGTTTTCATGTTAGCTTATGGGATAAGCTGATGTAGCACTAAAGTGTAGGCGTGCCAATTGTTTGCTAGAGTAGCATTTAGCTTAAATCTTGGTAGAATGCTGTTTAGGTGTTAGGAGTAGGTTCTGTAAGTTGCCTTAGATTGGTTTTAGTATACCTTAGCTTATATAATCATTTGGTACTGTTTAGTGCTTATTAGCTTATTTTCTCATGCTTATTCCCCATCAGTTTGCATAGCAGCCTTCATTTCTTCTACATAAGACCATGTTTTCTTATTTTTCATAGCTTTAGAATATTATTTTAGGATTTCCCTGAAATTTTCATAATTTTTAGACACTGTTTGGTATTTTTCTTAAATAAAAATAGTTTTTAATCACTTTTAATTAGCTTTAATTGCAATTAATTGAGAAAAGTTCCAAAAATTGATTTTTCAATTTTAATAGATTAAGATAAATATAAAAAGCATAAAAAAATATTTTTCCCTATTTTTCCCCTTTCATTTGGTATTTTTCACAATTTAAATTAGTTTTTAATAGTTTAAAATTCCTAGAAAATAGAAAAATATTCAAAAAAATACAAAAATAGTTTTGAAAATTCTCTTTTGATATTTTAGACTTTTCCAATTCATAATTTTATTTTTCAAGCCTTATTTCATATTTTCTTTCATTTTAGGTTATTATTAAATAGTTAAAAATAGTTTTTAATTAATAATAATTAATTAAATAGTTGTAAAAATAATTTTCTTTTTCTAAATATTTTCTTTTATCATTAGGTTTGTAAAAATGTATTTTTCATATTTTTAGGACTTTTATTTCTTAGATTTCACTTTTTATTTTGTAC
Source organism: Chrysanthemum lavandulifolium (assembly GCA_022545495.1). Classification (NCBI taxonomy): domain Eukaryota; kingdom Viridiplantae; phylum Streptophyta; class Magnoliopsida; order Asterales; family Asteraceae; genus Chrysanthemum; species Chrysanthemum lavandulifolium. The sequence continues at coordinate 67,762,900 of CM040238.1, forward strand.
GTTTACGTAATTTTTATTTTAACGTAAGTTTTAGGTTTTAAGTTTTAAACGTTCATCAAATTTAAATATAGTGATAGCGTTTATTTAATAGATTTTATCTTTTTAATTTCCTTTAATTTGCATTTAAGCCGTTGTTATTTGTTGGCTTTTCCTGTAGTTATAATAATCCAAATTCTCCTTTCCCGTTCAAATCTCGCGATCACTATACGTTTGATAATCCATTGCACAGCTCGCTGGGACATAACGACCCGGGGAAACACTATACTCCCCAGATCTTCATTGAGTTCGTTCCTGAGCCGCTTTAAGCTTGTTACGGTCTGCCATTCACAAGTGGCAGGCTTGTGTGATAAAGCTTGACTGTTCGGGAGCGCATCAAATTTTAAACATTAGAGGATCGTAAAATATAAATAAACATTTTTACGGCTTATTTGTATTAACAATAAGCTAAGGGTCCGTTTGTTATGGGGTGTTTCTATGAAAGAATGGAATCAATTATAGAAAACTTTGTTTGGTTGGCCTACATTGAAATGACAGAATGAAACTATACCTGTAGAGTCATACCATGATGGATAGGTAGGATTAAAGAAAAACCTCTGACATTTTGTGTACTTTCTTTGCTCAACTTGCACCCTCACCACTCATTTTAATCAGTATCATTTTCAACTTATTTTTGCACCACATGTTTTATTAGAATGTTAAAATATTTATGGGGTATAAAAGATGTCGAGAAAAAGATAACGTGGGTGTGTTGGAATAAGGTTTTGTCTAGTATTAAAGATGGAGGATTAGGTATTGGGAGCGTAAAAGCGAAAAATTTAGGCCTGATAGGAAAATGGAGATGGCGTTTCCTTGTAGAACATAATGCGTTATGGAGGAACGTGATAAGTGAGATTCATGGTTCTGATAATGGGTGTTGACATCTATGGGTCTGTGGCTAAACCAGGCTTATGGGGAAGTATTATTAAGTGTTGTAAGGGATTGGATCATCTCGACATTTGTCTTGATAATTTAATACATAGAAAGGTTTTGAGTGGGAGACAAACGTTATTCTGGACTAGGGCTGAGCATCGGGCCGGATCCCGACCCGTCCCGACAAAGCCCGATCCCGATTAACAGCTAGAACCTAAACCGAATACCGACCCGAAAGTAGTCGGTCGGAATCGGTTTGTCGGTTCCGGTCACCTTTGCTTGCCTTTTCTCGGTTTTTTTCCCGTCCCGACCCGAGTCCCGAGAACACAGAAAACTGGAACCGAGTCCCGACCCGAGTAGCAGTCGGTCGGAATCGGTCAGGATCGGTTTCCGGCGGTCGGAATCGGGTGTCGGTAATCGGTCGGGAATGCTCACCCCTATTCTGGACAGACTCCTGGATTAAAGAATGTGGGCCTTTAAATTTACGCTTCCCTCACTTATACGCCCTTGAAATTGGTAAGTCCTGCAAGGTTGCAGATAGATTTATAAACTCGAACGGGGATTGGATTAGCTGTTGGTCCTGGAGGAGGCAACCAACAGGTCGATCAGAGGGTGATCTTGTCTCTTTGAACCATTTTATTAGTGGTATTGTCTTCGATCCGTTGCATGAAGACAAGTGGGTCTGGTCTTTAAATGATTCCGAATCCTTTTCAGTTAAATCGCTATGTGTGGCGATCCAAAACAAATTGCTCAATAACAATATTTCGGTGCCAAATTTCACTTGGAATTCTTGGGTTACTCGCAAAGTCAATATTTGTGTTTGGCGTCTCGCTTTAGATCGTCTTCCCACCAGGTCTAATCTAAGCCGTCGAGGTATTCAATTGGATTCATCTTCTTGCTTATTTTGTGATGCTCATGAGGAATCGAGGGACCATTGCTTTCGCTCTTGCCCTATAATCAAGCTCTTGTGGTTCAAGATGTGGATTGGTGGAATACCCGCCCTGCTCAACCCTTCGTTAGATGATATTCTAATGGGAAATTTCAATTTTAGTTCGAAAACGTGTGGTGAAGTTGTTCCATGCGGTTTGTTTTGCTTTAATTTGGCATATACGGGGTTGGAGAAACAAAATCCTCCACGCATGTTCAGATTCGGATACGGTTGCTGTTCGTCATGGTGATATCTTTCCTTCGGTCCAAAGAATGTCTCTTCTTTGGGTCACTAACCGGGCTTTCAAGAGTCGTTTTTCGTGGGACCATTGGATTCGTAAGCCTGAAGAAGTAGGCATGACTTAGGTTCGTTAGGTTAATTCTTTTGGGGTTTTGTACATACTTTGGCTATCTTTCTTAGAGTGCTTCTCTTTTCTTGCTCTTTTTTCTAATAATATCTTTGCCGTTTCAAAAAAAAGTATATTAAATAATATATTTTACATAATTTTTTTTATAAAATATATTTAAATAAATACAATTTCTTTCTCTTAATTCTACCCTAAATTCAAATCCTATACCAAAATCCACATCCTAATCCAACCCTACTTATAAACCAAACGGGCCGTAAGTAGTTAAACTTAACACGTTTTGATAAATCTTCAGGCTATTGCTACTCGATAGGAACTAACTTTTTGTTTTGTTTTACCATCTCTAAACCTCTAAAGACATCTATCAAAGTTGGGCCTTTAGCCCATTTTCAAGACTTTCGATTTCATGTACTTACTGGATCCGTATTGATCACACGTTACTAAGTTATATTTTAACCTTGTTAGAATCACAAAATTAAATTTCTTGGCTAATGAAATTATAAATTAATATCGTAACCTTTGGTTCATGCATCATAAAATCTTATTATTATTACATTTATGCCAAATATAATAAAACAAATTTCGAAAAATGAAATACGATATATATAGGAGAGACGTGAAGGACTGCTGTGGTGAGTCATCATGGTTGATTTATAGGATTCAAACGTTATCCAATCAATGTCGTGGAGTTTATATCCAACAAATAATGAACACCTAGTTCAAAGTCTTTATATTTAATAATTTTACATGCATACAAATCTTTATAGGATACGTACTACGTAGTTTGTGGAAGAGCAAATTGGCCAATTTCCTAGCTATAACATAAGGTATGTTCCATTTTCTTCAATTTTTCTTGACAACTGATATGAACTTGGTCTATAGCATCTTGGTTAGCTTCTTTATTGGTATCGACCAAATGGTTATGTGTTCAAGTCTTGTTATATTATTGTTTGGTATGGTAATGTTGATAGTAATGATATAACGTGCACATAGACGGAACTTGACAAGTTTAATTTGAATGGTCAAACTATTTGGTACAAGGTAATATATAATCATTATATGCAAGCAATATATGATAACTGGATTAAAACAGACATACACATGTATGGACCGATACAACAATTGTATATTTGTCATATGTGATCGCTATCAATACCATGTGGGGAGCTCTATACCACACAAAAGATGACCAAACGACCATCGTACCCTGTTAACAAAGATTTATAACGTTCGTCGGGTCTTGAGGACCCGACTCCTCAACTAAGCAGCTCGTGGTCTAGATCAACTTGCTGCAACTATATAAAGTTCACTAATGCACATTGCTATTTGCTCAACAATATATAGTTATATACATTGTTCTATTGCAGAGACGAATATACCCCCTGTATGTGAAAATGGAGACACCAACAAATGTGACGATAAAGGGTATTCTTGGTATTTTGATGGCGAGCTTAGATGAAGAGAACAAAAAGAGGGTAATATCTTTAGGGATGGGAGACCCAACTGCTTATAGTTGTTTTACAACCACTGATGTTGTTCAAGATTCTGTGGCTCAAACTCTTGAATCACAGAAATTCAATGGCTATGCTCCTACCATTGGACTCCTCAAACACGAAAGTATGTCATTTTTCCATAATTTCTATTCATTTCCTTGATGGTTTTAATCGATATTTTGCAGTTTATACAATTTTTTCTTTAATAAATTCTGTTGTAGAATTCTCTTACTCCTGTAACTAGAACCACCTTTGACTTTTAGAGTCAACCAAGTTACCTCTAAACTGCAAAGTAAACATGAAAATATAGCCATTTATAATATACGAAAAGTACACTGATAGCATAAGTTCATGGGCTAACGAAGTTATAGAAAGACCAAATTTGGAATTCTCTTTTAAGAAGTAATATGCAGGAATTTTGAAATGATTAGTGGACTCTATTAAGTATTAAGTGACCTTAAACTTTATTTATTTATCTCGTGTTATCAGGGCAATATCTGAATATCTATCCAATGATCTCCCATACACACTATCACCAAACGATGTATATATAACAGCAGGCTGCACACAAGCTATAGAAGTCACTATATCGATTCTAGCTAAACCAAATGCAAACATCTTAGTTCCTAAACCAGGATTTCCAATTTACGAGCTATGTGCAGCTTTTAGAAATGTTGAAATTACCATTATGACCTTCTTCCCGAAAAAGGCTGGGAGGTTGACTTAAATGCCATTGATGAATTAGCTGATGAAAATACCGTTGCTATTGTGATCATAAATCCCGGCAATCCTTGTGGCAATGTCTATAGCTATCAACATCTTAAAAAGGTAATATGCATGATTGCTTATGACCACCTTATTGTGATTTGCTTAAAATACTAAGGTACTTACTGCGAGGTTATTGGTTAGATTGCTGAAGCTGCAAAGAGGCACAAAATTCTTGTTGTAGCAGATGAAGTTTATGGACATTTAGCATTTGGGGAGAATCCATTTGTGCCTATGGGTGTGTTTGGGTCCATGGTTCCTGTTATTACACTTGGTTCATTGTCAAAAAGATGGTTAGTGCCTGGTTGGAGGCTCGGGTGGTTCGTCACCACTGATCCTAAAGGCATTTTCAAGAACGCTAAGGTACTTAGCAGTTAAAGTCACGATCCTTAAACGTTAGCTACTAATATATCGTATTCCAAACTTATTTTTTTGTTTTTTTATCAGACTGTTGAGCGCCTAAAGAAATACTTCGATATATGTGGTGGTCCAGCAACCTTTATACAGGTCTTCTTTCCATATTTATCTATTTCTCTATATATAATAGCTAGTTAAATTTAGCAATATGCTTAAAATACATGGTGCACCTTAAGCTGTCACCGAACTTCCATTCTGTAACATATTTGGTGTTTCAGGCAGCTGTTCCTCGTATACTTAGTGACACAAAAGAGGTATTTTTCGAAAGAACTATACGCTTACTGAAGCAATCATCAGATCTTTGTTTCGAGATTCTCAAAGAGATACCTTGTTTAACATGCCCACAAAAACCTCAAGGAGCTATGTCTGTTATGGTAGGATTTAGATACTTATATTTAAAATCAATGATACATCATTCAAAGTGTTGTTAGACCCGTTAAATTTTGTGTGTTTCCTATGTTGGTTTATGTAGGTGAAACTGAATGTTTCATTACTAAAAGATATTAGTGATGACATTGACTTCTGTTTCAAGCTAGCGAAAGAAGAATCAGTGATCCTTCTTCCAGGTAATAATAGGCACACATATAAGAACTACCTGACAAAACTTTTAAGATTTGTAAAATGAGCTACAAACATTTAACTCTTTTGGGTTTTGCAGGACTTACAGTCGGTTTAAAAAACTGGGTTCGTATAACTTTTGCTGCAGAGCCGTCTTCACTTGAAGAAGCTCTTGACAGAGTCAAGTCGTTTTACCAACGGCATTCCCATCAACAGAAGGTTCAGATTGATCAGTTATAGTTACAGTGAACAATATACTATAACATAACAGTTAATGTAGTTGAATACTTCATGCTATATTCTTGATTATATGTATGTTTTGTGAATAAAAGAGGTGTGTAAAATAATTTTCCCATTGTATTTATTCATGGCGCTATTGCTACAAATTTATATTTGCAATCATCTTTTACTAGTTCATGTTGGAATATGTAAATTAATTATCATATAATTAACGCATAAACATCAAGAGTACGCAGCGGATAATAGATCATATAGTATAAACAATTAACCTAAACGTAAACGTACCTTGTTAGCTTCCACGCAAATCAAATATAAGATCAAAGAATCAATAAACCCTATAATTAAGGTTTATGCAAATCGAATAATGTGTTAGTCGATTGCTTTACCATTAAAAATCCTAAAGTGGAATCTCTACGATCTTGCACACACGTTTTACTAACAATTCAATTAGAATGCTAGTTCTCTTTACTAATAAGCTAGTGAATCACTTGGATCACAAAACAAATCGTAACTTGCTCACTAAGGGGGTTTACGATCGGTTATGTGAGGGAGAGAAGAAAAAGAGAAAAAAAAACTAGCTTTAGGGTTTTCAAGATGTGTCAAATAATGAACCAAGGGTTTCATTATATACCCACAATAACTTGGAGCCCAAGTTTTCGACTCCTACTCCTTTTGGGAGTCCTATACGACCGACCATAGGGAAGGGAAGGATTTCTAAAACCTTCTCTTCTCTATTCTACATTCGGGTCCTTATTTTTTCGTCTAACTACCGTTAGTAACTTCCGTTAAGTTACTATCAATATAACGGTCCTTTAAAGCTTATTAGTTATTAATATAATACTTTATTATAATAAATAATAATTGAATCTTCAAACGTAACGTGTGCGATCCCGTAAGCTTTAATATATTCCGGACATTCGTGATCGAAACATGTTCACAAACCAACGCTCCCGCTTGACATGTTTCAATAAACGTAATGACATTAGCTAGTGTCTAGCAACACGCCATTGCCCCCGAAAATATTAAAGTGTGGTTTCATGAAGCACAATTTTATGATTTATCATTATATATCCTTTTGTTTCAAATACTGTGTTAAACGTAATGACATTGGCTAGTGTTTAGCAACATACCTAAGGCTTGTTCTAGCTTCTTTTCATGTTACAAACTTCATGTACAATGTCAAATACATATATAATCTTACATACATGATAAAAATATGATAAGGTCCAGAGTTTAATTACAACCATATTGAATAAAAATGAAAAGTAAACACAAATCTTACAATGATTTGGTTGGAATAACACAAGTATCACAACTACAAATCAATACCTAAACCCTTCTAGTCTTTAATCCTTGTCTTCAATCTTCAACCCAACTTGACTTCAACCTTATAAAACCCTTATTTTAAGATCTTCATAACCTCAGCCCCTAAGTACCTTGATAATCTTCTAATTTAACCAAGGAATCACCAATTAAACTCAAGAACTATGTAGACACCACTAATACCTTCAACTTTGATGTATAATTTGTAGCTAGAAAATTGAAAGTGATGGTGGTTGTGGGCTGCATATTCACGAAAAATGAAAGAGGATGGAGGAATATTGAGAGGGTTTTGGATAAGATTGCATGTATCTATGTGTTAATGTTAATGGATGAGACATATGTTACTAATATTTGGTAAGATTTGGACATGTGTTTGTGTAGACACATACATGTACGCCACCTTATGGGTAGAGGCGGTTAGTATGTGTATTTTGTGATAAGTATTAATTTACGGGGTGTAGTTTGGTCCTGGTAATTACTAACGCTAAGCCTTTAAGGCACGAAACTTAAAACCGGGTAACGTAAAAATTTACTACTTATAAAAATGTTTAAACTTATCAATATACTCCAACTAGGTATATTAAAAGTGTGATAAGTCTAATGGGGTGCGTTTATGTTGTTAAAACCTAATAACGTAGGTTTGGGCACGCAGACACGTAAAGGGTGAAATGTCTACTTAAAAATGATAAAGTGGCAATAGTTCATATAAAATATGGCTATTGGTGATATTTGAGTATTTTGAACACATGGACTCATCCTAGTCTTGTGTTGGTCTCGAGAAAAGTTCACACGAGTAAACTTTTGAAATTACTTATAAAAGTAATTTAAATTAAATTGTTTATTGTGTTTATCAAGGCGTGTGGTACACGCTGTGTGCGGTTTTCACGCTTTTGCAGATAACTTCGTTGAATAGACAAAGGTGAACAAAACGTTCGAGAGTAATAATTCGAGGCAGAGTGAATTATTTAACTTGGAAAATTACTAGTTACTACCGGTTACAGTAATTGCTTTTACGTTATAGTAAAAGTCAAATAGTCAAAAGTCAAATATCAAGGTCAACTTTTAAGAAGTAAAATGGCAAAATAGTCATTTTGCCTTATGAAAAATTACGGGTTATTACACACACCCATTAACATAGGTTCAAAAGGATTCACTATAAGTCAATTAACCAATAATTGTCATGATTGTAAATCAAATCAAATAATAGTTATCAAAATTATATAACCTTGCCTCGAAGACATTTTGAGGACCTAACATAATATGTTTTTTTTTTTTTTTTTTTTTTTTTTTAGTTTTGAGTTTTGGTTGTGAATGAATACAAAGATAAATTTGGAGGACTGCATTTGAGAAGTTGCTTGAAAGATCTAAATTTTGCTATATAAACCAAGATGTAGACATATTTAGGGCATGACCCTATTTCGTTTTCTCTTTCCAAAACACACACACGTTTACATCTCTCCCTATTCTCTTAAAATCATGTATTGATTTGTGATTCATTGTTTGTTTGTAATAGAACTTTTATAAAGATAGCTAATAGATCCGTACCTCATTAGCAGTGGTAGGTTTTGGTTGGTTGTTTGGTTTCTGAGAATCTTGTGATCTTGTTGTTTTAAGAGTTGTTGTTTCAGTCTTGAATTGATATTCAAGATTTGGTTATAAAAATTTTACACGGTATTAGAGCGCTTTCAAGACCTTGCTCTATATCGGTCCCAGAAAACATATGTACCATTAACTTGTTTACATATAAATTGTATGAAGCTTTGTGTGTTTTATTAGTTACTACCAATATGTATAATAACAAGAATTTTTATATTAGCGGTGCTTTAAAAATAACATTTATTTGGTAGTTATGGTTTTAAATAACAAGAATTCTTTGCTTTTATAAATACCGTATCAATAACACTTTTGTTAGATAATGTAAACCCTCTCGGAGATATTGTATTATTGATACGGTATTTATAAAGCAATTATATAGAACTTATTAGAAACCCTAACAGGCTCAAAGCCCACAAATGGGCTTGAGCCATCTACGTCTAATTCTCCCCCCGCAATCCGAGTGACGAAATCGCAAAAGCTCGGATTGGATTACAAAACTAGAAAATCATGAGAGCACATAATTTTTTGATGAAGAAATCCACAGCAAGCGGAATCAATTCTTCAAGTAGCAAAAAGCAAATAAAAACAGGAGTAAAAGCAAATAACATATTTGTTGATAAAGACATCCGATAGCAGCAAGCGAAGACAAATCTTTATCTGCAGCAGCAATAAAAGCAAAGAAACAAAACTAAAAGCAAAGCATAGACATTTTTATTTTATTTTATTTTATTATTATTAATTTTTTTTGAAAAGGATAAATGGTGGCTAAGGTTTGACAAGGTCAGATAAAGGAGTAATACAAACTTAACCACATGGGTTTGAGGAATGCACCGATACCATTTTGAATAGTGAAACCCGTGAAAAATATTGTATTATTGATACGGTATTTATAATTCAATTACATATAACCTACTAGAAACCCTAACGGACCAAAAGCCCACAACCTGGCTTGGGCCATCCACGTCTAATAACATTAGCATATGAATTTTTAGTCTTATCAATAAATGTATGTTATTTATTTTTTTGCACTTTATAAAATATCGTTAAGCATTTGATATACTGATTATTTGTCGGTGACGGACATGCGGACACGCTATTAGATATTTGGTGCCGTTAATATTTATTTTAGGTTACTCATTGTCAAGAACTCATGAAGACCCTACTAGTAATGTAGTATAGATAGGATATAAACGAATTCATCTCTTTTGGCAATTGAAATCTAAGGCACGAGAAATCAATTATTTGTGTCATCAAGCTTGTAAATCGTCAGAAACTCCAAAGTATTGGTATTTTCCAACATATTTCGAGGTTTGTTTTTACAACCGAAATCCTAAGTCTCTTCTGTGCATGAATTTTGGCCTCAGCCTTACTGTCTGCGCATCCTGATGTTTTACACAACTCTTTGTGGGTGCTAAAAGACTTCTTAACCGTTGCATCGAAAATACAGGATCATGCAGTGTCACGTTATTGACCGATACAAATATAATAGTTTAGTCGTTTTAGAAACTACATAGTACATACAAGTAGTTTTAATAGGTATCGTGTGGGACTCTGCACCACACATAATTGTAGCCCGTTTACAAAGATTTATAGCATTTATTTGGTCCCATAGATGATATATCCAGCCCTTTACCTATCAGCCCATGGCTTAAAACCCATGCATCTATATAAATGTTCTTACTTCACATAGCTATTTGCTCACCAATGCAAATGCAAGTTGTTGCAGAGACAAGGATACCCTTTATATGCCAAAAGATTGATTCAAGACAAAGATACACTCGTTTAATTGTTACTCATACCACCTCAAAAGGCCAAGGACGGGTCTCTATTTGTAGCTAAAGGCACAAGGACACAAGGTCTGCTAGACACAGGTGTAGAGAACTAGCTAGATAAGGTAACTTGGGAAAAAGGCTTGGAAGACTGGAAGAGCAATGCGGAAAAACGTTTTTTGGCACAGCTTGCGCATAGTGCATGTCCCACTTGGATATGGTATTTGGCCGAAGAAGCATCAGACACGTTGGAGTTCTATATGTGCAAACATGGAGAATGGGATGATGAAGATGGAGACACCAACAAATGTGACGATAAAGGGTATTCTTGGTAAATTAATGGCAAGCTTAGATGAAGATAATAAAAGAGGGTAATCTCTTTAGGATGGGAGACCCAACTTCTCATACTTGCTTCACCACCACTGATGTTGCTCAACTTTCTGTGGTTCAAACTCTTGAATCCCAGAAATATAATGGCTATGCACCTGTCGTTGGACTCCACAAGCACGACAGTATGTTTTTGACAATTTCTTGTGATATTCTTTATAGGTTTTATTATATTTATCTCATGTTTTTTTTTTTCTTTTTTCTTTCTGAGATTGTCTTAATCCTGTAAGTAGTACCAATTTTAGTTCGCCTTAACTTTTAAATTCAAACAACTTACTTCTGAAATGATATTTTAAGCATCGAGCTAAGAATGTTGAAGAGATTAAACGTCACCTTCATATCTTAGAGCTAGAATATATATATGCATGAAATTTAAAATGAATATTGGACCCTTTCTTTCTGGTGTTATCAGGGCAATATCTGAATATTTATCCAACGATCTCCCATACAAATTATCACCGGATGATGTATACATAACTGCAGGCTGTACACAAGCTATAGAAGTCACTACATCAATTCTAGCTAAACCAAATGCAAATATCTTGGTTCCAAAACCAGGATTCCCAACTTACGAGCTTTGTGCAGCTTTTAGAAATGTGGAAGTCCGCCATTATGACCTTCTTCCCGATATTGGTTGGGAGACTGACTTAGATGCCATTGATGCACTGGTTGATGAAAATACGGTTGCTATTGTAATTATTAACCCCGGGAATCCTTGTGGTAATGTCTACAGTTATCAACATTTAAAGAAGGTAAGTTGCATGAGCTTAAGTATGGTTCATCCCTCAAACTTTCACTCAATTTACAGTTTGACTCTTAAACTTTTTTTCCCAATGGTTTAGTCTTTATTTTATTTTTTTGGGTACTTTGTCGCAATTATTCTAGATTTCAATGCCTACAAAAAAAGGTTTAAGGCACTAATTGTTGAGATTATTTCAGATCGCTGAAACTGCACAGAAGCACAAAATTATCGTTGTAGCAGATGAAGTTTATGGGCATTTAGCATTTGGTGAGAACCTGTTTGTGCCTATGGGTGTGTTTGGGTCCATGGTTCCTGTTATTACACTTGGTTCATTGTCAAAAAGATGGCTGGTGCCTGGTTGGAGGCTTGGGTGGTTTGTCACTGCTGATCCTAATGGCATCTTCAAGAATGCAGAGGTTCTAAGCAAATATTCTAACTATTCTTTTACATCATCTACGGATATATCAAGTTCTAAAATCTGTTTTTTTTTCAGACTGTTGAGCGGATGAACAAGTACTTTGACATTTGTGGTGGTACGGCGACGACATTTATGCAGGTCATACTTCTATAGTTGTCTCTATATTTATTGGCTAGATGAATTTGCTAAATGCTATGTGTAACCTTATAAAGCCACCTAACTTCCATTTTCAGATTATATATAAAACATTATCGGTGTTGCAGGCAGCAGTTCCTCGTATTCTTAAAGAGACAAAAGATGTGTTCTTCACGAGAACTCTAAGCATACTGAAGCAGACCTCAGATCTTTGTTTTGATAAAATTAAAGATATACCTTGTCTAACATGCCCACAAAAGCCTCAAGGAGCAATGTCTGTAATGGTAAGTATTTAGCCGCTTCGATTCACATTCATTTTAAATAACTGAAAGTTTCCAATAGCCGTAAAAAAAAAATTTCATATGTAATCTGTGCTGATGTATGCAGGTGAAACTGAACGTTTCCTTGCTAAAAGATATTAGTGACGACATTGACTTCTGTTTCAAGCTAGCTAAAGAAGAGTCTGTAATCCTTCTTCCAGGTAATGAGCACTTAGATAATAGATTAGAACACTTCTGATACACATACTAATTTTAAAATAACCTTACATGTCTTTTCTGTTTTGCAGGACTTACGGTGGGTCTCAAAACTGGGTCCGTATATCTTTTGCTGTAGAGCCATCTTCCCTAGAAGAAGCTCTCGACAGAGTCATGTTGTTTTACCAAAGACACTCCCATTAACTTAAGGTTCAAAATGATTTACTATAATTCAAGTGACCAATAACTAACATGACTGTGAACCAAATAACATAATAGTTTAACCGCACTTTATGTGATTCTCCTAATTATGTGGACAGAACGTATATGTCTTTGGCTTCTAATTAATTGTGTGTTTATAATCCAAAAAATAAATAATAAATTAGCCCATTATATTTATTCATGGTGCTATTGCTACAGAGTTATATCTGCAATAATCTCTTTGTGAGTACATAAGTGGCTGATTACTTTTCTTGCACTTAAACCTAAAAACGGCGAAACACAAACGTTATAAAAAAGCATGAGTAAACATTAACAATAACCATCTATCCGCGTCCAATTAAAATCCCACCATAATAAAGTTGACAGATTCATATTTCTAATCTGATTCATACCCGTACTATATCAGATTATCAGGCTATCAGAGTAACTAAAAAAACATGATTAAACATTAAGTACTACCACCAGTCTAGTTACTTAACTCAGAAACATTAACCAGCTCATACTCCACAAGAGAAAGATTGTTGTCCTCATTGACTTCGAAAGCAACAGGATCAGTGACCTCAATACGACCCCACTTGTCGACTGCAAGCCTCATCGATCCCTTGAACATGTCAATCTTTCCGTTACGAATGATAACACTAGCACCAGGTTTCATAAGATCAACTGCAAAAAACAACAATGAGCAAACAGTTTCATACATGGTTTCTTGTAAATTCTTGTTCCCTATAGCTTCTTTGAGTCTATCCCAAAAAGTTCAGATAGTCCAGTAATTCCCAACTCATGAGCTAAAAAATGGCTCGTTTAGACCCTAAAAAGTCAAAACATTGACCACTTATTTATAAAATAATTGTGGCATAAACAAACAATGAAACACATAAAGAGCAAAGTTGCGTTTGGGGTGCACAACTAAAAGAGATCCAGACCGGAACCAAAATATTCAAGTTGGCTTGGTGACAGTTTATAAGCGATTTAGATCTATAATAGACCGTGAACCGCCTAAAAATTGGACCATTGTTTCAGTCCCCAAGTCCCATTTTTCATAAAGATAAAAGAAGTATTTCAGTTTGGATTGGACAGAAACTAAAATGATAGCAAACTTGACCGAACCAAGAACCAAATATTCTCTCATAACATGGTCCTGTCCATATATAACCTGGCCTAGTCCAGTCCTGATCAGGTTATGTTTGCGGGTCTTAACACACAACTAGTCCGTGTTACAAAAGCAAAACTTCAGACAATAGCTCCCTAAACATGAACAATATATAATAAAATAGCATAAAATTACTAATTTGGCCCATTTGTAGTGGGACTTGTAACATAATGTTCCTCTATACCAAGTTTGGACCAAATTTTGCATAAGAAATTTTGCGGAAACATAGATTTTTCGCAAACCACTGAAAATCGCCAAAAACTTATTCCAACTAAACTCGTGAAATTTCAACATTTCACTTTTTCAAGAGTTGTAAACTTATTCTAACATTTGTACACAAACTCTGTACTTTTTACGGTTTTGCAAGATTTCTTGACTTTCGCAAAGTTTGAGCATAAGTGCATATATAACACTTTTTCAGGAGTTGTGTACAACATTTTGTACATAAACTTAGTACTTTTTGCAACCACTCACCGTACGTTGGCCTAGTGGGCAAAAGTTTTGTGACTATTAGCATTAAAGTGTGAGATTTTTCTCAAGTTCAATTCCTACTAGATGTAAACAACCCTAACATGGTCATGCCTACCTTCCCCAAAAAAAGAAGGGCTTTACTTGGTTTGTGTTTGTGTGGCGGTAGGCTCAAACCTCGTGGATCGGTCTTCCGACATGTTGGAAGCCATGGTTACCAAAAAAAAAAGAAAACAAAAAACAAACTTTGCATTTTTTGCGGTTTGGCAATTTTCTCTCTTTTCGCTAAATTTCGTTTGCAAAGTGTAGAGCCATTTCGATTATACATTTTGTACACTACAACAAACACAAGCAACATTATATCATAACTACAACACCAACATAGTCCAACAATACGTACAACTACCTAAGAATCTAGTATTTCCTAACCATAGACAAACTCAACAACAACAAAACGACAAAAAACAAAAACACAATATCCAATAACCATAGTACCATATATACCTTGATGATTACGAGCAGTAAACAAAATAGCACCAGTTTCATCACCAACAAGACACTCAGAAATCCTAGCACTACGAAGATTAACAGCTTCACTACTAACAACCTTAACCACAAGTGTCAAACCATATGTTCCAGGTTTCAAACTGTCCACATTAGTAAAAACAGGTTTTCTTAGTGGTGGCTTTGTGGGACCTGATGATGATCCTTGTCCTTGTGAGTTGCTTGAAGACATTGTTAGATTTTTGGATGTTTTGTTTGGTTAATGATGGTTTGGTGTTGTGTCTAGTTAAATAAATAAAGTGCATGTAATTGAATGATGAAGTAATACTATTTATGAACGTCTGTTTTTTGAGAATCTTTTAGTATTCCAGTAGCTATATTTGGATATAATGGGCCTTTATAGGGCTATCATTGTTATTCGTTTAGGTGGTCCAAAAGATGAGTTGTTCTCTATAGTTTTGTAAAGATTTTGACAAGATATTTGCATCTACGTTTCAAAAATGTGTAGAAGGATACATAGAAAGAGCATTAGTATATATCATCTTACCTATCATCCTATTTTTACATGTCATGAATAAAAGCATAAAAACACTTTTTAAAAGATAAAGTAACTCAAAGATGTGGTTGATGTAGATATGAAGAGTGTGGTAAGGTGTTTGCCACTTTTTTCTTAGACTTCAACTCGAAGTTATGAAAGTTTTTTTTTTTTTTTTTTTTTTTTTTTTTTTTCCTTGACATGTCACAAAATTTTGCGACATATTTTATCTAAAGAAAATTACACCGTTCGTCCCTGAACTCGTACCAAAACAAGTACACCGAGTCTTTTTCTTGAAATAAATACATCAACCCTCCCCAACATCCCTTTGGGTTGGTATCAATTGTCACGTGATAGTCACACGAAGGCACTTTTGTCTTTTCCATCCTTTGTATTTTTTTCACTTAAAACACTTTGTGCTCTTGTGTCTTGTCTTATCATTTATCCCGCTTTAAACAAACATACATTGAAACACACTTCATCCCCAAACTTTCAATCTAACCTTTTCACCCACCCTAATATAATGTCAGAAACCCCTAGTCATTGTGTTTCAGCTAAAAAAAATAGCAAAAAAAATGATTTCCGTGACGATTTAGTTTTGGTTGTTCCTAAACTCGTAGGGAAAGGGTATACTAAGGAAGCTATTCGCATTGAATACAAGTGAACCACCTCGGTGTGGTACATGTTTGCTTTATGGTCATTTGAATGATGATTATCCTAAAGTCGCTCCTAAACGTGTGGTTAATGGAACGGGTAATAAAGGCAAAGGTCCAGTTTCGGGAGCTAAAGGAGGTTTCGAATGATGGGTTTACTACTGTTAAGTGAAAGAGTCCCACCTATAAGCGAGTGTTTGGGGTTTCTAAGACCAATAAAATGAAGTACCGGTCGCTTGCTCCTAAGAATACAAAGGCTTCTCCTCCTAAAGACTCTACTAAAGAGGTGTTTACGTCTAAACAACCAAGCAAGGATGCTAAAGTGGTTAACACGTTTAATGCCTTTGATGTTCTTGGTAATTTGGATGAGGATCCTAGTATTCATGTAGAATCCAGTACTAACATTTCTTCAAGCAATGTGAATATTATTACTACTGTTGATGAAGGTAATGTTAGTAAAGATTCTCTCGTTGAAAAGATAAACAAGCTAGAAAGTCAAATAATCGAGGGGAAGCTTGTGCTTCTGGGTGATGATGGAAGTCGCTTCCTATGCAAAAGGATGCTAATGTGAGACATGTAGGTAACAATGAAAATATCCCTAGCACATCCAATGTTGCTCCTTGTGTTATTTCAAATAGTACACCTGTTATGGTTAATGAGGAAAAGGTAGGTAATCCGTTTTCTAAGGTTGGGAATTTGGTTATTTTGGATAGTGATAGTGATGATGAAGTCAAAAGATGTTTATGATGAGACTTCTCGTTGCATGACTAGTGTATGTGCATATGATGCTAGTTTACATGGGGATGAAGATTATGATCTATATGACACTTATGACTTTCAAGGTGTAACTTTGGAGTAGCGCGCGTTTTGTGATGCGATAGATATAAATCTTCGTGGTCAGTTTAAACATTAGATTTACTTATTGTCTGATGCAGGATTTCAGACCAGGTTTTAATATTTATAATGTCTCGTTTACCTATGGTCCACCTTATGCACTCACGGGCAGTGTACCCGGTCGTGTGTAGTGTAGTAATCCAGAAACCGAGGTCGTCCCAAGAGCTATGCGAAGGATTCAAATTAAGTCTAGATGTCACCGGTTTTAACTCGGTTTGTGGTAGAAATGATTATTAAACTAAGAAACAAGAAATAAAAGCGTAAAATAAATAGATGTTGTGATTAATAAAGGAAAGTGTGCTAACCTAATTACTCATCCTATCGTAATGTTCATGTTTTATTACTTCAAATTGATTCAAGTGGGGTTTAAGTCGCTAGGACAACATTTGGTCAATTCGTCCTAACCTATCAACAAAGGCTCCTACCCGAGGTCAAAGGTCTTCCCTCGATAGTCGAGTGGTTTTAGTCACTAAGCCAAGTCATTAAGTACCCTACATGCAAGATTCAAACAATGAGTGCCCGGCGCTAGCATCTTAGATACTCATCCCTAACTTAAGTTCATCCGGACGACCGCTTGATCATTTGGTCGATTCGCACAAGCGAGGAAGGGTCATCGGTTGGTCAATTCTTACCCTTCCCAACTCTACCTAACTACTTAGGGTCAGTTGGTCAATTCTCCTAAGCAACTAGATATGACCGCATTTCAAAACTACTCAAGCTAGGGTAGAAACAATTATACGGAAGCATAAAAACATAAACAAAATATTCAAGGAATCATAACTAGGCTAGCACCAAAGGTGCTTAGCCGATCATATTAAAAAAACAAAGAATTCAATGTTTAACATTAATGCAAGACATGAGTCAAAAGTAAAAGATAAAATGATCGCTAATGCTTATCCATATAGAGTGATTTCTCCCTTCGAGATGGCTCAGATGTCGAATGATCCGCCTGGGCCCTTCTTCACGCTTCTCGCCTTTGAGTTATGAGTGAATGATGTGAAATGCGTAAATTAGGGCTGGTATTTATAGGCACGATCCTAGTTACTGGCAGAACTTTAGTTGAGAGTTACGCCAGAACTTCAATAATTCTCCAAATAATACTCTCGTTAAGTAGGTTACGGCGTAACACTTGGGAAAGGTTACGCCGTATCTTCAATACAGATCTCTTTTGGTTGGACTAAGCCGTAATCCTTGTGATGAGTTACGGCGTAGTTGATGGAGGCGCAAAACATTTCTTGACCTAGATGATTATGGCGTAACCTTAGTTGGGAGTTACGCCGTAATTGCTGCTAAGTTGGTCTTCTGTGTCAAAACACTAGCTACGGCGTAATGTGAGAGAAAGAGTTATGCCGTAGCTTCTTCACAGTTGGCATACTATCATAAATCGTTAGGAAAATCTCCAAATCCGCTTCTTAAGCTCTAATGCTCATAATTTACTTGAAAGTGAAATATAGAGGAATACAAGCGTAAATCCATATAAATGATATAACATACAAGCATTATTGGGGAAATTGACAAAAAGTCAGACTATTTGATGTTATTGTGGGTTTTACTAATCATAACAATTATAGAAAACACATAAACATCATCAAAGCATGCAACGAAGTAATAGAAATAATACTTGTAAATTAATTAACCAAATTAAAAGTATATGCGTACCTTTTGCGAATCAATGCAATTAGGGTTTATGAAAAACCCCAAATCAAGATCAAGAACCAAGAAACCCTAAACTCTAATAAATTAGGGTTTATGAATGTCAACCAAAACCCTTGTCGACCCACCAAGATATGCAAACACAAGTGTGTTTGCTCTTCATTCTTGTACACACGTATTAGTAGCGAATCAATGAGAAAAGCTAGGTTCTTGAATCACAAATAACCAAACACTAATACTTGAGCTATGGAAAATCGAATCCCTAGGGGTTAAGGATGTGGGACGATCGGCCAAAGCACAAGGGGAGGAGAGGAGAAGAAGTTAGGGTTCTTTGGTGATCCAAGATTAATTAGAATGAATGCAAGGGGCCTTGTATTTATACTAATTCAATCCCTTGGTCTCCAAGTTAGGGTTTGGGTTCTCCTATTCCCTTGTTCGACCGGTTCTAGGACCCAAGATAAGTTCTAGATCCTTCTTGACTACTAACTTCATATTTAGTCCTTTAACTTATCATTTAACGATCGTTAACCAAACATCGTTAAATAAAAACTCTCGTTATATTTATTTGTAATCAATAATTAAATATTACTTTTAATATATTAATTATTATTTACATTGATTCTCGTACGTAATGTGTGCAATCCCGAAATCTCGAGTTCGAATCGGTCATACTAATATTAATTTATATCCATAACCTTTCGCTTATCATTATCCTTATAATAGTTATTCATAAGATTGGTTTGTCTTTCTCATGTTAGTGTTGGTTTGAAGCACTTTTGGTGCTTGTTTCCGCCTTTGTAACGGGTTTAGATGTGGAATTCACCCACATCCTATGTGCTTAATTGTTTTTTAGTAATAAATTTTAACATAAGTATCTCCTTTACCAAAAAAAACTTTGATCCAGCTTGATGATTTGGTGCTTTATAACTATGCTTAAAAGATATATGGTTAGCTTTTAGGCTAATTGTCTAAAATGTATAAGTTTTTGAGTCGATTGTATGAAATCAGATTACACTGTCATCGCTTTGTAGTTGTGTGTACTATTTTGAATCCGTTAGTTCATACATCTTTTCAAATTTTGAGTATTTTGTGTATCGATTCCTATAAATATTTGATTTGATTTCCAATATTACGTTATTCGATTCGCAAAAATACATCAATTGATACAAAAAATATTCAAAATTTAAAAAATATGTGCACGAAATAATCGGATTCGACCAACGGTTCACTCAACAACAAAAAATGTCAATTATAATACATTTTTTAAGATACATGTTATCCATACCTTTCTGTTTTAAGTTCAAAAAATTTTAGAGACATTTGTACAAAAAAAATATACCTTTTGTTAATACAAATAAATCGTAAAAACGTTTATTAATATTTAGCGATCTCTTTGTGTTTTGTTGATAACAAATATAAAGTTATCATAAGTAAAATTATAAGGATACATGTTATTTTTGTAAAGCATTTACATATATAGTCATTTAATATAAATTGTTGTAATGATTCATTTATTGTAATAGTTTATTAGGATGGGTAAAAACCATAACCCATGACCCATACCCATGGAGCATATCCATAACTCATGGAGCTAACCCATGACCCATTGACTAGATGCATTGCTTCTTCTATATACTTTGTATCTATTTGGATACCCATGGTCCAAAGTCTATGACCCATGACCCATGATCCATGACCCATAACCCATTTAGGGGAGCGTCCCTACGATCCTCGCTTACATCGGACGGATCCTCTTGTAAGGGATCCGTGCAACAATAGTGATTTTTGCCTATAAATAATGAGTCATTTCTTCATTGTAACACAACCCTCTTGTTACAAACTCTCTCATATATTCTTTCATTCTTCTAATCTCATATCTCTTGATCTATATAGTAGTTCTTCTTTCTTTTGTTGTGATTCTCATATAGTTCCTTCTCTAAGGCGAGATCACGAGACACTACAAGTCATCCAAGCAAGGGGTCCTTGATTGATTTGTTCCTCCACAAGATTTCTGTAGCAAGATCTTGTATTTCATATTTCACATAGTTGTTGTGTTATAGTTGTGTTGGTTTGGTCGTCCGTGTTAAGGACTCGGTATTTAGCTTTGTACCGAAAAGTGTAGCGACATTGTGAAGGCTTCTTTGCCAAGTTGAAGGAGTTTGTTGACATAGTGCTTGAACTCTCGAGTAGGTGACTCGGAGAGTGGAGTAGGGCAAGGAAGCTGTCCTTGTAGCCGAACCACTATAAATCGGTTGTGTCATTTCTATCCTTTACTTTACTTGCTTTCTTTACTTGCATTACTTATAGATCTATACTTTCTATCCATCCATACGATTTCACATAACATTGAATCTAAAGTTTTTGAAACTAAATTAAAATTGGCAAAACTATTCAACCCCCCTTCTAGTTTTTCACAATTGGCATCAAGAGCTAAGTTTACAAAAGTTTTAAAGTTAATAGTATTTTAAAATCTTTTCGATCACAATGGGTTCTGAAAATTATAAAGAAGGGCAATCTATGCAATGACCTCTACTACTCGAAACTAATGGTTTTATTTATTGGAAAAATAGATTCGAAACGTATGTGAAGTCAAAATATATTGATCTTTGGTACATCATTGTTGAAGGCGACTTTGAAGCCACTACAAAAGATGATAAACCGAAATTTAGTAAACACACCTCATGATCAAATCACCGATGATCAAAAGAAAAAGCTTTTCAAAAATAGTGAAGCTAAAATGGTTTTATACAATGCTTTACCCAAAGAGGAATTTGAAAAAATTTCTATGCTTAAAACCTCTAAAGAAATTTGGAATTCTTTAGTTGTACCTCATCAAGCAAATCAACAAGTTAAAAACAATAAAATAGATTTGTTTGTTCAACAATATGAACAATTTTCAATATCGGATGACGATACTATAGATAATTCTTTTGCTAACTTTAATACTATAATTACATCATTACAAGCCATCGAAGAATCAAAAGACTTGTCAATCCTCACCCTCGACGAACTCATAGGCAATCTAAAATTCTATGAGCTTGTCCTCGCTAAAGATTCCGAAGCCTCAAAAGAGAAGAAAGAGAAGCACAAATCTCTTGCCTTAAAAGCCAAGAAGGTCTCAAGCGATGAAGAAAACTCTTCTTCGGATAGTGATGACGAAGAATATGCTATGACGGTAAGGGATTTCAAGAAATTCTTTAGAAGAAAGGGAAGATATGTCAAGCAACTATATGACGACAAGAAGGGGTTCTGGAAAGGCAAAGACGACAAGAAAGCAAGGGATGAACGCGTATGTTTTAAATGTGGGGACTCTAATCACTTCATTAGTGAGTATCCCAAGCATGACGAACAAAAAGCGTTCGTGAGTGGCTCGTGGGGAATGAGCGAGGAGGAGGACGAAGAAATTTTTCTCATGGCAAATGACTCAAACGAGGTATGTCCCGAATCTCTCTATTATAGTAGCTCATCATTAGATGATGATTCATTGCATTGTGAATATGATAAACTTTGCAAAATTAGTCTAAAAGTAATTAACAAAAACAAGATTTTGAAAAACAAAAATGAACGTTTAGAAAGGAAGTCATTGAATTAAAAAACAAATTAAAACGCTTAGAAAAAGAGAAGATAGCAAGTGGGGAATGTGAGCTTTGTGTTCAACTTCAAACACTAGTTGATAATATTGATTCCAAGATTGCTAGAATGAATACTAATACTTTGAATACAGTACTAGATAGTGTTAAAACAGGAAACAATCAAAAGGGTTTAGGTTTTCAAGAACATAATGCATCAACTAGCGAAAATAAAGAAACACACCGTCAAAGCAATGAAAAACAAGCTATCAGAAGTTATGGATCCCACGGATCCCTTGAAAAGGGAACCGCCTAGTGAAAAACCAGATCCGTGGGTCTCATTGATGCAAACAAGAGAAATAGTATAGCTACTTCATCTAGAACCGACTTTGTTATCGTTAATAAGAAGAAACCAACACACGTTACTGTTAGACAACCACCACCACTAAAACAAAATCAAAGTTTTATGAGAAACAAAGGTCCATCGTTTTCAAAACCAAACACATTTATAAGGAGACCTAATAATGTTTATCCGAGAAGTAACCACCATCAAATGGGATGGAATCCTAATGTACAAAACGGTTTTCCATTTCAAAACTTTACACCATGGAATGCATTCTCACCATTTCCATATATGCCTAATATGAATGAAATGTATAACACTAATGGACCCATGAACAAATGGGGACAAAACTTTTGAGTTAATTGTTTTCTTAGGTGTGCTTAAAGGTCGACCTAGATCCGGATGAATGGATCAAGGATAGCGGGTGCACGAGGCACATGACAGGTAATAAAGACTTGTTTTCCACATACGAATCATTCAATGGAGGGAATGTGGTATTTGGTAATAGCAAGAGCAAAATCATCGGTAAAGGTACAATTTCTCACAAATCTTTAACCATTAACGATGTGTGTCACGTAGAAAACCTAAACTTCAACCTTCTAAGTATAGGACAAATATGTGATAAAAAGTATAACGACTTTTTAGTGAAACCGTAGTAAAATATTGAAAACGGTATTACTATAGGAAGAGGCATTAGAAAACATGGAGTCCATGTCATTAAAATCGGTAATGAACCTAAAGACAAACTTTTTCTTACTTCTATGGATGATACTGACCTTATGGCATCAAGATTGGGTCACGCCAATATGCGACTTCTTCAATCACTATCATCTAAAGAACTAGTAAGAGATCTACCAAAATTAAAATACGAACATCATTTTTGTGATGCTTGTAACGTAGGAAAGCAAGTTCATGCTAGTCACAAAGCTAAAAATATGGTCTCTACTACTAAGAGTCTAGAACTACTTCACATGGATTTATTTGGTCCATCCGCTATTCAAAGTTATGGAGGTAACTACTATACTTTTGTCATAGTGGATGATTACTCTAGGTACACATGGACTAAATTTTTGAAGAATAAAACTAAAACGTTCGATTACTTTGAAATATTAAGTAAGAAAATCCAAAGACAATTAGGAAGTCCTATAGTGTCTATTAGAACGGATCATGGTAAGGAATTCGATAATGAAGTGAAATTTGGAGCTTTTGTGACGCTAATGGTATTACTCACAATTTCTGGCCTCGCACTCAACAATCGAATGGGGTAGTTGAAAGGAAAAATAGCCCTACAAGAAATAAGTCGCACCATGTTAAATGAGCAATCTATTCCTCAAAAATTTTGGTGCAATGCCGTTGATACTTCAACGCATACACTTAACCGAGTCTTAATTAGACCATTCTTAGGAAAACTCCATACGAGTTACTTGAGGAAAAAAGCCTACGTTAGAACATTTTAGAATCTTTGGTAGCAAATGTTTTCTACTTAACACTAAAGATTACCTAACTAAATTTGATCCTAAATCAACCGAAGGTATCTTGTTAGGTTACTCTCCTAATAGCAAAGCTTATGTTATATTAAATAAAGAAACAATGAAGGTTGAAGAGTCATTAAACGTAAAATTTGATGAGAGTCCACCTAAACCTACCCAACCTCTTGTCGATGACGAGATAATCGAAAGTGAAGCCATAAAAATAAAGAAAAATACAAACAAAGAAGATGAACCATTAAACAATGAAATCATCAATATTAAAGAGTCTAAAGATCACCCCGTAGATAAGGTCATAGGAAACTTAAATGAAAGAATCTTAAGGTCTCAAGTCCAAAACCAAAGTAGTTTATTTTGTCTTGTCTCAACCATAGAACCTAAGAATACACAAGAAGCCATAAAAGATGAAAGTTGGGTAATGGCTATGCAAGAAGAGTTAAATCAATTTGTTTCTAACGATGTTTGAACACTTGTCCCTCTACCTAATAACCAAACCATAATAAGAACTAAATGGGTATATAAAAACAAGTTAGATGCAAACGGTGTAGTGTCTAGAAACAAAGCTAGACTCGTTGCCCAAGGGTATAATCAACAAGAAGGCATAGACTTTGATGAGACCTATGCTCCGGTAGCTAGATTAGAGTCTATAAGAATACTTCTTGCTTATGCTTGTGCTAATGATCTTAAGATTTTTCAAATGGATGTTAAAAGTGCTTTTCTAAATGGCTTTATTAATGAAGAAGTCTATGTGGCTCAACCTCCGGGCTTTATCGATATCGAAAAACCCAAACATGTTTATAAATTAAAGAAAGCTCTTTACGGTCTTAAACAATCCCCAAAAGCTTGGTATGATAGACTCAAATCATTTTTAATCAAAAACAACTACACCATGGGGTTAGTTGATAATACACTTTTCACTAAGAAAAAGGAATCACATATAATTATTGTTCAAATATACGTGGACGATATTATATTCGGATCGACTTGTCAAGACATGTG
The DNA here is from genome assembly GCA_022545495.1 of Chrysanthemum lavandulifolium. Lineage (NCBI taxonomy): Eukaryota > Viridiplantae > Streptophyta > Magnoliopsida > Asterales > Asteraceae > Chrysanthemum > Chrysanthemum lavandulifolium. Next base: position 67,787,900 of record CM040238.1, read on the forward strand.
TGATGATTTCTCAAATATCATGCATGATGAGTTCGAAATGAGTATGATGGGAGAACTAAGTTTCTTTCTTGGTCTATAAATCAAACAACTAGAAGATGGTATCTTCTTTAATCAATCTAAATACATAAAAGAGAGGGAAAGACAAAGAGAAGGAGAAGGAAGTAGCAACCCCCTTGGCAATACCGATCTCGACCCTTTAGATTACATCAATTAATTGCCTGATATTCCAAGCCCATCACAAGAATGGCAACAAACTAAAGGGATCTTCAAGTGCTTCGCTAACTTCTTGAAGAAAAAGAAGTAGAGATGGTAGGATGAAGAGTGAAGGGGATGAAGATGAGGATGAAGACGGGAGTGAAATGGATGGAGGTGTAGATGGAAGGTAAGGTCATAGGACCTTAATTTGTGAGAACAATTTCCAAAACAATGGTTTGTAACATCTTAAACAATACTTATGTAGAGTAGGATGTAGTGTGTAGGAATTGCCATGATTTGGCATTGAACACCTTAACTTAGGAACGAGTAAGATGAGATTTTACGACATCTTGATTTCACTCAAGTAGTCGTCGTCACTCATCTTTGATTACCTTTTTAGTTCCCCCACACTTGCTATGCGTTATACTTGTTGTGTGCATGCGTTTACTGATTGTAGAAATGACTAGGATAAGCATTTTCTAAGAGTGTAAATATTGCACAAATGCTGAGAGGCTTCTGGTCTGCAGTAGCCGGATCCCTGGGCTATAACTAGCCGGATCCCTCCAATGAGGTAACCGTGGGATCCGGGAAAACAGAGATCTGCTACAGATCACATTACATCAAATTTGTCTCCTAGATCACATCATCTTAGCTAAACATGATTCTTTGAGACCACTTAAGTCTTCCTCAAGCTTAGTAGATCTTACATTCACCCGTAGCTAACTTAGGATCAAACTCTAAGTGCTTTTGATTTATCAACTCACCAATACTCACCATATTTTCGCTCCAACGCTCACACATTGCTCCTCACATCTCAAAACACTTAGTTTGATATTTCTATCAATCTTAGCAAGTTGATTTTAGTCACTCTTACCTTAAAATAGGCTTAAAACTAGTTTTTCATTTTTCTTTATTTTTTAAGAATTTTTTAAATTTCTCTTAAGCCATCATCTGATCTCTAGGATCAATTGCCATCATTTTTCATACTCAAATCAATGAGTATCATCCTAAAACATGTTGTTACACTATCAAAAAGTCAACTTTCCTACCCAACACTATCATTAAGTATCCTCACTCTTTGTGGTTAGACATTTAAGTCACCTATCACTTAAGACATCTAAGGAAAGTAAAAAACTCAAGATTTATAGGCTTTAGACCCTACAAGAGCATAATCACTTCACCATATTTCGTCGATGACGGATCCATGGTTTATAACCGCATGGATCCCTAGTGAGAGGATCCGTGATCCGTGTTCACGTAAAGCTTCTAATCACTTTTCTTTCAAATTTAAACCATCTTTGGTAAACCAAACACTTTTAGTTACCATTTAATGATTCACTAGAGCTGAACAACATCATAGTTGACCTTGGTGCATGCCTAATTCCCTTAGTGGTCATGAATTTAATTCCTTAATTCAAATTCACCCCTTATAAACCAAACACTCTTGAGAGGTTAAGTCATCACTCTTACCACATTCCTAAAAATCAGTAGTTAGAAACTTCTATTGCATTCTCACCATCACTATGACTAAAGCATCTAGCAACAACTCTTCAACCAAAGGTTCATCCAAAAGGAATGGTCATATGATCCATGAGATATCATCCACCGAAACATCACCCGTAAGAGGTCATAATGTTGGAATCCCACCTCAACAATCCCAATCAACAATTGCTAAGAGAACCACAAGAATTAGTATTACACCTCTTGGGTTAGAAAAGGGTTCATCAAGCTCTAAACCAAACACACCTAGTTCTAGTAAAGCGCCTAAGCCTTCATTCCTAGAACCTATAAAACATTCATTCACCGAACCTATTTCTCATCTAAATCTCTACTCATTAGAGCACTCACCACCGAGAACTTCCCACTCACCAACCTTCTCGTTAAATAGGGAACCACCTACATCACAAAATTGTCCATCATTGGAGACAATGAACCATCAAGGACTTGATCATATAGAGGACTTTCCATTACCACCACCTCCATTCTTAGTGGAACCTCATCCTACATTGCTCAATGTACCTCCACCATCATTTATACAATTACTCAAAACATCCAATCTCCTCCGGTTCCTAAACAAGACAATAATTGCTCTAATTGTCTAATCACTCCAAGGACTTGTTCAAGAAGTACGAAATGAGTCAGATTTCATGTTTAATCATCTTCTTGAACGATTGGACCAAATCAACAAGTCTACCCATCCTTAGCTTCAAGCACTTTGATGCTTTTTAAGTTTTTGGTCACTTATTAGAATTAGTAGAAAATGTATTACATGGTTAAATCATTCTCTTAGTTTTAGAGATTTGTAGATCATTTCGTAGTTTTATTGAATGAATTTACATGTTGTATGCCATATTATCTCGAGTATATGTTTTGTGCAAGTTTCATATCTCACTTTGATGAAAACATCATTTGTTACATCACCATTGATGTTTTAAGCTTTCGCACGTATGATCCTCCATTTGCCTTTAGACCGATCCTCCAGGAGGGAATCGTGGATGCATGCAATGTAAGACTTGCTTTCTACTAACTTGAGTCTTGTTTGCAGGAAATTATGCATTATATATTTGTTTTCTAACCCTTGTTTTGTAGATTTTCAAAATACACATGAAGACTTTGACACCCTAAGCTAGGGGGAGCTTTGTGTCAAAACAATACATTGCAAAATTATTTGCAATATAATCCTCATTTGGATTACGTTTCATGACTTCCCTTTGCAAAATTGCAATCATCAAGGGGGAGCATTATCGTCACAAAGACGAAACCATTTGCAAACATAGTTGCAATGCATTAGCTAAGTAGTTTTTCTTGATGCCCTCACAAAGGGATGGACTCGTGATTGGCTCCCAAACGGTCAGGTTTATTACACAAGTCAACCACTTGTGAATGGTCAACCGTAATAAAAGCCGACGACTTGAGAACGCAATGCAATTGAGTCCGTGAGAGTTTAGTGTTTCCCAGTCGTTAAGTCCCAACGAAATGTATGAATCGAATAGCCAAACGTGTAGTGATCGGGTGATATTGAACAAGAAAGGGTTATGATTTTGAATAATTATACCTAAAGAAAAAGTTTGTAAATTACAGGGCTTAAATGCAAATTAAAGAAAATTAAAAAGCTAAATTATATTAAATAAACGCTATCACTATTTTTAAAGTTGGATTTTCCCGATTTTTCTTTTATAAATTTGAATTAAAAACTAATTTTAAACTTTAAAACTAAATTAAAATACTAAAATTATGAAAATAAAGAGGAAAATTGTGAAACTATTTTTCAAAAATCTAAAATAACTAAAGAGAATTTTCAAAACTAATTTTGTATTTTTCTCGATTTTTATTCTAATTTCTATGATTTAAAAACTATTTAAAACTAATTAAATTGCTAAAATTACTATTTAAACTAGAAAAATTATGGAAAAATATTTTTTGGCTTTTTATATTTATCTTAATCTATGAAAATTGAAAACTTATTTTTTGAAGCTTTTCCGATTTAATTGCAATAAAGGCTAATTAAAAGTCCTAAAACTGCTTTTAAATAAGGAAAATAGCAAACAAGTGATGAAAAATTATGAAAATTCAGGAAAAGTCTAAAATAATATTCTAAATCTATGAAAATATAAAACCGGGGCTTATGTAAGATTAACAAGTCAGAAAAACTGCTCCTTTATAAAGCTACTTAGAATAAGCTAAAGAGTGCTATAAGCCACCAAAATGTTACGTAAGCTAATTGATGCTAAAATGAACTAATTCTAACTTAATCCATCTAGTCCTAACAAGCTACAAGCTCTAACCTATGATCCAAGCTTTAAAAGTTCTCTTGGCCAAACAAATTCTAACTACCTAAGTTTAAGTCGACCCACAAGCTTATCAAATGAGCTTTGGGGAAAATTGAATTGTGAACTTTAAGAACACCAACCGACAGTTTATAAACCAAACTTGAGTCCTAGAGAAGCTGTAATAAGCTCTCTAGAGCTTCAGAATAAACACATGCACACTCAAGATACAATCGAGTGTGTGCACGTGGCACTTTGACCTAATTGACAAGTCGATTCGAGGCTTATAAAAATTACAAAATTCTACAAAATCGATTTCCACTCTTGACCAACTGAACTTGTTAAGTCCAAAATTTCACTTGAATTGATCCAATAATGAATCAATGAAAATTCCACAAACCTTGGTGAAAACCGACTTTTACAATTTTGACTTTTGAAACGTAAATTGATCTTTGACTAAAATGACTTTTGATCCCAAATGACCGATGATTGTGATGTTTAATGGTGAAATAAGACTAATGCAAGCTATCTTAAGTATATATAAACATGTTTGCAAGATTTTAGCCATCGAATCCAACAGAGTTGAGCACAAGATCGGATTGAATGCAATTTTGACTATGAGTGTTCTAAGATGTAAATTACTTACTGATTTGACTGCAATGGACCTAAATGAGACCTAAGCAACAGATCTTGAGCACAAACCAAGCCTCAAGCTTAATATAAATGTCCAATCCAAACACTAGTTCGTGATACTAAATGCAAATTAAATCCCATAATACTCTATCACGTAACTCAATTCCAATTCCTATGACTAATGGTGATCTATGCGAGTGAATTTAAACAAAGAAACACACGTAAATGATTTGATCTAATAGAACAAGAGTTAAGCAGATTGAAAAGGAGAAAGAGTAAAACTCACAAAAGGTCCAACCACTATGGTTTGCTTATGAGCTCAAAAGGTACCACTATCCTAACTTATCTCAACCCATATCCAACTCGTAATCAACCCATATCCAACTCCATAACCGCTAACCAAAATTTTTCCATAGTTGACTTTTGTTGACCAAGTGAAGAATTTGTTTGCACTGCTTCGTAAGTTTACTAGAAGCTATAATCGCTTTAGTAAGCTTATTTGAGAAGTAAATAAGCTCTTTGAAGCTTGGAATTTAGTACATGTAAACCGAACTTATAACAGAAACTTAAAACATGAAACTATGATAAAACCTTGAATTGATACTTGAAAATAGATTACAATGATAAAACAACTTAAGTTTAGTACATAGAAACAGAGATTACAATTTTTGACTTAAACTAAGACATTGATAATAAAAACGATTTTACAAGAAATTCTAAAAATTAACTACTTTTCTTCTCTGCCTTCTCCTCTTCTATTTATACATCAAAAGTCTTCCCACGTGTCCTCTGAGTAAATCCCACCACTTTTTAGAGCCATTGGATCACTTGGGTTGATATTGGCCGTTTGATGAATTTTGGCGCCAAAAAGATATATCAACTGGGGAGGTTTTGAGTGCAAGGAAGGAGAAACATTAATTGTTTCTTGTTTTGTTAGGTGAGTGAGGGATAGGGTGTGGGTGAAATGTAAGAATGGTGATGTGAGATGGTTTCGTAGAGTGGTGAAGACGTAAGGAGAAAAGATTTGGCGGAGTCAATCGTTGACGGGGTGTATTATTAAGGCAGGGGTCAAAACAGGGGTCAAGGATTTGGTGGGGTTCAATGATACAAAGGTTCAAGGGTCAAGGTTTGGTTATAAATAAACAAGGACTATTTTGCAATTCCACAAAACCAAGGACCAATCGCCATTTTCCAAAGTTTATCAAAAGGACCAATTATGACAAGTTTAATTTTCCCAAGGACCAAAAATAATAATTTTCAAATTAAAATGTCCAGGGTACTTCATAATCTTTGAAACTTCAGGACCAAAGTCGCCATTTTGCAAAACTAAACTTTGAAGGGTTTATTTTGACAACTTTTGAATCCCATGGACCTTAAATGATATTTTGTTTTATTTTGATTTACCAGGACTATTTTTGACAACTTTGAAACTGGGGACTAAACCGCCAATTATGCAAACTTGATACGCTTTTCACCGATTTTGGTATTTTGCATTTGAAACACATAAAACACTTATTTGTGATATTTTTATCATTTTGATGCATTTCGAGTGTTTTCGATGTTTTGCGCTCAGATTGACCAAAATGATGAGTATTCACACACTCATCAATCCCCACACTAAACTATTGCTAGTCCCTAGCAATCTTTTATGAAAACTTAATTGATTTGAATCTCTTTACCAAAATCCATTACTCGAGTAGCCAAATGTTTCGGTTCAAGTAAGAACCTTGGTACATCGATAACCAAATGATTTTGAGCAAACCACCGACTTTCAACGGTTTTGATTTGTCTTTACCGTGCCGCTTGCTTCGGACTAGCCAACTCTTAGATAAAATATCTTTGGTGAGTCGACACCAATTATGGTTTTCCAACCGCCTTTACCACAAGCCATAAACTTATGGGCTAGCCAACTCTTCACTAATTAAAGATATGGCGAAATAATACCATACAATTTTGGGCAAATTGCAAGTCGTCAACGGATTTGAGATATCTTTACCAAGAGCCGCTTGCTCTGGATTAGCCAATCCTTTTGTTTATTAGACATGGCGATCGATAATCGTAAGTCGAGTAAGTGCAAAACACTTACTCCAAAAAAATTTTGGCCAAAATGGGGAATTGGGTGGTATAATTATATGATAAAATTCGTGAGAATTCCCCACACTAGAAATGAATATTGCCTCAATATTCAAAGTACCGCATGTTATGCCGAAACATAGAACGAAAAGGAAATACTACTGCCATTATTTGTGATTTTTTTTTTTTTTTTTTTTTTTTTTTGATGAAAACTTATATACAACAATGGGCAACTCCCCACACTAGGTGGTAGAAAGTAGAAAGAAGTCGAAATACGGTGAAAACCCATATAGTGTGCTACTGTTTTTGATTCCCGAGTCGCTAGCTTGACTCGATCCCCGCATTAATTTGTTCATGGGGAAGTAAGTGGAAGAGACAATCTCCATCGGTCTTTCATTCAAAATGTTTGTATAAACATTTGAAGCACGCGAAAGTTCCACACCGATTAGGTATACATAACCGGCTCACGAATGATAAATGAAAATGCCGGGGTCAAAAATAATGTCTTCATTCCCGAAGGAGTGAAGAACAGGAGAAGCCACGTGATAGGTGAAGAAGAGAAAGAAAGTCATGATAAAGATCTTGACTAACTCATCATCACCCACAGGAGAATTCATAATAGCATGAATCTCATCATTTAAGCTCAATTGGTCTAGACATATCCCGGGTGTGTCTTGATCAAAGTGGAAGTTATCATACTCCCATGGAGATATGATATGAGTGAGTTCACCGCGAACTCCTCGTGAAGAGAATCAATCACAAGATGTAACTGTGAATTCTTGTTCCATCAGAGACTCATCACTATCCTCAACTGAGTATCAAAGAGTGGATTCTCGAAATTAAAGTGAATTCGAGTCGAATTCAAATAGAGGATTAGTGAGAGTTGTTTTGAATGCTTCAGAACAAAGTGATCAACATTCTCTATTGGACCGTTGGGATAAGAAGTGGGTGAACGATCATTATAAGTGGAGACTTTCAATCTCTCCCGATCGGCTTCAAATCAAAGAGACCATCGCCACTTCTCGATGAAAGTGGATCGATGCGAGTGAGTTCATCGGTGAACTCCTCAAGAAAAGGATCGATCGGGAGTGATGCCTCAACATACTGATGTTTCCATAGGAAGCACAATCATCGCTAAAATCGAGAAAGTTTCAAAATGATCTGAGAAGACTCAAGAGGGAAGGTATATCACACATATGGTCAAAGTTCCTCGTGACTCTTCGGATCGGGACAAGGTTCTCAACACTAGACTTTATGAATTCGTCCGATTCCTTTTAGGAACAAAGGTCAAGATGCTCGTCCCCAATGTTTAGAGAGTGAGTGGGAGCTGGTGTGATAGCGCTTGTTCGAGAATGAATCTCAACTCTGGATATCAACCGATGAACTTGATGAATCTTTATAGAATTGAAGGATATCAGTGTATCCTCATCATCACCGTCATCGTGAATAAACGAAATTGAGAGCTAGATCCGTCGCTTTTTCTTTTGCAATTGATTCCCTAATAGATTTTTCAAACGCAATTTGGGAATTTATTTTAGCACCGCTTCTTCACCTAGCAATTCTTCCATGGATTTCTCATGTGAATTTTGAATGACGGGACATTGTGGGAGTGGAGATTTGTCAAACCGAAGGTCGACATTGATAATCATCATGAGGACCCCCACAATATACACAAGAAAAACTGGAGCATTTCGAAATGTCGCTTTTACTCAACTTCTCGCTCTTTTCACTAACTCCGTAAGCTCTAGATAAGTGTCTTGTTGGGTTTGCCGAGGAGTTTGAGTCATTTGGCACCGCGGAGGTTGGTCGTGATATGGATAGTCGTAATTGTTACAAGGAAATGGATTCTGCTTGACAATCGAGTTGAAATGGGGACCTCCACGCTTCTCACAACAAAATGATTGTTGTGACCGATTTGGTGAATAACATGGATATTGATCATTTCCAAAGTTCGAGTGTTATCGAGATTTGTTCATAAAAACGCTGCCTCGGTCCGACACTCAAATCCTTAGTGAGGACCTCCACAAAATTCACACAAGTATGTCTCGAATCTCATGATGTGGTAGTGATGGAATAAATTAGTCGTGTCATGGTAAGAATAGGATCTTGGTTATAGATGCACCCATTTCCGACTCTACCATGCTAAACCGAGACAATTATCATCATTATGAGGCCACCACACCATTGACAACCAAAATGGTGTGGATACGACATAGGAAAGAATCAAAGGGTTTCGTAGGGTTGGGATGAAGAATCAAAGATGTGAGAGGGTAAAGATGGATATTTTGGATTTTGGATAAACATTTTGTAAAAACAAGAAAGAAAATCTTTTGGGTTTTTGATTTTAAGATGTTTTGGATTTTGGATTTTATAAGAAAATATAAATATATATAGATGGTATGAACAAGGAGTGAATATTCAAATCACTAATCTGCTAAACGTAAGACTATTAGTACAGCCTCCCAAGTATGCGCGCTAAAATTTGATTGGCTCCCAAACGGTCAGTTTATTACACAAGTCAACCACTCAGTGAATGGTCAACCGTAATAAAAGCCGATACTGAGAACGCAATGCAATTGAGTCCAGAGAGTTTAGTGTTTCCTGTGTCGTTAAGTCCCAACGAAATGTATAATCAATAGCCAAACGTAGTGATCGGGTGATATTGAACAAGAAAGGGTTATGATTTTGAATAATTATACCTAAAGAAAAGTTTGTAAATTACAGGGGCTTAAATGCAAATTAAAGAAAATTAAAAAGCTAAATTATATTAAATAAACGCTATCACTATTTTTAAAGTTGGATTTTCCCGATTTTTCTTTTATAAATTTGAATTAAAAACTAATTTTAAACTTTAAAACTAAATTAAAATACTAAAAATTATGAAAATAAAGAGGAAAATTGTGAAACTATTTTTCAAAAATCTAAAATAACTAAAGAGAATTTTCAAAACTAATTTTGTATTTTTCTGATTTATATTCTAATTTCTATGATTTAAAAAACTATTTAAAACTAACTAAATTGCTAAAAATTACTATTTAAACTAGAAAAATTATGGAAAAATTATTTTTTTGCTTTTTATATTTATCTTAATCTATGAAAATTGAAAACTTATTTTTTTGAAGCTTTTCGATTTAATTGCAATAAAGGCTAATTAAAAGTCCTAAAAACTGCTTTTAAATAAGGAAAAATAGCAAACAAAGATGAAAAATTATGAAAAATTCAGGAAAAGTCTAAAATAATATTCTAAATCTATGAAAAATATAAAACCGGGGCTTATGTGTAAGATTAACAAGTCAGAGTGCAAACTGCTCCTTTATAAGCTACTTAGAATAAGCTAAAGAGTGCTATAAGCCACCAAAATGTTACGTAAGCTAATTGATGCTAAAATGAACTAATTCTAACTTAATCCATCTAGTCCTAACAAGCTACAAGCTCTAACCTATGATCCAAGCTTTAAAAGTTCTCTTGGCCAAACAAATTCTAACTACCTAAGTTTAAGTCGACTTCACAAGCTTATCAAATGAGCTTTGGGGAAAATTGAATTGTGAACTTTAAGAACACCAACCGCATGCTTTATAAACCAAACTTGAGTCCTAGAGAAGCTGTAATAAGCTCTCTAGAGTCAGAATAAACTCGCACACCAAGATACATCGAGTGTGTGCACTGGCACTTTAGACCTAATTGACAAGTCGATTCGAGGCTTATAAAAATTACAAAATTCTACAAAAATCGATTTCCACTCTTGACCAACCGAACTTGTTAAGTCCAAAATTTCACTTGAATTGATCCAATAATGAATCAATGAAAATTCCACAAACCTTGGTGAAAACCGACTTTTACAATTTCGACTTTTGAAACAAATTGATCTTTGACTAAAATGACTTTTGATCCCAAATGACCGATCGATTGTGATGTTTAATGGTGAAATAAGACTAATGCAAGCTATCTTAAGTATATCTAAACATGTTTGCAAGATTTTAGCCATCGAATCCAACAGAGTTGAGCACAAGATCGATTGAATGCAATTTTGACTATGAGTGTTCTAAGATGTAAATTACTTATCGATTTGATCGCAATGGACCTAAATGAGACCTAAGCAATGATCTTGAGCACAAACCAAGCCTCAAGCTTAATATAAATGTCCAATCCAAACACTAGTTCGGATACTAAATGCAAATTAAATCTCATAATACTCTATCACGAACTCAATTCCAATTCCTATGACTAATGGTGATCTATGTGAGTGAATTTAAACAAGAAAACACACGTAAACAGATTTGATCTAATAGAACAAGAGTTAAGCAGATTGAAAAGGAGAAAGAGTAAAACTCAAAAAGGTCCAACCACTATGGTTCGCTTATGAGCTCAAAAGGTACCACTATCCTAACTTATCTCAACCCATATCCAACTCGTAATCAACCCATATCCAACTCCATAACCGCTAACCAAAATTTTTCCACAGCTTGACTTTTGTTGACCAAGTGAAGAATTTGCTTGTACTGCTTCGTAAGTTTACTAGAAGCTATAATCGACTTTAGTAAGCTTATTTGAGAAGTAAATAAGCTCTTTGAAGCTTGGAATTTAGTACATGTAAACCGAACTTATAACAGAAACTTAAAACATGAAACTATGATAAAACCTTGAATTGATACTTGAAAATAGATTACAATGATAAAACAACTTAAGTTTAGTACATAGAAACAGAGATTACAATTTTGACTTAAACTAAGACATTGATAATAAAAACGATTTTACAAGAAATTCTAAAAATTAACTACTTTTCTTCTCTGCCTTCTCCTCTTCTATTTATACATCAAAAGTCTTCCCACGTGTCCTCCGAGTAAATCCCACCACTTTTAGAGCCATTGGATCACTTGGGTTGATATTGCCGCTTGATGAATTTTGGCGCCAAAAGATATATCAACCTGGGGAGGTTTTGAGTGCAAGGAAGGAGAAACATTAATTGTTTCTTGTTTTGTTAGGTGAGTGGAGGGATAAAGGGTGTGAAGTAAGAATGGTGATGTGAGATGGTTTCGAGAGCTGGGTGAAGACGAAGGAGAAAAGATTCATGGAGTCGATTGTTTGACCGGGTGTATTATTAAGGCAGGGGTCAAAACAGGGGTCAAGGATTTGGTCGGGGTTCAATGATACAAAGGTTCAAGTGGTCAAGGTTCGGTTATAAATAAACAAGGACTATTTTTGCAATTCCACAAAACCAAGGACCAAATCGCCATTTTCCAAAGTTTATCAAAAGGACCAATTATGACAAGTTTAATTTTCCCAAGGACCAAAAATAATAATTTTCAAATTAAAATGTCCAGGGTAATTTCATAATCTTTGAAACTTCAGGACCAAAGTCGCCATTTTGCAAAACTAAACTTTGAAGGGTTTATTTTGACAACTTTGAATCCCATGGACCTTAAATGATATTTTGTTTTATTTTGATTTACAGGGACTATTTTTGACAACTTTGAAACTTGGGGACTAAACCGCCAATTATGCAAACTTGATACGCTTTTTCACCGATTTTGGTATTTTGCATTTGAAACACATAAAACACTTATTTGTGATATTTTTATCATTTTGATGCATTTCTGAGTGTTTTCAGATGTTTTGCAGTTCAGATTTGACCAAAAATGATGAGTATTCACACACTCATCAACTCGTCAAGGGGGACTTAAGACGAGAACTCTTCCCATCACTTGCTCTCTATATTTTCTTTTCTTATTACACGTTTTTTTTCCTTTTTTCTCTCAAAACAATGTGTTAGTTTCTTTTCGACGCTCTTTTTGTTTCGACAAAAAGAGGGAGAAGAGAGTAAAAACTCCAATTCAAACTTTTACGAATTTTAGTTTTTGATAAGGTTTTAAACTGTACCTTTTTGAGGTGTCGTTTAAGCCCTTATTTGATCACTTTTGTATCCGCTATTACTTAATATCGTTCCTTTTCACTTTTTAGGTCTTTTGAAGGCAACATGCTGGAATGACACTTATTCGAACGAAAAGGCGCGAATATACGAAGAAAATGGCCAAAGTCAAGAATCGAGACACTCGTGCTACAGTGAACTAAAGGGGACGGCGTCGTGTTCTACTAGAGACGCCGCGGGACAAGTTTTGTGACGACTCAAGAGACAAATTGCTCATTTACAAGTGACGGCTTCGTGTTTTAAAAGAGTAGGCGTCGCAACTCGCACGGCCTAGATTTGATCCGCACGACGCCGAGATCGAAGGGACGGCGTCACAAGCATAAGGTGACGCCGCCGCAATACTAACGTGGCCAAGACGAAACCCTAATAACGGCGACCCGACAGTCACAAATTAAAGGTGACGCCGCATGTGTAATCTTATATATAGAATCAATTTTTCGCCAGTGTGTAGTCTTTTGGAGTAAAACCTAAACCGAACCAAGGTCAGTCTTGTACAAGATTTTAGGTTTCATATCCTATCTTACATCAAGATAAGTGTTTTACTTCATTAATTTAATTATGTCTTCAATTGATTGTGTATGCTTGCATGTTCCCCATGTCCGGCTAATTTACTTGTGTGTTTGCTTAGGTAGTATGAAACTTAGTTATTGAATATTGATTGGTTGTCTCTTATCTTAATTGTGATTGACCTAGTATTGCGATAGGTCATTCGTTGTGCTAATAATGCTTGATTAATCTTTGTTGAACCTTAGTTTATAATCACCTAGAGTAATTGTAGGCTATACATCCAAAGAATACCTTAGAGTTAAAGTTTATAAATCCTAGAGATTTTGCGGTCATTAACCTTTGGTAGCTTCAAAGAGTTAGGATAACGCATACCCTACGACCTTAGAAACACAACGATTAAGAATAAGGACGTGACAATTCAACCATCAATAGGAGATAACTATGGAGTAATAAAACCTAAGCAAATACATTTTTAACTATCATACGAGCACACAACAATAAACATAGACTACCTCACCTTAGATTAGATAATTAGATAAGTAGAAGTAATCGGTAGAAATACCAACCCCAAATCCAAACCCCGAGATTCGTACCTTTCCATTTCCTAAAACCAAAAAAAGATAAAAATTAATCTTCCTCAACCTCAACCTTAGCGTAGTAACTTCTCACTAGCATTCCTATTCCCCAGAGAACGATATCAATTCCGTGGTTTAGCCTAATACTACACTACAACGATTAGGTTCACTACCTAGGGTGTTGAAAACTTGCTCGATTTAAAAGGAAGTTCCTTTGACCTCGAACGCTACCGTGTAAGAGTATCAAGTTTTTGCGCCACCGCCGGGAATAGAATAGCTAGTTAGAGTCCACCGCTTAGGTTTCCTTGCTTGATTCATATCAAGTATGCTTTTTCCCAATTTTAGCTTCCTCGTAGTCTATCCCCTTCTTCGTGACCTTTGTTCGTATCCCATCAATTTTCATCATGGAAGGTGATAACCAACCACCACTCATCAACCCACCACCAAATGACCCGCCAAGAGGCCGTACTCTTGGTGAATACTGAGACCAAGCCACCTAGGCTATAGGAACACCATTGAGCTTCCCGACCAAGCCCAAACTATGGACTCATGCGATCCGACACCATCCGGTTGGTTCAAAACGGATGTGCATTCCATGGACTTCGTTCAAGATCCTAATCAAGATCTTAAGGACTTCTTAAATTGTCGATTCCATCGACCTCAATGCTACTACTCGGGAGACCACGCGTGCGTCTCTTCCAATTCTCTACGGGACCAAGCTAGTAATTGGCTCGAGCGACTCACGGCTCCATCTCAAGTCGGGATGATCTCACCTCTCGCTTCCTTGCTCAATTTTTCCCACCGGGAGAACCACTGTCGAGGAATGATATCTTGATGTTCCAACAACGCCAAGGTGAATCTCTACAAAGCATGTACTGATTCAAGGACTTACTCCGTAGAGTCCCTCATCACGGCATTGATCTTTGGCTTCAAGTCCAACTCTTCTACGATCATGTCAACTTCCCCACTAAGCGATCCATTGACCAAGCGGCCGGTGGAAAACTTAGTGATCTCACCGCGGAAGAATCATGGGGTATAATAGAGGACCTTTCTCTCTATGACAACGAAAGTTGGAATGACCCCCGTGAGTTGCCCAAAACCGTTAAGGCAATCTTCTTGCCTCCCCTTGACTCACAACCTTCCGATCGTAGGATGCTCGAGCTTGAAGATCAAGTTAAATTTCTAATGAGCTCCTACGAGAATCCTAAGTCTTCACATCAAGTGAATAAAATCACTCTACCTTGTGAGTTATGTAGTGGTCCCCATGACACTGTGATTGCACAAGACTCCCGAACAAGCTTTTATGACTACGCCCACGCTGCATCGACGGAGCGGGAGAGAAGTGGTACACTTTAAGCCCGAACAAAACAACTTAGGAAACTCTTACAACCCTCATGGAGAAATCACCCTAACCTTAAGTGGAACCAAAATTCAAGTACACCCTAAAGCTCATATAGTCCACCTAATAGGTTCAACCTCCAAACACCGGAACCCCACTAGTCTTGAGGCAATTGCATCTAGATTCATGTTATCTCAAGAAACTCGATTAACTAAGCTTGAAGCCGATGTTAGCGGCGACAACGCGAGATGACAAACAAGC
Source organism: Chrysanthemum lavandulifolium (assembly GCA_022545495.1). Classification (NCBI taxonomy): domain Eukaryota; kingdom Viridiplantae; phylum Streptophyta; class Magnoliopsida; order Asterales; family Asteraceae; genus Chrysanthemum; species Chrysanthemum lavandulifolium. Next base: position 67,803,176 of record CM040238.1, read on the forward strand.
TTGATGCCCTCTTAAAAGCCTTTAATGACCGGAAATTGAGCACTCCCAAGTGATACTATAAAGAACCCAAAAGTGAGTTCGATTTCATCAACTTCATGTTCTTGTTCACCATGGGAGAGAAGCACCCATGCCTCTCACACCCAACGGTTCACTCGGTAAATGCTATCAACAAGAGTTTCAAGCAATCCAAAATGAGGTACCAAGGTCCCGCACCATTGGTAGAACCTACTCTTGAAAAACCCGTCAACCAAGAACCCAAACCTAATCTAGAGGAGGAGTACAAGGAACCCCATCAAGAAAAACCGGTTCTTGAAGTCTTAGCTCATGCACCTTATTATAATGCTTTAAAAGAAAAATATGAGTTAGAACTTAGACTTGGAAAACATGGGTCCGCTTTTGTGCAAAATAATCTACCTAAGAAGTTAGACGATCCCGGGCTATTTACTCTTCTGTGTAGGCTTGGAACTTCCAAACCTCTCAATGCTTTAGCCGATTTAGGATCATGCATCAATCTTGTTCCATTGTCCCTCCATAGAAGCCTTAACTTAGGTGAGATAGAACCAACGGAAACCATCTTTGGTCTAGCGGACTGTAGTATTGCATATCCAGTAGGGATAATGTTGGGATATGAAAGTGCTGAAGATATGAAAGCATCAAGATATGAAAGTACCGTAAGTCGCAAAGCACCGGAAGAAGTCAAAGAGTCAAAGCATCGCTAAAGATAAAGTTAAAGTATCGCACTATGAAGTCAAAGCACTTGCAAGAACAAAGAACCGTTATATTCGCTTATGGAAAGTATTGTAACTCTAGAATATTCTATGTTTAGATTACTTGTCGTACAAGGATACAAATTGTAAACCGACTAGGATATCCTTGAGCCTATAAAAGGACTCCTAGATTGGCATTAGAGGTACGAGTCTACGAGTTTATGAGTTTTAGAGTTTACGAATTCACAAGTTATTTAGTGTTTTAGAGAGAAGTTCGATAATCTTAGAGTTGTTTAGAGTATCTGCATAATAAGCAGATTTAGAGTTAATAATAAAAGTTATTCTTCTTAGCTTTGTTAAGTAAATTCCGATACTTAATAAAGATTGCTCGGTTTCTTTGTTAATAACTTAGGATTTATCCGAGGTTGTTAAACCTTAACAAGCTAGTTAAAGTTAGTTTGATTAAAGTATATCGATCCAACAAGTGGTATCGAGCTTGTGTGGAAACTCCGACTAGAAGAAACCCTACTCAACAATATTCAAGATGTTGATCAAGTCGCTCCACCACCCTCAATCACCTCACCGTAATTCCAATAATCAAGAAGGGAGAATATGATCTCGTGCATGAAGATGAGGCAAGATATTGCCATTACTGCACCATGCTCTATGGAATGTAATTGTTAATGGCAATGAAGTAGTTCCAACCCATTAATGTTCCCGGACAACCCATAGCACCAAAGGCGCCTTACCAAGAAGAACCCTAAGGAATCAAGAAAAGGCACTAAACATTCTCTTATCCGCCATTCCGATGGTCATCTTCTCAAATTTCATGATGCTAAAGATGCTAAGCAACTCGGGCTGCTCAAGACCAGATTGGAGGAATGAAGCCTCTAAGAAGATGCACGTAAATTTGTCAAGTAACACTTGAAACTTTCACAGAGGGTGAAAGAGAAAGTCTTGATGTCGTGATATGATGTGTTTCAAAATCTTCTCAACTTGTTGGAGTTATACAAGGCGTAAGTATCACTTGAGGATGCTAATTTGAAGTTTCTAGGAGTTTGCCATCTACATGGCATGTGATTGCCACAATGATCGAGGACAACAAGGTTTGATGTAATGGACTTTGATGATCTTTATCATCAACCAAGGTGTATGAGCATGAGATGAGTGGTCAAAAATTCCAAGACTCACAAGATAGCTTTTCTATCATCCGAAAAGAGGAAGTACTTCCGCAAAAGTACCGCTTCTCCTCAAAGCACTGCTTCTCAAAGTAATGTCGCTTATAACCCCTTCATATGCTCAAGCAGCCCCACCACCTACCACTATGCACTCAGATGAAGTTGTGTGCTCCTTCTTTGCACAACAAGCCGCCACGCCACTTATGAAGAAGATCTAGCATGATTGAAGAAGATGCACTTGAAGAAATTGATATCGTGGCAAGTTGCTATGATCACCGCAAGGATCAAAAAGTACACGAAGAAGACAGTAAAAGTATTGATTTCAAACCGAACAAGGAATAACTTTGACAAATCCAAATTGAATGTTTCAATTGTCAAAAGACCGGTCACTTTGCAAGGAATGCAGATTTGCTAAGTATCACAAATGTAACATCCGAGAAGCCAAAACTTGAGCTCAAAGAAATTCCAATTCATCAAACAAAGGCTTTGGTTGCTCAAGAGAAGTTATCGAAGTTGACCGGTGAAGAGTTTGATGATGAACCGTGACTTATCGCATGGTGGCAAGTGGAAGATGTAGTTGAAGAAAAGTGGAAGCATTGACCGAGCACCGCTTTGATGAAGAACCCGAACATGCCGCTTGAATCGATGATGGCTTTGGAGTATTTGATTGGAGCAAAGAAAGTGAAGATGATCCTGTTCTTCTTGCAATGGTGGCTACTTCACCAACTCCGCCTCCTATCTCCGAGGTATGCTCAAACTATTATGATTTTTATCACAAATTACTTAATAGATATGTAATTGAAAGAGATAATTGTGTTAGGGCTAGGTCTGAGGTAGCTGGTTATCAAATAACCTTAGAATCTATGGAAGCCAAAATTTTAGCACATGAAACTAATGAAGTAGCTTGGGCTGAAAAATATGCACAACAGGATTACCAATTAAAACTAAGTTAATGGAAATTAAATTGTAAAATTGCTGAAATTGAGAAATTAACTAAAGAAAGAGATGATTTGTTAGCTAAGTTTGCTGCTTGGGGAGAGTCTGGTCTGTCACATGTTACTTATGTTGAAAAACAAAGAAGAGCATACATTAGAACTGGCTTAGGTTTTGGTATGAACTTTGATAACATAGAAGAAAACCAATCTAGTGAACAGGATGTAGGTGATTTTGAGGACATAACCACTAGTGATGATGAACTCATTAACTATGTAGATACATCTAGTAATGAGGACTCAATAAGTGAACCACCTCCGAGTATAAGAAAGATAATGGTTATCATGTCGCTCCTCATCCCATCGGCATTCATCAACCCTCTAGACCGATGTTTCTCGCTTTGCGTAGATAGTCTAGAGTTTAGGAAGAAGCTTGTTGCTCAATCTAGGTCCGAAAACCCAAAGAAGTCGTTGAAAATAATGTTCAAAATCAAGCAAGACCTTCAAAGCAAAGTACGCCCACAAGCAAGACCTTCAAGAAAACCTTTTAAAACAAGATCGCTAAACCTTTTGGGATAACTTTGGTCAAAACAGTTTCATCATACAACAAGAAGGCAAAATAATTTTGGACATAGACATAGAAGAAATCACTTTGGAAGTATGGGTCAAAAATTGTGTTTTGTGTGTTTTAGTCCTACTCATTTAATCAAGGATTGTGAACATCACTCAGAATACCTTAGCAAATTTCCAAAGAACAGATCCGCCAACCACAAACCTAGAGAGCACAAACCGCTTTGGAATAATTCAAATAGGGTTAATCACGTAAACTTTACATCGATCATAGATTCCCACATCGAGAAGACCTTTTCAAAACCTTCAAGATCTCACAAGACTTTCTAAAGCATCGCTCACCAAAACAAGGTACTTGTGAAGATCGTTGTAAGCTCTTAGACGAGGTCTAATATTATATCTAGGAACACATAATAACGAAAGCGGAATATTCAATAAGAATTAACGTTATAATGAACAAGGTTTTCATTATCATAAACTAACTAAATAATAATAAAGATCAAAGACTTGATCTTTAACACTAACTAACTAAATCACTAAACCCTAGGCGCTTTCCCAATCCCTACGCCTAGGTTCCCACACACACACACCTTTAGACGCTCACATCTTATACGACGTGTTAAAACTAATGACCCTATGTCTCTTTATATACTAAAGACATCTAGGGTTTACAAGAGGAATCATAATATAATTAGGAAACAATACAATTAGGAAACTAAATATTCTTTTAAGTATATCTTCTAGAATCTTCCAAATCCTCCATCTTTTTGTAGTTTCCCTTCTTGTCACTTTAAGTCCTTCATGTTTCATTCTTCTTGTTTTGTATCATTAAATCTATAATAGACCCAACAATCTTCCCCTATTTGATGATGACAAAACAAACACGATTCTTGTACGAACTTCCCTAGACAAAGTAGCAGAAGTTGAGATAATTAAATCTCACCATGAATGAAACAATCTTATCTTCCATGCTTCCCCTTGACTTGAACATGTCACTCAAACATCTCTTCCCCTTTTTGTTATTATCCAAATAGAGAACGTATGCAAATAATGATCTTGACCACCACGAACCAATATCATACTTCCAATCTAAGACTTCCAATGCTTCAAATCGCCCACCATTACGCATCATAAGAAAAATGGATTCAAAACAATAGAAAACTCCAACTAGCAGAGTAATAATGATCAACAGAGTAAAATCAAACACTTCCCTCGAGTGATGCATGTACATCAATGATTCTTCAAAATCAGAGGCTTTATGTAATGATTACATGTGAAGAAAACCGAGTATAACGAATTTGATGAAGAAGTAAAATTTCCCAAACTTGTGTCTTAAATCTTTACTATCCACGGAACTCCATACTTATACGAACCAAATATAAGTAGAACGCAATCCCTTGACAAGAATCCTCAACTAGTATGAGACACCGAGTACTACAATGTAACTCCTTCAAGTGATAGCCAATGCGTGATAGAGCATCATAAGAAAAATCACACATTGCTAGATTCATCAAGCTAGATGATAAGAACACAAACCAAGTAATTCCACTTCACCTTCAAATAAGTGATAAATAATCCTCTTCGTAATCAATTCTTCAATAAATCAAATACGAACCTTTAAATCTTTTAAGAACAAATAACCAAAACCAAACACCTTGTGTGTGCGACCAATCTCCGTATGTGTGATATCCAAAACCATAACAATATGCTCGACTTCCCTTAATTCCAAATCAGTCCTATTAGCAACACTTTTTCTCGTCACTAAACTGTCACAAAGTCTGTCATTAGCGACACATAATCTGTCACAAATTGTCACCAACCCGTCACTATTGCAATTAGTGACACTTTTCTGTCATTGCATCTGTCATAAATCTAAAAGCAAGATTTTGCGCCAAGCAAGATTTCTTGGGTCTAACAAAGACTTTAACCAAAACGCAAAGAAGTTAAGATTTTGCATAAATCGCCAGCACTTTGAAACAAGATTTCTTTCAAGCAAGATTTTCTAATAAAACCATGAATAAATCCTAAAAATCCGAACAAACCCAAAGTAATGCTCCAAAGAAGATTTTGAAAATCCTTCAAGAGCCCAACTTCGACGCCTTATATCTTTTACTAGAAGCTCGGATCAAGATCCCGTCATGAAAATTTAGATTAGTATATAGAGAACGCCCACCTAAAATTTCGTCCCGATCCAACTAGTTAATCTAAAAAGTTATCGCCGCTTCAAAACAAGGTCAGATACAAATACGAAAATTTTAGATCCAAATTTTTGTATTTTTCATCATTCTTCACACATAAAACCTTGTAATCCTAGATATCACGAGCCCCGTGCTCGATACCACATGTGAAGATCGTTGTAAGCTCTTAGACGAGGTCTAATATTATATCTAGGAACACATAATAACGAAAGCGGAATATTCAATAAGAATTAACGTTATAATGAACAAGGTTTTTCATTATCATAAACTAACTAAACAATAATAAAGATCAAAGACTTGATCTTTAACACTAACTAACTAAATCACTAAACCCTAGGCGTTTTCCCAATCCCTACGCCTAGGTTCCCACACACACACACCTTTAGACGTCTACATCTTGTACGTACGTGCTAAAACTAATGACCCTATGTCTCTTTATATACCAAAGACATCTAGGGTTTACAAGAGGAATCATAATATAATTAGGAAACAATACAATTAGGAAACTAAATATTCTTTAAGTATATCTTCTAGAATCTTCCAAATCCTCCATCTTTTGTAGTTTCCTTATTGTCACTTTAAGTCCTTCATGTTTCATTCTTCTTGTTTTGTATCATTAAATCTATAATAGACCATCAAAGATCGATCCCACTACTTGAATAGGAATCCTAGGAGATCTCACTATCAACCTAGAAGGTATTACAATTCACATGGGGATCTAGATCACAGGAACCACGTGTTAAACCGAATGGGTTAAGAGGAAGGTCATCTTGAGGACACACAAGACTTTCAACAAAAAGTGAATCGATGTTTTGTGACACAAGAAAAGCTAATAATCTTGTAAAAGAGATTTATGTTGAAAACCGTAAAGTTTTGAAAATCCACATGCTAAAGATCAAAAGATAATTCGATCATCATTTGAAAGATAGTGGAATTACATACTCAAAGAATTTGAGTTTGTAACTCCACAAGGGGAACACAAGTCAAGAATGGCTTGGGTTCCTAAAATCACTAACTCTTTTCTTTGTGTGCGTGGCAACCCAAGAGGAGCTTAAAGATCATCTAATTGTGGATAGTGGTTGCTCGAAGCATGACAGAGACAAAGAGATCCTATCCGATTTTAGAATAATTAGTGGAGGAAGAGTTGCATTTGGGAATGATCCCAATGGAGGAAGAATTACAGGAAAGGAACTATCAAAGCGTGGCTAATAGACTTTGAGAATGTTAGATATGTGAAGGAGCTTAAGTTCAACTTGTTATCGGCCTCTTAAATTTGTGATAAAAGCATCATGTGTTATTCATCGACACATAATGTCTCATCCTTTCCTCTCGATTTTAGCCTGTTGTCGATGAATTAGTAGTCCTTAGAGTACCAAGGACAAATGATGTGTATAGTTTAGACATGAAGAGTCTACATTCTTATGGAAGAGCTACATGTTTGGTGGCTAAAGCAACATCTCAAGAGGCACATCAATGGCATAGAAGATTGGGCCATGTTAATTTTAAGAATATCAACAAACCGGTCAAAGGCAATCTAGTTAGAGGTTTACCTTCAAAGACTTACAAGAATGATCAATCATGCTTGGCATGCAAGAAGGGTAACAACACAAAGCTTCTGCAAGAAGCTTGGGAAAGATCTATTAGAGAACCATTGAGTCAAGTATATATGGATTTGTTCGACCTGCTCTGTGGCAAGTTTAAACAAGAAAAGTATCTTGTTTGGTTGTTACAGATGATTACAGAGATTCATTGGGTTTTCTTTTTGGGTTTTAAAGATGATACTTTTGATGCTATTCGTATAATCGATTATAGCACTTGAAAACCAATTGAGACTCAAGGTTAGAGGTATTAGATGTGATAATGGAACCGAATTCAAGAACAAGCTTATGGATGAATTTTGTGCAAACAAAGGCATAAAAAGGGAGTTTAGCATTGCAAGAACACCACAAAGAAATGGTGTTGCAGAGGAAGAATAGGACTTTGATTGAAGCAAAGAAGAACAATGCTAGAAGATTCCCATCTACCTATTCAATTTTGGGCGTGTCGTAAGTACCGCGTGCTATGTACTTAATGTAGTCTCGTCACCAAACCACGATGAAGACACCCTATGAATTGCTAATGGGCAATAAACCCAACATTCGCTTTATGAAGCCTTTTGGATGCCCTCTCACTATTTTAAACACCATTGATAACTGGGAAGTTTGATGGCAAGTCCGAAGAAGGATACTTATTGGGTTATTGCACTAACAAGAAAGGCTTTAGAGTATACAATGTAGTTACTAAGAAGATTCAAGATTGTCTTCATGTTGAGTTTTTAGAAGATCAAGACAATGAGAAAGGTAAAGGTCCCGATTGATGTTTGATCTTGAGGTTTTATCTCCTTCAATGAATTATGTACCGTTAGAGAAGAAAATCAACTCGTGCACAATGGAGAAGATTTACAATATGTTGTTCATGGAGTTCATATTAGACCGGATGTCGCTCTCGATAAAGATCCTGTTAGTCCAAAACAAAGTATCGATGTTCCCAAGCAAAGTATCGATACTCCAAAACAAAGTACTTGTTGCACCACAATCCTTATTATCTCACGAGGATCAATCTATTCAAGAGGAACTTAATCGATGCTTCTTCAAGATGTATTAGCACATTCTTACATCGATGAACAAAGGAGAGCTTATGAAGAGGCAAAGAAGAAGAACAAGATCATAGAGTACTCTCACAAGATTTTGACAAGATTTTCGACCAAAGCATCACCGCACTGTGGATGATACTTTAGATGATTCGATGATCCTACCATGCCTCGGATTAGAGGAAACCGATGATGAGTTTGCCGATGAAGGTGTTTTCTCATATTCCAACGAAGATGCCGATTTAACTAACTTGGATGATGCATATGGAGTTCCACAGCCTCCAATCTTAAGGATTCATAAGAATCATCCCATCGATCAAATCATTGGTCCTTCTACTGGAGTAATGACAAGACACACAACTAAGCGCTTTACTAAACCTCATAATGCTTTACTTAGCTTTGTCTACAAACAAAACAGATCGAATCATAAGGACCATCAAACCCGCCTATTTACCTGCTTTATCTCTCAAGAGGAACCCAAGAACATTGCTCAAGCTTTGACTAAAGAAAGCTGGGTTGAAGCTATGCAGAAGAACTTCTTCAATTTAAACTTCAAGAAGTTTGGTTTTATGTGATCTTCCGATGGGAAGAAAGTTATTGGAACCGATGGGTTTTCGATTCAAAAGAGATGAAAGAGGTAATGTTATCAAGAATAAAGCAAGGTTAGTAGCACAAGGCTGCATAAGAAGAAGGAGTAGATTATGATGAAGTGTTTGCTCTCGTAGCAAGAATATAAGCTATTAGGATATTTCTTGCTTTTGCTTCTTATATGGGATTTCAAGTTTACCGATGGATGTCAAGAGTGCCTTTTATATGGCAAGATTACAGAGGAAGTATATGTCAAACAACCTCCGGTTTTGAAGATCCTAAACACCCAAACAAAGTCTACAAGGTGGTTAAGGCTCTTTATGGCCTTCATCAGCACCTAGAGCTTGGTATGAGAGGCTCTCACATTTTTGATGCAACATGGATACAGGAGGGAGCTATTGACAAGACTTTGTTTATCAAGAGAGACAAGAAGGATATCATGTTAGTTCAAGTCTATGTTGATGATATCATTTTGGGGCTACCAAATAAATTCCATGGTTAAGGAGTTTGAGCAATGATGCGTAAGGAATTTCAAATGAGTTCAATGGGAGAGTTAACATTCTTTTGGGACTTCAAGTTAAACAAATAAAGGAAGGTATTTTCATAAGTCAAGACAAGTATGTTACGTATATACTTAAGAAGTTCAATTTGATGATATGAAGTCCACATTACACCTATTAAATCTATCAATTCATTGGGCAAAGATGAAGATGGACACTGTTGAAGTCAAGTTATACGATCAATGATTGGCTCTCTTATGTATCTTATCGCATCAAGGCCCGATATCATGTTTGCGCTTGTTTATGTGCAAGATATCAAGTCTCACCAAAGATCTCTCACATGAATGCAAAGTGAAAAGAATCTTCCGTTATTTGAAACAACAACCTAAGTTGGGTTGTGGTATCCAAAAGAGTCACCTTTTCACTTAGAAGCTTTTTCGGATAGTGATTATGCAGTGACAATTATGATAGAAGATCCACCACCGGAGGATGCCAATATCTTGGAAGAAGGTTAGTATCCCGCAATGTAAGAAACAAACAATTGCAAAGAACATCCTCTCTCAAGTCGAATATGTAGTCAGCGCAAGTCGTTGTGGAAAAGTTTTGTGGATGCGTAATCAACTCTTGGACTATGGGTTCAATTTCAAAAATACTCCTATCAACATTGATAATGAGAGTACCATTTGTATTGTGAAGAACTCGCTTATCATTCCAAGACCAAGCACATTCTGATTAGGCATCACTTTATCGAGATTGCTATGAGCATGTGCTCATTAATGTGGTTAAGGTTCACACAGATGATAATGTAGCCGATTTACTCACCAAAGGCTTTGATGTTTCAAGATTCACTCACTTGGTGGTGAGCATTGGCATGATTAACTCATCGAGCTACATTTAAGGGAGGACTATTCAAGTTAGTATAGTCCTGTATTGTTCGAGGGGAGGATATTTGTGTATACTTAGTTTATACGTAAAAATTTGGCAAAGCATCGCTTTTCCGAAAGTACCGCTGAAAGTATCGCATACGTGGAAAGTAATCGTTTGTCTTATTAACGCATCGCTCCAACGGTTATATTGAGGGTAATTAATGCTAACGGTTATTTTATTTTGGGCGTGATTTTTCAAATCTCACCTATAAATACCTACTTTCCGATTTTCCTCTTCTATTAATACATTAGCATCGCTTCCATATTTCTCTCATTCTTATTCGATTCCAATTCTTATTGTTCTTACATAATCACCAATGGCGAATCGACTCCATCGCTTCAAAGCACAATATGGTGGCCAATTTAGATAAGATCAAGATAATGAGGCGTTTCATGATATTATTAATTATCTCACTGGGTCGCCAATCGCTTATGCTCTTTTAGTGGAGCCGGATATTATTGAACCGTGGATTCAAGAATTTTGGGCTACCGCAAGGGATAATATGGAGAATGATGAATTTTATATTAGAGCTACAGCTTTGGAAGAACTGAAGATTATCAAGCCTCCATTAGAAGACTTGTTGTTTAATGATGATGATGGGCTATTCGCTTTTCTAAGGAGTTGATTTGGGAAACTTTTGGACATCTTGGTTATGAAGGGTCTTTAATGTAACAAACTTTTCGGAAACAACTATTTTGTCCTCAATGGAAGTTTTAATACATGTGTTGTTACATTGTATTAGTGCTAAAAGTACTTCTGGGAGCAATTAGTCAAATATAGCATCCGCTATGTGGATTGGCTACAGATCGTGTTTTAATTTTTCAAGGTCGATTCTTGATGGCATGCTTTCTCACATCAATCATGGATCCAAATGGTTAATGTATCCTGTGTTTATACAAGTTTTCTTGAACAAACAACTTGTCGATGTACCCAAGCCTACCGATTTACTTCCTCGTTATTGTACAACAAGCAAAGATTTTACTTTTATGGCTAGAAGAAGTGATCTATTCAGAGGTCCGTGATACGCCATTAACTACTTCTATGATGGAAGTTGTTCAGTCCGTTAGAGTCGATGTTGAAGATGATGCGCAAGTGAAGGTATCAGATCCGAAGGTCTTGACTGCAGCATCGCACTGCAAGCATCGCACCGCAAGTATCGCACTGCAAGCATCGCACTGCAGTATCGATCCGCAGCACCGCTTCTCACGAAGGTACTACATCTCCACGGTGGTACTGCTTCCCGAGTAATCAAGTTCAAGAAGAAATTGCAGGATCACCTTCTCCATCTCCACAACAACTGCTCTCGCTTTCAATCGAGGAACATTCATCAATTAAAGGAGATGATTCACATACTATACCCTCAAGAAATGACATTGGACAATTATGTTTTAACAAGGAGTTGGTTGTTGCAAAAGATTACTAAGGCTCAAGCCAAGCGTATAAAGAAATTGAAGTTAAAATTTAGAAGGCTAAAACTTTTTCTCGCCTTTGGTTAAAGAATTTCAGATCCGGGTCAAATCAAAGAAGAAAGCACAAAGGCGCCTAAGACAAGTAAACACCAAAGGTTCATAAACCATCTTCGTCAACTTGGGAGGAATTTAGAAGAGCGTAACTTGAAAGAAGATATGGTTAAAGAGAATGAACCCGAAAGTTCTAAAAGTCCAAGAAAAGATTATTCAAGATACCGAGGAGCAAGTTCAAGTTCCAAGTCATCACGATGATCAAGGTACCGAACAACAAAGTAATCGGTTTTCAAGGTACTTTCAGACAAGAGGTAATAACTCCAAGAGTATTAGATTTTGAAGAGGAAGCTGGTCCTTCTACAACAGTTATACAAGAAGAGGATGAGGCTATTCTCAAACCTATTCATTCTGCAAGTGATGATGAGTTTATTGCTACAATTTTAGAACAACCAAGAGGTGGTGTTACTATTCGAGAAGTACAAGAATAAGAACAACAAAGAACTTCTCAACCTGCAATTGATCCTAAGGATAAAGGAAAGGGTGTTTTGGTAGAAGTTAAGAAGAAGAAACCAACTTTAGCACGCTTAAGAGTCGCTCAAGATGCTTTGAATGAACAAGCGCCTAGAAAGATTCAAGAAGAGTTAAATGCTAAAGATAGAGAAGCTCAGAAGCTCAAGAAGCTAAGAGTAGAAGCAACTAAGAAGTTACAAGATGAATTAGATGTCAAGTCACTTGAACCATTACAACACCTACTCCCGTTAGATTTATGCCAAGAAGACTTAATAAAGCTAAAGACGTAAATGCTATGATGGCTTATCTTAAAAGTCAAGGGTATAAAGGATTGCGTAAGTTTAATTATTTTGAGATGAAAAGATTGTATGATGTCTGCTAGGAGGATTATAAGAAGGATGTTGCAGCATCAAAGATTTTAGAGAAGAAGCTACTTGACCAAGTTGAAAGGAAGAAGAGTTTGAAAAGAAAAGGAAAACTAAAGTTACGTATGTTCGGTTCTCAAAGAAAGAAAAGTTGAATTAAGATCCAAACTAAGGATGAACTAAGGAATTATCTCGTAGTGGTAGATTTTGAATATTCAAAAGAAGATGGTGACATGAAGATGAATGATCACGATTAGTGCTTTTGAAGTTGTGAAACCAAAGATGGAGATTATATGATTTTTCATAAAGAAGATGAAAGCTTCAAAGTTTTCAATAGGCTATGGGACTTATTGCACATTATAGATAGAGTAGATCTATTCTATTTATATCATGTGGTGAAAGCTTACTTTGAACATAATCCATTAGAAGGGATTGGTTTGGTTTTACATGGAGATCTCATAACCGCATGGGAAACCAAGAAGAAAGCAATCGATGATATTTGGAAGAATCAAGAAAATTGGGAAATTGTTTCACGGAGATTCTTTGAAGAGTCCGGAGTTCATGTTTTAGAGTCGAAAATGGAACAATGATACACATGTTTGCAGAAAGAAGATACCTCTCACAATGAGCTCATGAGAAGAATGATAGAGCATGGAATGGAAGTAGAAGAGATAATGAAACCGCTTGCATGATTATCAACTTGTTTATCAACCGGACTACCATTGTCAAGATGATGAAAACCGGTATGAGACTTAATTGAATAAATTATTTTTGATAAATCAAGATTTTATTCAGTATCACGATCAAACAAGATTTTAATCAAAGTATCGCTTGCGCCTTTTTAAACCGCTAAGTGATTTTGAATGAAACCTTTGCTAAGTAACAAATTTTGAAACAAAGGTTAAGTGAAATAAATGGATTTTGAGATGGTAACAATAGGTCATCAATCCACCATGGTTACAAAAGGATTGACTAATCCATGAGCAAACGGCTCGTAAAGATATATCAAACTGCTTTTAGTTGACAACTTGCTAATAAGTTGATGGTAATCAACTCACCATATCAAGAATGTGAAGAGTTGGCTAGCCCACAAGAAAATGGCTTGTGGTAAAGGTCGTGGAAAACCATTATTGGTAATTAGTTCACCATTAGATAGAAGAACTAACTAGTCCGTATGGCATGCATTTTGGTAAAGACAAAACAAATCATTGATAGTCGATGATTTGCTAAAATCATATGGTTATCGAGGTACCATGGTCTTACACACCAAAACATTTGGCTACTCCGTAGATAATGGCTTTGGTAAAGAGATCTAAATCTATTAAGTTTTCAATGATTCACCTCTCATAGGAGTTAACACACCGAAGTGATGAGAATAGTATGCAACTTTAATCAATTAATGTACAAATTGTCATATGTTGTCGTGTTGTTGAAAAGATTGAGCTTGCCGATGTCATCGTGAAAGAATAATTCTAGAGATACTTTGACAAGTACGAGACACTACAAAGATACAATCCAAAGACTAAGAAACAATCGTCCTTAAAGATGAAGTCATAAAGATAATTTATAAGGGAACTTGAAGTCAAGCAAGTAGAATTCAAGTTAGGGAGGATTGTCGGGATATGAAAGTGTCAAGATATGAAAGCATCAAGATATGAAAGCACTGTAAGTCGCAAAGCACCGAAGAAGTCAAAGAGTCAAAGTATCGCTAAAGATAAAGTCAAAGCATCGCACTATGAAGTCAAAGTACTGCAAGAACAAAGAACCGTTATATTCGTTTATGGAAAGTATTGGAACTCTAGAATATTCTATGTTTAGATTACTTGTCGTACAAGGATACAAATTGTAAACCGACTAGGATATCCTTGAGCCTATAAAAGGACTCCTAGATTGGCATTAGAGGTACGAGTCTATGAGTTTATGAGTTTTAGAGTTTACGAATTCACAAGTTATTTAGTGTTTTAGAGAGAAGTTCGATAATCTTAGAGTTGTTTAGAGTATCTGCATAATAAGCAGATTTAGAGTTAATAATAAAAGTTATTCATCTTAGCTTTGTTAAGTAAATTCCACATACTTAATAAAGATTGCTCAGTGTTTCTTTGTTAATAACTTAGGATTTATCCGAGGTTGTTAAACCTTAACAAGCTAGTTAAAGTTAGTTTGATTAAAGTATATCGATCCAACAGATAATAAAAGACATGGTAGTACACGTAGGAGAATTGACTCTTTTAGCGGATTTCCATGTGCTAGACATGAATAAGGACCCGACATGCCCATTGCTAGTAGGAAGAGGATTCTTAGCTACCGCTAGTGCCATCATTGATTGTAAGATGTCCAAAATAGTGGTAGGAGAGGGGAGTGCTAGGTCAATTTACGATGTCAAAAAGCATACTTACTACAAAGAAAAGGAAATCCCACATGAGATTAGGTTGGATAGAGCGCCATCTAGATACGGACCTTGGATCGAGAACTTCATAGGTCCTCAACGACCTTTTTACCTAGATGAAGCCTTTGCTAGTAAAGCAACTTTCCATGAAAAAGAAATGGCTAGGGACATGGAAGTGAACCCGTTCGAGGACGCCTTAGTATATAGGAAGATGACCGAGTTCCTAGGAAGCTTGCTCGTCAACCTTGTCATGAATAAGTGGAAAGTTGAGAGCGATAAGCCTAAACATAAGTGGGATTGGGATAGACCGCCTAGTGATGGTAATGGAGAGTGGCACATTAGGATAATGATCTATGACCCCGATGGAGAGAAATTTGAAAAGGCATATCGAACCAAACGTACTACTAGGAACTTAAATGATAAGTTTGATCCTTGTGACATTCTAGAGGATAGGCTTACTTATATCGGCACGTAGGGCACGACTTCGAGTCTAGCTACAAGACTCATAAATAAAGAAAAGCGCTTCGGGAGGCAACCCATGCTTAATTGTTTGCTTGTTTGTGTCGCATCTTTATTGATTGTTTATTCTCATGTTTAAATTTGTAAAATGCTTTATTTTGTCTTTAACCTCGTCTTAATTACATATAAATGTATTTTACATAAGGGATAAGTGTAGGAGGATTACACATTTTCAAAAGAAACGTGAACATGAGAATTACAATTAATTAAAAGATATACATGTGTGTTTGTTCGAGTCAAATGCTTGTATCGAGTCATAATGGATGTTTTGCGTGAAATTTTTCCGATTCTAAAGATAAAAATTTTCCGTAAAATCGCACCGCCTCTGTCAGATAACCGACGGCGCCAGATCGCAACCGACAAAGGGCCGAGGAGCAAAATTTTATTACTTTTTCTCGCTTTCGAGCTACTTATAAAATTTTGGAATTTTCCTCGGTCTTAATTTTCCGTAAAATCAGAAACATCCATTCCACAAGCATTATATCCTAGTTTAGTAAAGTCATATATATATATATATATTATTACTGCCTATTTTACGCGAAGGTTTCGTTTGTTTTCTTCAAGTGTGCAGGTTTAATTTACCAAGAAGAAGATACATAAGATGAAAAGGAGCTTTAACGCAAACATTCTTCTTGAAGAAAGATGTAACCACCACTTTACACGGATCCTACCGAGCTAATCGTGGAGTATTAGTTTCTTTCGCCTTTTATTACCTTCCGTTATCATAACTTTGATATTTCGGGAACATTGGGGACAATGTTCGGTTTAAGTGTAGGAGGGAAAATAAAACGGAACTTTGAAACTATGCTTATCCTTGATTATTTGCTTTGTCCAATTGCATTTGTGTAATAAACCATGAGAAATATCGCTAGGTAATTTTAGCACCAAATTTAAAATTTATTATGACATATAGGAGTGGGCCATTAGTCTTAATAAAGCGTCTCATGGATAGGAAATTATATGACTAGCACAAAAAAACCATTTACCACTTAAATTCCACCCAAAATGTGAGGATCACCCTTAGATTTGTAGGAATTAAAGCATTCATCTTTAATGCTTAGAGTGTGAACCGGTAGTATAATAGATTCTAGAACTTGTTTTGTGTTGCATCCCGAGATCGCTAGTAAGACTGCACTTGTGTAGTTAGGAATAACTAAATGATAAGAGGAATTAGGATAACCCTTGTTTGATACCCGTAATATAATTACTTCTTCCACATCGGTTGAGTAATTCCCCACACCTTTGCGCTTGTACTCATCTTTAGTACACGATACCCTAGTTAACCCCTCGAGCCTATCCTTTTCGTGGTTCTCGTGATGTTTCGGTTTTCCGAATATCAATGAAGAGCATTGTTTACAATCCACCCCAAATGTACACCCAAATCACCTTAGCCTACCTTGTATGCACTCACTTTTAGTGCATTATTGTTATCACACTTAACCCTTAGTTCAATTATCTTGTTGCTTGCATAAGTTGCTAAGTCGAGTCATATCCTTTGTACACGCTTTGGGACGATTGGGACTCATGGAAAAGTTAAATTTTATGAAATGACGGAAGGAACGTTAAATTCAAATTCCGTTATTTGCATAATAATGAAGTTCAAGTGTTTTGATCTTTTCAATTCGGGTCAAATTAGTGTTAGAATAATAAAACTCAAGTGTAGGATGTGCCTATAAATCCCTATCATTTTGATGTTATCATAGATGATGGTAGAGTAAAAGTTTATGAAAAAAATCGAAAAAAATAGAAAATGAGAAAAGAAAAATAGAGTGTGAAAAAAACATACGGCTACCATCCTACATCCATCTTTAATTTATGTTTGTTTGTTTCAGCTTATCTAGAGTTTAGAGTGTCGAGTCTTGGCTTAGCAACGCCATTCTTCGCATGCTTGTAACATAAAGATTTTTGACTTGCCACCACTAAATAGCATATCCCACCAAACCTTTTGTTTCCCTACCGTAAGCCTATCATCACAACCCTTTAAAAGACCTCTTGGATAGAATTTCCTAGGTGC
Organism: Chrysanthemum lavandulifolium; assembly: GCA_022545495.1. Taxonomy (NCBI): domain Eukaryota; kingdom Viridiplantae; phylum Streptophyta; class Magnoliopsida; order Asterales; family Asteraceae; genus Chrysanthemum; species Chrysanthemum lavandulifolium. The sequence continues at coordinate 67,820,662 of CM040238.1, forward strand.
TTACGCCAAAGCGATGGAGGTTTGATCTAGTCTCAAGCCTATGGTAATCTATGTACTAGGACCGGTTAATGAGTGTTTATCTTCCATTTCCAACTTGTTATATTTTATATACACCCGAGAGATGTGAGTATCCAAGCACCCCATGTGAGGTGCTAGTACGTAATTTCCGTGCTTGTTATGACTTTTGCGGGGCTTATATGTGTTGTGGATCATTCTAAACTAATGCTTCATGACCTCTAACTTATAAATTGACTGGCTAAAAGCACATTTTCTTGAGGACAAGCAAATACCAAATGTAGGGATATTTGATAAGGTTTTAAATGTACCTTTTGAGGGTCGTTTAAGCCTTTATTTGATCACTTTGTATCCGTTATTACTTAATATCGCTCCTTTTACTTTTAGGTCTCTTGAAGGCAAATGTTGGAATGACACTTATTCGGACGAAAAGGCGCTAATATACTGAAGAAAATGGCCAAAGTCAAGAATCGAGACACTCAGTCTGGAACTAAAGGGACGGCGTGGGATTTATAGTGACGCGCCAGCTCTACTAGAGACCCCGCCGGACAAGTTTTGTGATGACTCAAGAGCCAAATTACACATTTACAAGTGACGGCTTTAGGTTTTAAAAGAGTAGGCGCGCCGCAACTCGCATTTGCCTAGATTTGATCCGCACGACGCCGAGATCAAGGGACGGCCACAAGCATCGTGTGACGCCGCAAGACTAACATGGCCAAGACGAAACCCTATTAACGGCGACGACAACGCCACAAATTAAAGGGTGGCGCTGCCGCATGTGTAATCTTATATATAGAATCAATTTTTCGCCAGTGTGTGTAGTCTTTTGGAGTAAAACCTAAACCGAACCAAGGTCATCTTGTATAGTATTTTAGGGTTTCATACCCTATCTTACATCAAGATAAGTGTTTTACTTCATTAATTTAATTATGTCTTCAATTGATTGTATGTATGCTTGCATGTTCCCCGTGTCCGGCTAATTTACTTGTGTGTTTGCTTAGGTAGTATGAAACTTAGTTATTGAATATTGATTGGTTGTCTCTTATCTTAATTGTGATTGACCTAGTATTGCGATAGGTCATTCACAGCTGCTAATAATGCTTGATTAATCTTTGTTGAACCTTAGTTTATAATCACCTATAGTAATTGTAGGCTATACATCCAAAGAATACCTTAGAGTTAAAGTTTATAAATCATAGAGATTTTGTAGTCATTAATCTTTGGTAGCTTCAAAGAGTTAGGGATAAACGCATACCCTACGACCTTAGAAACACAACGCGATTAAGAATAAGGACGTGACAATTCAACCATCAATAGGAGATAACTAGGGAGTAATAAAACCTAAGAAAATACATTTTTAACTATCATACGAGCACACAACAATAGACATAGACTACCCTCACCTTAGATTAGATAATTAGATAAGTAGAAGTAATCGGTAGAAATACCAACCCCCAAATCCAAACCCCGAGATTCGTACATTTCCATTTCCTAAAACCAAAAAAAGATAAAAATAATCTTTCTCAACCCCAACCTTAGCGTAGTAACTTCTCACTAGCATTCCTATTCCCCAGAGAACGATATCAATTCCGTGGCTTACCCTAATACTACACTACAACGATTAGGTTCATCGCCTAGGGTGTTGAAAAACTTGCTCGACAAAAGGAAGTTCCTTTGACCCCGAACGCTACTGTAAGCGATCGCTTTTTCCTTAAAATAATTTTATGTTTTGTCATCAACAAAAAAGGGGAGATTGTTAATACAAATAAGTTATAAAAACGTTTATTTATATTTTACGATATTCTAATGTTTTGTCGATAACAAACGTAAAATCATTTTAACGAAACAAATAAAATACGTAAATGGTTTGAGCCAATAGTTTACTAACACACATACGTTTTCACATAAAACACTAAACAAGTAAAAGTGGTTTTATGATTTAATAATACATATGTACAACAACTAGTGTTTACATATTGGGTAAATATATACATAACTAGTATGTATCATAATGGGTAATATAATGGGTATGATAACGCTCAGATTGTGCCTGTTTTTAGTAGCGTTATGTGTACTTTTATATCTCATTATTTGGTTATATTTATGATTATAGTACTTAAACGCATCAAAAGATGTTTGTCTAGTGTTTATAACCAAGTGCGAGGAAGCGAAGAAAAATAAAGAAATGTTTAGCAAAATGAAGATTCCCATTTCAAGAAGTCTAAATCAAGATCTCAAGGACCTTTGAAGACCATAGTGATTGAAGAACCAAGTTCTACAAGATAAAGAGAAGAAAAGATCAAGTTTCCGAACTCGTGAAATCCAACGGATCGGTTACAATCAGAACCGGATCGGTTGGAAAACGCCCGAAACAACATTATGACCATCACCAATCGACGGTCGCAACCCGCAACCGGATCGGTTGGCCACTTTTAAGACCAACCGGATCGGTTGGTCATATGACCGATCCGTTGGAGAAGCCGATCGCCAATCTTCATCACTAAGTTTCCCTTTGCATCCAAACGATTCTAGGTCCTTCTCTTGGTGTATTCTAGTCCCTTCCTTACTCCTTGGAGGCCAAGTTCAAGAATTAATACCCTAGGCTTTGGAATTAGTATAAATAAAGGCCAATTGTGAGCATATGAGACACACCTCAAATACAAATCTCTACTCATCAAACAAACTTAAGCTCTCAAATTTCGTCCTTAGAAGTCCAGAAGTTTGAGTTCCGTGTTCCACATTTGAGGCCAAATCGCCAAGAAGTCTACCTCAATACTTTGGGAATCATTACTTCACCATTTGTAATCTTATTCCAAGCATTGTAAGACTTTTAATCATGTTTTCTAATGTTCAAAGTTCGAGTTTATGTTCATGTTTGCTATGAGTGGCTAGTTTCTTTATACACTTGCTTAAATGATGTTGATTATCATATGATTAGTTAGTGATTGTGTTAACATGTTTTAATTCAATTTCAAGTTGATTCTAAGATCCAATTGTGCTAAAGTTTCATAGTGACATTTGTTAATCAAGTTTGGCAAATTGATAGTAATCGTTGGGGTCGAAAGAACTTATTGTTATTCAACTAATCATAATCATTTTGTGTATGGATGATTGTTTTTACCCATTATTCTTGATTATACAAAGGAACTAAGGTGTGGTTGTAATAGAAACGCTTTTTGATTATCGAATTGGATTGGTTAGAAACATCTAAAAGGTCGTAAGATTAGTTGTTGAGAATTAATTGTAGCCTTTTGTCTATGATCGGTTACCTTTTGTATTGACCATTTCTTAAGCAATTTGATGAAGAAGTGGATGTTTTTGTGTTTAAGTTTATGTATGTAGACTTGTGAAACTTGAATTAATCTTGAATTGATTGGTTAAATGTAATGCTTGTTTTTATAAACTAAAATCTTGACGAAGGTTTAACTTGTAAGAACAATAGATTAGTCTTCCAACTAATTATCATAACCAACATGTTAATAGGTTAACACAATCACATTAATCTAGGATATGAAACTAGTTTAAGCAAGTGTAGTTTTTAATCATCCGAATTTCATTATATCTATTTGCTTTGTTATATGTTTTGATAGACTCGTTAATTCAAACTTGTGTTTAGATTCACTCAAACCTCGCGAATCCATCCCGACTTACCTTCATAATCTTGCTATAACGGACGAGTATACTTGCTCGTATGTGTTATTGGTAATTCACCTTTATAAATTTAAAACTTGTACACACGTAGCACATCAAGTTTTTGGTACCACGGGATTTGATTTTGTTTCAACAAGTTTTGAATTTCCCTCACCGATTCAACCCAAAATTTTTCTCAAAAACCTTAACCGGATCCGCTTGTCCTTAACCAATCGGTTACAATTTTACCCATCAATCAATCGGTTCAACCGATCGGTCGCAATCCGCAACCGATCCGGTTACCCACTCTGTCCCATAAAAATTGTTTTCGTTGTTTGTCCGTGTGTTTAGATATTGCCTGGATTCTCTAGGACATTGTATGAACACTCGAGTAGCGGAATAGAGCCAATTACACCTCTTACCATTGGAAAATCGTGTACCAAGAGTACCAAACCCACCATTTGATAACCTCATAGAAGCCAAAGTTGTTTACAACTCTTTCACCAATTTACCTTTTCCCATGGCGGACGATCAACCCATGTGGGAACTAACCGAACCGCAAAGACCAACCCCGAAAGTGCTATTGTTGTCGCCAATCTTGGTGACAACTTCACCGTGAAGGACATCACCTTTCTATGATCAAAGACCGTCAATTTGATGGTCGTATGCGTGGCCGATCCGCACAAACACATTGCCGAATTCATCAAAATTTGCGAATGTTTCGTTATGCGACACCGATGTCAATGCCATCAAACTCAAACTTTTTCCATCATCACTCACGGAGATGCTAAAGTATGGTACAATGAATTAACACCGTGAATCATTAATACTTGGGAGGAGATGAGGGCTTTGTGTCGATTCTTTCCACCGCCTGCTTGATCGATTAATGGAGAAATTCGCTTTCAACCAAAACCCAAACGAATCACTTGTCGAAGCTTGATTCAATGAAAGATTTGCTTCAGAGTTGTCATGGGCATGGATTATCAAAAGGAACCATTATCCAAATCTTTACCATGGACTAGATGAAATCTCTCAAGGCATCCTTGATGCCGGAGGAATTTTTCTCTATAAGACTCCCAACGATGCACATCAATTGCTCAAGATCGAGTACTTCTCAAACTTGATTGGTCCAAATATTCCAAAACCAAACCTCTCGAAAAACCATTGCTTTTGTCGAAAACACCGATACCTCAAAACTCATGGAGAAGATGGAAGCATTAACCTCAAAATCGACTCACAATATAAAAATATCAAAGAAGAAATGAAGGAAATGCGAGACGGATGCAACAACTGGAGGAAATCATCCATCGTCCGAAAAGCGACGATAAACCTATGGGTGGACCAAAGGAAGGAGAAGCGAATTACGCCAAGGAGGATACCGTGGAGGAGGATATCGAGTAATTATTATGGTCGAAATTACGAAATTGGCAAGATCGCCGATTAAGGGATGACAACCGTGATTCTCAACCACGAACCGATGATCCACCACCACCAAACTCGACAAAAGATGGAAGAAATCAATTCGAAAACCATGAGAGAATTCGTGGTCGGTCAAAATCCGCAAATGATTTTATCAAAAATCAATTTTCAATCTCAAAGCCAAAGTTGAGCAAGGATGAAAAATCATCAAGCATCTATCCAAGATCTTGAAAACAAGTTTAGCAGTATTTTCGACCAACACCTCTAGACCATCCGGTTCATTGCCAAGTAATACCCAATCCAACCCAAAACCATCAAATGATAAGACGCACTGCCCACCACAAACAAGAAATGAGCATATCAATGTCGTTTTCACAAGAAGTGGTCTCCGTGATGATCCACCACCAAATCCTAATACTCCTGCCACCATTGATAGTGAGGATGAAACCGAGGAACCAAACACAACTCAAACCACCAAAAGTAAATACCGATGCAATCATCAAAGTGAAAGGAAAAGAACTCAACCTTGGGAGTTGCTTGTTCAGAAGATCGAATCACTTTTCTAATCGATAAAGCGAAAGGAAAAGAACTCGCTACCTAATCGATAAAGCATTCCACATTCCAAAGGATGACACTTGTTTTAACATCGATATTATTGATGAAGTCACCGATGAAGAATTGGACACATTACTTAACGAATCCGACCCATTCATGACTACTTCGAAAAATCAATGAAAAGAATTTGACAAAGAATTTGATGATTTCATGAAAGTAGAATTCAAGGAGATAACTCGTAAGAAGAAGAAATGGAGGAAGAGGAAGAAAATTTCAAGAAATAACTTTCAATAACGAGATGCGAATTAAATCCTCTATCGAAGAACCACCCACGATCTTGAACTCAAACCTCTCCCGATCATCTTGAATATGCTTACGGAGGAAAACTCTTCTTCCAAAGAGTCATATCTTCATTGCTCGAGGATAGTGAGAAAGAAAGTTTAGTTTCGTCCTCAAAATCATAAACAAGCTTTTGCTTGAAAACATCCGACATCCCGTGAATTAGTCCCACTTTACGCAAACACAAAATCAATTTTGAAGAAGGATTAAACCTGTGGTAGAACGTCAACGTCGACTCAATCCCAACATGAAAGAAGTTGTTAAAAGGAAATCATAAAACTTCGATGTCGGAATCATTTACCCAATCGAGGATAGCCTTGGGTAAGCCATGTTCACCGTGTTCCCAAGAAAGGAGGAATGACGGTTGTGACTAATGAGCGAAATGAACTAGTTCCAACTAGAATCATCCACCGGTGGCGCTTTGTATTGACTATCATAAGTTAAACAAGGCCACCGAAAAGATCACTTTCCGCCTCCCATTCATGGATCAAATGCTTGAAAGATCGGCAGAAATAAATTCTTTTGTTTCCTCGACGGATTTTCGTGATATTTCCAAATTCCATTGATCCTCACGATCAAGAAAAGACCACTTTCACTTGTCCTTTTGGAACCTACGCATATCGGCGTATGCCTTTTGGTCTTTGCAATGCACTGCGAATTTTCAAAGGTGTATGATCGCCATATTCAAGACATGCTAGAAACCTCCATGAAAGTTTTCATGGATGACTTTTCGCCTTTGGAGACTCATTTGAAGCTTGTCTTTCTATTCTCGACAAAATGCTCGAAGATGCTGAAGTCGCACATCTTGTCCTTAATCGGGAAAAATGCCACTTTATGGTAACCAAAGGAATTGTCCTTGGCCACAAAATCTCCAAAGGTGAATGGAAGTAGACAAAGCAAAAGTCGATGTTATCTCGAAACTTCCACCACCTACTAACGCCAAAGCCGTTAGAAGTTTTTAGGACATGCCGGTTTTACCGCCGATTCATCAAAGATTTTTCAAAATATCTCGTCCGATGACAAAACTTCTTGAGAAAGAATCTACCTTTAACTTCAATGCGATTGCATAAAAGCTTTAAACATTGAAATCTCAACTTACTAGTGCTCGATAATGGTTTCACCTAATTGGTCACTACCTTTCGAACTCATGTACGACGCAAGCGATTTTCTTTGTTGGAGCCGTCTTAGGGCAACGTGAAGGAAAACACTTTCGCCTATATATTTTGCTAGCAAGACACCGAATAGTGCTCAAGAAAATTATACCGTAACCGAAAAGAATTATCGGTCGTCGTTTTCGCATTCGACAAATTCGATCATACCTCGTTCTCTCAAAAGCAATCGCCACACCGATCATTCAACTCAAGTATCTGCTCACCAAACAGATGCTAAGCCTCGTCTTATTCGATGGATTTTATTACTCCAAGAATTTGACATCAAAATCAAAGATAAGAAAGGAGCGAGAAAATCTTGTCACGATCACTTATCCCGCCTTGAAAATCCCGATCTTGAGGAGTTAAAGAAGAAGATATCGATGATTATTTTCCGATGAAACTCTCATGACCATCGATGGAACCGACGATCCTTGGTTTGTCGACTTTGCGAACTACCTCGCAGGAGGAATTCTCGAAAAATGTCTTACTCATGCTCGGAGAAGCAAATTCTTTTCGAACTTAAATACTATTTTGGGAAGAGCCATATCTTTTCAAAATGTGCCCAATGGGATGATCCGAAGATGTGTCTCGGTTCGAAACCCGCAAAATTCTTGACGAATGTCATCATGGCCCAACTGGGGACATTATGGTCCTTCCACCACAGCTAAAAAGTTTTTGATGTTTGGATTCTATTGGCCAACAATATTCAAAGAAGCACATACACTTGTTCAAAATCGTGACGCTTGCCAAAGAACAACCAATCTCTCTAAGAGATGAAATGCCATTAACAAGCATTCAAGTGTGTGAAATATTCGATATTTGGGAATAGATTTCATGGGACCTTTCCTAAATCCCACAAATTCGAATACATTCTCGTTGCTATAGATTATGTGTCCAAATGGGCGTGTTAAAGCTTTACCAACAAACGATGCTCGTGTCGTCGTTAATTTCCTCAAAAGCTTTTGCTCGTTATGGAATTCCCAAGGCATTAATAAGCGATCGAGGAACCCATTTATGTAACCAACAAATAGAGAAACCATGAAAAGATATGGAGTTCATCACCGATTTGCAACGGCCTATCATCCACAAACCAGTGGTCAAGTTGAAAATACCAACAGAGCTCTCAAAAGAATTCTAGAGAAAACAGTGAAGGACAATCCTTTAGTGTGGGCAAAGAAACTTGACGATGCTCTGTGGGCATTTCGTACGGCTTATAAAACTCCAATTGGCAAAACTCCTTACAGACTCTTGTATGGAAAAACTTGTCATTTGTCGTTCAAAGTTGAACATCGTGCTTATTGGGCCCTCCAAAACTGTAACACCGATCTCAAAATAGCTGGAGAGAAAAGATTCCTGCAATTGCACAAACTCGATGAATTAAGACTCCAAGCTTATGAAAATTCCAAATTGTATAAAGCTAGAACAAAAGCTTATCACGATAAAAAGCTACGAGTTCGAAAAGAATTCAAGGCCGGAGATAAAGTTCGCTTTTAACATGAAATTCAAATTCAAAGCTCCTAAATTACAACCAAAATGGTTTGGACCATATGTCGTTAAACATGGATATCCATCCGGTATGTCGAACTCTATGACAAACAGTGTGGAAGTTTCATTGTTAATGGGCACCGAATCAAGTTATATTACGACAAGGAGCAAACGAATGAAGTTTCGATTCTGACAGCTTTCACATGAAAATGAATTAAACGATCACCTTTGTAGCACCATTTCCGTGAAGAATCCCACAAATTGTTCCATGGAAACCATCTCACGAATTCGTCGGGACGATATTGAAGCTACGGTGAAGAATTCATGTACATCCCCGAACTTTTCAAAATGTTCAAGGCTGCTCTTGCACTAAATATATTCGGAAGATTCGAGTCGGTGATGACTCGGTAACAAAACAAGCGCTTCTCGGGAGGCAACCCATGTGTTTGATTTGATTTTCTCGTGGTCACTCCCCAAAGTTTAAACCTTTGGTTGAACTTAAGTGTGGGGTGCCATCCTTTAATAAAACCTTTGTTTGTTTATAAGATAGTGTGCGTGATGATTTCTCCAAAGGATGCTAGGAATGAATAAAGAATTTTGAGTGATAAACTCATTGACATATCTGGTTTCATCTCTATTTTCCTATTTCTATACTTTAAAGTTCGCTTTTCATTGAGGACAATGTTTAACTTAAGTGGGGGGTGAATAGGAAAATTAGAGTTTTCATGCTTAAATTTTAAATTTTGTTTGCCCTTGTGATCTAGTTGTTTTCACACTTTTAGGATTATCTATTAGAATAATCGGATCAAACCACCGGTAAACGGTAATACTTGAAACTTCGAGATGTGTTCCGATTACTATTGCAATCCATTCGGGATCGATAAACATTTGCTAGCACATATTATACCCTTTTCCACTAAATTTTGAGGATTTGAGCCTATTTCTTATTAGCATACATCTTTTATGCTTAGATCTTTTGCTATGAGTGTGCCGGTGATTTTATTTATTCTAGAACTTGTGCTTGTAAATCATTACCAGACCGCAGTGAGATTGCATTCGTGCGATATAAGTGAATTCGTGTGATAAAGAGGCACCTTAGGATTTTACCCAAATGGCCTTCCATTTTACATCTAATGATATATTAGCTAGCCGCATTGGTTAGTTACCCACCCACATGGACCCATTTGTAGTGCTCATTTTTAGCACTAGATACCCCTAGTTACACCATCTGAGCCATCATTTTCATTTTTGTTTAACCCAGAAAATACAAAAAGATTTTACACCTTAAACCTTAGCCTGCCCCGTATCAATGTCTAAACGGTTGGTTGCTAGTCACCTGGAAAGTGAAGATTGTTCAAATGATTATTAGTACCACATCCTATGAGATTGATTGAGCCATGCGTTGAGTTAAAAAAATAAATAATAAATAATAATAAAAAAATAATAATAATAAACATTGTCATGGCAAAGCAAAAATGTGCTATGATTGAGCCATGAGAAAATAATAGCCAATGTGCTATGATCGTGGAATAATTGTCATGGCAAAGCAAAAAGTTGTGGAAAGCTGAAAAGAAGAAATTGAAGCTATAATCATTTATTTGGTTCGTGGAATATTTAGTAGCTAGCAACACGGGTATTAGACTTGATTTCATTTTTATTTTAACACCAATTTCATATACATTCCCATGCCTTATCCTTACCCTTAACCCCTAGCCATATCATTATAACCCGAATAAAAGCCCTCTTTATATGTTTTTACTTGGTGCTCACGCCACGTCGGTGGAGTTTTGTTTCTTGTACAAGCTTATGGTAATAATCTAATCATGACTAAGCAATGAGTGTGATTTATCTTGTTACTCCACTAAAAAATGAGTGATTGAGTGAATTATATTTCGCCCTTTTCGTGAGGTGTTTTGAAATGTTAATCATGCAAGAAAATCATTGGATATTGTCAAACATCTTGATGTTTCACCTTTATAAAGCATAATTGATGAATCCTCTCTCGTATTTATACTTGGTTGATTTGCATCACATTTTTCATAATCACGATCTCGTACCAAAGGATGTTTTTCCTAGATTTGCTGAGGGCAAGCAAAGTTTAAGTGTGGGGAATTTGATAACGCCAGTTGTGCATGTTTTAGTAGCGTTATGTGTGCTTTTATATCTCGTTATTTGGTTATATTTGCGTGATTATAGTGCTTAAACGCATCAAAAGATGTTTGTCTAGTGTTTATAACCAAGTTCGTGGAAACGGAAGGAAAATAAAGAAATGTTCAGCAAATTGAAGATTCCCGTTTCAGTAAAATCTAAATCAGTATCTCAAGGACCTTTGAAGACCATAGTGATTGAAGAACCAAGTTCTACAAGATAAAGAGAAGAAAATATCAAGTTTCTGTATCTCAGAAGATCCAACCGGATCGGTTACAACTGCAACCGGATCGGTTGGAATACGACCAGAAACAACATTATGACCATCACCAACCGATCGGTCGCAACCCGCAACCGGATCGGTTGGCCACGTTTGTAGAAGACCAACCGGATCGGTTGGTCGTATGACCGATCCGGTTGGAGAAGCTGCATCTGCCAAATCTTCATCACTAAGTTTCCCCTTTGCATCCAAACGATTCTAGGTCCTTCTCTTGGTGTATTCTAGTCCCTTCCTAACTCCTTGGAGGCCAAGTTCAGCAATTAATACCCTAGGCCTTGGAATTAGTATAAATAGAGGTCATTTGTGAGCATATGAGACACACCTCAAATACAAATCTCTCTACTCATCAAACAAAGCTCTTAAGCTCTCAAATTCGTCCTTAGAAGTCCAGGAAAGTTTGGAGTTCCAGAAGTTCCACATTTGGAGGCCAAACCACCAAGAAGTCTACCCAATACTTTGGGAATCATTACTTCACCATTTGTAATCTTATTCCAAGCATTGTAAGACTTTTAATCATGTTTTCTAATGTTCAAAGTTCGAGTTTATGTTCATGTTTGCTATGAGTGGCTAGTTTCTTTATACACTTGCTTAAATGATGTTGATTATCATATGATTAGTTAGTGATTGTGTTAACATGTTTTAATTCAATTTCAAGTTGATTCTAAGATCCAATTGTGCTAAAGTTTCATAGTGACATTTGTTAATCAAGTTTGGCTAATTGATAGTAATCGTTGGGGTCGAAAGAACTTATTGTTATTCAACTAGTCATAATCATTTTGTTTATGGATGATTGTTTTTACCCATTATTCTTGATTATACAAAGGAACTAAGGTGTGGTTGTAATAGAAACGCTTTTTGATTATCAAATTGGATTGGTTGGAAACATCTAAAAGGTCGTAAGATTAGTTGTTGAGAATCAATTGTAGCCTTTTGTCTATGATCGGTTACCTTTGTATTGACCATTTCTTAAGCAATTTGATAAACAAGTGGATGTTTTGTGTTTAAGTTTATGAAAGTAGACTTATGAAACTTGAATTGATTGGTTAAACGTAATGCTTGTTTTTATGAACTAAAATCTTGACGAATGTTTAAGTTGTAAGAACAATAGATTAGTCTTCCAACTAATTATCATAACCAACATGTTAAGAGGTTAACACAATCACATTAGTCTATGATATGAAACTAGTTTAAGCAAGTGTAGTTTTTAATCATCTAAATTTCATCATATCTATTTGCTTTGTTATATGTTTTGGATAGACTCATTAATTCAAACTTGTGTTTAGATTCACTCAAATCCTCGCGAATCGATCCCGACTTACCTTTATAATCTTGCTATAACGGACGAGTATACTTGCTCGTATGTGTTATTGGTAATATTGGTAATTCACCTTTATAAATTTAAAACTTGTACACACGTAGCACATCAGTATTATAATGGGTAATACAATTGGATAGAAACTTAAGTATTTGACCCATTGACCAAATACATTGAATGTAGTTGGGTACAACCCAAAGTCCATGACCCATACCCATGGAACTTGACCCATAACCCATTGCATGACTTCATTCTTAAGTCATACATGGTTTTAATCCATTGCCCATAGTTTTAATCCATGAACCATGGACTAGATGCATTGCGTCTTGTAGATACATTGTATCTACTTGGATACCCATGATCCATTACCCATGACCCAAAACCCATGGGCAAAGGGGAGCGTCCCACGGATCCCCGGTATTACACTGGATGGATGTCTCAAGTGAGGGATCCGTGGAACAGTAGCTGTTTTCTCTCTATAAATAGTGAGCCATTTCTTCATTGTTTCTTACCCCTTTCTCACATATTTTCTCTTTGAGTTATAAACTCTCTAACCTCATATCCAAGTGATCTATGTATGTAGTTTTGTTTTCGTGTGATTCTCTAGGTTCCTCTTAAAGGCGAGATCACCATCTTTTGAAGACGAGCAAGCTCAAGTCCATGAGTTGCCATGCTTCGTTATCATCAAGACTACTAAGGTTCTCTTGTTGATAGTTCTTTTCTTTCTCATAAGAAGTGTAGTGTTGAAGACATTAGTGAAAGATGTCTAAAAGAGTCAAGACGAAGACATTAGTGAAGGGTGTCGATCGTTCGTATTGAAAGCACTAGTGAAGGGTGCTTAGAAATCAAGGATAAATGCATTAGTGAAAGGTGCCTTGAAGATCGAGTCAAAGGCATTAGTGAAAGGTGCCTTGAAGATCGAGTCAAAAGGCATTAGTGAAAGATGCCTAAGGTGTACATTCGATATGGTGTGATTCGATGTACAAGATAGATTAGTATTGGGTCAAAGAATATTGATATCCTTGTTGATGTTGTGAAAAGGAGTAGATCTCCTTTGGGGTTAGGTATCTAGTAGTGATTGGGTAGTAGTTCATCCATCGTAATGGAACTCGGTATCTAGCCTAGTACCGGATAAAGGGTAGGCGACGTTGTGATAGGTTTGGTTCTACCTCGTGGAAGAACCCGATATCTAGCCTTGTACCGGATAAAGAGTAGGCGACGTTGTGAAGGCTTCTCCGCCATAAGGAGTTGGTGTCGTGTAGTGATTACGAACTCTCGAGTAGGTGACTCGGGGAGTGGAGTAGGGCAAGGAAGGTGTCCTTGTAGCCGAACCACTGTAAATACTCGCGTTGTGGTTTTGTGCTTCTTACTCCTTATCTTTTCATTACATACTTATATATGCTTGTCTATCAACATCCAACACACATGTTTAATAGATTGACATAAGTCGATCTAAATAGTTTAAAACCAAGTTTTAATCGGTAAAACTATTCAACCCCTTCTAGTTTTCCACATTCTCTATCTTACAAGTCACTTGATATCATGTTTAGTGTTTGTCTATTGCTAGGTCTTCAAGAAGACCCTAAAACATCACATCTAGAAGCAGCCAAAAGAATATTTAGATACATTATGGGTACGACTCAATTGGGATTATGGTATCCTAAGTGGCACGGGGTAGAAACTATTGATATGGATTTTGACCATGCAGTGATTATGTTGACCGAAGAGTACAAGTGTGTATGTATTTTATGGGATGTTGTTTAACATCTTGGTTCTCAAGAAGCAAACAACATTGACCATATCAACAACCGGGTTGAATATGTCTCCCGCAAGCATGCCAACAAGCACTATGGATGAACAAGCTAGTTGACTACGACATTCATCTAAGTGATAGCCATTCTATGCACAACAAAGGTGCTATTGACTTAAGCAGAACTCGTGTTGCATTCTTGCACCAAGCATATAGAGATCCGCTATCACTTTTAAGAGACAATGTTCAAAAGGGAACATTTCTATTGAGAATGTGGCATTCGAAACAACATAGCCGACGCCCTCACCAAACCGCAAGCCGGAACAATTTAAATTGCTCGTTTTAGTCTTGGTCTCATGGACGCCGTAATTAGTTTCTAAACTCTACAAGGTATGCAAACATTAGCCTTCTTCTTTTCTCGAGTCTAGGATCATTATTTCACACACAACTCACATACAATACGGAATTTTCAAACCCAAGGTAAATTTTATTTACAACATGTAATTTCATATTTATTTTTCTTAACTAAAAATAAATGTTTCTTCAAACAAGAAACTTTTTCTAAATGCTTTCTAAAAGATACTTCTTCCCATATCATTTTCATAAAAGCTATTTCACGCTCACGACAAACCTTTTCATTATTAATACAAAGT